>CM076575.1:758663729-759383257 GCA_034641835.2 Pinus albicaulis | reverse complement strand
ATTGTGTTGAGCCCCAAAGATGTCCTTTTCTTTCACCAAATTTCACTTCATTTCCTTTGTCCTTTATCAATTATAGGCTTAAAATATCAATAGGATTGATTAAAGTCACTTTAATAATGCATACAATGACTGACTTTATATACTTTCATGGTTTTGTTGTCATAGTGATTTTTGACTAGACTTAGCTACAGAATGCAACCATTCTATAGCTAGTCGCATATTCCGCAGCTATCCTTATGTTCACACAGGTTACAGGTGTCACCTCAAGGAAAAACGCATATGGTTGAATTCCAAAACTCACCTACATCATTCCTTGCCCTCTGTGAAGTTTGAGCAAAAATCTACAGGTGGTTATGCACGTGGAGGAAACCAAAACTAAGAAGTAGACTTCTACCAGGACAAGGACTCTACAGATGTCTTCAACAAAGTACGAGGCCTCAATAGGAGTTCTAATTCGATTTTAATTGAAAAAGACACTTATCCCTATTTCTTCTCAATGGCAGTTATGTATGTTGCTTATAAAAATAACTCGGTGAACCGAGAGACAGTTAGTTAGTTGATGTTTTGTTGTTAAGTTGTCTAAGACTGTAATACTCTGTGTTGGAAGCATTTTCCTTTAATGAAAGGAGTACAACTTTAATGCATGACCTGAAGCAATCTTGAGGAGATTCGTGTGCCAATCCGATGGTAGAGGGCCCCTACTATCCGAAAGGCTTTGTGCATATTTTTTTTAGATAAGTAATTTTAGCTCTGTTTCGTTCTTAATTTAGGCAGTTTTCTGAACTTCATGTTTTATGCTTACTTACATCGAATAGTGCAGTCAATCTTGTTCTCATAAATTGTTCTAAAATATCACTAACACTAAATGAGATAGAGTTGTAGTATTTCAAAGGCTAATTGCGTATTAGTTCAATTTTTTTCATCATATTTCAAGTTTTATTAATTGCATTCTAGCCCTGTTAAATTAGACTTAAATGACCTTCATTATTTACAAACTGCTCTTGTTCTTCATTTCTGCTGACACATCATTATCATATGGGCAAGAATTAGTAGTATCATTTTGAAGTCTTGGCTGTTCTGCAATTTCTCATAATTTTACAAACATCCCTTTCCAAAGCTATTCCAAGAGATCTCTAACCCTTGAATGAGACTTAACAGTAACATTTTGAGTTGCAGAATGGGTTGGTTTTAGTGTCTTAAGTTAAATTAGCATAGGGTTCCTTACTATGTTGCAGATAATCTTTTCTTAATGTGTTCCAACAAATTTCTAACTATGGATGAGATTTTCTCTGTGATATTGTAAGTTGTTGTTTACTTAACAGAACCTCATTGCATCAAACTTATCCTTTTCTCAAGTTGTTCCAACATACCTCTAATGAAATGAATTGGATTGAGTTAATGTTATGAGTTACTTTCCTTGTCAAGCTTTGCAATTGGTGAATTAGCATTTTCTGTTCTTAGGTGCCATACATAGTTTAGAGTAAATTTTGCTCTATTTTAGTGTGACCAATAATTTCTCTTTGCCAACAATTTAGTTCTTTTCCCCTTAGCACAAAAACACAAAACCAAAAACACTAGAAAAACACTAAACACAATGAAGTAGGAAGAAGATACCTAGGCACATATAGTGCACTTCACTTCAACAATTTACTAGCCCTAGTCGACAATTTATGACATCAATTTAGGAACACTAAGTTGACTAGACATTTTGGCGTCGTTGCCGGGGAAGTGTAACTAGGTAGCCTTGTTTCTTACCTCCCAAAAACAATGATATGCGTAGAGAAAGAGACTCAAGGGGTATTTTATAAGAAGCAGAAGCTTGATTTCTAGAACACTACTTGTTTCACCAAGACCAAGAGGCAGCACACCTCCAACTCAAACCCAAATCCCATCCTATATTGATCACAGACTTTTAGAAGGCTTAAGATCAGATATTCCATCAGAGAGGCCTTCCACTTCATCCACTGAACCTGTCTTAGAAGAAGATTCAAGGATCTCTGCTAGAGACATAAACTTTTCCACTTCCACAGGAGAATCAACCATGGTAGAAGAAGGGGGAGGAGGAGTCTTTAATGGATAACATACACTATTTGGATGGGGTAGAGGTAGAGGTAGAGGAGAAGGAGGTAGAGGTCCAGAAGGAGAAGGAGGCAGAGGAAGAGGTAGAAGGGAAATGGGAAGCTCTTTTGGGTTTCCTATAGTAGATGAAGAAACCAATGCAACTATGAAAAACATTTCACCCTCTGTCCTTCCAAACTTTTATGGACTCAAAAGTGAAGATCCTGAAACCTTCCTATTTGAATTTGAAGTGCTATGTAGAACCTATGATTACTTACAAGATGCCCAAAAACTTAAACTGTTCCCTTCAACATTGAAAGTAGCAACATTAAAATGGTTTATGAGTTTGATCAACAGTTCTATTAGGACATGGGAAGACATGAAACGGGCATTTCTAGAGAGATATTTGGATTACTGTATGCCAGTCAACCATAAGGAAGAAGTGTTTAAAATGTTACAAAAATATGATGAAAATCTGGAAGATTTGTTGGAGAGGTTTAATTACAACATCAAAAGAGAAAAAATGGAAAACCTAGACCAAGATACTTTGAAAGCTCTTTTGTTGAAGACAATTAGGGATGAATGGTTAGATATCCTTAATATGATGGGAAAAGGGGATATATCTCAGCTTACATTACTTGAAATAGATGAATTATGTGTCAACCTTTCAAGAGGGAAATATAAAACTGTAAAAGGACCAAGAGACCCTGCTCTTGCAAGGGCAAGTAAGTCTGCTTCTGGGACAGTAAGTAGGGCAGAAATAGGACATCTGCTTGATGAATTCAAATCTGACATTTTAGGGAGTCTTAGTGAACAAATAGACACCCTTAAGCTACAAAACAAGAAGAAAGCTGAAACTGATGCCTTAGCAATCTTTTGTCCCAAATGTAGAAAGAAGCATGCCTTGAGAGAATGCCCTTTGGATGCAAAAGTTGTAGAGACTTGTGTAATTTGTTCAGAAAAACATGAGACCAAGAGTTTTCCTTCACTTCCTAGTCTTAAAGCTGTCTTTCAAGAAGAAACCCCTACAAATTCCACAGAATCTCTCAATTTTGTCTCTAGAAGGCCTTGGCAAGGACCTCAAACACAAGGACTCCATGATCAGTTGTATAATCAACACCTACCAAATTGGAATTCTTGGTAGAAACCTTGGCCCCAATTTCAAAATCAATCTCAAATTTGGGCACAAGGAGCACAAAATCCCTATGGAAGATACTCTCAGTACTATCAATATCCACCATCCTATCCACCATATTCACATTTCCCTCCTCAACAAAATCCTCAAAATCCACCACTTCCATTACCATTTCCTCAGAAAACATATCAGTTACCTGCCCAACCCATACCAAACCCCAACAAAAAAAATCCTCAGAACACATACATGATAGAAGGCCAACAGTTTCCAACCTATTTGATTGCTCCTTTAGACCTTAATGATGTTCAACTTAGGTCTGGAAGAATACTTGAAAAGAAGAAATCTTCTGTAATCATACAAGAGCAAAACAACTCTGAGGAAGATTCTCTACGGGTGAATAAAATTCTTGAAGAGAACACACATTTCCAAGACCCAAACATTGAAAAATCAAAACAAAAAGAACCAATAATTTCAACTCCTATATTAGAGCAGCCATCAACATCTACCTCTACACCTCCCTTTCCATAAAGATTACAAATTGATAGGGGTGTAGAAAAACAAATTATGGTGCCTAATTATGATTTCCTAGATGAGCTGAGAAATGTTTGTATTAAGATTCCATTATTACAAGCTATCAAGGAAATTCCAATTCTAGCAAAAACAATAAAGGAGTTGAGCATGAAAAAAAAGGAAAAATAATCAAAGAGACAAAGAAAATTCAACTGGCAGGAAAAATAGCAGATATCATGATGGGTAATATTGCTATTCCAAAGTATCTAGACCCAGGAAATCCAGTTGTTAAGATACACATCAATGGAACTGAGATCCAAAACACACTTGTTGATTTAGGAGCAGTAATCAATATCATGAGTTGACAAATCATGGATAAACTAAAACTTCCTAATATTCTTTTCACACCCACATTATTACAATTAGTAGACATATCTGTGATCAAACCTGATGGGGTAATAGAAGGCATTCCAGTGTCCCTAGATTCCTGGGAGTATCCTGTGGATTTTATGATCCTAACTCCTAAGAATAATCTAGGAGGGCATCCTATTATATTAGGAAGACCTTGGTTAGCTACAGATGATGCTTTCATTAGCTGTAGATCCGGTGATATGTACATCTCTGATGGTAGTTCAACCAAGAAATTTACCTTGTATCCTCCAGCGAAAACAATTACAGAATTAGATGATACTCAATGGATTGAGGATGAAGAAGAGATACAACCTCTCTTCACAATTTCAGAAATTAATGAAGATAGCCAGATTCTAAACACCTTAGAAAATTTTGAATCCTCTCCGGAATACAAACATGAACAATTTCAAGAATAATCCAACATTGAGTTTTTATCATCAAGACAGATGTCTCTTTATTCCATGGATAAATTTGGCAGCTCTATGTTACACAGTAATTTGTCACCGTCCCTACCATTCCCCGTCCCGCACAATGGAGGACCCATTATGTGACCTGTGAACACTGTCATGCCTTGAAAACATCATCAATGCATCCCTCTGAGTATGAGCTTCAATTCCCCTTGAGACATCTCCTTGCAAAACTCATAAAAAACAACTCTTTTTGCATTGGCGCGGGTAGACAGTTCAGTGCTCGCGCCAATCAGGGAAATCCTGTAAAGAGGTCGCGCCACTTGGCGCTCTGTCATAGAGCAGCAATCGCGCCACCCATTTTAGGGACTTTTTTTTAAATATGGATGGCGGAAGTTGAGTTCAAACAAACTCACAAACCACTGCCTATCTTGAGTTGGGAGGTTTGGCTGCGGGAGTTCTATGGAAGGAATTGGTTTTGCCACCTCCCATGGAACCTTCCTTGTTGATAGGGCCAATCCCATAATAATAGGGATCCCAACTCCCTCCTTCCCCATCTATAAAAGCCTGCTCAGATCCATGGCAAGCTAGTCTTGAAGTGCTGAAGCTTTGCATCTGCGAGACGTGGACGACTGGAGACCCGTCCGAAGGAGACCGCGACGTCAGAACTTGGTTGTAATCTCTCTTCGCTGGTTATTTAATAGATGATTATGATTATGGTTCCACTCCGTTTTCCATCATGTTAATGCGAGTAATGTCCTTTCTGACTGATGTTTAGTTATGTATGCTGGTTTCTATGCTTGTATCTGTTCGTTTCTTCTGTGTGCAGGTGTTCATCCGCGGAGATCGTGGAGGGATTGTGATCTGCCGAGGCTGAGGAACGGGGACGCTTCTTCTTCAGATCCTAGCGTTGGAATCCAGGTAGGTTTCTATTCCAGCCTTTTCATTCGTAATTAGGAACCTGCGTCATGACATTGTTTGTTTGTTGCTAGACCCTGCTGGGCTAGTAGGGATCGCCTCTGTCCGCAGAGGGGATTTACCTCCTCAACAAATTGGCAACTCCGCTGGGGATCCAGCTTGTTGTTGATTGTTGTTTGATTTGTAAACTATAGACGGAGTCTGAAGTACAGCCAGATAGCCTTCGAAACGCTTCTGCCTAGCATTAGCGGAGTAGATCAACGCTACTTCGGTCGATCTCCGGTTTGGTTTGCAGACTGAACGACTTGGAGTCTTTGTCTTGCCTTGCCGTTTGTATCTTGTTTTTCCTTGCTTGATGAACCTTCTGGGTTGGATTTTTTGTGTGTTTTTGCTTCTTGGATTGCTTAGCTTGCATTGGTCTGTTTCTGGAGTGGCTTATTTTTAATTTTGCTGAGAAACTCGACTGGCGCGGTTTTTAACCCGACAGTCGCGCCACTTGGCGCATGTTGCCTTTGTACAACCCGCGCCACTCGCCTTCTGGCGCCATTTTCACTCTTACAGTCGCGCCACCCCTGTAAGTTTTTGAGATTTCTCATTCCTGAGCTCTCTGAAGTTGACCAGTGTTTTTCTTCTTGATTTTCCGACTGCCTGAGTGTGTTGGAGTCTTGTTTGGCTGGGAATTCACCTCTGTCCTTGGGTTGTTTGCTTTTATCTGCCGATTTCACTTTTCAAGCCCTAGGTCATCTAGTGGCTTAGTGCATCGAGCCCTCCTTGGGAGTTTTGGTGTTTGGATTGTCCTGTCAACTATCTGATTGATTCTCCACATTCTCTAAGTAGTTGTTCATTGTTTCATTACGATTTTTGGGTGATTGTTCATTTCTTCATTCGAAACTCGTTTGGTCTTGCTTTGGGCCTAGATCACACGGTCCATTGGAAGCCTTTGAGTCTTTCCTTTGCTTTGAGAGACTTCGGTCGATTTGGGAATCTGATTGCTTCTGTTGGTGAGTGAAGTGTGTTTGTTTCACTCTCTTGGATATCATTTCTCAAGTTGCTCCATTCATTTTCAAGTTTGATTAGTGCATATTAGCCATTAAACATTGAAAATCAAAAAAAAAATCTCTTTCGCTTTTGTTAATTAGTGAAAATTGTGATCTTTTCCATATCGCTAGTGATTAGTGTTTTGAACGAAAAGTTGTCAATTGCATTAGTTGCATTATAGAGCTCTTTTTTTGGTTTCCATTCATTTCGTTTGTATAAAAGCTCTCAACTCTTCTCTAATTAGTTTTCATCGAACGAAATGTTGCATTGTGGCATATAGCTTTGCATTTAGGAGACACTACATACGATAGGGCCTGGAAATTGAAACTTAATTGAAGATCAACTGTAAAATTTATTCAATTAACCTAAGGCAACATTGGAACCTAACGAAACATATTTAGAAGGTCTAGGCTAGAGACGTGTTCCGGCGTCGTTAAACCTAGCATCTGTCGTTCGCCTGTTGGCTTTAGACAGCGCTAGTACGGACTTGCGCTCCCCGTACCGTCGCGTATATAAAGGGAGACCCCTATAGGTTTTCAATCCTTTATCCACGGGAAGCCGAGTCTGCCGCCCTATACCCGTGATACACCGAACACAGCATTCGGGGAGACTACCTGCACGTACGGAAAGTCCTTGGTCGATTTCTGTTTCATTTTTGAAACCAAGGTGTATATTGCAGTTCACGGATATTTGGTACACCCTTTGTGCCTAGATTTTCCTGAGCAGTCATTTGGTCTTTTCTGACTCCCTAAACTTGAAAAGACCGTCAAGCGCTTGTCCTTTCACGCTTGTGTCAACTCTGAAAGAGATAGAGTCATATTTTTATCGTTTCTCGACTCTTAAAACATGAAACGGTAGAATTTCTTATTTTCCAATGTGGTAAAATTAATCGCCCACGATTACACGCCCATTTAGATATTGCTTGTTGACCGTTTGATCGTGTGTCTTAACTCTTTTTCAGCCCGTGTGTGCTTTTGAGTTTTGATGGCAACTTTTTCAGAGTTTACCAACCAAGGAATCCCTTCAGAAGGGAATCCTGGTCATTTTCCTCCTTTTGGAAATGTTGGTGCTCCTTACATGGCGACGTTGTCCCTTCCTGGGTTAACTGTTGGGTTGCCTGTTTGGTTGTTCTCAACCTCTGTTGTCCCGAATGTCTCCCATATTGTTCAATCAGTTTCTCCACCTGAACAACATCATGTTGATTCCAAGGTGGACCTCTCCCCTTCTTCGCCTGTTTCTGCATCCTCCTCTTCTACTTCGCCTGGTGAAAGTCTGGATTCAAGTAACCAGGTGGCTAAGAAGAAGAAGAAGAAGACAAAGAAGAAGAAGTCTGATAAGCGAGAGGCTAAATGTACAGCTACTGTCCATGAGAAATCTCATCTTGATATGCCCTCCGACCCTCCGCGGAAAGTCAAGTTCCCATGCATGTTGTGCGCGGGAGACCATTTGCTTCGAGACTGCCCTGGCATTCCCAAGGTGCTCGAAACATGGTCCGACGGCTGACCGCCATTGCCTTTGACTTCCGGGAGCTAGGTTGGGGGCACGTATTCATCTGGTACTGATAAGACTCCTAAGAAGCAGGGTAAGATCACCAATCCCTGCAAGTTGTGTGAAGGGCACCATGCCATTCACCTTTGTCCTTATATGGATGAAGCCAAACTAGTTTTGGACAACCCGACCGGTTCTACACCACGCCTTCCACCTAGTTATAATCGGCTTTCTTCGAGTCCTCCGCCAGCTGATCCCATGATTGGTCAAGAGTTATCCTTGGTCGATCCCACTCCCCCAGAAATTCAAATTCACGAATCCATCCCGACCAACCATTGGTCGTGGGATCGGTTGAACTGGCCCCGTCCACGGTGCACCAGGTCTTTTCTGTCGAGAGTGGACCTCACACCCCCCATGTCCTTCTGATCTCTTCAGATTCTTCAGACTTGGAGAAAGATTCTCTTGTCCCTGTGCTTCAAGAAGCTCCTCCTCCGCCTCCCATGATGGAGGCTACGGAGGATATTTCTCCCGCCTTCGAGATGGAGGTCATGGAGGGTGCTTCTTCGGTAACATCAGGGGAAGACCTTCGCCTGTCGATGGTAGCCCCTCCGAGTAGTTTGGTCGCTTCCTTTGACTGGAATCGATTTGCAGGATTTCGCCTTCCGTCTTATGTGCCTTTCGAGATCACAGTACAGGCTCTTGGTCTGGTTGTACCCAGCACCATTATAGACGAAGGTGCCTCTGTTAGTATTATGTCTTCACCATTGTCTTTGGCTTCCGGGAGTCAGGTTGGGGGCACTGGTAAGGCTCCTAAGAAGCAGGGTAAGATCACCAATCCCTGTAAGTTGTGTGAAGGGCACCATGCTATTCACCTTTGTCCTTATATGGATGAAGCCAAGCGAGTCTTGGACAACCTGACTGCTTCTACACCACGCCTCCCGGCTGGTTATAAACAGCTTTCTTTGAGTCTTCCACCGGCAGATGCCGTGATTGGTCAAGGGTCATCCTTGGTCGATCCCACTCCCCCCTGTGAATTCACGAATTCATCCCTCGACCAACCATTGGTCGTAGGGATTGAACCGACTCCGCCCTGGCGGCGGCACCAGGTCTTTTCTCGCCGAGAGTGGATCTCACACCCCCATGTCCTTTCCGATCTCTTCGTATTCTTCGTACTTGAGAAAGACTTCTCCCGTCCCCGTGCTTCAAGAAATCTCTCCTCCGCTCCCATGATGGAGGAGATATTCCTCCCGCCTTCGAGATGGAGGTCATGGAGGAGGCTTCAAGCTCGTAACATCGTGGGAAGACCTTCGCATTTCGATGGTAGCCCCTCCGAGTAGTTTGGTCGCCCTTCGGGATCGGGAATCGATTTGCAGGATTTCGCCTTCCGTCTTATGTGCCTTTCGAGATCACAACACATGCTCTTGGTCCTGTTGTACCCGCACCATTATAGACGAAGGTGCCTCGTTAGTATTATATCCTCAAATACCCGGCAAGCTTTCCCTCTGCCGCTGCGCTCTCGTTACGCAGAATCTGTTGACATTCAATAGAAGAACGAGTCAACCGTTGGGGATCCTTCCAAGGTTACCTGTTACTTTGGGAGGTAAAACCGTCCATATGGACGTGATGGTCGTTCCAGGCCCTTTGGATTTCAATTTGCTCCTGGGGCGCGATTACACCTATGCCATGGGAGCACTTGTCTCCTCCCTCTTTCGCGTGATGTGCTTCCCACATGAAAGACGGATCGTGACCATTGATCAGCTTTTGTTCTTTGGTCCTAATGTGGAAACTGGTCCACCATCACCCCCTCCGGGTTTTTATCCACCCGTTGCATCTGCTCCACCGCAGGTCAACTATGTGTCTACTTACCCCGTGCCTGTGCTCAGTGATGATGCCGTCGTGCATCAGGTGCTGGGGGCATTGGGACCTGACTTCCAGGATGTTTTCCTTCCATCAGGAGTGGAACTCTTGGAAGCGCCGCCTTCTTGTTTATTTTGATGTAAGCCGGTTAGAGCACAGTTCCCTCCCTGTGTCAAGCTCTTTGAAAAATGAAACCAGGTTGTCGGAGCACAGTTCCTTGTCTTGTGTCAAGCTCCTTAAAAAATGAAACAAGGTTGTCGGAGCAGAGTTCCTTGTCTTGTGTCAAGCTCCTCAAAAAATGAAACAAGGGTGTCCGAGGATAGTTCTTTTAATGTGTCAACCTCGTTAAAACAATGAAACACGTTCCCGTTCAATTCGAGTCTTTGTTTAGATCTCGTAAAATCCCAGTCGAGTCTTTCTCTTGATCTCGTCACTTGAACCTTCACTCCATCTTCCTTCCATATGGACTGAAGCTTGGGGGGCATGTACCTCGAATTGAGTCACCATGCTGGGGACATGCTTAACTTTTTCAAAGCATAGTTTATTTCTGTTTCAAGCTTGTGTAAAAATGAAACCGGTTTCAAGCATAGTTTATCTTTGTTTCAAGCTTGTGTAAAAATGAAACCAACTTCAAGCAGAGTTTCCTGATTTCAAGCTTGTGTAAAAATGAAACCTTTCCCATTTTACCCCTTGTGATTGTCATCTTATCAGCCTATTTTTGCCAGATGAACCTTGGTTTTCTCACTCCATCGTCACTATCTGCTTGGCCGATCATATGCCTTCACTTGGTTGTTTTACCCGTTCCTGAGGAACCACTGCGATGAGTGGTCTTGTTAGCCAGCCTCTTGAATTTTATCATGTTTTGAGCAGTTCCACCATTACCGGAACCAGTTGCTACCCTTTATACCACTCGTTCCCCTAGGAGGAGTCACCTTTCAGCTCTTTTCTGACTCTCTAAATATGAAAAGATCGCCGAGGCCCTTGTCGTTTCGATCTCGTTAAAATGGACACGAATCGACATTCACCCAGTATAATTTTAACCCTTTTTCGGGCTGGGATGGATTGATTACGAAAAAGGAATACCCTAGCCTATCGCGACTAGGAGGTTTTCCCGGATATTGTTTTCTACCTTTTCGGGTCTGGGGAACTATTTACGAAAAGGGACCTGTGGAGTTTTCTTTTTCGCTGTCTTTTCAAAACTCTCTAAACATGAAAAGACGCCGAGTTCTTCCTTTGTCAGACTCGTTAAACCCTAATGACATTGGATCTAGTCGAAATGACGTTATCCGAGTTTCTCCTTCCTAGGACTCGTTAAATGTACTAGGATGGATTCGTCCGAAGGACGGATTTATATGACAAGCATATGGTATCCTCTTCAAGCTTGTGTAAAAATAAAGAGGTACTCACCGAAATGGTGGGGGAAAATGGAACCATCGTCGTTGTCGTCGGCAGTATGTCACTCTTGAACATGGCACTTGTCTGCATTCGTGTCGGGTTGGGGACATCTCATCTCGTTGCTTCACTTTGCTTCCATGGGTTTGGGTAATCTCTTTTGACCTCTCATCCGTTCACTGCCTCGTCGCCATGACCTTTGATCTGTTGATGTCAAATACTGCCAAGTCCATTGTCGTGCCGTTTATATGTTCAAGAGAAGTTGGCCTCTGCGAATATCAACCTTCCTCTGCTTCTCATATGATCCTGATTCACAACAAAACATTATGTTCCTCTGTCTCGTGTCGATGATGTGGGAATCATTATGGCCCACCTTCGATCAAGGTCACTTCCCGTCGACTTCAACTCATTATCCAGGAAGTTGGTCTAGAGACTCCTGATGGTACCTTGGAGCCTGCATGCCTCAATGGCAGGTTCGTCGCATTCGACGTGAAGTTTACATCATTGACTTCCGATCGAATGATTCTGCGGGTGTTCGACGTCAACTCATTTATTCGCACGTCGTAGATTGTACCTGTAGTACCTTGAGGACCATTGTCATTATTGGTGGTTTCTCTCGCGTCTGTTAACAGCTTTCATCATTGGCTGGTAATCAGACGATGTTCTTGCATGTTCAACTTCAGCTCACATATTCACGTGCTTGAACTTGTACTCTGTTGGGTCGAGATGGAGCGCAAGACCCTGGATTGTGTCTGTTGTAATCCAGGCTGCGATTGTGGATTATTATCATTATGTACATGACTCACTGATTGGATGGCTGCGACCATACCTGAGTCTATTTATTTGATCTTAGTTGGATGGCTGCGCCCATACCCTGGATCTGGATTATAGCATACTCTGTTTCGGATGGCTGCGTCCATACCACTTATACATCATGTACTCGAGATATCAGTTGTATCTTTCTGCGCAGGTTTTCCGACGGCAGGCCTTCAGTTGAACATGTTCTCGTAAAGCATTTCACCCCTCTCTCTCTCTCGGGCCTCATGCTTTAGGGGGCATCTGTTACACAGTAATTTGTCACCGTCCCTACCATTCCCCGTCCCGTACAATGGAGGACCCATTATGTGACCAATAAGCAGTGTCATGCCTTGCAAATACCATCATTGCATCCCTTTCCATGAGGACAACATTCCTTCTGTTGATCATTTCCTGAACAGACCCCTAAAAACACCTGTTTTTGCATTGGCGCTGGTAGCCCATTATGTACTCGCGCCAATGGGGGAAAATTAACACTGAGCCCGCGCCAATTGGCGCTCTGTCCCAGTGTTGCACCCGCGCCACTCTGTTTATGGAAAGTTTTTTAAAAAAGAGGCGAAGTTTCGATTACAACAACTTCGTGGATGAGTCATCAGGAGTGGTTTCGCTTGAATAACCACGACCTTCCTCCTTTGGCCTCTTGTTTCCACCATATGGGGAACCTCCCAAAGGATAAGGCCTCCCTTCCACTATTGTAGGGATCCCAACCTCCTCCTCTCCTCTATAAATATAGCCTTCATCCATTGATGAAGGGGCGGAAAGGCTGAAAGGCTGAAGGACCGATAGTCTTGAAGTGCCTAAGCTCTGAACCTCCATATTCCCAAGAGCCTTTGTGTTGTAAAGCACCCTCTCTTTCCCTTAAGGCTGACTCAAGTAAGGAGACCATTTTCACGAGACTCTGGAGAGGTTTTCCCTTTCCTTGGCGAGCTTTGCGAGACGTGAACTACTGGAGACCCGTCCGAAGGAGACCGCGACGTCAGAACTTGGTTGTAATCTTTCTTCGCTGGTTATTTAATAGATGATTATGATTATGGTTCCACTCCGTTTTCCATCATGTTAATGCGAGTAATGTCCTTTCTGACTGATGTTTAGTTACGTATGCCGGTTTCTATGCTTGTATCTGTTCGTTTCTTCCATGTGCAGGTGTTCATCCGCGGAGATCGTGGAGGGATTGTGATCTGCCGAGGCTGAGGAACGGGGACGCTTCTTCTTCAGATCCTAGCGTTGGAATCCATGTAGGCTTCTATCTCCAGCCTTTTCATTCGTAATTAGGAACCTGCGTCATGACATTGTTTGTTTGTTGCTAGACCCCTGCTGGGCTAGTAGGGATCGCCTCTGTCCGCAGAGGGGATTTACCTCCTCAACATTACTGTTTACATAACATCTAATGAATGAATGATGGAATGATATAAGTGAAGAACTAATGGCATAATTAGATCTCTGTGTATACGCGAGTTTTATGAAGGATATCCGTGTGTATACGCTAGTTGTCTTCAGCAAAGTAGCGTATGGGTTTTAGAGCATGAAAAATTAAAAAATTTTAGTTTCCCCTAAATACTGATTCACCCCCCCTCTTAGTATTTTTCCCAACAATTGGTATCAGAGTCGAGTCCTTCTGCAGAAGCTTGATCGCTTGAAGGAGATCCGTCGCAATGGGAAGTCTTGAAGGAGTAATGTCTATAAAGCCACCTCTATTCAATGGAAGCAATCTGATATTCTGGAAGGTACGAACAAAATCATATATGCAAAGTCTTGGTGCAGATGTATGGGCAATCGTGGAAGAAGGTTATCAGTATCCGGCAAGTATTCCTACTGATGCAGCAGAAAGGAAGAAGTATGAAATCAATGCCAAAGCAGTAAATGTCTTATTAGGTAGCATGTCTAAACCAGAATTTGCTAAAGTGATGCAGCTACATTTAGCAAAAGAAATATGGGACAAAATCATTCTAAGTTATGAAGGAGACACAAAGGTAAAAAGTGCAAAACTCCAAACTCTTAGAATTGAATATGAAAATTTGAAGATGCATAGTGATGAGAGTATTGCCCATTTCTTCTTACGTCTGGACGATATTGTAAATCGAATGAGAAATTTGGGTGAAACCATAATCGATACTACTCTGGTGGAAAAAGTCTTAAGATCCTTGACTTCAAAATTTGACTCTAAAGTTTTAGCTATTGAAGAAAGGCAAGATCTGAAAACTCTTACTATTGTTCAATTACATGGTATTCTGACTGCTTTTGAAATGAGACAAGGAGGACCTTCTCAGATCAGAGAAGCTGCTTTTAAGGTATCTGCAAGAGGAAAAGAAAAGGAATTTGTCAAAGAATCCAGCTATATATCCGATGAAGAAGAAGCGAATTTCGTGAGAAAACTCCAACTAGGAACTGGAATAGTCAAAGGTAAGCTTCCTTTCAAATGTTTTGAGTGTGGAAAAGTTGGTCACTATGCTGCTAAATGTCCTTATAGAGAAAAACATGGTAAAGGGAAACAATTTGAAAAAAGGAAGAGTTATTATGCAAATGAAGATGATGACAAAGTGTCCAGTGAAGATGAAGAAGATTCTGACCATGATCTGAAAGTGCTCATGGCAAAGAAGCAAAAGTAGAAGGCTACTCGAAGAAAGGAGATATCTCAGAAAACATGGTTAGCAGAAATTGACGAAGACGAATCAGATAGTGATTGGGGTCCTCTTAATCGTCTTTGTGCAAACAATGGTGTAGATAGTGAAAGTATTGTTGTGGACTTAGAAGAAGATCAACAAAGATTATTTAATGAGAAGGAATCTACCTACAATGAGATGATCTCTAAAATGAATGGACAGATAGAAACAATGAAAGGACAGATAGAAATACATCAAAGACTGCAGGATGAAGTAACCAATCGAAGTGAAAGCCTTGAAGCTGAAATCATCTCCCTCAAAGAAGACCTGCATAAATCAAATAAGAAGAATGCAGAACTTGAAGCAGAAAACATATCTCTGAAAGTAAATCTCGAAGCTTCAAATAAGAAGAATGAAGAATCTCTGTCATTTGGGAAGGAAGGCCTTGAAGCAGAAATCATCTCTCTCAAAGAAGATCTGGAAAAATCAAATAAGAAGAATGAAGAGCTGCAACAAACATGTGAAGAAAACGAAAAATGGTTGAAAGAAGAGATTCTAAATCTGAAGGATCAAGTAGAAGATGAAAGAAGGAAAGAAGAAAGCATGACAAAGCAATGTCAAGCCTTGGAGGTTGAGGTAAACATTCTCAAAGGTAAAGTAGAAGAAAAGGCTAAACTTTTGAGGTTTCAAGATAGTACTAACATTTTGGACAATATTCTGAGTAATCAAAGGTCTCCTGCTATCAAACTTGGTCTTGTTTTCCATGAAACTGTTAAAGGAGAATCTAGCTCACAAGGAAGTGCTAAAAATTCAGAGGATGGCAATGCAAAACCTGAAGTGTTGAAAGAGACAAAAGTTCAACCAACAATGATGAAATCTCAAAGGAAATCAGTCAATAATGTTGAATGCTTTAAATGTCATAATTATGGGCATGTTGCAGCAAATTGCAGGAGCAGATCATTTCAGCCTCAAACAAACAGTTCCTATATAGAAAGGCACTCTGGTTTCTTCAAGGGATATTGTTTTTCATGTAACAAGTATGGACATAAAGCAGCCGATTGTAAAAGGAGGAAGATTAGAAATACTCATTATGATTCTTATGCTTATTTCTCTGGACACATGAGATGTTATTCTTGTAACAAGTATGGACATGTAGAAAAGGAATGCAAGTTGAACAGATATGAGAAATTGGATAACTTCCAGCACACAAATAGAAAGTTCAAACAAATCTGGAAAAAGATGGAGGACCGATCAGAAACGTAGGGAATTTTGACCCTACTGCAGTCATCCACTTCTGAAGCTTACTTCTCTGATTGACTGCGGGAATGATGTGGGATACATTATGAGATTTAGTAATGTATCGTCACGGGGGGAGCAATGTATGATGTCTCTCATGATTGATTTGATTATTCTGGTTATATGTATTTCTGACAAAGCATCTGATATGAAGAAGACAGGTACAGGAAGTACAAGTTCAAGGGGAGATGAAGGAATGTGAAAAATTTCTATGCTTCACTTTCCATACGCGGGTTCTATTAACAAAAGTCGCGTATACACGCGAGTTCCAGCAGACACAGTCGCGTATGCATTGATGATAAGAGAATTTATATGATAGCTGAAGATCTGGAGCAGAGGTTCAGGGGGAGCATCAGTTTGACTGTTAATAACTGTATTATTGACTCAACTTCTCAGTTCTAAAAATGATGATATGATACTTGATGTCTTATGTTGAAGATTATGGATGAGTCCTGTTTGCTTTTTGATGAAGAGTATTCGTTGATGAGATGAAAGTCTTATAATTCAAAGATAAGGACAGATCATATAGAGATTGTTGCTGATAACTTGCTGATGAATATGTTCAGGTTGCACAAGTTAAGAAGGAGCACTAGTTCAGGGGGAGCAGCAGGTTGAATACTAATGATTGCATTGTTGGCACTATGACTGCTTATTCTTTGGTTATTGTGATACTCATGCTCAAATGATGATGACTTGGTATATGGCTTATTATGATGAGATTTTGAGCCCTGTTTGTTGAAAAGTATCTTTTATGCTCACACATGGATAAGTTGGAAGTCGTTTGATTCAGAAATAAGAATAGATCATGCAGAGTTTGTTACTATGGTTGAGATCTTTTGTCTACATATGTTACTTCATGTTAAATATTAAACATCATGGTGATACTGGACCACATGGATGATTGACACATATTTGAAGATGTTGTTCTGGTATGATAATTTCTCTTGGAAAGATTGTATTGATGCTGCAAAGAATCTGAAGGCTTGGTTGCTAATGTGCTTATGCTACAACCATTGGATGACACTTGAAGACACAACCCCACTGTTCTATCTATCTGTATTCCAGGGAAGCTTTCAAATATCTCAGAAAGAAGCTTAACACTGTCTTTGCCAAACAGAGGATCAGATCTGGTTAAAATATAGGAGAAGGTATTGGATACGCGGATTTCCTGAAACACAGTCGCGTATATACGCGAGTTCATGCACATAAAACCGCGTATGTCTGATTGCTGACAAATTTCTGTTTGGGGACAGCTTTCTTTAGCACAGCTGCAGTGCTGTTTAGTATCTCTGGTATCTTTGGTGGTGTTCCAGTTCTTATAATACTATTTCAATCTCTGATGTTTTAAAGATGCCTTGATGATTGGTTGAAAGTGTTCAGGATGCGCAAACTAAGGGGGAACCTTAGTCATATGGAAAAGATGCTTGGATGCACAGATTCAGGGGGAGCACTAGCCTCGCTGAATATAATGCATTGTTGGCATTATGATGGTTCTAAAATATGTTCTTTTTCTTGAAGTCTTTCTGGTGTTGGTCATAAATGGTCATATTTTTAATTTGATGAAAAGGTCTTGTTGAGACCCATGATGTAAAATTGTAATATTTAGTCATGTAAGGACTTGTCAAATTTGTAAACCCACTTGGTTGGGTAGCTGAGTCAAATTTTGTAAACCCACTTGGTTGGGTAGCTGAGTTGAAATGTGTAAACCCACTTGGTTAGGTACTTGAGTCTCATATGTAAATCCACTTGGTTGGATATTTGATGTAAGTATGAGTCTTTGGTGATAGGAAGTTCATAGAGTCATGTACTTCATTGAAAAATATGTTTGAAGATTCAGCATGAACTCAGGGGGAGCTTGGTCACTTAAGTATACATCAGATCTGCAGAACGCTCCTTCTACATGAGGAGAAAAGAGGGAGAGTGTGTTGGTTTTGATCCGCCCTTTGCCCTTGATGTCAAAGGGGAGAGTGACATGGTGTTTGAATGAAGAGAAAGAATGGTGTCAAAGAATGGGGAGAGTGACATGGTGTCATTGTATTCTTAATGTACCTATCTGTTGTGGTGATCAAACACCATCGTGGTTGCCATCAAGTCCAAAGGAGGAGATTGTTGGCAATATGATGCAGAGTGTTGTCCTTGATGGCAACCCACTGAATGAAGATGAAGACATGAGAGTGTTGGCATGTGTTGTCCTTGATGGCAATCCACCTGATGAAGTTATTCTTGACCTGATGGACTTGGTAAATGATGTAAATTTGATGTGAAATGATGTTAGTTAGCAATATGATGCTGAGTGTTGTCATTGAATGGCAACCCACTTGATGAAGAAGATGGCAACTTACTTGATGAAGTTGTGCTTGATAGAATATGTTCTTGATGAAGTAAATATGATGTATCTACAGAGAGTACAGAAGGTAATGAAGAAAGGAATTCAATATGTGCTAGATCCATGATGAAAAGAGTATGTTTCAAGGAATACGCGGATTTGTCTAGGAGAAGTCGCGTATGCACGCGGTAAAGTACGTGCCAAGTCGCGTATGGGCAAAAGCGCTCAAAAAGTGCAAAACCAGGGGTAACCACCATGGTATTGACCCATTGTATTGGGTAATGATTCCTCTAAATGACCCCGTCCAGGAATACCATCGGATGTAATGTGGTTTTGGCTCATGGTATTGAAAAAGGGTAAACCTATATAAAGAGAAGAAATTCATTGTGCAAATCATGAGTGTGGGAGCAAGATGTCTGAGCCTGAATGAATACTTCTATGTGAAGTATATATGTATGGAAAGGGTAAAGGTTTGATGATATATCTGAATCTATGATGCACCTATGAAGAAATGATGAAGCGGGATATCTAGATCTGAAATGTATCTGTATTTGCTAGATCTGTTTATGGAATGATTAGATCTGAGATATGGCGAACATCTGTCTGAAGTAAAGGGTTAAATCTGTGTGATGTATATGTTCTGAAGAATTGCAATGACCTAAATGTCTGAAGAACCATACGCTAGTTCGCCGCAGAGGAAGCGCGTATATACGCGTCTTCGCTGAAGAGAAAGCGTGTATGCGCAATGAAATTAGCTCTGTAATATGTACAGAAGTATACGCTGGTTTGTGTGAACGGAAGCGCGTATATACGCGACATCAGTGAAAGGAAAGTGCGTATGCAAACTAGGGTTTGCTGAAGCAAGGGGTATGAAATGTCTGATCTGTTCTGCTGTGTTACTGCTATCTGTGAATGATGTATTCTACAGTTATGGGTTGTCTGAATTGATAAGTTTCAGTTTGATGTATGATTGAGCTTAATTGTATGGAGTGGGTCCGGTCTGAAAATATAATGAAACATGGTCTTTAGAGTCTTGAGGGTTGTAGTGGTTGTAGCCTTCAGTCAGGGGGTTGTAGCTCCCTTCCAGGTGAGGCTGGTAAACAAGATCAGGGGGTCGTAGCTCCCTTCCGGGAGAGGCTGGTAAACGAGTCAGGGGGTTGGAGCTCCCTTCCAGGAGAGGCTGGTAAACGAGCGCAGGTGGGTGCCTGCGTGCTGGTAGGAGTCTGCACCAGCACATATGTTGTAAGATGTTTTCTGTATAATAAAATATTGAAGGCTGAGCAACTGCAGCGGTGGTTTTCTCCCGACTTGGGTTTCCACCTAAAAATCCTGGTGTTCATGTGTGATGCTTTGTGTGATGGTTTATTCTGTTCTTACTGCACATGTTTACTGTTTAGAGAACATCTAATGAATGAATGATGGAATGATATAAGTGAAGAATTAATGGCATAATTAGATCTCTGTGTATACGCGAGTTTTATGAAGGATATCCGCGTGTATACGCTAGTTGTCTTCAGCAAAGTAGCGTATGGGTTTTAGAGCATGAAAAAGTAAAAAGTTTTAGTTTCCCCTAAATACTGATTCACCCCCCCTCTCAGTATTTTTCCCAACATAATTTACTCTCAGAATGGTATTTAGATGTCGATTCACTTGCCATTCATAGTTTTGGCCCTCCTTCTAGCGCCAAATATGTTGAAGCCCCGAAAATCGGGTCTACAACAAGAGGGATACCCACCCGGTCCGGACCTTGGTTAGCAGTTCCTTTTCCGTTTGGTGTAGTGGGTCCGACTGGGGATACTGGGACCAGTTTCCCAATATGTGTGTGTGTGTTTGAGAATTGATATTTCTTATCTAAGATTCCTAAGTGAAAATGCTTTTAATCTATTTCTATTTATATGCAAACTGAATTCTAAGAAATATTTAACTCTAAACTAACCCGGGATGTAAATTTTTCCAGTTATGCGATCTAAAATGATTTCAGATAATAATTGATAATAAAAATCATTCAACTATCATAAGAAAAGAATTCAATAAAGATAAACTATTTCATATAAAAAATTAGATGAAACAGTTATGAAATACATATCGCATATTAAACTATTCATATATCAAGTACAAATAAATTTCTATCATAGTACAAAAATGCCAAATGATAACTCAAGTATTCAAACATTAACATATAAACAGCCAAAAATAAATATCACTTTTAGCACAGAAACAGAAACAGTTAAGAGATAAAAATACCATTTATAGCTAGTTCTACTCGTGAGCTAGAAGCAATAATGATTTATCTCTTCCTAATCCAATATCAATTAAGAGTACAAAAATGCAACATCAGTAACGGATATTAGACACAGGTATCAATAAATCTCGATCCATTCATTTATCAAAGCCTCCTCTGAGGGTGCAGAAATGCATGTTCTGAGGATAAGTTCTTGACAAATTTCAGGACCCTTCTCTAAATGCATGAGAAGGGTTTAAATACTACTAGCTAAATCTAAAAATAGTTTATTACAAAAATTAAGGATTCGGTTTAAATGACCGTCCTTTTCCTAGGCAAAAATACAGTAAAACTAAAACTAAATCTAAAAATAAAGACTATTAACTAACTACTTATGAACTTGATCTTTAAACTTGCAAGCATCCAGCATTGTTTTGAGAAGAGGTGGTTGGCCGACTTCAGATTTCAACTGTCCTGAAAAGACAGAATCGGCAAGTGTAGGCGCAATCTTCTCAGCAGAATTAATGATGCAATTAAGCGCACTGTGTTGACTGTGTGGTTTCACTAGATATGTCCAGTAAGAATCCCAGTTTAATCTTGTCAATCTTTGAATTGATTTTGCTTTTTCTTCCGCCTTTTGTCTCCATTCTGTTTTCAATTGATGAGCATGTGGAAGATATCCCGGAACAGTTTCTGAAATTAAATTTCCTTTGTGCAAATTCTCATTTACACAATCAGTAAGACTGTTTGCTGCTGTAGCTGACTCCTCTGCTGCTTTATCTGCCTCTCTGATTTGTGCATCCCAGTTATTGAAAAGTATTTCTTTGTGGTTTTCATTAATAATTGGTGCACCAACTTTTCTTCCTTCTTCTGTCTTTTGCCATATCAAATAATCAGTAAATTTTTCATTAATTAAATCATAATCATTTCGTAAATCTACGACATGATTAGTGATCTTATCAGTTTCTTGACAGAAGGAGTTCCATTGCGAGATTTTCTGGCATAATACTTCTTCTTGTTGCAGTAGTTGATTGTTTAAAGAAATAGTTTCTGAAATAAACTCTGGAAGCTTAGGATCATCTTTATGCTGATCTTGGATAATCTGTATTTGTTTCTCTTTATCAGCCAAACTTTTTTGATATTCAATTTTCATTTCTTGAAGTTGTTGTTGTAACTTTTCAAGCTTCATCTGTGCTTCATTATTGGCCTGTGCCTGTTGCAATTGTTGTTGCAGAACCTGTATCTATTCTTCTTTTTCATTTAATAAGATCTGTACCTCAAATGATTTGTCAATAGTTGCGGAAGCATAAGACCCTGTAATCTGAGATAACTTGGCAAGATTATCAGTAGGCTCTGTAGTAGGATCCTTCCACAAGACATCTAATTGTTCTGCTTCAGTAGAAATTGCACCTTCCAATTTTATTTTTTTCCTTTGCTTCTTTACTACTTCTTTATACTTTGGGCTGTAGAATACATCTAGAGGGGGAATTTCCTCTACATTAAGTAAAATTTTAGACGAGGGAGTGATAGGTATGTGCTCAGTTTCTGTGACTGTGCCACTTATTCCTGTGTTCAAAACTTTTGTTGTCTGTACAGGGGTCTGTATATTCTGTCCTTCCACATTAAGAAATTGATTAAAGCTTTCCCATTCTTTGTCTAATTCAATTGTGACTGACTGTTGCTGTACATTGGTAGGAGGAGGATTTATCTGCTGAGAAGTCAAAATTTGCTGTTGTGAAAGCTCTTTCGATTGAGCAGTATCTTTCACTAATTCTTCATTTTTATCCTGCTCTTCATTAGATTTATTAGAACGTTCAGAAGTCTCTCTTTCATATTTTGACTTAGACGTATCTGTACCTGAACTGCCGTTGAGACTGACACTAGGAGTTGGTTCCCTTGCGGGTTCCAAGCGTAAATTTTCCAAAGGGATAGTAGTTAGTCTTCTCTCTCTGTAAAGTTTAAATTCCTGGAATTCTTCTGGAGATAACTGTATCTGAGCTGAATGCAAAACTTCTTTAAATGAACCTTTTGTTTGAAACATATCATCAAAAGGATCTTCTTCTCCTGAAAATTCCCTTACATTGATTGCAGTGGTAAAAATTTTAGCAACATTATTTGGGTCAAATAACCTTCTCGAAAACTTGAACAGTTGTAAGCATGTAATATTTCTTACCTCTTTGAATGCGTGACCAACATCAAACAGTGAAAATGTTCCACAGGTTATGGGAAATTGTGGCCAAATGCCTTTCTTCTTCTCTTTTAATTCCTTTGTCAAACCTCCTTGACCACAGGTTTGATAAGCAATCTCCCGAGCTACAAGTTTATCCGGAACATACAGGGGTAAAACATGGGGGGAAGCAGAACTTCCAAAAACCCTAACATAAGTAAACAACTCTTCTCCAAACCATCTTGCGACAGGGAGAATGTCGACTTCTGTTTCTGGGGATAACCTTGGAGCATCCTTATTATGCAATATTTTGTACAATGGCAGCATTATACCATGGCAAATTTTGTAAAAATGAGGGACAAACTTAGATTCCCACAGTTCCTTGTGATACACATGAATAGGCAAAGGATCATGAATTGTCCATTGCCAACCCATCAAAGGGAATTTAGAAACAAAGCAGATAGCATCCATAACATAGGCAGATAGATAAAAAGGAGGATAAATCCTCTGAGAAATAGTCCATTTATATCGGTAATGAAAAATAGCAGTGGCCAAATTATCAGACAAGATTTTGGCCCAGTCTAAAATTGTAGCGTTAACAGCAGCATTCAACAAAGGGAGCCATTCAGGCAAGATCATATTTATGTCAGGCTTTCCAAAAAGCCTGCATAACATAGCATTAGCAAAACAATATGGAGAGGTGAGTGAACCAGTACTGTACATACCGTGTTTGTTTTTCTTCAATGGTTCATCTCTCTTGGTCCATTCCTTTGTGCATTCCGCCAAATTTGTATGTTCTTTGGCAAAATTATCCATGAATTGTTTATTATAAGTCACCTGAGGTTCTGGCAAATGATACATCAGCCTCAAATCTTCCGTAGTGAACGACCCGATGAGCTCTTGATCTGGAGTTCTAAATTTCCTGTCTGAAATATCGGTGCTGTCCAGCACCCATTTTACCATGTCTGTATATGGAAGAATTCTTGGTCTTGCCGCTATCCGGTGCAGAAATGAACAAGCCAGTTCTTTAAGGGTTGCCTCAGATGAATTACTTGAGCCTGCAGTCGCCGCAACTTGCATCACCCTGGGATTTTCTTCTTCGAGCAAATTATACATTCCTTCCCAGGTGGTGATATCGACATCCTTATTGCAAGCAGTATCTGCATACAGTGAAGCCATTTTTTTGTTTTCAGAATTTGAAATCTTCTCCTTCTTACCCATAATGCTCTGTGAATGCTTTGTATAGTCTTCCGCTCCTTCGTGCCTGTGGTTTTACGAATTAAGTGAGAGTAATGACATGAGAAAGGTGATGAGATAGTTTTAAATGCTGAAGGCGGATGAAATATATTATTTTAACGTGAAACGACCTTTCAATCAAAACAAAATCCCATTTATCAATAATTGACAATCCATTCTTTTAATCCAATCATTAAAGCGCAAAACGGATATTGATTTATGGAAGGATTTTCTTTGGACAACGCGCTTTTACGAATCTGTGACATTGTGATCTGTGATTTGCCGTGCAATATCGTAAAATCGTAATATCACAGATCACATTCATCGCAAAACATACTTATCGCATATCGCAATATTTATAAATCGCATCCTCATAATATCGCAAAATCGCAATATCGCAGAATCACAAATCGCAAATATAACATATAAAAAGTATTTGTTTAACATCTTTTCTGCGATATGCGATTTGCGACCAATATTTTAATGTATAGGCTTTTTGGGCTCGCGTTATCGCAATATCGCAAAGTCGCAATTTAAAAGATTCATTTTTTCAGAAGATATCTACCATTTGCGATGGATGCGCTATTTCGCTCAAAGAAAGATTTTATTATAATCTATCATTAACTTAAGTGTTTCTTAAGGATTTTCTAAGGAATTTTCCTAAGATATGATAGAAAGTTTTATTTGAAAAGGGAAACAAGTACTAATTTATTTTTTTGGATTTTTAACTAAGGGTCCCCACTTATTTAGTATTATTACTAATATTAAATAAGAAGGGGGTTGTTGCTGGCCACAACACTTCCCCAGTTGGAGATGATGTTAGCACTGGTATTTGCATCCCACCCATCCCACCTTATTTTACTCTGTTTCACCTCATCTTCGTCATTACCATTTACCTCGCTTTGTTTTTTTAAACATTTTTCCCAGGAGTCCCATAGTCATCATGGTCATCATTCAGCTCATTCTTCCATGTTGTGCCATCATTAGGTCATAGGGTCAAAATCATTAAAATTGGTCATTTCACCATCAAATTCATCTTTTGAAGGAGTAGTAATATTCAAAGGTCTTCAACAATTACAGGTTCTTAAAATATCATTTCCAAATAAGTGGCTTTTTGTTTACCATATTTATCTCTCAGTTGTGTTTGGAAAGCTCATTTCCCTCTCCTAGGGTTTTGAGGGAATTTTTCTTGGCTTCATGACTTCCATGGTTAAATAATTAACAATACTTGTATCCTTATTCTCTTACACCTTCCCCTATCCTTAATATACCTTCCTAAACACTTCTATCCCTCAAAATCATCATTTTTCCACAAGCCCTAGCCTATTGCTACACTTTGACATTTTTTTAGACTAGGCCTGTGTTTTTCCCTTTTAAATCCCTTCCCCTCACTCAATCCTTAAAATTCCACTTTCCCCTATCCCTATCCCCCAAAATTTCCCCAAGAATTTAGACATCCTCTAACCCTTTCATTCCCCTCCCTCTACAAGGCAGTCTAAATCCCCTGTTTTGCCTACACCAAACCCTAATTTCCACTCCTACTGCACTAGGGTTTGCTATGGAATCAGATACATATGAATAGAGGAGGCATAAGGGAGGTCATTTCAGAAAGTATGAAGTCATACTAACTCATAAACATCATGCCTCCATCATTTTCCAAGAAGTCATTCTAAGGGACAAATCATTTGCCACACACAGCCCTAGTTTCGCTTCAAACTATGTTTCCGACCAAAAAGAGATGAATTTGACAAAGGAGAGAGATTTTTTTTTCCATAATAGGGTAAATACATTAGGTTAAAACTCATTATGAGGTTTAATGAATCAGTTTGCAAAAATTTAGGGTTGAGTCACTTTGACCACCCTACACACTAGGTTTCAGTTCAGACTTTAGTGGATCAGTCCTCCTCTCATGGATTCGACCCCTAAGGTTTGGAGAGGTTTTTTCAGACCTATATTATGTCATTTTTTACTCATTTTCAAAGGCTGCAATCAGTTTCATTTTGATATTTGATCAAGGGAACTTGTACTCAGTTTTGGCCAAGCTAATAAAAAGGAGTTGCAGCTACATTTATGGGATACCTATAGTATTTAATGTCTTTCATTGTTTCTTCTTTAATCGCATATGTTTGAATGTATTTTTCATGTCACTTTCATGTCTATGTTATTATATTTTATAAGTTTGAAATTCATAATACATGCTTGCACATGATATGTTTTGGGTAATTGATCATATTTTGTTTCATTATCTTCTGCCTGAGAGAAATACATTCCTTACGCTTTTCTCAGCCTCCTTACAGTCTCAAAACCATTCCATAAACATTCCTTTTAAGTGATTGGAACTGTACCTACCTTGCCCCATTGATCCCTGCAATCCTAAACTCTATTGCCCTAACCTAGCTTTCCTTGACCTAATTCCATTATTCATTGATTCACCCAACCAAACCAAATCAAAACAACCCTTTGCACTCATTATCTAGCCTAAAACCCTAATTACTCCAGTTCTCCTGCATGTGACCCTTTTGGAGAGAGCCCTCTCTAACCTGATAGGGCTAGCTATCAAGTCAAAAGCCTTGTTTGTGGTTACCTCTATTGGGATTCCTTTCTCAATTTTGGGAATCTGGCGGAGTGATAACAGTTATCAGTTGTGAAAATCTATTCTAGTCTTTTCTCTACAAGAAATTTAAGTGAAGTATTTATCATTTGTGAAAATCTATTCTATTCTTTTCTCAACTAGAAATTTCAACATGGTATCAGAGCCAGAGGTGATTGGATACACGATTGGAGACACCCTTTTGGTAATGTTCTATAATGGACTCAAATGCATACATATGAATTTCTAAAGCTACACTTCATGTGATCCAATGCAAGTCTGTTTGATGAAGGTTATATTTGATGAAGTTTGAACTCTCTTAAGGTGATGAACTAAGTCGATCTCCCACCATTCTTACTGTGATGTGAATTGTCCTCTACTACAATTAATTTGAAATATCGCTCTATGGATACTACTGAAGTTATTGTGAGTCTTTGTATTGTGATGCCAAACATGAAACCTTACTCCGAGTTGCAAGTATGATTGTAATTTTGACCATGATGTGAAGTTTTGAGCTCCTGAAGTAATCTAAAATTTGTACCTGTGTTAATGATAAAAATATTCTCTTCTGAGACAAAATAGTGACTCTACAGTGATACAAAATTATTTTCTTTGGGCTGCCATCAATGGGAAGTCATGACGACAACGATAATATGAATTACTCTTTCAGTGAGGTGACTTTGATCTGATGACCAATATTTGTGATGTTATCCACCTGAGTTCTATAATGTAATATAAAGTAATCTAAGTAATGGCGGAAATACGGAGGCTCTTCCATGTAATTCATATGATTCAATACTAATCTACAGTGATTCAAGATAATGGTTTTGTACTACAATATGATGTGAATCCTTCCAAAGTAAGGCAAGCCATCTTCTTACTTAACAATAATACAAGCCTCTTGCTTGGCTTGATGTGATAGTAATACAAGTTTCTAAGTGATGTGTCCAAGGAAAAATAACTATGATATGAGGGGACAACTCTGTAATGACTCGGGTCTCCTATATTTATCCGAAGAACAAAGTTCAAAGGCTCTAATATACAATGAGTATGATGTTGTGAGATCCAAGTTATTATAAGGTGACAAATGCTACAATTGCTTGATCCATGTGTTACACAATTTATATTATCTAGTGACAAGGTTTTGTTATATGGAGTGCTCAAGTTGCATAGAGTATACAGTGCATATATCATGTACAAAATAATGTGTATGTGATGCAAGTGGTATGTTTTTAATCCAAGCCATCTCCTAAGGTATGGTAGTATATGATGTGAAGTATGTTGGAGTATGTATGTGAGTATGTTGTAGCATTGTACATGATCCAAAGTTGTTATTGTATGGTTGATTTATATAACTATTTCTAAGTAATGATGCGAGTCTGTGTACACCCTTATAGTATGTATGTCATTAGCAGTGACAAAGACATGAAAGACAATATATATGACATGGAAGACACCCTGAATATGTATAGCAGGTAGTATATAAGACATGGAAAATAATATATATGACATGGAAGACACCCTAGATATGCATGACATGGAAAAAAATATATGTATGTCATCGCAGATAGTATATACAACATGGTAGACAATATGTATGTTATGGAATTCATCTTTATGATATGTGTGACATTGAAAACAGATCATCATATGGATATGGCACATTATATTGATGGCAGAGAAGACCCTCGTATGTATATTACATTATATTAATTTGTATGCCATACATAATTTTCAAATGATGAGAGACCTCATCTTTCATAATGGCAGACTTACTATTTGCTTGGCATGGCAAACATGATACTCCTGTGTTGGAAGAATAGGATAGTCATAGAAGGGCTAATATTTCTATGATCATACCTTAAGGTTGGATGCATGAATGCAAAGACTAAGAAGGCATTTTCCAAATTTGAAAAGATAAGTATTGTACATCTCTTTTATTTTCTTTTATCATCACTAATATTTCTTGATGATGATATAAAGTCCTTAATGATGATGGTGATGATATGAACCCATAAAATGATAAATGATATGTACTCCTTGCTGATAAGTACTCCTTTTTTACTATGATTGATGACATGGATGATGTGATTGGACTCTTTAATGGTGATTTGAACTTATACTTTCTCTTTGACAATGATGATAATCTGGATGATGATGAATTAGACTCTTTATTGTGAATTCCTTAATGATATATTTGATTTATATACTCTATTGATTGGATTTATAGATTATATAAATGATGTGTATCTCTTAATGCTAACATAATCTCTTAATGTTGATATGGGTTCCATGATGATGTGGACTTGTTGATGATGATGATGACTTGCAGATAATGATGGCATGGACTCATGGATGATGATGATGATGATGACTCGTGAATGATGATGATGTGGACTCGTGGATGATGATGTGAACTCATTGATGATGAACTTTTTGATGTTGCAGACTCCTTGATGTAAACTTCATGATGATGGTATGAACTAAGTTAACTCCTTAATGATGTTGACAAGTTTGACTAGAAGACTATGATCAAGAGGGAGCTCATACACTCACCAAAGATAAGTATTATCTTGATTATTTCTATTGCTTGTTTCAAAATGAGTCTCTTGGTTGTTCTTGTTCTTCCATGGCCTCCTAGTGAGGATTGCAGGTACAAAATGGAGACTTCCAATGATCAGGTGATCATGTCCAAGTTGAAAAAATGCTAAAAAATGAAACTGCTCAGAATTGGTTGCAATCTGCACAACCGGAAAGGCCTCATCGTTGCGATTATGGCACCGCAAATGGGACACAAATCCAAAGTTTTTTATGGAAAAATTTTAATTTTTATATTTTTTATTATAGGCCTATTGGAGGGTGCCACATGGCCTGCTCGGAGGCTGCCACGTGGCCCCAGGCCAAATTTTCAAAGGTCATGTTAAATTTTGTGGGCAAGGTGGGTCGAACCCTCGACTCGACACCTCGGGCAGGGTCGACCTGACCAAGTCGGCAGCGTGCAATTTTTGAACGGAAGGTTGGGCAGCAGATGAACGACTACTCAGTTCGGGCCTCACGCAAAGGCTGCATGACCATTCGGGTTGGGCGAGTCATTTAAATGAACGTTCGGTTGTGTTGTTTAAACAATGGGCGGAGTTTAGGTGTTAAGCCCTCGGGGCTTAAGGCTACAGGTTTCATGACCTTGTGCCATAACCAAGTGCTAAGACCTTTCAAACCGATGGAATGATTTGGGTTAAGCCCCTTTGGGGTTAGCCCTCACCACAGGACCTCCGATCTGTGACCATGGGTGGGGCTAAAACCTTATCTGCCAGAGCAAACCGTCCGCCTTTTCAACATGTGAACATGCTTTTAAAATTGGCAGTTAAATTTATTGTAACCCCTAAATTAGCACGCGGTTATGCCTATTTGACCTATCCACCTATTTTGGTGGGATTAACTGGAGTTCCTCCAGTTTTGGAGGAGGTTTTCTAGTGCCACTGGGAAAAATTTGTTTTGATCATAACATTCTCCATTTTCGACCAAACAAGATGAAATTTTAGTCAATTTTGGCTATTCTGAGCATTCTGGAGAGTTTGGGATAGGTTGCAGAGTTAAAAAAAAGTGGTCTATAGCCATTTTTACTTCAGGAAAGAGGAAAGAGTCGCCAAGGCCATCAGGGAAATGGAGCTATATTGGGTTATACTTCACGGATTAAGGTGAAACAAAAGCCATTTTTAGCTTATTTATGTCTTCTAAAGTCAAATTCACAGCTTGTTTTGCCTTTTTAGGCATATTTCTCACTGTATAACCATTTTGAGCAACTTAATAGAGCAAGGACATGCCCATTGGGAGCCTTGGACCCGGTAGATGTAGCCCAGGAGGGGTGAATTGCCTCATCAGTTTTTTGTGTTATGCTATGGTGAATTTTCTTGTTGTGTATTTTTGAATTGATATATTAAACAGTGAATTTAAATAACCAATTCTCACACAAAAACTCAAAAACAATTACCAAAAACACTTTGTTTAACCTACAAGACATGGAGAATACTTGCACACTTAATTAAATGAAAATGGATACTTTTCACAGCCGTTAAAAATAGTTTCATTTTCAGATCAGTTGGTATCAGAGCTAGATTTTTACTCTACAATTGTTTTGTGCAAAGATATAGTTCATTGTTTGCAAGTTTTGATGCTTACTAGGCTTAAACTCAAGAGAGGTGAAGGACACTTGGTTAGTGCACAAAGTAATCCTCAACCAAGAAGGGCCAGAGAGCCACCTCCAAGAGTTACTGAAGAAGCCTCAAGCATGTCTTCAAGAGAAGGAGAAGCTCCTGAAGACATTGATCCCAAAGAAGAAGAAGGAGAATTCCAAAAAGATTTTTTGGACATTACTGAGATGGTGAGGATACTCTACCAAGAAAGGAATGATAGGCTTGTTGGAGAAGGGTCTAAACATCAGAAAGAAGGAGAGGGTTCTTCAGGAGGAAATAAAAGTGATGACAAGTCAAAGAAAGGACATGGAGGAAATGGTGATCCACCATCCCCATATTCATCTTGTTCATCTACATCGTCATCCTCTACTTCGGTGAATTAATATCACAAGTCTAAAACCACTGGTAAAAGTCCATTTTTAAAGGTTGAGGTTAAATTTGAGCTGCCTATGTTTAACAGTGAAGTCAATGTAGAAAAACTTGACAATTGGATAAGACAGTTGGAAGTTTACTTGAGGATACAAAACCTTCATGATGACGACACCAAGATACAATTAGCCTCTTTGAGAATGGATGGAGCTGCATTGGTATGGTGGGAAGCCAAGACCAAGGATGAAATTAAAAAACATGGTAAGATCACTTTATCATGGACTGAATTTATTACCACAATCAAGAAGCAATTTTATCCATTAGCTCATTTACAAAAGGCTATAATGAACTGGCAAAACTTCAGACAGCTTAGGGGAAAAATGTACAAGACTACACCCAAGATTTTAGGAAAAGAGCACTCTTATTAGGGGTAGACTTACAAAGTCAAGATACTTTGCTAAAATATATAGGTGGTTTGCACATCTAACTTAGACATACTATCCTTATGTTCAATCCTACTAGTCTAGACGAAGTTTGTGTACAAGCTACGCATTTAGAGGCTATAGGGAAAAACACTTTTGATGAGGGTAGAAACAAGCCTTTTAAGGGGAAAAACAAAGATAAAACCTCTAAGGGAAAAGGCAAAAAGAATGCATATTTCAAACAAGAGGGTGAGAAAGTGATATGTAAACATTGTTCAAGAGAAGGCCATGAAGAGAAAAATTGTTGGAAACTTCATCCTGAAAAAAGAACTCAGTTTAACAAAAACAAAGGAAAGAAGAAAACTGCAGCTACTAAAACTACACCATAAGGCTTAGGTGATGATTCAGGTGACGAAACCAAAATTGCACCCATGATTTTGAAGAGTATGAAGGGAAAGGAAACTGAAACTAAGCCAAGAACTAGTACTTCAAACTGTCATGTACAAGCTCCAAATGAGGAAGAAAGAATTGAATTGTTCCATGTGAGGGTAGTCTCAAAACATACAGAAATTGACACACTGTTTGACAGTGGGTCAAAAGAAAATATCATATCAGAAGACTTGGTCAAACAGCTTAAACTTGAGACCATTCCACATCCCAAGCCATATGCAATTGGATGGATATGCAAGGATGCAAACTTGTAAGTCTCAAGAAATTGCATATTGTGTTTTGTGATTACTGCACACTTTATTGACACAACTGAACTTGATGTAGTGTCGCTTGAGATATCAGGAATTGTTTTGGGAAGTCCTTACTTATTTGACAGGAAAGTGATCTTCCATCGCCATGTAAATAAGTATTATCTCTTTAAATATGTCAATGAGTTCATTGTCAGAGCACATCGCAAGAAGACAAATATAGCGATGGTAAATGCGAGACAGGTAAAAATACTAGTAAATTATAGTAAGAGTTTTGTAATTCTTATGGTTAAGCCCAAGGTTGATGTGAATCATGAGTCATTTGAAAATTGTGATTCCAAGCTTAAATCAGATTTATATGATGTAGTTGATGCACATCATGAGATGTTTCAGGAACCAACAGGTTTGTCTCCTAAAAGGGAGATTCAACATAAAATCCAGTTACAACAAGATTGTTCTCTTCCTAACATAGGCATGTACCGCATGTCTATCATGGAGAATGCTGAAATAAAGAGGAAAATTAAGGAATTTTTGGACAAAGGGTTCATAAGACCAAGAAATTTGTCATGTGGGTCACCGGTAGTGTTGATTCCAAATAAAGATGGAACTTGGCGCATGTGTGTGGACTTCAGGGCATTGAAAAAGATAACGATAAAGAATTGTTACCCTCTCCCAAGGATAGATGATTTGTTAGATCAGCTGAAAGATGCTAAATATTTCACTAAGTTAGACTTATGTAGTGGTTATCATCAAGTTAGAATTGCAAAAAGTGACATTTGGAAGACAATATTTAAAACCAAACAGGGACTCTTTGAGTGGCTTGTTATGTCGTTTGGTCTATGTAATGCACCTGCAACATTCATGTGGGTAATGGATGATGTATTACGTTCTTTTCTTGATGATTTCATTATTATCTATGACATCTTAATTTTCAGCAAGACTAGAGAAGTGCATGTCATGCATGTTAAGAAAGTACTTGATGTTTTGAAGAAGAATCAGTTGTTTCTTAAAATGTCAAACTGTGAATTTGGAAAGACTTCTTTGGTTTATTTGGGACACATAGTAGGAGGAGGTGCTTTGAGAATTGATCCTTCTAAGGTAGAAGCCATTGTGAATTGGCCTACTCCCAAATCCATTATAGAAGTAAGAAGTTTTTTGGGCGCAGCTCAATATTGGAGGAAGTTTATTTCTAACTTCTCTGCCATAGCAGCTCCTATGCATGCAATGACAAGTGTGAAGCAAGATTTCAATGGGGAGGCAAGCAACAGAAAGCTTTCGAGTCTTTGAAAGAGAATATAAGTTCAACTCAAGTCCTTGCATTACCAGACTTGAGACATCCATTCGATATTCAAACCGATGCTAGTGATTACACCATGGGTGCAGTTCTCTTACATCATGGTAATCCTATTGCATTTCATTCTGAGACATTTAATGGTGTTGTTGTAAATTATCCTACATATGATAAGGAGTTGTATGCATTGGTACAAAGCATCAAAAAGTGGAAACACTATTTGATGGGCAAAGAAACAGTTTTTCATACCGGCCATCAGCCTTTACAGTACTCGTAGTCGCAAAGTAAATTACAGCAGTCACGACATTTCAGATGGGTGGGTTTCCTACAACAATTTCACTTGGTATTAAGATACAAGAAAGGTATTTTCAATAAAGTTGTTGATATGATTTCAAGGCCTATTATTAGTGATACTAATTTACTTAAGAATGATTCTATTGTACATGAGAGCTACATAGAACAGTATGCATCAGATGTTGATTTTAAGGATGTGTATGCTAACTTGAGTGAAGGAAATCATGTTGAGAAGAATGATTATCACTTGCATAATAATTTGTTGTTTCATATGGGCAAGTTATGTATACCACATGGAAGAGACTAAGCATAATTAGAGAAGCTCATTCTTCTCTTATTCCTGGACATTTCGGGGTAAGAGAAATGGTGGCACATTTACAGAGGTATTGTTATTATCCTCGCATGGTAGATAGTGTTTCACGTTTCATTAGAGGTTGTTCATTATGTGCTACAAGAAAGCCTATAAAAAGGAATCTTGGTTTATATAGGCCATTTCTGGTACCTTCTAGACCATGGGAAAGTGTTTCTATGGATTTTGTTGGAGGTCTACCATTATCTAGAAAGCAGCATGATTATCTTTATGTAGTAGTTGATAGATTCAGCAAGATGTGTATTCTTATGCCATGTAAGAAATATATAACTTCTGAACAAACTGCTGACTTATATTTTCAACATGTATGGGTTCATTATGGCTTGCTTACTTCTATTTTTAGTGACAGATATTCCAGATTTGTTAGGAATTTTTGGTCCAATTTATGGAAGATGATGGACACCAAGTTGAAGAAGAGTATTGCTTTCCATCCACAAACATATGCTTAAACAAAGGTAGTGAAAAGAACCATTGTACATCTTTTGAGAGGTTATTGTAGCAAGCATCCCAAGCTTTGGGATGAGCACTTGCATTACATTCAACATGCTTACAACTGGGCCAAGCACTCTTCTACAAATACTTCACCTTTTGAAGCTTGTTTTGGGTATTTGCCTAAGTCACCTTTAGATTTCATTCTTGGGAAGGATGTTGCCATTAATGGGCATAGTGAAATTGACAAAGCTCGCATGTTCATTGAAAGAATTCATCTCATACATCAGCAGGTTGAAGAACAGCTTGAAAAAAGTCAAGGCAAGTACAAGGAGAGGCATGATAAACATAGAGTTGATCATAAGTTTCAAGAAGGAGATGAGGTATGGCTGCACATTAATAAGGAAAGAATGCAAGGAGAAGGTAAAAAGCTGAAGCCTATTCTTTATGGTCCATTCAAGATCCTTAGACAAGTTGGAAATAATGCTTTTCAACTAGATTTGCCTTCATATATGCAAATGTATTCCGTCGTGAATGTGGAAAATTTACGTTTGTATGAAACTCCTTTAATTTTTTATCATGAAAGTGACATTCAGCTGCCATCCATAGAGGACTTCTTGCTAGAATTTTTGGATGAGTTGAAAGAGGATGCTATCCTTGACAGAAGGACATGCACTTCGAGGAGGGGAAATGTTGATTATGTTTGGGTTGGTCTAAAAGGCAGCAAACTGAGTAAGGAAAAATGGATGGAGATGGAAAAGGTGAGGGATCTATACCCTCATATTATTAACAGGTAATTGAAGGCTTTTGGTGTCCAAAAGCTTCCCAATGGAGAGGTGTGATCAGGTGATCATGTCCAAGTTGAAAAAATGCTCAAAAATGTAACTGCTAAGAATTGTTTGCAATCTTAACAAACGGAAAGGCCTCATTGCTGCGATTCTGGAACCATGAACGGGACTCAGATCCGATGTCGTATGTGAAAGATATTAAAGTTTGAAGTTGCCCAATAACCTTCAAAACAGGACTTCGAACAAAAATTTTTGTCATTTTCCAAAGTATTTTATGGAAAAAATTTAATTTTTATATGTTTTATTATAGGACTGTTGGAGGGTGCCACATGGCTTTCCCGGAGGCTTCCACGTGGCCCCATGCCAAATGTTCAGAGGTCATGTTAAAATTTTGTGGGCAAGGTGGGTCGAACCCTCGACCCGACACCTCGGGCAGGGTCAACCCGACCAACCCGGCAGCGTGCAGTTGTTAAAAGGAAGGTTGGGCAGCAGATGAATGACTACTCGGGTTGAGCCTCGTGCAAAGGCTGCACGACCATTCGGGTCGGGCGAGTCATTTAAATGAATGTTCTATCGGGTCATTTAAACAATGGGCAAAGTTTAGGTGTTAAGCCCTCAGGGCTTAAGGCTGCAGGTTCTGTGACCTCGCGCCATAACCAAGTGCTAAGCCCTTTCAACCTGGTCAAAAGATTTGGGTTAAGCCCCTTTGGGGTTAGCCCTCACCACAGGACCTCCAACCCGTGACCATGGGTGGGGGCTAAAACCTTATCTGCTAGCGCAAACCGTTCGCCTTTTCAGCATGTGAACGCGCTTTTACAACTGGCAGTTAAATTTATTGTAACCCTTAAATTAGCCCGCGGTTCCACCTGTTTGACCTGTCTACCTATTTTGGTGGGATTAACTGGAGTTCCTCCAGTTTTGGAGGAGGTTTTCTAGTCCCACTAGGAAAAATTTGTTTTGATCATAACTTTCTCCATTTTTGACCAAACAAGAGGAAATTTTAGTCAATTTTGGCTATTCTGAGCATTCTGGAGAGTTTGGGATAGGTTGCAGAGTGAAAAAAAAGCGGTCTATAGCCATTTTTACTTCAGGCAAGAGGAAAGAGCCACCAAGGCCATCAAGGAAATGGAGTTATATTGGGTTATACTTCACTGTTTAAGGTGAAACAAAAGCCATTTTTAGCCTATTTCTGTCTTCTGAAGTCAAATTCATAGCTTGTTTTGCCTGTTTAGGCATATTTCTCACTATAAAACCATTTTGAGCAACTTAATAGAGCAAGGACATGCCCATTGGAAGCCTTGGACCCGGCAGATGTAGCCTAGGAGGGGTGAACTGCCTCATCAGTTTGTTGTGTTATGCTATGGTGAATTTTCTTGTTGTGTACTATTTTTGAACTGATATATTAAGCAGTGAATTTAAATAACCAATTCTCACACAATTTCTTCTCCTCCCATGGATTCGACCCATGAGGTTGGGAGAGGTTTTTTGAGGCCTATATCATGTCATTTTTTACTCATTGTCAAAGGTTGGAATCAGTTTCATTTTGCTATTTGATCAAGGGAACTTGTACTTAGTTGCCAAGCTAATGAAGAGGAGTTGCAGCTACATTTATGGGATACCTGTGGTATTGAATGTCTTTCATTGTTTCTTCTTCAGTCAGATATGTTTGAATGTATTGTTCATGTCACTTTCATGTCTATGTTATGATCTTTTATAAGTTTGAAATTCAAAATACATGTTTGCACATGCTCTGTTTTGGATAACTAATCATATTTTGTTTCATTATATTCTCTCTGAGAAAAATACATCTCTTATGGTTTTCTCAGCCTCCTTACAATATCAAAACCATTCCATAACTATTCCGTTCAAGTGATTGGCATTGTACCTGCCTTTCCCCATTGATCCCTGCAACCCTAAACTCTATTGCACTGACCTAGATTTCCTTGACCTAATTCCATTATCCACCTATTCAACCAACCAAACCAAATCAAAACAACCCCTTTCACACATTATCTATCCTAAAACCATAATTTCTCCAGCCCTCCTTGTTGTGACCCTTTTGGAGAGAGCCCTCTCCGCCTTGATAGGGCTAGCTATCAAGTCAAAAGATTGGTTTGTGGTTTTAATCTCTGTTGGGATTCCTTCCTCAGCCTTCGGAATTTGGCAGAGTGATAATGTCTTGGCGTTGTTGTCGAGGACCGAAAGCTCTATCTTCCCCGGGAAAGACCAACAACAACTTAGATCTGATTGTTGATGGTGGACAACAGTCGGACATAATTAGGCCGAATCACCCACCTGGCGACTCCACACAGTTCAACTTGATCAAAAGACTCCACTGGAAGAGAATCTGGAATCAAGACATTCATTGCAACTCCAAACTATCAAAAGAACTCGGAGCTTAAAAGCAGATTCAATTGCCTAATTGATCCAAGATGACAGGGTATGTGGTAGAACCTATCTCGATTGCAGGTTTTAAGGAATATTGGGATAGTTTTGATGATGATCAAATTGATGAGGCTTTCTCAAATTTTCTGTCTATTTATCTAAAGTCATGCAAATATAGATTTGGAGATAAAATTCACTTTTTAGAGGATTTTGCTGTCAAATTTGAGAAAGATATTCGGGTGTTAGATGTTCAAATTCAATCTTACAATTTTCAAGATAAAAATTAGTTTTTTTAGGACTTTTTCTAGCTACCTTTAGTTTCTAAGATTGAAGGATGCTATGTTCTTGAACATGAAATTGATATCACACAGTTCCAACCAAAGTTTGATTTAAATAGCCCATCTGAGCAACCTCCTCATGACAACCAAATTATTGTATTATTTGATAATCAACACGTGAAATTTGTTTTATATGATCTTGTAGCTGAGTATATGGAAGTATTTTTCAGCTTGATTCTCCAGCTTTGTTTCTACTATGAAGTCAAAATGTATGATAAGTTTTCATTACCTTGCACATATTGGGTTTTATAGATAAAAGGTCAAGATGTATATGTAATGTTTTTAATAAACAATCAAAAAGTTAATTTATATAAGCAGTTTCTTGATTGGCTGCACTGGAATTATTGTATCATTTAGAATATCAAAATTATTAGTAGATTAGTGTAGGACAAGTGTGCAATAAGCTTGGTAGACAAGCATCTCCTTTAGTATCTAGTTTACAGTTTGCAGTATGTGCCTTTTGAGTTTGTATAAGTGGTTTGGTTTTGGAAATAAAGATCAGTTTGCAGTTGTTTGTGACTCCATGCCCAAAATAAGAAGGCATTGATCAACGAGTTCCCAGAGGTCTGCGGTTCTAGACACCTCCTTCAGAGCTATCTTCCCCAATTGGAGCCGATGTTAGCACTGGTATTTGCATCCCACCCATCCCACCTTATTTTACTCTGTTTTCACCTCATCTTCGTCATTACCATTGACCTCGCTTTGTTTTTTTTTTTTTAATTCCCAGGAGTCCCATAGTCATCATGGTCATCATTCAGCTCATTCTTCCATGTTGTGCCATCATTACGTCATAGGTTCAAAATCATGAAAATTGGTCATTTCACCATCAAATTCATCTTTTGAAGGAGTAGTAATAGTCAAAGGTCTTCAAAAATTTCAGGTTCATTTCCAAATAAGTGGCTTTGTTTTTTCCATATTTATCTCTCATTTTTGTTTGGAAAGCTCATTTCCCTCTCCTAGGGTTTTGAGGGAATTTTTCTTGGCTTCATGACTTCCATGGTTAAATCATCAACAATACTTGTATCCTTATGCTCTTACACCTTCCCCTATCCTTAATATACCTTCTTAAACACTTCCCATCACTTCTATCCCTCAAAATCATCATTTTTCCACAAGCCCTAGCCTATTGCTACACTTTGACATTTTTTGAGACTAGGCCTGTGTTTTTCCATTTTGGACCCCTTCCCCTCACTCAATCCTTTAAATTTCACTTTCCCCTATCCCTATCCCCCAAAATTTCCCCAAGAATTTAGACAGCCCCTAACCCTTTCATTCCCCTCCCTTTACAAGGTAGTTTAAATCCCCTGTTTTGCCTACACCAAACTCTAATTTCCTCTCCTACTGAGCTAGGTTTTTCTATGGAATCAGATACATATGAATAGAGAAGGAATAAGGGAGGTAATTTCAGCAAGTATGAAGTCATTCCAACTCATAAACATCATACCTCCATCATTTTCCAAGAATTTATTCTAAGGGACAAATCATTTGCCACACACAGCGCTAGTTTCACTTCAAACTATGTTTCTGGACAAACAGAGATGAATTTGAAAAAAGAGAGAGAGATTTTTTTCCATAATAGGCCAAGGAATAAAAACCTCCATCATGTTTTACACATGTATCATGGTTTTGGATAAATGTCAAAAATGCAGGTGCTACAAGAGGTTTTCTGCACTTCTCGAGTGACCTTGGGAAAATCAAGTTTTCTCATAGCTAGAAAGTCCAAATGACTTTCTTGATACATAAAATCAAAACTATACTGGAATATATTTCCAATGAGCTATCATGAGCTCAATTTGGAGTTGAGGAAGGCCTCCAAAAGTTTCCTACAACAACACTCTGCATTTCTGCACCCTCATTCTGCAATTTCTTTCCAGTATTGGGAGAATCATTTTTTACAAGGAAAATAAACTCCAATCAGAAACCCAAAGGTATATTTGGAAAGTAGAAAATATAATTTTTACAAAGAGCTATCCTGGGCCTAATTTTGACACCTGAAACCAAGTCAAAAACAACCTACATGTTGGGGTAAAATAGCGTTGCGCGTTTAACAATTAACTGATTTTTTCTAAGTTTTTCTACAAATTTTAATTTTACCTGGGGGAATCATGTTTTTTCCTCATGTAATTGATGATATAAATGTAATTATCATGTTTTTACTTTTACACAGGTTCAATACGTTAGGTTAAAACTCATGATGAGGTTTAATGTATCATTTTTCAAAAAGTTAGGGTTGAGTCACTTTGACCACCCTACACTCTAGGTTTCAGTTCAGAATTTAGTGGATCAGCTCCTCCTCTCATGGATTCGACTCTTGAGGTTTGGAGAGGTTGTTTTAGACCTATATCATATCATTTTTTACTCATTTTCAAAGGCTGGAGTCAGTTTCATTTTTCTAGTTAATCAAGGGAACTTGTACTCAGTTTTGGCCAAGCTAATAAAGAGGAGTTGCAGCTACATTTATGGGATACATGTGGTATTGAATGTCTTTCATTGTTTCTTCTTCAATCACATATGTTTGAATGTATTTTTCATGTCACTTTCATGTCTATGTTATGATATTTTATAAGTTTGAAATTCAAAATACATGCTTTCACATGATCTGTTTTGGGTAACTGATCATATTTTGTTTCATTATCTTCGGTCTGAGAGAAATACATCCCTTATGCTTTTCTTAGCCTCCTTACAGTCTTAAAACCATTCCATAACCATTCCCTTTAAGTGATTGGCATTGTACCTACCTTGCCCCATTGATCCCTGCAACCCTAAACTCCATTGCCCTAACCTAGCTTTCCTTGACCTAATTCCATTATCCATTTATTCACCCAACCAAACCAAATCAAAACAACCCTTTGCACTCATTATCTAGCCTAAAACCCTAATTACTCTAGTCCTCCGTGATGTGAACCTTTTGGAGAGAGCCCTCTCCGACTTGATAGGGCTAGCTATCAAGTCAAAAGCCTTGTATGTGGTTACCTCTGTTGGGATTCCTTTCTCAGACTTGGGAATCTGGCGGAGTGATAACAGTTATCAATTGTGAAAATCTATTCTAGTATTTTCTCTACTAGAAATTTAAGTGAAGTGGTTATCATTTGTGAAAATCTATTCTAGTCTTTTCTCAACTAGAAATTTCAACATGGTATTAGATCCAGAGGTGATTGAAGATACGATTGGAGGCACCCTTTCAGTAATGTTCTATAATGGACTCAAAGGCATACCTACAAATTTCTAAAGCTACACTTCATGTGATCCAATGCGAGTCTATTTGATGAAGTCTGAACTCTCTTAAGGTGATGAACTAAGTCGAGCTCCCACCATTCTTACTGTGATGTGAATTGTCTTCTGCTACAATTAATTTGAAATACCTCTCTATGGATACTACTGAAGTTATTGCAGTCTTTGTATTGTGATTCCAAATGTGAAACCTTCTTCCGAGATGCAAGTATGATTGTAATTTTTACCATGATGTGAAGTTTCAAGCTCCTGAAATAATCTAAAATTTGTACATGTGGTAATGATAAAAATATTCTCTTCTGAGACAAGATAGTGACTCTACAGTGATACAAAATTACTTTCTTTGGGCTGCCAGCAATGGGAAGTCATGACAACAACGATAATACGAATTACTCTTTCAGTGAGGTGACTTTGATCTGATGACCAATATTTGTGATGTTATCCACCTGAGTTTTACAATGCAATACAAAGTAATCTAAGTAATGGCGGAAATACAAAGGCTCTTCCATGTAATTCATATGATTCAATACTAATCTACAATGATTCAAGATAATGGTTTTGTACTACAATATGATGTGAATCCTTCCAAAGTAAGGCAAGCCATCTTCTTACATAACAATAATACAAGCCTCTTGCTTGGCTTGACGTGATAGTAATACGATTTTTTAAGTGATGTGTCCAAGGAAAAATAACTATGATATGAGGGGACAACTTTGTAATGACTCGGGTCTCCTACAATTATCCAAAGAACAAAGTTCAGAGGCTCTAATATACAATGAGTATGATGTTGTGAGATCCAAGTTATTATAAGGTGACAAATGCTACAATTTCTTGATCCACGTGTTACACAATTTATATGATCTAGTGACAAAGTTTTTTTATATGGAGTGCTCAAGTTGCATAGAGTATAAAGTGCATATATCATGTACAACATAATATGTATGTGATGCAAGTGGTATGTGTTTAATCCAAGCCATCTCCTAAGGTATGGCAGTATATGATGTGAAGTATGTTGGAGTATGTATGTGAGTATGTTGTAGCATTGTACATGATCCAAAGTTGCTATTGTATGGTTGATTTATATAACTATTTATAAGTAATGATGTGAGTCTGTGTACATCCTTATAGTATGTATGTCATTAACAATGACAAAGACATGACAAACAATATATATGACATGGAAGACACCCTGGATATGTATGGCAGGTAGTATATAAGACATGGAAAACAATTTATATGACATGAAGACACCATAGATATGCATGACATGGAAAACAATATATGTATGTCATCGCAGATAGTATATACAACATGGTAGAAAATATGTATGTTATGGAATTCATCTTTATGATATGTGTGACATTGAAAACATATCATCATATGGATATGGCACATTATATTAATGGCAGAGAAGATCCTCGTATGTATATTACATTATATTAATTTGTACGCCATACATAATTTTCAAATGATGAGAGACCTCATCTTTCATAATGGCAAACTTACTATTCGCTTGGCGTGGTAGACACGGTACTCCTATGTTGGAAGAAGAGGATAGTCATAGAAGGGCTAATATTTCTATGATCATACCTTAAGGTTGGATGCATGAATGCGAAGACTAAGAGGGCATTGTCCAGATTTGAAAAGATAAGTATTGTACATCTCTTTTATTTTCTTTTATCATCACTAATATTTCTTGATGATGATGTAAAGTCCTTAATGATGATGGTGATGATATGAACCCATAAAATGATAAATGATATGTACTCCTTGTTGATAAGTACTCCTTGTTAACTATGATTGATGACATGGATGATGTGATTGGACTCTTTAATGGTGATTTGAACTTGATACTTTCTCTTTGACAATGATGATAATCTGGATGATGATGAATTAGACTCTTTATTGTGAATTCCTTAATGATATATTTTATTTATATACTCTATTTATTGGATATCTTGATTATATAAATGATGTGGATCTCTTCATGCTAACATAATCTCTTAATGTTGATATGGGTTCCATGATGATGTGGACTTGTTGATGATGATGATGACTCGCAGATAATGATGATGTGGACTCATGGATGATGATGATGATGACTCGTGAATGATGATGATGTGGACTCATGGATGATGATGTGAGCTCATTGATGATGAACTCTTTGATGTTGTGGACTCCTTGATGTAAACTTCTTGATGATGGTATGAACTAAGTTAACTCCTTAATGATGTCGACAAGGTTGACTAGAAGACTATGATCAAGAGGGAGCTCATACACTCACCAAAGATAAGTATTATCTTGATAATTTCTATTGATTGTTTCAATACGAGTCCCTTGGTTGTTATTGTTCTTCCATGGCCTCCTAGTGAGGATTGCAGGTACACAATGGAGACTTCCAATGATCAGGTGATCATGTCTAGTTTGAAAAAATTCTCAAAAATGGAACTGATTAGAATTGTATGCAATCTAAACTACTGGAAAGGCCTCTTCGCTGCAATTCTGGAACCGCAAACGAGACTCAAATCCGATGTCGTATGTGAAAGATATTAAAGTTTGAAGTTGCCCAATAACCTTCAAAACAGGACTTTTGAACAAAAAAATTTGCCATTTTCCAAAGTTTTTTATGGCAAAAATTTAATTTTTATATGTTTTATTATCAGCCTGTTGGAGGGTGCCACGTGGCTTGCTCGGAGGCTTCCACATGGCCCCGGGCCAAATGTTCAAATGTCATGTTAAAATTTTGTGGGCAAGGTGGGTCGAACCCTCGACCAGACACCTCGGGCAGGGTCGACCCAACCAACCTGGTAGTGTGCAGTTGTTGAACGGAAGGTTGGGCAGCAAATGAAGGACTACTCAGGTCGGGCCTCGTGCAAAGGCTGCACCACCATTCGGGTCGGGCGAGTCGTTTAAATGAATGTTCCGTAGGGTCGTTTAAACAATGGGCAAAGTTTAGGTGTTAAGCCCTCGAGGCTTAAGGTTGCAGGTTGCGTGACCTTACGCCATAACCAAGTGCTAAGCCCTTTCAAACCAGCGGAAAGATTTTGGTTAAGCCCCTTTGGGGTTAGCCCTCACCACAGGACCTCTGACCCGTGACTATGGGCGGGGGCTAAAACCTTATCCACCAGTACAAATCGTCCGCCTTTTCAGCATGTGAACGCACTTTTACAACTGGCAGTTAAATTTATTGTAACCCCTAAATTAGCGCACGGTTCCACCTGTTTGACCTGTCTGCCTATTTTGGTGGGATTAACTGGAGTTCCTCCAGTTTTGAAGGAGGTTTTCTAGTTCCATTGGGCAAAATTTGTTTTGATCATAACTTTCTCCATTTTCGACCAAACAAGAGGAAATTTTAGTCAATTTTGGCTATTCTGAGAATTCTAGAGAGTTTTGGATAGGTTGCATAGCGAAAAAATGTGTTCTACAGCCATTTTTTCTTCAGGGAAGAGGAAAGAGCCGCCAAGGCCATCAGGGAAATGGAGCTGTATTGGGCTATAATTCACTGTTTAAGGTGAAACAAAAGCCATTTTTAGCTTATTTCTGTCTTCTGAAGTCAAATTCTCAGCTTTTTTTTCTTGTTTAGGAATATTTCTCACTGTATAACCATTTTGAGCAACTTAATAGAGCAAGGACATGCCCATTGGGAGCCTTGGACCCGACAGATGTAACCCAGGAGGGGGGAATTGCCTCATCAGTTTGTTGTGTTATGCTATGGTGAATTTTCTTGCTGTGTATTTCTGAACTGATATATTAAACAGTGAATTTAAATAACCAATTCTCACACAAAAACTCAGAAACAATTAGAAAAAACACTTTTTTTAACTTGCAAGACATGGAGAATACTTTTCACACTTAATTAAATGAAAATGGATACTTTGCACAATAGTTACAAATAGTTTCATTTTCAGACTAGTTGGTATCAGCGCTAGAGTTTTACTCTGCATTTTTTTTGTGCAAATATATAGTTGATTGTTTGCAAGTTTTGATGCTTACTAGGCTTAAACTCAAGAGAGGTGAAGGACACTTGGTTAGTGCACAAATTAATCCTCAATCAAGAAGGGCCAGAGAGCCACCTCCAAGAGTTACTGAAGAAGCCTCAAGCATGTCTTCAAGAGAAGGAGAAGCTCCTGAATACATTGATCCCAAAGAAGAAGAACGGGTATTCCGAAAATATTTTTTGGACATGACTGAGATGGTGAGGATACTCTACCAAGAAAGGAATGATAGGCTTGTTGGAGAAGGGTCTAAACATCAGAAAGAAGGAGAGGATTCTTCAGGAGGAAAGAAAAGTGATGACAAGTCAAAGAAAGGACATGGAGGAAATGGTGATCCATCATCCCCATATTCATCCTCTTCCTCTACATCGTCGTCCTCTACTTTGGTGAATCAATCTCACAAGTCTAAAACCACTGGTAAAAGTCCATTTTTAAAGCTTGATGTTAAATTTGAGTTTCCTATGTTTAATATTGAAGTCAATGCAGAGAAACTTAACAATTGGATAAGACAGTTGGAAGTTTACTTGAGGATACAGAACCTTCATGATGACGACACCAAGATACAGTTAGCCTCTTTGAGAATGGATGGAGCTACATTGGTATGGTGGGAAGCCAAGACCAAGGATGAAATTAAAAAACATGGTAAGATCACTTTATCATGGGTTGAATTTATTACTACAATCAAGAAGCAATTTTATCCATTAGCTCATTTACAAAAGGCTATAATGAACTGGAAAAACTTCAGACAGCTTAAGGGACAAAATGTACAAGACTACACCCAAGAGTTTAGGAAAAGAGCACTCTTATTAGGGGTAGACTTACAAATTCAAGATACTTTGCTGAAATATATAGGTGGTTTGCACAACTACCTTAGCCATACTATCCTTATGTTCAATCCTAGTAGTCTAGACGAAGTTTGTGTACAAGCTACGCATTTAGAGGCTAGAGGGAAAAACACTTTTGATGAGGGTAGAAACAAGCCTTTTAAGGGGAAAAACAAAGATAAAACCTCTAAGGGAAAAGGAAAAAATAATGCATATATCAAACAAGAGGGTGAGAAAGTGATATGTAAACAATGTTCAAGAGAAGGCCATGAAGAGAAAAATTGTTGGAAACTTCATCCTGAAAAAAGAACTCAGTTTAACAAAAACAAAGGAAAGTAGAAAACTGCAGCTACTACAACTACACCACAAGACTTAGGTGATGATTCAGGTGACGAAACCAAAATTGCACCCATGGGTTTGAAGAGTATGAAGGGAAAGGAAACTGAAACTAAGCCAAGCACTATTACTTCAAACTTTCATGTACAAGCTCCAAATGAGGAAGAAAGAATTGAATTGTTCCATGTGAGGGTAGTCTCAAAACATATAGAAATTGGCACACAGTTTGACAGTGGGTCAAAAGAAAATCTCATATCAAAAGACTTGGTCAAACAGCTTAAACTTGAGACCATTCCACATCCCAAGCCATATCCACTTGGATGGATATGCAAGGATGCAAACTTGCAAGTCTCAAGAAAGTGCATATTGTGTTTTGCGATTACTGCACACTTTATTGACACAACTGAACTTGATGTAGTGTCGCTTGATATATCGGGAATTGTTTTGGGAAGTCCTTACTTATTTGACAGGAAAGTGATCTTCCATCACCATGAAAATAAGTATTATCTCTTTAAATATGTCAAGGAGTTCATTGTCATAGTACATCGCAAGAAGAGAAATATAGCGATGGTAAATGCGAGACAGGTTAAAAGACTAGCGAATTCTAGTAAGAGTTTTGTACTTCTTATGGTTAAGCCCAAGGTTGATGTGAATCATGAATCATTTGAAAATTGTGATTCCAAGCTTAAATCAGATTTATATGATGTAGTTGATGCACATCATGAGATGTTTTAGGAACCAACAGGTTTTCCTCCTAAAAGTGAGATTCAACATGAAATCTAGTTACAACAAGATTGTCCTCTTCCTAACATAGGCATGTACCGCATTTATATCATGGAGAATGCTGCAATAAAGAGGAAAATTAAGGACTTGTTGGAAAAAGGGTTCATAAGACCAGTCACTTCACCATTTGGGTCACCAGCAGTGTTGATTCCAAAGAAAGATGGAACTTGGCACATGTGTGTGGACTTCAGAGCATTAAACAAGATAACGGTAAAGAATCATTACCCACTCCCAAGGATAGATGATTTGTTAGATCATTTGAAAGATGCTAAATATTTCGCTAATTTCGACTTACGTAGTGGTTATCATCAAGTTATAATTTCAGAAAGTGACATTTGGAAGACAACATTTAAAACCAAACAGGGACTCTTTGAGTGGCTTGTTATGCGATTTGGTTTATGCAATGCACCTGCAACATTCATGTGGGTAATGGATGATGTCTTACGTCCTTTTCTTGATGATTTCATTATTGTCTACTTAGATGACATCTTAATTTTTAGCAAGACTAGAGAAGAGCATGTCATGCATGTTAAGAAATTACTTGATGTTTTGAAGAAAAATCAGTTGTTTCTTAAAATGTCAAACTGTGAATTTGGAAAGACTTCTTTGATTTATTTGGGACACATAGTAGGAGGAGGTGCTTTGAGAATTGAGCCTTATAAGGTAGAAGCCATTGTGAATTGGCCTACTCCCAAATCCATTACAGAGGTAAGAAGTTTTTTGGGTGCAGATCAGTATTGGAGGAAGTTTATTTCTAACTTCTCTGCCATAGCAGCTCCTATGCATGCAGTGACAAGTGTGAAGCAAGATTTTCAATGGGGAGGCAAGCAACAGAAAGCTTTTGAGTCTTTGAAAGAGAAGATAATTTCAGCTCTAGTCCTTGCATTACCGGACTTGAGACATCCATTTGAGATTCAGACCGATGCCATTCGAGATTTAAACCGATGCTAGTGATTACGCCATGGGTGTAGTTCTCTTAAATCATGGTAAGCCTATTGTATTTCATTCTGAGACATTTAATGGTACTGTTGTAATTTATCCTACATATGATAAGGAGTTGTATGCATTGGTAAAAAGCGTCAAAAAGTGGAAATACTATTTGATGGGCAAAGAAACAGTTGTTCATACCGACCATCATCCTTTACATTACTTACAGTCGCAAAGTAAATTACAATAGTCACGACATTTCATATGGATGGGTTTCCTACAACAATTTCACTTGGTAATAAGGTACAAGAAAGGTATTTTCAATAAAGTTTCTGATATGCTTTCAAGGCCTATTATTAATGCTACTACTTTACTTAAGAATGATTCTATTGTACATGAGAGCTACATAGAACAGTATGCATCAGATGTTGATTTTAAGGATGTGTATGCTAACTTGAGTGAAGGAAATCATGTTGAGGATAATGATTATCACTTGCATAATGATTTTTTGTTTCATATGGGCAAGTTATGTATACCACAGGGGAGAGAATAAGCATAATGAGAGAAGCTCATTCTTCTCTTATTACTGGACATTTCGGGGTAAGAAAAATGATGGCACATTTACAGAGGTATTATTATTGGCCTCGCATGGTAGATAGTGTTTCACGTTTCATTAGAGGTTGTTCATTATGTGCTACAAGCAAGCCTAGCAATAGGAATCTTGGTTTATATATTCCATTTCCGGTACCTTCTAGACCATGGGAAAGTGTTTCTATGGATTTTTTTGGAGGTCTACCATTATCTAGAAAGCAACATGATTATCTTTATGTAGTAGTTGATAGATTCAACAAGATGTGTATTCTTATGCCATGTAATAAATCTATAATTTTTGAACAAACTTCTGATTTATATTTTCAACATGTATGGGTTCATTATGGCTTGCCTACTTCTATTGTTAGTGACAGAGATTCTAGATTTTTTGGGAATTTTTGGTCCAATTTATGGAAGATGATGGACACCAAGTTGAAGAAGAGTATTTCCTTCCATCCGCAAATAGATGCCCAAACATAGGTAGTGAACAGAACCATTGTACATCTCTTAAGAGGTTATTGCAGCAAGCATCCCAAGCTTTGGGATGAGCACTTGCATTACATTCAACATGCTTTCAACCGGGCCAAGCACTCTTCTACAAATACTTCACCTTTTGAAGCTTGTTTTGGGTATTTGCCTAAGTCACCTTTAGATTTCATTCTTGAGAAGGATGTTGCCATTAATGGGCATAGTGACATTGACAAAGCTCGCATGTTCATTGAAATAATTCATCTCATACATCAATAGGTTGAAGAAAAGCTTGAAAAAAGTCAAGGCAAGTACAAGGAGAGGCATGATAAATTACATAGGGTTGATCATAAGTTTCAAGAAGGATATGAGGTATGGCTGCACATTAATAAGGAAATAATGCAAGGAGAAGGTAAAGATCTGAATCCTATTCGTTATGGTCCATTCAAGATCCTTAGACAAGTTGGAAATAATGCTTTTCAACTAGATTTTCCTTCATATATGCAAATTTATGCCGTTGTGAATGTGGAAAATTTACGTTTGTATGAACCTCCTTTAATTGTTGATCATGAAAGTGACATTCAGCTGCCATCCATAGAGGATTTCTCGCTAGAACTTTTGGATGAGGTGAAAGAGGATTCTATCCTTGACAGAAGGACACGCACTTCAAGGAGGGGAAATGTTGATTATGTTCGGGTTGGTCTGAAAGGCAGCAAACCGAGTAAGGCAAAATGGATGGAGGTGGAAAAGGTGAGGGATCTGTACCCTCATATTATTAACATGTAATTGAAGGCTTTTAGGGTCCAAAAGCTTCCCAATGGGGAGGTGTGATCAGGTGATCATGTCCAAGTTGAAAAAAAGCTCAAAAATGAAACTACTCAGAATTAGTTACAATCTGCACAACTGGAAAGGCCTCATTGCTGCAATTCTGGCACCATGAATGGGACTCAAATCCGATGTCGTATGTGAAAGATATTAAAGTTTGAAGTTCCCCAATAACCTTCAAAACAGGACTTTTGAACAAAAAAATTTGTCATTTTCCAAAATTTTTTATGGAAAAATTTTCATTTTTATATGTTTTATTATAGGCCTGTTGGAGGGTGCCACGTGGCTTTCCCAGAGGCTACCACATGGCCCCAGGCCAAATGTTCAAAGGTCATGTTAAAATTTTGTGGGCAAGGTGGTTCGAACCCCTGACCCGTCACCTCGGGCAGGATCGACCTGACCAACTCGGCAGTGTGCAATTGTTAAACAGAATGTTGGGCAGCAAATGAATGACTACTCAGGTCGAGCCTCGTGCAAAGGCTGCACGACCATTCAGTTTGGGCGAGTCGTTTAAATGAACGTTCTGTCGGGTCATTTAAAAAACGGGCGGAGTTTAGGTGTTAAGCCCTCAGGGCTTAAAGCTGCAGGTTTCGTGACCTCGCGCCATAACCAAGTGCTAAGCCCTTTCAAACTAGTGGAAAGATTTGGGTTAAGCCCCTTTACGGTTAGCCCTCACCACAGGACCTCCGACCCGTGACCATGGGCGGGGGCTAAAACCTTATCCACTAGCGCAAACCGTTCGCCTTTTCAGCATGTGAAAGTGCTTTTACAACTGACAGTTAAATTTATTGTAACCCCTAAATTAACGCGCAATTCCACCTGTTTGACCTGTCCACCTATTTTGGTGGGATTAGCTAGAGTTCCTCCAGTTTTGGAGGAGGTTCTCTAGTGCTACTGGGAAAAATTTGTTTTGATCATAAATTTCTCCATTTTCGACCAAACAAGAGGAAATTTTAGTCAATTTTGGCTATTCTGAGAATTCTGGAGAGTTTTGGATAGGTTGCAGAGCGAACAGAGGTGTTCTACAGCCATTTTTGCTTCAGGGAAGAGGAAAGAGCCACTAGGGCCATCAGGTATTTTGGATAGGTTGCAGAGCGAACAGAGGTGTTCTACAGCCATTTTTGCTTCAGGGAAGAGGAAAGAGCCACTAGGGCCATCAGGTAAATGGAGCTGTATTGGGCTATACTTCACTGTTTAAAGTGAAACAAAAGCCATTTTTAGCTTATTTCTGTCTTTTGAAGTCAAATTCATAGCTTATTTTGCTTGTTTAGGCATATTTCTCACTGTATAACCATTTTGAGCAACTTAATAGAGCAAGGACATGCCCATTGGGAGCCTTGGACCCGGCAGATGTAGCGCAGGAGGGGTGAACTACCTCATCAATTTGTTGTGTTATGCTATGGTGAATTTTCTTGCTGTGTATTTCTAAACTGATATATTAAACAGTGAATTTAAATAACCAATTCTCACACAAAAACTCATAAACAATTACCAAAAACACTTTTTTTAACCTACAATACATGGAGAATACTTTGCACAGCAGTTACAAATAGTTTCATTTTCAGATCATCCAAGGTCTAGTAATCATTGAAAATGAATGGAAGAATAATGTGACGATAATGCTTGAGATTGGACTTAGAGGTAGCATACCAGATTAGCCTAATTAAAGCATGTTTTTTGATCTATGAAGATGAATAAAAGTTTTGAAGAGAAATGTTGATAAACTAAAGATGAGCTAGGTTCATCGACATCTCCACATTGATTGATTTGAAGAAGCTGCAAGACTATGATATTGAGTTTTTTGATTCTATGATTGGTTCGATGATGATGATGATGATGTTGTTTATTTCCACTGGACTATGTCCTTATCAGTTGGATTTTATTGTGGTTTTTTTATTCTAATATGGTTATTGATGTTTCTTCTATAAGAATACACTATTGAAATTTATTATTGTCTATTGATAGTTTTTAATGTTTGCTTCTGAGAGAAACCCCAACTAAATATGGATTAAAAATTTAATGTTGTTGTCTGCTAAAATATTTGAGATCCACTGTGGCTACATATTTGATGAATTGGTTGTTGATATTTATGAATGACTAAGAATCCCCTTGGATAGGGAGCATTGATTACATAGCATCATATATAAATACATTGTTGTCCAAGGGATGTCTTGATGATTCCTCTCGTAGGTTGTGTTCCAAGAGACATTGTTGTCTGGGAGATGTATTGATGATTCCTCTTGTAGGTTGTGTGTCGAGATACATTGTTTTCTAGGATATGTATTGGTGATTCCTCCCATACGTTGTGTGTCGAGAGACACGTTTGTTCGAGAGATTTATTGATGATTCCTCCTATAGGTTGTGTTATCACTTAGAAAGTTTCTCTTGGTTGTAGGAGAGAATTTTCTAAGGAAACCTTTGCAATCCAACTTATAGATTGAAGGCCAACCCCTTCAATCCAGAGAGGGCTCTCTCTGACTATACTTTTACATAGTGGCTAGACCTTTAGTTGTATTGTGTTTTTGTAGGTTTTGGTTGGGCATGAGGGAGATAGTCCATTAGGAAATGGATTTAACAAGCTATAATTTATTTCAACTTACCAAGATAATGGTTGTTTGACCAGGATTGACAAAGGCAAGGTAGATAGCACATCCTAGAAATTGATCATCATTATAGTTGAAAGAACAAAATAGGGGAACATTAAACTATGATAGGGCATATGAAATGAATCCTAAAGTAGCTTTAGAAGATAGGAGTGAAAATATTTGAAATCTATGAAACAGAGCATAAAAGCAAAGATGAATTTTGTAACATTTACTCTTATTCAAATATTCAGAAGACCATACATTCAAATGATGTTACAAAGAAGAAAACATTGAAACATGTATAAAACACATACTAATCCATACCATCACATGGATCTTTATATCACTGATAAAAATATATTGATGTTGGAAAATTGTAGATTGATAAAGTTTCAACGCAGACAATGGCTATTATTTCATAAAATACCAACCTTTTTTCCTCGTTTCTCATGTAATATATAATAAAAATACAATAAAAGATAAGATCCACAAATTCTGGTAGAAATAACTGCATAATTTTACAATATCTGAAATTTTAATTAACAAAAAAATTAATCAAAAGCTTATCATCATAGCTATTTGGATCTCTATCTGTCACATAATAGTGGTCAAAGTGCATTGTCAAATTTTTGTGTGTATCTCCTGCTATTATTCTGGAACAAGGATGGGTCATGGTTGTATTATAGGATCAAGAATTTCTCACTCCCTTGTAAGCTCGATTTCTAGAACTACAACTCGACTTCCCTCTTGGTAGCAAAATTGGTGCATGAACCTGTAAACCATGTTGAAACTATGCAACTACTCTTGTAACTAGTTGCTCTTTTATAGCTTGTTTTTCCATATGTTGACTTGTATTTTGTGCACTCCCTTAGCCAAAAAAACCTTTGACATTTACCATAAAATATCAAAAATAACTTACTGTAAAAAAATATTAACATGGAGTAGGTCAAAATGTTGAGGTAATATTAGGGTTTATTGTTTGTTCAACAAAATTAGGGATTTGTATATTTATCTTCCTCATGAAGTAAACTGATCATATCTCCATAGCTTCTGCATCCTGAGAAGGGAGGTCTGATTTATCTTGGCTTCTTGTCACCCTTCTAATAGATTTTTGTATGATTTTACCAACCTTTAGGGTTTCTTTCCCCTTTCTGTTAGCATGCTTTTCTTTCTTTTGTCTCTTTGTGCTCTTTGAAGTTTGCACAGTTTCTTCCTCTACATCAATAATCATTGTATCCTTCATCCTAGGGTTCATTTTAGCCTTTAAATTCAGTCTCATTTTGTTTTTAGGGCAAGTATGAGGTTTTTTGCAGTAAACCCTAGGCTTTGTTTCCATTTCTTCCTCCCTTGTTTCCATTTTTTGTTTTCCTTTTTTACTTTCTGTTGTCCTTTGTTTTTCCTCCTCTTATTCTAACATCAGTTTTTATTAAACCCTAACCTCTAGTTATTTCACAGGGTTTTCATAATTTTTTTCAACAGGGATGTGCCTAGACTCTCCCTTCGTTTCCTGAGCTAGGGTTTGGGTAGAAACTTTAGTTTGGCCTCTCCTTGGTCTTCTAGGTGCAGGTTGTCTTAGGTTTATCTGTCTCAACTACTCCACCTGCTTGTTTAGCTCATGAGAAAATAATATTTTAATTAGGTTGTGATGAAAAATTTCATGAGGTTGTAGCTCAGGTCTAGTTCTTTCTTTGGTGCACATCTTTAGCAAAATTTGGTGAAGAAAATAGGGAAAATTCATCTTACTAAAACCTGCTAAATGACATAAAAACCTCATATGATACAAATAGGCATTAAAATATTGTTAGAAAATTATATATTACAGAGCAATGGAACACATAAAATATGTGGAAACCAAAACACATAAATAACATATAAAACAAGAGAGACATAGATATATGTGGTTCACCCAACATGGGCTACGTCCACAGAAACAATGAATCCTTCCTTTCTATTATCTAGCAAAATGAAGAGACACAACAGCCTATAGCAGATTCGATGTAATATCCTCTACTCTCTCACACAGTCCCCCTTTCTAGTTCTCGCTCAGAATATACACTCAATACATAACCGAAATACAATACCTTCATAAAAAACGAGGGGTTTCCTTCGAAGGAAAAAAACCCTACATTAAACATAACTTCTACCATCAGATCGTCTGCCTAATGAATGGCCCAGATTGAATACGAAATTACAATATTTTACAAGGGAATTTTACATATGTTTTTAGCTTCGGGGGGGCTCATAAAATCATCATCGGCCCCCTCTGGACCCCCTGACAGAGATTAAACGATGGGCGGAGTTTCCGCCCCATTAAGGATGAGGTTCCAACGTGGAGATACATAAAAAAAATATAATCAAGCTCCACACCCAACAAATACCTGCCTTCACAGGTGAATAAGAGTTGTACAATTCTGAGGACTGTTGAGCCTCGAAATTGTGCTTTCTTTCATCTCATTTTACCTCATTTTCCCTTGTCCATTGCTATCCTAGACCCAATTGATCAATGAATATAGTTAAAATTACTTCTAGAATGATTTACATGACTGACTTGCTAAGTTTTGTGATTTTTTCCATTGTAAAACATTTTGACCGGAATTAGCTGCAGAATGTAGACATTCCGTAGCTAACCGGCGATTCTGCAGCTACCTTCACGTTTGAGTATGTTCCAGGTGGCCTCTCAAGAAAAACCGCATATGGGCATAATCCACGTCATGTCTACATGGTTCGTTGCTCATCATGGAGGAAGAAACGAATTCTGGGTACGGTTTTGGAACGTGGGAACACATTTAGGGAAGCAGACTTCTATTAGGACTGTCTCAGTCCAGATGTCTTTTTCCTCTTCACGCAGCCACTTCAAGAGTCCTAATGTGATTCCGATAAGGAAATACAGTGTTCCTGAATTGTTGCAAGTCTTGTTATGTGCATTTGCTATATAAACACTTGAGAAACCGAGATTTGATGTTAGATTTTATGCTAGATTTTATTTAGATTATGTGCTACATTTCTGAAGACGCAGAGTGTTATGTTCAAGTTATTTCATCTTTAATGAAGCAGACAGAGTTGTTTTGAAGGCGTTGATTTAATTTGGAGTTGAATTCTGTCAGGTGGTAGAGGGCCCCTGCCTCTTGCACGGATTTTATTTGCGTAAATTAGATAAGTATTCTAGCTGCCATTACGTTTTAGAAGTTGAATTCGTAGTTGTTTTAATTAGCTACTGTAGTTATACTCATTCTAACTCTTCCACAAGAAGAAGCTCTTCCAAAATATTATAATGATGAATGGGAAATGGCTATAGTACTGTAGGATTTAGTTGTAGTTTTTGTTGTTCATCATCACAGTTACACTTGTTCTAATCACTCTTCCACAAGAAGAAACTCTTCCAACAAATTCTTAAAGAGTCCAAGACATGACCGTGATAATGAATGATTTAGTTGTGTGTTTGTACTAAGTATCATCTCTGTTCTTGCTCTTAAACGCTTGCCCAAAACATCATAATGACGAGTAGGATATGGATATGATATCTTAGTTTTTCATTGCTTTCAGTCTTTTATGTTTGCATTTGCACTCAATTACACAGTCAAAATTGTTCTAGCTCTTCCAAAAGAAGGAATTCTTCCAAAATATCAATAATGATGGACAAACAGACTGTATAATTTCATAGAATAATGCATGATAGTATAGTTAGGATGCTCCGGAGTTTAATTGCACTTAACTCATATTCAGTTACTTTGTTTTGAGTTTGATGATGACTTGTAGTTCAGCATTGTTTTAGATTAGTGACACTTTTAAGTTTTAGTTCAACTCACTGCATTTGCATTCCATAGTCAGTTGTCATTCACTGCACAATAGATTACTTCAGTTGTTAAGATTAACAAAATAGCCTTCATTATTTACAAACATCTTCTTGTTCTAAAATCTAAAATTGATTTATAACCATATGAACAGAAGACAAACATAATTTTAAGGCCTGAAGTACATCTGCAATTTCCTCATCATTTTATAAACAGAGCTCTCCCTCAAAAGACTACTTTGAAAAGAAATCAATAACTCTTGAGTAAAGGTTTTGTGACATTCAATTGAATTGCAGAATAGAGTTAGGAATTAGCTTTAGAATAGAAAATCTTATGATGATATCAATATTTTACTCCAAAAATACTTCAACAAATCTCTAATCAAGGACAAGATGTTGCATCATTATAAGTTAGTTGTTTAAATTGTTTACTTGGGAAGATTTGCATGCTTAGTTGATCATGTTTCAAGCTCTCTCTCTCAAATGCCTTTGATGAAAGAATTTGACAAGTTTAGTTTGTGTTTTGAATCATTTGCTTAAAATTCATTATCAAGCTTTGTTTCTGATTGGTCTAGATTTGATTCTGTTTTTAGTATTCCAATTGCATTTGTCATTTGTCATCCATCAATTAGGATCCACTCTGTTTTTAATCATCAGCTCATTTCCATTAGCTTTCTAGGCATTTTCCTTGTGAACATAAAACCACCAAAAGACCAAAAACATCATAAATCATCACAAAAGACCAAAAAAATCACAAAACACTACACACAACGCATTAGGAAACAAGCACCTAGGTACATACAGTACACTTCACTTCAGCAGTTTACCAACCCTGGTTGACAATTAAATGAGCTCAGTTTAGGAGACTAGATTGAGACCAAACATTTTGGCGCTGTTGCCGGGGAAGTGAAAACTAGGTAACCTTTGTTTCTTAGCATCCAAAAACAATTTTATGCGTAGGGAGAGAGATTCAAGGGGGAGATTTATAAGCAGCAGAGGCAGAAGCTTGATTTCTAGAACACCACTTGTTTCATCTAGATCCAGATCTAGTACACCTTCAACTCAAACCAATCTTCCATCCTTTACTGATCCTGGACTTCTAGAAGATCTAAGGTCACCTATTCCATTAGAGAAACCTTCCACTTCATCCACTGAACCTGCCATAGAAGAAGATCTAAAGACTCCTAGTAGGGCTAGTAGGGATACAAACCTTTCCACTTCCACAAGAGATTCAACCATGGCAGAAGAAGGGGGAGGAGGAGTTTTTAATGGAGAAAACACACTATTTGGAGGTAGAGGTAGAGGAAGAGGAGAAGGAGGTAGAGGATAAGGAGGTAGAGGTGCAAATGGAGGAAGAGGTAGAATAGGAAGCTCTTTTGGGTTCCCTATATTTGATGAAGAAACCAATACAACCATGAAAAACATTTCACCCTCTGTCCTTCCAAACTTCTATGGACTTAAAACTGAAGATCCTGAAACTTTCTTATTCGAATTTGAAGTGTTGTGTAGAACTTATGACTACTTACAAGATGCTCAAAAACTGAAATTATTTCCTTCAACTTTGAAGGGAGAAGCATTGAAGTGGTTTATGAGTCTAATCAGTAGTTCTATTAGAACATGGGAAGACATGAAACAAGCATTTCTAGAGAGATATTTGGATTATTGTATGTCGGTTAATCATAAGGAATAAGTGTTCAAGATGTTACAAAAATAAGATGAAAACTTAGAAGATTTGTTGGAAAGATTTAATTACAACATCAAAAGGGCAAAAATGGAAAATCTAGATCAAGACACCTTAAAATCTCTTTTGTTGAAAACAATTAGGGATGAATGGTTGGATATCCTTAACATGATGGGAAAAGGGGATATATCACAACTCACATTACCTGAAATATCGGAGTTATGTATTAACCTTTCAAGAGGGAAATCTAAAACTGTTAAAGGTCCAAGAGATCCTGCTCTTGCAAGGGCAAGTAAATCTGCTTCTGGGACAGTAAGTAGATCATAAATAGGACATATGCTTGATGATTTTAAATCTAACATCTTAGGGAGTCTTAGTGAACAAATAGACACCCTTAAGATACAAAACAAGCAGAAGGTTGAATCTGATGCTTTGGCAATCTTTTGTCCCAAATGTAGAAAGAAACATGCCTTGAGAGAGTGTCCTTTAGATGTAAAAGTTATAGAAACCTGTGTCATTTGTTCTGAGAAACATGAGACCAAGAATTGTCCTTCTCTTCCTGGTCTCAAGGCTGTTTTTCAGGAAGAAACTCCTACAGACTCCACATAATCTCTTAACTTTGTATCTAGAAGACCTTGGCAGGGACCTCAAACACAAGGATTCCATGATCAAATGTATAATCAACCTCCACCTTGGAATTCTTGGCAGCAACCTTGGCCCCAATTTCAAAATCAATCTCCAGCTTGGGCACAAGGATCACAAAGTCCCTATGGAATATACTCTCCATATTACCAGTATCCACCATCCTATCCACCATATCCACATTTTTATCCTCAAAATCCTCAACAAAATTTTCCTCAAAATCTTCCACAAAATTTTCAACAAAATCCTCAACAACATCATCAGAACCAACTACATCAAAATCAACCACTTCCATTACCATTCCCTCAAAAATCCAATCAATTTCCAGCTCAGCCCATACCAAACCCCAATAATAAGAACCCTCAGAATACATATATGATAGAAGGACAACAATTTCCAACTTATTTAATTACTCCTCTAGACCTTAGTGATGTTCAACTTAGGTATGGAAGGATACTTGAGAAGAGGAAACCTTCTGTGATCATACAAGAACAAGATAATTCTGAGGAAGACTCCCTACGGGTTAATAAAAGTCTTGAGGAAGACACATCCTTTCAAGACCAAAACATTGAAAAACTAAAACAAAAAGATCCAATAAATCCAACTCCTATATTAGAGCAACCATCCACATCTACTTCTATACCTCCCTTTTCGGAAAGATTACAAATTGATAGAGGTGTAGAAAAACAAATCATGGTGCCTAATTATGATTTCTTAGATGAATTGAGAAATGTTTGCATTAAAATTCCATTATTGCAAGCCATCAAGGAAATCCCAATTTTAGCCAAAACAATAAAGGAGTTGAGTATGAAGACAACAAAGAAAAGAATAAGAGAAACCAAGAAAATTCAACCGGTAGGACAAATAGCAGACATTATGATGGGTAAGATTACTATTCCAAAGTACCTTGACCCAGGAAATCCAGTTGTCAAAATTCACATCAATGGAATTGAAATTCAAAACACACTCATTGACTTAGGAGCAGCGATAAATATCATGAGTAGACAAATCATGGACAAACTGAAACTTCCTAATCTTCTCTTTACACCCACACTATTACAATTAGCAGATAGATCTGTGATCAGACCAGATGGGGTAATAGAAGACATTCCAGTGTCCCTAGATTCTTGGGAATACCTTGTGGATTTCATGATCCTAACTCCCAAGAATAATCTAGGAGGCCATCCTGTTATATTAGGAAGACCTTGGTTGGCCACAGCTGATGCTTTTATTAGTTGTAGGTCTGGTGATATGTATATTTCTGATGGTAGTTCAACAAAGAAATTCACTTTATATCTTCCAGCTAGGACAATTACAGATCTAGATGACACTCAATGGATAGAGGATGAAGAATATTTACAACCACTCTTCACAATCTCAGAAATTAGTGAAGATAATCAAATTCTAAATACTCTAGAAAACTTTGAATCTTCTCCAGAACACAAACATGAATCATTTCAGGAGGGATCCAATATTGAATTTTTGTCATCTAGGTAGATGTCTCTTCATTCTATGGACAAATTTGGCAGCTCTACAAGTGAAATTTTTCCAAGCAAAACTTTGAATATAAACAAGAACCTAGAAAAATCTCAACAAGAAGAGTTAGTCAAAGTGTTACAGAGACATTCTTCTGCATATGCATGGGAATACACTGACATGAAAGGGATAAGTCCCAAGACTTGTACTCATCACATCTATATAGAGGCAAATTGCAAACCAATCAGACAACCTCAAAGACGGATGAATCCAAATCTTAGGAAATTGTCAAGGAAGAATTACAAAAATTGTTAAATGTTAACTTCATCTATCCTATTTCAGATAGTCAGTGGGTTTCCCCTTTAGTAATTGTACCTAAGAAAAATGGAAAATGGAGGGTGTGTGTTGACTACCGAGAACTGAATAAAGCTACTCTTAAAGACCATTTTCCCCTACCTTTCATAGATCAAGTATTAGATACATTAGCTGGCAAAAAGTACTTTTCATTCCTAGATGGGTTTAGTGGTTACAATCAAATCCAAGTAGCACTTGAAGACCAAGACAAAACCACATTCACCTGTCCTTGGGGTACCTATGCCTACTGAGTATTTCCATTTGGATTATGCAATGCACCTGCAACATTCCAAAGGGCAGTATTAGGAATTTTTTCGGATCTAATACATGACTGTGTAGAGGTGTACATGGATGATTTCACGGTTTATGGGGACACATTTGAAGAGGCTTTAGAAAACTTGGAAAAAGTCTTAAAAAGATGTCAAGAAGCAAACCTTTCACTTAGTCATGAAATTTTTTTTATGATGTTTACTGAAGGTATTGTTTTAGGGCACCATATTTCAGGGGATGGGATTAGAGTTGATGAGGCAAAAGTTGAAGTCATTTCTAACCTATCCATTCCTAGTTGTCAAAGAGATGTTAGAAGTTTTCTAGGATTTACAGGGTATTATCGAAGATTTATAGAAAACTTCACTAAAATAGCATCTCCTCTCTTCAAATTACTCACCAAAGATTGTGAATTTAAGTGGACTTCTGATTGCCAGTTAGCTTTTGAAACCCTGAAAACCAAAATTTCTGAAGCACCTATATTAAGGGGACCTAATTGGAAGTTACCTTTTCATATCTCGACAGATGCTTCCGATACAGCTCTAGGAGCAGTATTGGGGCAGAAAGACTTGATTCCCTATGCCATCTATTATACCAGTAAAAATTTGACTCCTGCAGAGTTAAACTATACTGTAACTGAAAAAGAGTTTTTAGCTGTTTTTCATGCCATAAACAAATTTAGACACTATATAACAGGCTATGAAACTTTTGTTCACACTGATCATTCTGCAATTAGATACTTAATGAACAAATCAATCACTAATGGCGGAGTTATAAGATGGTTGTTGCTCTTACAAGAATTTAACATTACTATTCTAGATAGGCCTGGAAAACAAAACACAGTAGCTTATTTCCTATCTAGACTCCAAAATATCAAAGATGACACTCCGGTTGAAGATCAATTTCCTGATGAATATCTTTTTGCAATCTCTACTCAAACTCCATGGTTTGCTGATACTGCTAATTATTTAGTTTCAGGAAAATTTCCTTCAATTATGAATGCAAGGGATAAAAGAAAAATCATTAATGATAGTGCAAATTATTCATGGGTCGCTAATGAGTTGTACAAGACAGGTCCAGATTTGATCATAAGAAGGTGTGTTCGTGAAGATGAAATGCCTGATATTCTCAAGGCATGTCATGATGGGCCTTGTGGCGGACACTTTGCAGATAAGAGGACAGCCTATAAGATCCTTAATTTAGGATATTATTGGCCATCCTTGTTTAAAGATGCTAAGGAGTATGTCAAAAGGTGTGACAGTTGCCAAAGGGTAGGGAAACCTTCTCCTTCGGGTGAGATGCCATTACAACCTCAGGTACACATTGAACCTTTTGAAAAATGGGCTTTGGATTTTGTAGGACCTATTAGTCCTCCATCAAGACAAAAGAAGTATATATTAGTTTGCACTGATTATGTTACTAAATGGGTAGAAGCTAAACCATTACTTGTTGCTAATGAATCATCTATAGTTAATTTTCTTTTTGAGGATATTTTTACTCGTTTTGGTGTTCCAAGGGAAATTGTTACAGATCAAGGAGCTCAATTTACATCAAGGCTAGTGGAGCAAATAATGGAGAAGTACAAGATCAGACATAGGAAATCTACTCCTTATCGTCCACAAGCAAATGGTCAAGTGGAATCTACTAATAAGGTCATTGAAGGAATCCTAACAAAGACTGTTCATTTACATAGAAGAGATTGGGTAGATAGGCTTCCTGAAGCCTTGTGGGCCTATAGAACTACATGGAGAAACACAACAGGCCATACTCCTTATGAGCTTGTTTATGGAAAGAAAGTTTTGTTTCCCATAGAGTTCCAAATTCAAACTTTCAAAATGGCAGTTCAGCTAGGACTTGATCTAACGGAGGCACAAAAGCATAGACTGGAGCAAATTAATGAATTGGATGAGATCAGACAAGATGCAGTTCAGAAAACAAGTCTAGTCCAACAGCAAAGGGCTAGATGGCATGACAAGTACATTAAGGAGAAGAAATTCAAAGAGGGTGACTGGGCTCTCTTGTTTGATTCAAAATTCAAGGATTTTCAAGGGAAATTTCAGACACATTGGCTTGGGCCATATGAAATTGTTCGAATTTTTGATAATGGGGCGGTAAAAATCAGAACTATAGATGAAGAGGAGGTCACTTTTCTTGTGAATGGTCATAGACTGAAGCTATACCACAAGCCACTCTCAAGAGAAGAGTTTGTCAAGAAGTTCCAAGAAAGCAATGATGTGAAGTTAATGAAGAAGAGTCTCTCTTCTTCATCAACTTGATTAAATTTTCTGAAGCATTTCTTTTTGAAAAAAAAATAAAAAATAAAAAAAATAAAAAATAAAAATAAAGGTATAAACATGAAAACCAATCATTGATTGGCATGTTTATACAGAAAAGATAGGGTGAAAATCAGAGTCTCTTTGACACTCTAACTTTTCCCATTTTTGTTTTTACAAGCAGCTGTTACAAAAAAAAAAAAAAAAAAATCATAAGTTCAGATCCATAGTGCTTATGATTCATCTTATTTCATTTCACTCCATTCACTTGTCCATCCATACTCCATTTCATCCATCATTCATATTTCACTCTATTCCACATTTCATTCATCTCATTCCATCCTCCATCCATTTCATTTTCATGTCAAAATACAAAATTTGATGTCTTGTTGTAAGTGAATAAAACATGTCATGAATTGCAGTACGGTTCTTATGTTCTTTCACTCCATTTCATAAACTGAATCCATTCCATTTCATCATCCACTTCATACATATCCTAATCCATCATCCATCTTCATTCATAACATATAACATTTCACCCATATTCCAAAAACACTCCATTTTATGATTAAAATGCTCTACAGGAACATTTTGCAGCTCAGTAGACATTCTGCAGCTGATCAGCCTTTCTGCAGCCAGACAGTCTTTCCGCAGCTACAAACCCTGAAGGCATCAATCAGCAGACATTAGATTTGCAACGAAGTGACCCAGTGTATCCATGAATCAAAAGCATCAAAGAAGGATAATGAAGACTCTTCCAAAGGTGAACAAGAAGACAAAGACTACAAAAATCAAATGAAAGGCAGAGGTAACAAGTTTAAATTATAATGGCATTTCATAAAAGTTTAGCATAGTTTTAGTTATGGATTGTTCGAAAAGGTTGTTTTAATTATTTTTATTGATCAAGACCAATAAACCCTCCACATACTTTGGATTAAAATCTCCCATTTCAAATTTCATGCCCGATATCATTTAAGCGGTTAAAATGGTCGAGGTATTTGAATTCTTCACGTCTCTTAACCAAATCATTCAATGATGGTTCTCTTTGCCGTTGTAAAAATCTCCGCCGTCTCTTCAATCATTAATTCATTCCCTCCACCTCACTCCACTACCTCATTCCGTGACCACTGCCATCACTCCATTCTGTAGCCGGCATTTCATTCCGTAGACAGAGATATTCTTATCACCAAGAGTAGAGTAAAAAAAAAAAAAAAGGATATCAGTTTGAATAGCATAGAGCATTATCATTATAAACGCAGAGCAGAGCAGAAGGGTAAATTTGGAGGCATAGCAGCGTGAGAATTTGAAGCCATTTGATTCCGTGAGAAGACAAAGTATCACTGTGGGCAGAGATAGAGCATTATCACTGTAAACACAGACGTATAGCAGTATGAGTTTCGAAGTCTTTCGTCACTAGAAGACAGAGGTATTGCAGTGTTGAATTTGAAACCATTTGCTACCAAAAGACAGAGGTATTGCAGTGAAGAAGTTGAAACCATTTGTGACCAAGAGACAGAGATATAGCAGTATGTGAATTCAAAATTATTTTCCACCGAGAAACAGAGGCATAGTAGTGTGGGAAATTTGAAGTCATTTGTCACTGTCAAACAGAGGCATATCAGTCCAAAGTTCAATTGTCAATAGAGGTATATCCTTCCGAAATTTGAGGACATTTGTCATTATCAATCAGAGGTATGTCATTCTGAAGTTTGAAGCTATTTTCATTTAGAACTTGAAGTCATTTCAATTCGAAGGTGAAAGCTATTATTTTTGTGGGTAGAAGAGTGTTAATTTGAACATTGAAGAAGCAATCATGGGTTTCATTGTAAGAACAGAACCAGTGGGTTCAAAATATTTAGAAGGCTACCCTCAATGCAAAGAAATGTTACAACAGATAGGATGGCTTCAATTTTTGGAGAAATTTAATGGCTTCCACAAGGAAGTCACTAAAACATTTGCAAGATTGTTTCAAGGAACCGAAATTGAAGTAGGAGATGTCAAATTTACTATCACTGAAGTTTTCATTGCAGAGGCTACAGGATTGCTCAGAACTGGAGAGAGATGGTTCAAAAATAGAGAATTCCACAATGAATCCTGGAAACAAATTTTAAAATCACCAGGTATGGATGTCACTGTATTTAAGAAAGGAATTCCCAGTTTTGCATTGAAAAACAAATGGAGAAACATTCTACTTCTTCTGCAAAAATTTATTACATGTGAGGGTAGATATGGAACATTTTATGTCTACCACATTAGACTAATGATGCATTTTCTGGGGGGAAGGCTTAAGCTACCTTGCTACATTGAATTCTTGAAGAAGGTAGGTTACTGACATTTCAAACTAAAGTTCAATTTTAGATGACAACCTATATCATCATGGCAAGTTTCGGTTAAAATTTTGCAATCATTGAGCACTCATTTAGTAAGCTCTGAAATGATACATGGATAATTTCTTAATAAAGAAATCATTTTGGAAAAAACGAAACCATCACTGAACACGACCTAGAAGAAACAGAAATAGGAAGACACAAAGATTAAAAATTGACAAAACAGTCCAAGAGAGCAGTGAGGAAATCATTTTAGAGAAGTTGACTCAAATCAAGAGGCAACTTAAGAAAGAGAAGATAATCAAGAAATCTGCCACAGAGAAAGGAGAGGGATCTTCTCAGCCTAGAAGAAGCCACAGACTAAAGAGGAAATTGAAGAAAACACTAATCAAACAAACATGGGTAATCAATATAGAAGATGAAGAAACATCCAGTGAAGAAGATGTTGAAGAGCATTTTAATGAAGGAACCCCTGAAATTGACCCTGCTCAACAGGAAATTTATGACTATGTGGAAACTTTGGAGAGGAGAGCTTCAGAAAGCAGAGAGAGAACCCCCAGTCCTCCATTATCTGAAATAGATGTATTAAGAAGGGATAGGTATGAGTTGGAATTACTGAATATACACATCAAAAATGAGAATGAAATTCTCAAGGATCAAGTCAAGCTCAAAACTGATATGAACTCAACCTTATCCCTACATATAGACAAAGTGGAGAAGACCAATGGAAAATTGAAGAAAAGGAACAAGAAGCTAATCAAGGCACTCACCAACCTAAGGTTCAAACTTGTTATCAGAAAACCCAGAAGATCTCTAGCTTCCAGACAAAGGAGAAGGAGAGGATTAGATGTTCTTGCAGAAGCCTCTGAGTTCATAGGATAATTTGCATGAGGACATGCAAAGAGACAGCAGTGGGGGTATGTTGAGCCTCGAAATTGTGCTTTCTTTCATCTCATTTTACCTCATTTTCCCTTGTCCATTGCTATCCTAGACCCAATTGATCAATGAATATAGTTAAAATTACTTCTAGAATGATTTACATGACTGACTTGCTAAGTTTTGTGATTTTTTCCATTGTAAAGCATTTTGACCGGAACTAGCTGCAGAATGCAGACATTCCGTAGCTAACCGGCGATTCTGCAGTTGTCTTCATGTTTGGGTATGTTCCAGGTGGCCTCTTGAGAAAAACCGCATATGGGCATAATCTACGTCATGTCTACATGGTTCGTTGCTCATTATGGAGGAAGAAATGAATTCTGGGTACGGTTTTGGAACGTGGGAACACATTTAGGAAAGCAGACTTCTATTAGGACTGTCTCAGTCCAGATGTCTTTTTCCTCTTCACGCAGCCACTTCAAGAGTCCTAATATGATTCCAATAAGGAAAGACAGTATTCCTGAATTGTTGCAAGTCTTGTTATGTGCATTTGCTATATAAACACTTGAGAAACCGAGATTTGATGTTAGATTTTATGCTAGATTTTATTTAGATTCTGTGCTACATTTCTGAAGACGCAGAGTGTTATGTTCAATTTATTTCATCTTTAATGAAGCAGACAGAGTTGTTTTGAAGGCGTTGATTTAATTTGGAGTTGAATTCCGTCAGGTGGTAGAGGGCCCCTGCCTCTTGCACGGATTTTATTTGCGTAAATTAGATAAGTATTCTAGCTACCATTACGTTTTAGAAGTTGAATTCGTAGTTGTTTTAATTAGCTACTGTAGTTATACTCATTCTAACTCTTCCACAAGAAGAAGCTCTTCCAAAAGATTATAATGATGAATGGGAAATGGCTATAGTACTGTAGGATTTAGTTGTAGTTTTTGTTGTTCATCATCACAGTTACACTTGTTCCAATCACTCTTCCACAAGAAGAAACTCTTCCAACAAATTCTTAAAGAGTCCAAGACATGACCATGATAATGAATGATTTAGTTGTGTGTTTGTACTAAGTATCATCTCTGTTCTTGCTCTTAAACGCTTGCCCAAAACATCATAATGACGAGTAGGATATGGATATGATATCTTATTTTTTCATTGCTTTCAGTCCTTTATATTTTCATTTTCACTCAATTACACAGTCAGAATTGTTCTAGCTCTTCCAAAAGAAGGAATTCTTCCAAAATATCAATAATGATGGACAAATAGACTATATAATCTCATAGAGTAATGCATGGTAGCTTAGTTAGGATGCTCCGGAGTTTAATTGCACTTAACTCATGTTCAGTTACTTTGTTTTGAGTTTGATGATGACTTTTAGTTCAGCATTGTTTTAGATTAGTGGCATCTTAAGTTCATTCTTAGATTAACTCATTGCACTTGCACTTCACATTCAGATTGTCATCCACTGCACAATAGATTACTTCAGTTGTTAAGATTAACAAAACAGCCTTCATTATTTACAAGCATCTTCTTGTTCTAAAATCTACAATTGATCCATAATCATAAGAACAAAAGACAACATCATTTTAAGGCCTGAAGTACCTCTGCAATTTCCTTATCATTTCATAAACAGAGCCCTCCCTCAAAAGACTACTTTGAAAAGAAATCAATAACTCTTGAGTAAAGGTTTTGTGACATTCAATTGAATTGCAGAATAGAGTTAGGAATTAGCTTTAGAATAGAAAATATTATGATGATATCAATATTTTACTCCAAACATACTTCAACAAATCTCTAAGCAAGGACAAGATGTTGCATCATTATAAGTTAGTTGTTTAAATTGTTTACTTGGGAAGATTTGCATGCTTAGTTTATCATGTTTCAAGCTCTCTCTCTCAAATGCCTTTGATGAAAGAATTTGACAAGTTTAGTTTGTGTTTTGAATCATTTTCTTAAAATTCATTATCAAGCTTTGTTTCTGATTGGTCTAGATTTGATTCTGTTTTTATTATTCCAATTGCATTTGTCATTTGTCATCCATCAATTAGGATCCACTCTGTTTTTAATCATCAGCTCATTTCCATTAGCTTTCTAGGCATTTTCCTTGTGAACATAAAACCACCAAAAGACCAAAAACATCATAAATCATCACAAAAGACCAAAAACATCACAAAGCACTACACACAACGCATTAGGAAACAAACACCTAGGTACATACAGTACACTTCACTTCAGCAGTTTACAAATCCTGGTTGACAATTAAATGAGCTCAATTTAGGAGACTAGATTGAGACCAAACAAGGACATTAGACCATTCGAGCTTCAAAATATTTTGGATGACCCCTTCATTCCACTCTTGGTTCTAAAATCCCTCCTTAAAGAAAAAATTCAAGTACACATTCTACAATCTTTGTTTCTTAAACCATCTCTCACCCTCAATTGGCAAACCTGTTGCCCCTGTAATGGATTTCTTTGTGACTAGGAACTATAGGGTTCTGATTCTTGTTGTATTTCCATCAAATGAGTAGATGAAATCATGGCACCAACTTATATTGTGTCCATTGAAGCGTTGAAACACTGGTTCCCATCTTGCATTTCTTAACAGTGTCAACATATCTGGATACAGTTCAAAATACATTCCATCAAGCTCAAATCGTTTCACATGACCTAATCAAACCATATTGAAAAGACTTTGATGCTGCAAATACCTTCCCAATCTTGAATTACCCTGGCCAAACGTTGCAAACCACTCACACTATAAACAAAATTTTGGCTTTGACGGAAATTATCGTTTTAAGGTAAATAGGGAAAATTAGGTTTTGATTTTAGATGTCTCTCTTAGGCTTTAAAATGTTTCTAGTTGTTACATCATGGATGGAAATGGATATGGATTTGTGAAAAAACGTGTGGGCACTTGAAATAATGGAGTTGGTAGCTCAAAAACCTAGATTTTAAATTTTTCCGTGGGTTCTACGAAAAAATTAGGATAAGCTTACGGTTAGGTGAAAAAACTTGATCAGACATGTCCCTAAGCTTACACACAAAAATTTAATAGGCCCCCTTGACATAACCATGAATTTTCAGAAATGAACTGATAAATATAGCCTTTGGACCTTATGGAAAGGTGAAAACCTGAGGCTAACAGGTTGTATGTGACGATAGACATTGTATTTTAGAACATGTATTGATTCCTCCTATAATTTGTGTGTCGAGAGACATTGTTGTCTAGGATATGTGTTGATGATTACTCCTGTAGGCTGTGTGTTGAGAGACATTTTTGTCTAGGAGATGTGTTGATGATTCCTCTTGTAGGTTGTGTCCCGAGAGACATTGTTGTCCAGGAGATGTATTGATGATTCCTCCTATAGGTTGTGTTCCAAGAGACATTGTTGTCCAGGATATGTGTTGATGATTCCTCTTGTAGGTTGTGTGCCAAGAGACATTGGTGTCCAGGAGATGTTTTCATGATTCCTCTTGTAGTTGTGTGCTGAGAGACATTGTTGTTCGAGAGATACCTTGATTATTCCTCCTATAGATTGTGTGTCGAGAGACATTATTGTCCGAGATATGCTTTGAGATAGATGATATGTATATTTCCAGATGTTGAGAGAGAGAGAGAGAGAGACTTGGACTATTTTATCCTCCTTAGGCTGTGAGCTGAGAGGCCTATGGATTGGTTGGAAAGATTAATCCTAAGAGAGAATGAAAAAATACCTCCCTAGCTAAGAGGGAGTGTTGAAATATTAATATCTATGGTCGAAATTTTTCATCAAACTATGGAGGAAATTTATTTATGTCACCTCAATTTGGCTCATATTATGCTCTACAAGCCGGCTCATCGGAATCACTACAAGTTGGCTCATATAAGGCTAATTAGCCCTCATGTGTCCACTATAAATTAAGTATCAATCACTCTCATTTGTCACATCACAAGCATTACGATTTGGTCTGCAATTGAAAGGGTATTCAGACTTCTACTTCAGGGAGAGCGAAGAAGAATACAAGCTACCTTTGACTGTGATTTGGTTCATCATTCAAGGGTTCAGTGCTACATAAGTTAGGGCTCATTTTTATATATATTTTGACACACTTTTGAAGCAAACAAGTCCAGATTGAAGCTCGCTCCATCCTGTACTATATCTTTGAAGTTGACCGAGTTGATTTGGGCTAATATCCTCCTTAGTTCGTTGGTTATTTCAATAAGAATTTTGGAAACCTTTACTACAGTCACCTCAGGCCTATTTTCGGCCTCTTTGTGAAGTACAATTCCTTGGATAGTAGTGGAATCTTTGTTGTTGATTGCATTGGACTTGTTGGAACATTTTGATGTATTATTGATGGACATAATCTCTCTCATAAGGAAAGAATTTTGGGTTTTCCCCGGAGTGGTTTTTTCCCTGGCTGTGAGCCTAATCTTGGTGTCTCTTGTCCCTTGAGTTTATCTATTGTTCATTGTCTACTGTGATTTTTATCTACTGCTATTATTGAATAAATATCTGGTTGAAAGTTTCATGTGTATCTACTTATTGTTAAAAGAATAAAATAGTAGTTATCAACAGAAGTAGTTATCAATTGAGTAAATCTATTCTAGTCTTTGCTCTACTAGAAATTTCAATAGTGTAATCCATTGTTTTATGCTTTTTATAACTAATTCATCATTCTACATGCTTTTATTGACATATATGCATCAAAATATATAAAAATATATTATATAAAATTCACTCCCAATTTAATCCTGATCCGGAAGCTTTTGAAAATTTTCGCTCCCTGCTCCCACTCTCGCTTCCAAGCAACCTTGGTTGAAAAAAGTATTATTATTTTGAGATGGACAATAACATGAAAATGAACTATTTATTTACATTAACTTAAAAAATATGGTAGAACTAGAGTTATTTTAGATGTTCATTGATGTTTTAATAAATGAAGATTATTGAAGTTGGTTAGGATTGCATTTTGCGTTATTCTTTAAAACATGCCAAGATTTGTGGAGGGATTAAGGTGTTTTATATATAGTTAAATGAAGTTTGACTTATGTTTTAAGAACAAAATTCTCTTTTGGATTATTTGTTTTTCTAAGTTAAAATAAGTATCAAAATCAATTCTTTTTATTTTATTATGTTTTCTATTGACTTATTTTCCTATACTTGATCCAAAATGGATTTAGACCAAGAGAATAGTTGTAAGACTCAAAACCTACAAGTCAATTGGACAAATCACAAAGGTTAAGCAAGTTATGTAGAATAATGCAAGTGTAAAAGTTGAATAAGGTGAAATGAAATTGAAACGAAAGTGGATTAATTAAAAGATAAAAATAAAGTAGATTAAGAGAGAAGGTTGAGGAACGGGAAATGAAGGATCATTGTTCATTGTCTCATTACCCTTAGCTCTCCCTATTTCTTTCATTGTTTTCACTTTCAAAGGGATCCTTGTTTGCTAAGAAAGGATGATGCATAGAGAGACAATGTCTGCATTGTACCAACGATTGTCAAAATGAAATTTGAGCCTACTTTCGAAGATGGCTTTCCCATTTGGTTCTTTAGGGTAAACATTTTTCCATTATGTCATGAATTTTTTTACAATTGTGGTGTGTTTGTGGGTTAATTCTATGTGAGAGATTTTTTGTTCCTAGTTTTATTAATGGACCATAAGGATGAATGTCAAATTGTAATTTTGTTATTGTTTTAATTATATGTAATGGTTTTCTAGTTATTTTATGGGTGTAAGAATTTAATTGTTGTTGTAGTTTTTGGAGGATTTCCTTATTAATTCCATCCTCCATCTGCAATCCAAGAACACTAACAAATTTTGATACCCACTGTCTATTCCACTTTACATAGGTATCAATGGCTTTCAAGATTTGTCTATTGCAAATTTTTGGGAAGTTATTAAATCAACCTTTTCATGGTTGTTGGAGTGTTTCTCTTTCCTACAAGTTGCCACTTCACTACCTAAGCTAAATTTTGTTGTTCAGTTGTGTTTTCACTTTTGCACAAGTCATTCACTCATTCTAGGCCACCTTTTTGTTTTGCTTGTTATTTTATCAATTTCCTTGGGTTGTACACACCACCAAACTGCAATTCCTTCATGGGATGTTTTATGTTTCCTCATAGGTCATATGTTCCCATAGGACTACAAATTTAATGATTGGTTTATTTAATTACTTGGTTGATTTACCCTTTAGTTGGTCAATTCACACCACCTTGATCCACATACAATATTGGTAAAATTTGATTCTCTATGCTAATTTAATCGAAAATATTTTTCAATTATAAGGTAACTAATTACAAGAAGATATTAGTGTTCAGAGGTTGATTAATAACTGTGAGCACCCTTCCAGGCTGTGCGGTTGTCATAAATTTCATACATGGTTTGGGGTAAGATGTTTCTTGATGTCTAAGTTATTTTCCATGTGTCTAGGTTAATTTATTCATTTATAATGGATTTAATCTTCCCCTAATGGATGGGTTTTTATTGGACAAAACCACAAATTGTTCATGCCATTGTTAATACAAGTTTGGGTTTACAATTGAGGTGCCCAAACAACTTTTCTTTGTAAAGGTTTTAACATTCTCCATTTCTTTACGTGAAGGTTTCCCTTTCCTTTGTTCATGTAAGAAAGGCCCATTCATTAATATTGTTGTTTGTTTATAGACTCCAATAATGAGAATCGATTTTCCCATTTGAAGCATTTCTCACACCTCTCTTGTTTCATGTTAGAATGAGGCTTCATTACGGACCATAATTTTGTTGATTGTTTCTTTCCTTTAATGAGAATGGGTGCATGTGTGTGTGTGTGTGTGTGTGTGTGTGTGTGTGAGAGAGAGAGAGAGAGATATGGAATTATTAAGTGGTTTAAATTGGAAAAAGAAGAGGAGGTGTGGCTTTGTTGGTAATTGACAAGAGTTACAATCCACAAACCATACAATTGGTATTAGAATAAGAATCAACTCATTCACTCTCTCATTCTTTCCATCTACATTCTTGTATGCCTAAGAGTATTTTTTGTAAAGATGAGTTGATTATTATTGGATTTAGCATCTTAGAAACAAAACTAAGATTTGAAGCCAACAAACATCCCATCCTCACATACCTCCCAAGGTATTGAGTACAATAGTTGGAACTCAAATGACCCCATTGGCATACTAGATAGTTGAGGTACATTTTATTATTGTATTCATTTTACACTATACAACAATGGGCCCTAGATTGACATATTAGAAACTGCATAGTCACTCTAAGAATATTGAGACATAACTCTGTATATAGGATTGGGAACAAGTATTTGTGTACAAGGAGAAAGAATAGAGGCTTGGTGTCCTTTTTAAACACATATTCGTTTGTCCAAGACTGAGACAAAGAGAATTCTTTTAACTTCCACAAAGGATCCATGTTGGTGAGGGACACCAATTCTCAACTCCAAGAAGAGAACCAACACTTAAAGGAGTGGATTGAAAGCTTTACCCAAATGATGTTCAAGATAGGGAAGAACTTTAAGTCATTTTTCAAATTGTTTCCATTACTAAAGAAAAATTTTGATGAATGTCAATAATCCCTCACTATGGTCATGGCAGAATGGGATAAGCACAAAATTCAAGTCATATACTTTGGAGTGAAGGTCGTTAATGGATAGATGGAAAGAAGATAGGCTCACTCAAATAATGGCTTAACTGCAACAAGGTTTGGTAGAGAAGGATGAGGCCTTAGCAAAGCTCCAAGAAGGTTTCTCAAGAGCACCAACAAGGAAGGTCACCTACCATTACCACCACCAAGAATAGCACCATGATTGAGACCACTTTGGTAAGTTCACCTTCCATGAACATGAACCGTAAATTTTTGTGGATATTCCATTGGACAGTTTGTCACAACATATATGATAAAAATATGTTTAAAAATTCAAAATATTTACTATTATGGTTTTATTTCTCTTTGGATTTATGGATATGTAGATTATTATTAATTGCATATGCATGAAAATTAAAATTATGCAAAAAATAGTGAACAAAAAAATAAAAACACACAACCCATGATTTGACAAAAGATATGACCTAGGAAACTCTTTTGGGAGAAAACCCATTTGGAATGTGACCCACTACATTGCATAAATCCCCTTTGTGTGCTCTATCTCCTATCCCTCTCAGTTATATTTTCCCATATATGGAACAAATGAATGGAACCCCTTTTCCTCTTAGTGGCTCGGTTATAACACAACTTGATAACCTATTAGTGATTAGGTTTGACTACCTCAAATCTTAACCAGAGTTACAATATGGAATCTTATAGAGTATTATTCATAGTAATCATGTGGCTAGCCCCTTTTCTGTAAATAATGGGGGCTTACATGGCATCCTCTCAAATTATGGAGGTGAAAACAAGAAGCTTAACTTTTGAGTGGCATAACTTTTTCATACAAAATCTGATTGAAATTATTGTTGCGCCATTGGAAATGTATCTGTGTGTAGCGTATGAAAATAATTTTTTTTGCTAAAGAGGAAGTTTTTAACCCCAAAAAACATCATTTGATGCTTCAAAATACTCCTAGAAGGTTTCAGACCCTAATTTTCCAAATTGGATCCCCCTAATAAAAATGGTCTTGTGAGCTAAGTCCTCCACTTTTTCCACTCTAAAAACATCGAGATGGATGAAAAACAATATAATGATCTAATTTTGGGGAGTATTTTGGTCCCCAAAAGCTTCTATTGAATGAGGTAAGGAAAATTTTCCTCCACCTCCTCTCTAGTGTGCCATTTAGCTTCACTTGGAAGTTGTCCTTTCAACCCAATCTACAAAATTTCATGTTTCCCCTATCTCATATTTCTAGACCTATTCTACAAAATTATATCTTTTGTTAGCTCTGCCTGGGAATCTAGTGCCAAATCCTCCGCAGAAGGTACGACGTATTCTTGTTCTTGAATTAGCATGAAAGCCTCATAGAGTCTTGGATTCTCTACATTCACAACTAAGTAAATTTGCATGTTGGTGGTAGACTAAGTCGATATACATTATCGCCCACCTTTTCTAGTATCTCGAAGGGAGCATACCCAGAGCCTTGATTTTCTTACCAAGACCTTGTAACTTCTTCTTGTTCAACTGTATCAATACTAGGTCTCCCACCTTGAACGATTTCTCTATTATGTGTTGATCAATACTAGTCTTATATTTTTCCTCTGAATTTTGCGGTTTCTCTTGTACTTGTGTCTGAATCTTCCTATTATTCTCTACAATTTTTTCATCCCTCAAGGCATCTCCTGTAAGATCTTCCCTTACTCCTCCTTGTTTCCCATATGCAATATCCAAAGATGAAGGAGGACAATATCCAAACACAAGTTTCAAATGGGACTTACTAGTAGAAGAGTGGATTGCTCTGTTATATATATATATATATATATATATATATATATATATATATGTATATATATATATCCCAATTATTTAGATGCTTCTAATTATAACCCCTCAAAAGTTGCACCAAAGTCCTGTTGAATACTTATGTTTGCCCATTTGTCTATGGATGGAATGTTGTAGACCTCTTCAACTTGGTGTCCATCTTCTCTCATAATGTAGTCCAAAATTCACTGAGAAATATCATGTCCCTATCTGAAATTATGCTCCTTGGTATCCCAAAGTGCACCCAGAACTGTCCAAAGAACATGTTTATTGTTTCTTTCCCGCTAATTGTATTTTTATAGGGCATCAAAACACACATATTGTTGAACCTATCAACTACCACAAACATTTCCCTTCGTGGTTGTTGGTAAACCTGTCACAAATTCCATGGAAAGTCTTTCCAAACGATGAGTGGTACTAGTAAAGGATGATATAGACCATGTTTCTTATTGTTAGGCTTGCTAGTACAAAAAAACATGCATCCTTTTATGAACCTAGCTACATGTTCCTGCATCTTGGGCCAATACACATACCTCTACAAGTTGGTCATTGTATTCACTACACCAAAGTACCTTACAACCTTAGAGGTGTGAGCTTCTCTAATCAACTACAATCACTCACCTTTAGGAACACATAGCTTATCCAGCTTGTAGAGTAGCCCATCTTGGAGATGGCAGTCAACAATGTTGTCATCATCGTGCACATGACTCTAATTTTTCAATTGCTAAAACACTCCTTGAAGTCCTCATCCTATGAATATGCCTCTCTATAGGCATCATGGATGAATGGCTCCATGTGCAGCAGAGTTCCCAAAACTATGATCTTTGATGTGGGTGGCCTTGAAATCATGTCAGAAAACTTGTTTGTGCTACCCTTCTTGTACTTAATCACTAAATGAAATTGTTGTAGAAACTCCATCCATTTGTAATGTTATGTATGCCATAGATTAATCTAGGCCTATGAGTACTGTAGTGGTTGGTGATTTGTGTGGATCATTGTCTCCTTCCCATCATATAGTGTTTCCACTTCTTCATAACTTGCGTCAGGTCCCAAAGCTCCTTGTTGTAGGTAGGGTAGTTAAGAATTTCCTTATTAAATACTTCAGAATGGTACCATAAAATCTAAGTCACCTGACACGGGGACATGATACACGAAGGACACGAAGATTCGGGTGTCGGACACGGACACGTTGAGCCCCTCGAACAGGACACGTTAAGACACATTATATTTTGTTTTATTAAAATATATATATTAAAAATTAGATATTTCTTACACAAATTCTCATTCATGATACAAATTCATTGATTCAAACATAGATCTTCATCTAGATGTAAGTTTTACAAAGTAACATTATGCATACAAATACAATTGTGACATATTCATCAATGATCCAATAGGAGAAAGACAAGATACTACAGTTTTCTCATTAAGTCATCAAAATCAAAATGTGTTACATAAGTAGTATAAATGCCAATGGAAAATAGAAATAGAAAATAAAAAGCAACTACAAGCCTCAAGGCAATAGGTAGATCATGAGTCATCAATCCTCACCATCAAAATCAGCATCACTGTCATCATCATTGTCACCACTACTCTCCTCTGCTGCATCCTCCTCCTCTGGTGCTTGACCCTTGCTCTCTTGTGACATATTTCCACAATGGATATTTATTATCTTGAGGTTGTTGTCTTCCCTCAACATTTGAAGTTGGTGTTGCAACCCCACTTAAACCTCACTTCCAATAGACGGAACACTTGCAGACCCTGATGAAATTGGAACATCAGGGGAATCTTCGATGTGGACATTCTTCCCCTTCCTTTGCCCCTTCCCTACTGCCCTTGACTAAGCCATGAATTTTTCAAAAAAATAAAGAAAAAATGCACATGCAAACAACTGTAATAAAATTGAAAAAAAAAGAGACAAAATGCACTTACCTATTGCTTGAATTGCCTCCAAAATTCTCCCACACCCTTTGCTCTTCACTCCCACACACCCACAGCAAACCCACATCAAGAGAGAGTTAAATGTGAAGTTGAAATGGGAAAAAACAACCCTTTATGGGCCGTGTGGCACTCATAAAATCTAGACAGGTGTCCCAAAATCAGGACACAATGGTGTCTTGATGGGACATGATCAGGACACGATGGTTTCATGATGGGACATGATGGTGTCATGATGGGACATTATCGTACATGACCATAGGATACGTGTCACACTGAATTGTGTCTAATTCGATCGATTCGGGACACGATGGGGCTAGGGAACGAATATGGTTTCATAGCATACAATCCTTCCTCCCTACATCAAGACCACTCCCATAACATGCACACTCACATTTGTCTCCACTTCGAAGGGTTGTTGAAAGTTTGTTAATGTTAAAAATGGTTCTTGACAAATATTATTCTTTAGCTCCTAAAAGGCCCTTTGTTGACCCTTTCCCCACTGGAAACTCTTGCCACTTGTTATGGCCTGGAGTGACATTTCTACCATTGAAAACAAGGCTCTAAACTTCCTCAGGTACTATGTTTCCCCAACGAAATTCCTAACTTAAAAAACATTAGTAGGCGTCAACCATTTCATGATGGCCTCCATCTTGGTAGGAACTATCTTCATCTCTCATCCACCTATCACATACCTTAGATAAACCAAAGACAGTTTTTCAAACTCACACTTCTTGAGATTTTTTATCAGTTGGTACTTATTTAATCTCTCCAACACTTGTGTCAAATGTGAGATGTTCTCCTCCCAGGTAGCATTGTATACCAATATATCATCGAAATAGACAATAATAAATTAATCTATAAAAGGGTGTAGTATATCATTGATTAACCTCATAAATGTACTTGGTGCATTGCATAGGCTAAATGGCATGACTAACCACTCATGCAAACCTTTTCTGGTTTTGAGTGCATTTTTCCAAGTATCTTCTTCTTTGACTTGAACTTGATGATATCTAGACTTTAAGTCTAGCTTGGTGAAGTACTTAACTTGTTGCAATTGATATAGCAGATCATTTATCTTGGGTAGAGGGTACCTATTCTTGAGTGTGATTTTGTTCAAGGCCCTGTAATAAATACACATCTGCCAAGTCCCATCCTTCTTTGGCACAATGATGATGTGTGAACGACATGGTGATGTACTCAGTCTAGTGACACCTTGTTCCAATATTTGTTGCAACTATTTCTTCACCTCACTTGCTTCTATAAAAAACTGCATGTACAGCCTAATTTTTGGAAATGGGGATTCTGGTAATATTTGGATCTCGTTCTCCACTTCCCTCTTGGGTGGTAACCCCTCAGTATCCTAGAACACATCCCTATATTCCTATAGAAACTCTTCCAGTTAATGTTTATGTTTCTTAATACACCCCTCTAGGGATGCCTTGCCTCTTATAGACTAATTTTCTCTTGAAAATAGTAAAACATGCATCTTGTTGGAACTAGTCAATCTCTTGGCTTGGTTGGAACTTACTGGTGATATTTTTACTTTCCTTTGTGTACGCTGATGGTAAATGATTTTCCATCCTTGATGAGTCAATGTTGGTTGGCTCTCCGCATGAATATTTTATCTCGCATGTACATATAGAGACTTCTAAGCACCACTCCACATACATCAAGGGGAACCACATCTAGTTGTACTTCATCGATAAAATAAACACTAACAAAAAAACTAAGTTTTCACTATTTTGATACCTTTAACTCTGCATCATTATGTAACCATCCCAATGTATTTGGGCTTGGATGATCACAAAATTACAATCCCAATCCGTTGACCACCTCTACTACAATGAGATTTGGTTGTTATCCCAAGTCAAATAAAGCATTAATCTGTCTTCTTGACTTGTATCTTTGTGTGGAATAGTTTGGCCATTTCTTTCTCTTCTTTTTGTTGAAGGCTACTTATATTCACCTCCTTCTGCACTGACATCCGAACAATATTCTCACCCACATCCGAGGTTCTTTCAAATTGGTTTCTTGAATCGGTGGCCATGAGTTGTTCTTCTTATTTTCTTTCTTTCTGTTCTTTGCGTTAAGATCTGGATGCAACTTCCAACACTTCTCCTCTGTATGGCCTTCAATGTTGCAATGGTTGTAGTGGTTACTGGGGTCTTTGCACTAGTGTATTGTGGCTATCATTTTTTAATATTTTCCCCATTTCCACGTCTTCTTACCCTCCTTAGAAGCATCATATTGGTCCTTCTATTTGGATCCACTTTATTTCCCTTTCTTAAGGCTTATGGTACCTATTGTGCCTATACACAAGCCTCGTCCATCGATCTAGGCTTGAAAAACATTACTTTCTTTCATATATGGATGTGTAGACCCCATAGATACTTGAGGAATACATCTAAGTTCTTTGGGGAGATACTCGGCAACCATCTTTCTTAACTATGTGGTGTACCCTTGTACGCTCTATCGTTGCTTTTGCCTAAACTAGTTACATCGGTTCTAATTGTCCTCTACATACCCAATAGGATAAAATTATGATTTTATGAGAGTCTAGAAGTCCTCCCAATTATTCATTGGACGTTATCCCTCCAAAATTAGGGCCTTCGTGTGGTTTTCCCACCAAGTCAGGGCATGGTCATCTAATTTCAATCACGCAAATAAAATATTTGTTCTTCCTCAATGTTATGGACACTGGAATAAAATTTAAATTTTTGCAACCAATGATTCGGCTTCATAGTGTCGATATCACCTTGGTACAACTTGATATTGACCTTCATTTCCATTTTGAATAGGGAATATGAATGATTCATAGCATTTGAACTGGGTTGATCTTTTTCAGGTCCTTTCTTTGGTTTGTTCTGTATTTCTTCTCGATCTCCTAATTTCCCCTATGATTTATCCTATCCATTAGAATCCCCATTTTCTCCAAATATATTGAGCTTTTTTCTCAAGAATAACATAAGGATATTCATATTATCGCTTATATCTACAATTTGTGCTTCCAGTCGCAAAAAAATATTGTCTACAGGATCACGAGTCTCATTCATAGATTCGTCAGCCATGACTGGGATTTTACGAATTTTTTCCTAGCTGATCTAGATCCCATGATAATATCCACAATATACCCAAATAATCATGCTCTGATACAAATTAACATCATAATCTCCACAATATACCCAAAGAATCATGCTCTGAATCAAACACAATTATTTAACATTTCACTTTGTTAAATAACAAAATAAAATATGAGGTAGACTTCATGATCAATAAACAACATAAAAGAACTAACACAAGTATTCACACATAGACACCGTTATTTTTGGAAAATTGTCCCCGGAAAAACCCAATTCGGGAAAACCGGTGCAACAGATTTAGGGGTTTATTTATTATGCAGAAATTCTGAGTGCAAATGTGTGATTGTAATTATCAATTAATCACCTGAAGAAATCTGATAAGAATAGGCTTAGTGAGGCAATTCTTACTTCACCATGAAGTTTCGGCACTGACTTGCACCCACACTGAGTAGCTCTGTGTGATTTCTGCGTAGTGACTGCGTCCCCCACGTTGTCACTGCGTCACTGCAGTTGCTGCTCGTTATGAATGCCTCGGTGCTTAATGTTGTTTGAGACTAGAGTTTTCTCCCCTTCCAGAAATGCACTCCGGATATTAGAATCCCCATTTTCTCCAAATATATTGAGCTTGTTTCTCAAGAATAACATAAGGATATTCTTATTATCGCTTATATCTACAATTTGTGCTTCCAGTCGCAAAAAATATTGTCTACAGGATCACAAGTCTCATTCATAGATTCGTCATCCATGACTAGGCTTTTACGAATTTTTTCCTAACTGATCTAGATCCCATGATAATCTCCACAATATACCCAAAGAATCATGCTCTGATACAAATATGATACTTAAAATGTTGTGGATATTCCATTGGATAGTTCGTCACAATAGATATGATAAAACTATATTTAAAATTATGAAATCTATACTATTAAGGTTTTATTTCTCTTTAGATTTTTGGATTTATAGATTACTATTAATTGTGTATGCATAAAAATTAAAAGTATGCAAAAAATAGAGAATAGAAAAGTAAAAACTCACAAACCACGATTTGACACAAGATATGACTTAGGAAACCCTTTCAGGAGAAAAACTAGCTGGAAGGTGAGGTCACTTTGCTCTCTTTCTCTGAATAGAAAATAGTTGTGAGTACAAATAAGTATGGCATGTGGCTTGTGGACTACTACAATGCAAAAATCCTCTTTGAATGCTCTATCTCCTATCCCTCTTAACTATTTTTTTCTCATCTATGGAACAAATGTACTTGAACGAATGGAACCCCTTTTTCTCCTATTGGCTCAATTATAACACAACTGGTCAATAACCTATTTGTGATTAGGCTTGACGACCTCAACTCTTAACAAGAGTTACAATATGGAATCTTATAGATTCTTTTTCATCATAATCATGTGTCTAGCCCATTTTCCATAAATAATGGGGACTAATGTGGCATCCTCTCGAATTATGGTGGTGAGAATAAGAAGGTCAACTTCTGAGTGGCATAACTTTTTCATACAGACTTTGATTGACACAAATTTCAGGCCATTGGAAATGCATTTATGTGTAGAATAAGTTAAAAGGTGTTTGGCTAAAGCAGCAAATTTTTACCCAAAAAATAAAAAAATAATTGATGCCTCAAAAAGCTCTTGGAAGGTTTTAGACCCTAATTTGCCAAACTGGGTCCTGCCAATATAAATGGTCATGTGAGTTGATTCCTCCACTTTTTCCAAACTAAAAGAATTGAGATGGATGAAAAAATATATAATGATCCAATTCAGATAAAAAAAAAATTCATAAAGAATCTCAATGAATTTGAAAATCATATTATGGGAATTGGTTCCAAACTCTTAAGGAAAATGGGTTATTATCGCTAAGAGTTAGGAAATAGAAGACAGTACATCTCAAGTCCCATTATAGCTACACTCTAGGTCAAGAATGAAGCACTAGGTTTTGATGGTAGAGGGGGTAATTTTGTCACCACAAAAACCACTTTTGTGAAGGTGAAAGACATGTTTGCGTTGGCTTGCCCATCAAGAGAAATATTAGTAGCAAATAAAGGTGACAACCCACTACCACCTCAACCTTCTTATAGTTGATTAAATAATAGAAAAAATTAAAAGTGCTTGAAGACCCAACCTGCACCATCACTCAAAAGAAGCAACAAGATAATTTGTTATGGAAAATATAAGAAGACTACGAGGTTTGCCTCAAACACGAAATCCCTTGTTTGTCACTACTGCAAGAGAAAAGGTCACTACATTGTTAACTATTTGTATTTAGAGGATTTCTTATTTTGTAATAAGAAACTCCATCTTGAGGCATCTTGTTTGGAAAATAAAACCATATGCCACAAGGTTGAATGTTTCCAGAGGAAGAAGGACAATAAGTTTTTCCTAATACAACAACAAACTTAGAGGCACATGGAGAAGAAAATAATGTCAAAGAATGGTTGTAAGACTTAAAAATATACAAGCCAATTTGACAATTCACAAAGGTTAAGTAACATATATAGAATAGTGTAGATGTAAAAGTTTAATAAAGAAACATGAAATTGAGGAAAAAGTGGATTAATTAAAAGATAAAAATAAAATAGATTCAGAGAGAAGGTTTATGAAGGGGAAATGAAGGGTCGGTGTTGGTTGTCTCGTTACTCTTAGCTCTTCATATTTCTTCCATTGTTATCGCTTTCAAAGGGCTTCTTATTTTCCAAGGGAGGATGATGCATAGAGATCCAATCTCTACATTGTACCAAAGATTATCAAAATGAGTGTTGAGCCTACATTCAAAGATGTTTTCCTATTTGGGTTTTCAGGGTAAACATTTTTCGATATGTCATGAAATGTTTTTCAATTGCGGTGTGTTTATGGGTTAATTGTACGTGAGATATTTTTTGTTCCTAGTTTTGTTAATGGACCATAAGGATGAATGTCAAATTGTAATTTTGATATTATTTTTAATCATTTGTAATGATTGTCTAGTTATTTTTATGGGTGTAATAGTTTAATCCATGTTGTAGTTTTTTGTGGATTTCATTTTTAATTTCATCCTCCATATGTAATCCAACAACACTAACAACTTGTTGGTACTCGTTGTCTATTCCACTTTGCATAGATATCAATGAATTTCGAGATTTTTCTATTGCAAATGTTTGGGAAGTTGTTAAATTGGTATTTTCATGGTTGTCAAAGTTTTTATCTTTCCTGCAAGTTTCCACTTCACTCCATGTGCTAAATTTTGTTGATTGGTTGTGCTTTCACTTCTGCACAAGTTGTTTACTCATTCTAGGCCACTTTTTTATTTTTCTTGTTGGTGTTTCATCGATATCATTGGGTCGTACACTGTATTTTCGATATGTCATGAAATGTTTTGCAATTGCGGTGTGTTTATGGGTTAATTGTACGTGAGATATTTTTTGTTCCTAGTTTTGTTAATGGACCATAAGGATGAATGTCAAATTGTAATTTTGATATTATTTTAATCATTTGTAATGATTGTCTAGTTATTTTTATGGGTGTAATAGTTTAATCCATGTTGTAGTTTTTTGTGGATTTCATTTTTAATTTCATCCTCCATATGTAATCCAACAACACTAACAACTTGTTGGTACTCGTTGTCTATTCCACTTTGCATAGATATCAATGAATTTCGAGATTTTTATATTGAAAATGTTTGGGAAGTTGTTAAATTGGTATTTTCATGGTTGTCAAAGTTTTTATCTTTCCTGCAAGTTTCCATTTCACTCCATGTGCTAAATTTTGTTGATTGGTTGTGCTTTCACTTCTGCACAAGTTGTTTACTCGTTCTAGGCCACTTTTTTTTTTTCTTTTTGGTCTTTCATCGATATCATTGGGTCGTACACACTGCTACACTATAATTCCTTCATGGGATGTTTTATGATTCAATGGGTCATATGTTCCCATAGGACTATAGATTTAATGCTTGGTTGATTTAATTGCTTGGTGGATTTACATTTTCTAGGCTAATTTAATCCATATCATTTTTAAATGATGAGATAACTAATTACAAGAATATATTAGTGTTCCAAGTTTGATTAAGAATTGTGGGCACCCTTGTAGGTTGTGCGGTGGTCATAAAGGTCGCACATGGTTTGGAGTGAGATGCTTCTTGATGTTTAATTTATTTTCCATGTGTCTAGGTAAATTTACCCTAAATTAGATTACAAACATAGTCTTGTAACTAAAACTATAAAACCATGGGAAAACCCACCATGCATCATAAAACTACTTTTAGCGAAACCATATGCCAAAAATTGCTAAAAACAAACACAAAAAAGCCACTTTTTTTTTTCTTCAGGGGAACTATCCCTAAAACCCCATCCAAGGGGGTTTTGTGCCCCTATTAACCCTCTAAATAGTGGGATATTTGGCCCCCAATATGACCCCCCTTGTTGTGCATCACACATTTTTTCAACGTGTGGGGATAGTTGTGCAAATAATATAAAATATACCCATCATTCTCCCACTTCTTGATTTCTTTGCACATAGGAGGTCACAAGAGTACATGATTAGTACCCATTGTTTCTCTACACCAAGAGAATTTATCAGTGTCCGCTTTTTCCATCACCACCTTCTTTTCTTCAACCATATCAAACATCAAATAATGAGCTAGGTTATTTACTAGAATTATTTCACTCTAACTATCACAATTTCTCCTTACAAACTCATGTATTAAATCAATACTTGAATACAATCTCAATAACCATATTGCTTCCTTGCTTGCATGAGTGGCTGCCATGTATTCAACTTCTATAGTTGAGAGTGTCACTACTGATTGTTTTTTCTCATCCAACGGATTTCTCCTACAAATATGTTAAATATGTATCCGCTTGTAGATACTCTACGATCTAGATCTCCAACCCAACCAACATCAACAAATCCATGTATGTCCAACACTGTGTGTAAATCCCATGTAATAAATCTTTGCAATATTGTCTCTACATACTTCTATAGTTTCATGTTTTCTCTATCTCTTTTAATTTCCATGTCAAAGATAAAATTTGCAACATAGAGGCCCTTCATGTCAAATTTATAGGACAACTGAGATTTCACCTCCTGGATGATTTCTGTGTCATCTCTAGTTAGCACATAACATCTACATACAACACCAAAAAAATAACACTATCACCAACTAATTTGAAATATACACAAAGATCTACTTCGTTTCTTATGAATGTATTAAATTTTTGATACAACATTATCGATGATTACTTTAACCCATACAAATACTTTTTCAACTTGCATACCTGCTCTTTCTTTCCTTTCACAATAAATCCTTTTGGGTGCTTCATATAGATTTCCTCTTTTATATCCCCATGTAGGAATGTTTTCTTCACGTCTATCTTTTCTACTTCAAGATCAAAATAAATAACGGATAAAAGAAACCTAATATAATTTAACTTGGCAACAAGAGAAAATATATCACCAAATTCAATTCCCTCTATATAAGAATAACCCTTTGCTACTAATTAAACTTTTTATTTCTTCACTTTTCCTTTTGAATTTAACTTATTTTTAAACACTGACTTTCTACTAATGGGATTTCTTCTAGTTGACAACTTCACTATATTCCAAGTCTTATTCTTGTCCGAGGATACCCTTACTTTAACCATGGCCTTTTTTTATATCTTTCCATCCTCTAAATCCACTTCCTCCCTACTAGTTCTATGATTATCATCAGTAATAGGAAAAGAAAAATTCGAATGGAAATCAGATAGAGTATACCTTTCTAATTTTTTTCTTATCCCAACCAATTTCTTCAATGTTGGAGCATGTGGTTCTACTTCTTCTAATTCATGTTATTATGTAGAACCTAATTTATCATCATTCTTTTCAAACTATTTTTATGTTTTTCTCACTTAGTATGATTTAACATCTTTGACTTCTCTAAATACCACATCTCGATTATACATAACCTTCTTAGTTTTTGGGTTCTAAATAATATAACCATTTATATATTCTTTATATCCAATAAAGATACAATTTTCAACTTCCTTATCCATCTTACTCTTATTCCCCTTTCGAACATGTACATAAGCATCACATCCAAATACCCTAAGATGTTTAAAATAAGTTTTCTTACCAGTTCATACCTCATGTGGAGTCTTTTCATCCAATGTTGATGAGGTTGAATTAGTTACCAGATAACACATAGTGTTCCTTGCCTCTTCCCAATATTCTTGTCCTAGCTCATCACTACTAAACAAGGCTCTTTTCTTTCTCCATCAATTTCTTGTTCATCCTTTCTGCAACTCCATTATATTGAGGTGTGCATGGAGTGGTATTCAACCTTGTTATACCACACTTTTTATATAATTATTTGAACTCATTCCCGCAAAATTATCCACCATTATCTATCCTCAACCCCTTAATTTTCTTCTTTGTTTGATTTTCCACAAGAGCCTTAAACTCTTTGAACTTGTCAAATACTTAATATTTATTCCTAATAAAATAAACCCATGTATTCCTTAGAAGTCATCTATAAATGAGATATAGTACACACATTTACCTAGCGATGGAATCAACACAGGTCCAAACAAATAATTGTGCACCAATTGCAATATTCCCTCTGACCTCTCATAGAACTAGAAGAGAATATTACTTGAATTTGCTTCCCATATAAATAATTTTCATAGAAATAAAAATCCAAAGAGAAATTATACATACCTTCTTCCATACCATTACTATGTAGTGCTTGAAGACTCTTCTCTCTAATATGTCCCAGACTTTGATGCCACAACATAGTCTTTTCTCCAGAAGTTGCAGGAGTTTTTCCTTCTTCTGCTCCACTCTCAAGAATAATGAACTTTTTGCACTCATCACTAATAGTGATTCCCAACAAATTATACATAGTTCCATTCCTAACTCTTCTCAACAACATCATTTCAAGGTTGGTGCCTCAATCAGGTTGTAGCCTACAACAAGTTGGTGCTTGTAAATCTATATTGGGTATTGGTGCCTCAAGAAAGTTGCTTCCTGCAAATATATTTTGGGGGTTGGTGCCTCCAATCGGTTGGTCCCCAAAAATCTATTTTTGGGTTTGGTGCCTCTAGCAGGTTGGTGCCTACAAAATGGTGTAATCAAATATTGAAGCAAATAAAAATATTTATGGTTTTCTCCAACATGGGTTTCCACGTACATATTGTGTTTTCATGTGTTGATGTGATGATGATGTTTATTAATGCTTTGTGAAGTTTTTAGTTATGATCAAATTGTAAATTTTTTTTAATTTGGTATAATTGGCTACTACAAGTATGCCCTCCACCCCCTCTCTCAGTGTGATCATTATTATAACAAATGGTATTAGAGTAGGTTCATTTAGGAACAATTAATCACTGAAAGGTTGATCATAGGTAATATGGACAATATCAGGCCTTTAAGAAAGCCTCCTTAGTTTTATGGAACAAACTATGCTTTCTGTAAAATTAAGAATGGAAACTTACATCATGTCATTGGGTATTGATTTATGGGAAACTGTTGAGAATGATTTCCAATTATCTACTACTCCTCCCATTGATGTAGTTGGTAAATATCTCTATGCATCGAATGCAATGGCAAAAAATGCCATCTTAAGTGGCTTGTCAAATCCTGAATTTGTCAAAGTGATGCATTGCAAATCAATCAAAGAACTATGAAACAAGCTCAAAAGTTGTTATGAAGGGAATGGAAAAATAAAAGAAGCAAAGCTACAAACTTACATAGGTTAGTTTGGAAGTTTGGAAATGGAAGAAGACGAAAATATTGCTTCATATTTCCTTTAAGTATACATTATTATCAAATCTATCATAGGTCTCAATGAAGAAGTCGAGGAAGTTTATATTGTTCAACAAATATTGAGATCACTTCCTTCAAGCTTCAATCCTAAAGTGTCAGTTGAAAAGGAGAAGACATGGACCAGAGAAGTTAAACTTAAAGAATCCAAGGAAGGAATCAAGCATGGGACTCAAGAAGACTCTAGCCATGAATCATATGAAGAAGAATCCAAATTTGTGAGAAAGCTAAAGAAGGAAATTGGAAAGTTCAAAGGTAAGCTTCCACTTAAGTGTTTTGAATGTGGAAGAATAGGACAGGATGCTTCTAAATTTCCTTAATAAAAAATGATGTTAGTGATGATGAAGTGAAATTCAAATCTAATGATTATAAAAAGAAGATGAAATTCCAAAAACAGAATCTTGTACTCCAAATAAGACAATGATTACGAAAGCAATGGAAGAATGTATGATGATGAAAGAGGACAAATATCATTCATAGTTGAAGAAGAAATTGAATCAGAAGTAGACCATGAAGGAGAAATCATAAGTGCATTGGAAGAACTAAAATCCATAAGAAAGGTGGTAGATCAACTAGAACAACAATTGCAATAATATGATGATATAGATTGTGATGCAAATTCTCTCATGTCTCTCAAAAATAAACTAGAATAACTAAGAGGATGAATGATATTTTTTTAAAGTAGCTAAAATAACTTTGTGAAAAATTGGAAGAAGAAATAGTGGTTATGAGAGGAGAATTAGAGAAGACTTAAGATCAACTTAATTGAAACTTGAATCGCCTTAAAGGTTATGAGTCATTAGATCATAGCATCGGACTGTAGAGATCTCGACTCATCAAGACAAGTCTCAGCTTATCAAAAAGATAGTGATACATCCAAAGAAGAAGCTCCCTCCAAGACATCATATGGAGAACCACCTAAGAATACCTTCATAAGATCCAACAACAATACAATTGAAGGCAATTGTGAAGTAAAGGACTAGCCTAAGCATGTTCGCTTCTTAGTTGACACTCAAAATGGAATTAGAGATCAACAAGTTACAACTATCCCAAGTAAGGAAAGAAACTAGGATGAGGGTATTAGGACCTTTATGATAGAAAATATTCTCAAGGGATATAGAAGTAGTATAGGCATAGAAGTCAAATATCACCAAAGAGATGAATCTCTTCCATTGAACAACTATAGAAAAAATGCTTCATCAAGACAACGTCATTTAGCCAGGTATAAAAATATGTTTTTTGGTCATTGTTTCTCATGCACTGCATTTGGACATAAAGTAATGGATTGCAGAACCTATGCCATGAATGATTATGTCAAATGTAGAATATATTCCAAGAAAAAATATATGGGCAATCAAATCAGAATTTATAGCATCAGATCATTCCCACCAATATTCAAGTCCAATACAAAATGTTACAAGTGCCACAATGAAGGACATTGTTGACGGGTTGGAATGTATCGCCAACAGCTAGGGGGTCTCCCTAGTGTGAAGTCCCAATTAAACCTCACACCATTTGGGATAGGAGCCCCATTCAGTATGTAGGCATGACTACTATCATGTTGATTCTAATCCTAGTTTTCAAATGACGATATGTTAGAGCGATAAAAAGAATGAAATTCTCGGACAATGGGAACAAGGTCAACCCAAAATTTAAAAACTACAAAATGAGATACATGAAAGCAACAACAACAAGGCCATGAGAAGGATCGGTGAGCTAAAACCATCTTAGACATACTTGAACATGAACATGCCAATGCTGAATTGCAAATCGCTTCGTAATAAGTTACCGACATGGCATGGAATAAGCAAGCACAAATTCAAAGCGAACATGGTAGCCAGAAGCTAAGAATTAGTTCATTAAAATATGCCCACATAAAAGCACACATACAATCATGATGGAAACACAAGAAAGCTAGTACAATCATCATAAATATGCACGAGAATCCATATTGATAGCAAATAACTTCTTATTAATGTTGCTACAAATACAAGTACATGTCCAGTAATCCATCAAAGCTCAATAGTGGAACATGGGCTGCTCATACCATTATCAAATTAAAAACCCTAGTATCACCACAACTCCCCCTACTACTACCAAGAGTTGAGTACCTCTAGCTATTCTAACACATATCAGCTATCTATTTCTAGTCCAAGATCAAGTGATAAAGTCTCCACAAATGAGGCATCATGATATATTTATAGAGGCGAGGTGATTTCTCACCTACTGTTGGAACAGGGTCTCCTACGAGCTGTGAAACTGGTCCATTTTGGATACTTTTGATTAGATTTAATCTAGCGCAGGGGTTTTGGGGCGGGTCAAAGCCCCGAAAGCATTGTAATGGGTAAAAGGGTAAACCAGGGGTCTGAAAACCACGGTTGGCGGACCATAGGAAAGGCTAGGCTAGATTATTATAAATAGAGGAACATTTTGTATTGAAAGGCAGAGAAATGAAGAGCTATTGATGTGAATTGTGGTTTAAGCTATCTGTTTGGGTTTTGGGGAAAGGACTCCTGCTGGCTGTGTGCGCGGAGATCCAAGTCTAGTTGTGTGCGGACCCTGTTGCTATGTGCGCAGGCTGGGAAGGGAATTGTAAGAAGGAATTGATGAATGAATGAATAAGAAAGGTTGATAGAGAATTGAATCTGTGAGTACTTTTTGTGTGAATCATTGGTAATTACTGCATTGTGCATTTTCTGTATTTAAGCTTCGAAGATCTATGTAAGTGTGTTTTCTGTATCTGGATATGTTATGTTATGTTTATGCAATACTGTGCTACTGTCATAAATCATATAATTATAGATCTAGCGCACGTGGATGCGAATAGAGACCTAATTGACCCTGCGTAGAACAAGGTAATCTGGGAATCACAGGGTCTAGCGCAGCTCTGCTTGCCTTACCTATCCTTTCTCAGGGTGCGGAAAACTGGTTCCAGCACCCACCCATACTACTTTGGGTGAGACTTTGACCTGCGCAAGCAGGTCACTGCCGAAAGGGCCAGTAGTGTAGGGGTTTGTTGGAAACCTTGAGCTCCGAACCTAGGTCAGGACCCCTCGAGCCAACAAATGGTTCCGTTGTCGGGACTTGGAGAATCTTAAGAAATGGATCGGGTAATGACAAGAGAATATTGGAAGCCTGAAAGAAGGGAAATTGAAGACTGGTTCGAAAAGCAGATCCAGAAATTTGCGGTAAAATAAAATCGCAGCGAAAAGTTAACGGCGGAAAGGTGGAAAAATAGATACATTATTACAGAAAGCTACGAAATATTCTTTGTGACATTTGCGATTGAGCTTCAAGAGTGTTTGGCCAGACTCGTAGAGTTCCAGAAGTGCTAGAAGGACGAGCGAGTCACTCAGTGGACCCCAGAGTTGATTCAGCAGCTGGAGAGGACTGATAATACTATCACACGCACGGTCGACCACTGGGTGGACAATGTGCTAGGAGGACTTGTGGCAGAATTTTCCATTGATCAGTTTGTCTCACACTCTAAGGCCAAACGACGATTCTTTAAAGGGTTCCAGGGCAAATTTTTTAGGACATTACCATTGCTGATTAAGATATTACTATGTGAAAAGAGCATTCTGTGTAGTCATAACGACTGAATAACCTTGGATCTAGATGGAAGCGCGACGTGCAGTGGTAGATACTATCGAACCAACCTTGACGAGGGGAGATCCACCTATAGTCCGTTGCAAGAACCAGCTGCACAAGATCCCCTGGCTACACCGCTGCCCAGGCAGCACAAAGGTAAGAACTCTCCCATACCACCAACCCCGCCAAACAGCGATATGACTGCGCACCTGAGATTACCTACCTTCAAGGGGGTAGGGGATGAAGATATGGACCGATTTTGGTTAGTTGCAAACTCCGTCTGGAATGCACATAATGTGGCAACCGATATGGTGAAGAGGGCACATCTGTCCCTGGCATTCGAGGATAGAGCACTGGACTGGTATATGAGATACATTGCCCGAAATGGGAGTGCATCTATTCAAGATATCAAAGACACTCTGAAACAACAGTTCCGAAAGCCAAAATCTTACTTTCAGCTGGTAGCATAAGTAAAGGACTTCAAACAAGGTGGGTCTAATTCGGTGTGGGAGGTTGATCAGCGATTGAAGAGGGCATTCAGGGGAGGAGGATTTGAGTATGACGATAGGAAACATACAGAATGGTTCATCACTATGGTGTTACCTCACCTGCGCACGCCAATGAGTCACCAAACCTTTGAATTGCAGGAAAAAGCTATGGAAGTCGCCATGAAACTAGAAGATGCACCCAGAGAAGATACGTCGGTAGGGGTACAACAAATTCAGGAACAGCTTGGGGCTATGCATATGGAAATTCAGGACCTGCAAAAGGAGCGAGGAAAGGATGGCCTGCAGAGCTATGGTGCATACGATTTCGGGTATCTGGCCACACGAAGGATCAGTGTCCTCTACTGGCAGATTACATGTAGGTGGGAGAACCTAGTCCGGTACGCCCAAGAGCAAGTGGGGAACCCATCCTATCACGACCAAGCTCGAGTGGACCTGCGCTGTGGTGTGATGATTGTCATGTAGCAAGACTGCATGATACAAACCATTGCCCTCGGCTAGGTGCGTATGTCCCAGCACTGAAGCAACAATGGTGCAGGTTCTGTCGATCGATAGGACACGATGAGCAGAACTGTCGTACTTATAACTTGATGATAGATCGTGCGAATTTGTATAGGGTACAATCAGACCCTGCATCACCAAGACCGTCCGCGCACCTTGGAGGATCCCCAGCCTGGGGCAGAGGAGGTCGGGGAGGAAGCGTAGGACGAGGACGTGGGCAGCTAATCTGTTATAACTGCGGAGAGATAGGACACTTCGCCAAAGAATGCCCAAATCCTACCAGGCCATCATGCAAGTATTGTAGGCAACTGGACCATGTGGTGGAGGATTGCCCAATTTTAATAGCCAAGATGCAGGAAAAAAAAACCACTCCTACGCAGAAGTGCAAAGAGTTAAAACCGAGCTAAGAAATATAGATCCGAGCGTAAAATTCATGACGCGTAGCGGGATGGTCACCCAGGGAGCAAAGGAGGAGCTTACCTCTTGGGAAGGAGTGAACTTCAATGAACAGGAATCACTAGCAGCCCCTATGCAGCTGCCGAACAAGATAGGGGAGGGGGTTGAGCCCTTCCTACAGGCATGTCTAAAGCTGCTACGAAACCCGCAGGCCGTAGATAACCTTCAAGCATTAATGAATACCTGCGCAGCTTGGCCCAATATAATTCCCAGGACCAAGGATGTACACAAACTATACAGTTATAAAAAACGCACTAGAAGATAAATGTGGTTGACTGCGCAGATTGGCGACTACAAGATGGATCAAGTTATTCTCGATCTTGGGTCAGATGCGAACGTATTACCAAAGAAAACATGGCAACGAATGGGAGAGCATAAATTGGAATGGTCCACCATCCAGCTGCGCATGGAAAATCAACAGAAGATCATCCCTCTACGAAGGTTGCCAAAAGTCATGGTAGATATCACAGGAGTAAAAGTCCTAGTTGACTTTGAAGTCATAGAAATTGTGGAGGATGTGGATCCTTACCCCTCACTCCTAGGACTGGACTGGACTATAGACATTGGGGGTGTCATCAATCTCAAAAAGCACAGCATGGTGTTTGAGAACAACGGTACGCGCGTAATAGTACCACTAGATCCAGTAGAAGGCACGCAGTATACAAAGCCAGCCTATGAGGAGGAGGAAATAGATCACAATTACAAATTGACTGCGCGGGATGAAGATCGGGTTAACCCCATGGCCGAAGGAGTACTCTGCTGGGAAAAGGACAGTGAATGTTTCTCCGACTCTAATGAGGAACTGGAAAACTGGCAAGGATAGTTGCACGAGGTTTCAGCGCTACGATGTCTTCGGACCACCAGGATTTTCCACCGCATCTCTACCAAGGTAAGAGACCTGCCCTACCATGATAACGTAAGTAATATTATGAAGTTGGTTGAAGCCAAAATTCCCAAGGAGCGCAGACTAGGGGCACTACCGCTAACCCTGTGCGGAGCACCTACGCGTTGGTGGGATACGCAAGGGCCGGTATTCCTCACTTGAGAGAAGTGTTGGAGTAGGATGATCATGTGCTTGGGGACCCCAGCTGACAGACGGGCCCCAAGGTCAGTAGACCCATGCAGATACTTACTGACATGCAAAATTCGAAGGTGCGATAGGACCCTGCCCGAACAGGCTCACGGAACTGCACCAACCCACATGCAATTGGGAGAAGTTGCGAACACTTCAAGTGACAGATGGCACGAAGATGCTTGACATAGCCCTACCAAACAGGGACGTCCCAACCAAGGGAGAAGCGCATTGATCGAGAAGTCTGGTGGCCAAATTGTTGAACTGGTACCTGAAACGTGTTATGGAACACCTGGCATTAGCGTTAATTCGAGGTACGTGAACAACACACAGGCGTCATCCAAGGTCTGACGATCCGTGGGAGAGTCCTCAGGTACGAATAACGACCGTCAGCCCACCCCACTTTGATAAGAAAGGAACCTTACAGTTACGTAAAATGGGTGGCAGGCCATCAATGCGGTCATTTATGGTAAGTTTGATTCGAACGATCGATGGTAAGTTTCACGTACGGGTTACTCCGCCATTAGATAGCTCCTGACAATGTGCAGATAACAGGATAACTTCGCAATAGGCTACATATTATCTCTACACCATGCCCCTGTTATCCGCCGACTGGCTTACTGGGATCATTGACATTTTCTGGGACGCCTGTCCTTCTGTTGCTATGGCAGTCCCTAACCCGCCGAATGCTTCGGTCCCTGGTTGTTCAGCTCCCGCAGACATCATATTGAGAGGGCCTGGGGATGCCGAGTTTGATCAAATGATTGGTCGTTGGCCTCCTGTAGAGGGAATTGCCTGTAAACCCCGCATGGAGAGGCACCATAGCTGCACGATAGGAGTACCCGACCTTCGCACCCCAGGGACGACCGCGGGACCCAGCCGGATAGCCTCGGATGATACAACAGAGGAGGGTACGTTATTATCATGGTTCCCCACCAATGGTGTCGCAATCAGGTCACGACTAGTCCTGCGCTAGGAAGGAATGCTAAGATCTATGGATATGTTGCGACTTCTCCGCAGTCCCAGATTATCGACCAGCAGAAGCCATATTTTTTCGCTTCCTCGCACTGTCCTAGTTAACGATCATGCTCCAACCGCTACAGACATACAAATAGATTTGGCGCAGCTATCTCGTGAAGTGCTACAAGGATTATACACCACAATGTTGCAAGAGGTTCGCCACCGTGACCGGACTACACTACAACAGTGTGAAATACCTCTGGAAGTTCGGTCACAGCGGGTTGCATTGGTCACAGAAACAACAAATATTATTCAGGAGCAGCTTACGCGGGGCATGCAATTGGTTAACACAGCTACGCAGCTCTGGACAACGGTCCGGTACCATCCTATGCTTCAACGTATACAGGAAGACTTACAACAGGCGGAAGCTGCTCTTGATCATATCAAAGCTCCCTTGTCCTCCAGCTTTTCTGCGCAGCATCTGGCCATCATGGACACGATTGCGAATCTTCACCACGCCAAGCATGTCGTCAGGAAACGGTTGAAACCATGGGACGACACCGCCCTCCAGATCTCCCAGGATGCTCATACCGCCATTATGCGCCTCCACCAGATGTTAGAACAGGTTACCGCGGCTCCAGACGGCCCTGCCTCCCTGACACTTATCAACATTGCACAACAAGCTGATGTCCAGAGTCAGAAAGTGCTCCCTCTGCTCTCCCGCGCTCTTGATACCCTACGTGCGCAAATTGAGGCCGCACCACCGCAGTGACTCGAGACGAGTCACAAGATTGTGTTGGGGGACTGTTGGAACAAGGTCTCCTACGAGCTGCGAAACTGGTCCATTTTGGATACTTTTGATTAGATTTAATCTAGCGCAGGGGTTTTGGGGCGGATCAAAGCCCCGAAAGCATTGTAATGGGTTAAATGGTAAACTAGGGGTCTGAAAACCACGGTTTGCGGACCATAGGAAAGGCTAGGCTAGATTATTATAAATAGAGGAACATTTTGTATTGAAAGGCAGAGAAATGACGAGCTATTGATGCGAATTGTGGTTTAAGCTATCTGTTTGGGTTTTGGGGAAAGGACTCATGCTAGCTGTGTGCGCAGAGATCCAAGTCCAGTTGTGTGTGGACCCTGCTGCTGTGTGCGCACGCTGGGAAGGGAATTGTAAGAAGGAATTGATGAATGAATAAATAATAAAGGTTGATAAAGAATTGAATCTATGAGTACTCTTTGTGTGAATCGTTGGTAATTAATGCATTGTGCTTTTTCTGTATTTAAGCTGCAAAGATCTATGTAAGTGTGTTTTCTGTATCTGGATATGTTCTGTTTTGTTTATGCAATACTGTGCTACTATCATAAAAGCATATAATTATAGATCTAGCGCACGTGGATGCGAATAGAGACCTAATTGACCCTGTGCAGAACAAGGTAATCTAGGAATCACAGGGTCTAGCGCAGCTCTGCTTGCCTTACCTATCCTTTCTCAGGGTGCGGATACCTGGTTCTAGCACCCACCCATACTACTTCGGGTGAGACTTTGACCTGCGCAAGCAAGTCACTGCCAAAATGGCCAGTAGTATAGGGGTTTTTTGGCAAACCTTGAGCTCCAAACCTGGGTCAGGACCCCTCAAGCCAACACCTACCATGACTTCTTGCCTACCCTCGTGACTCTTCAACTTCCTCACTACTCTCTCATGTATAATGACTAATACATGCCCAATTGATCTCAGCATAAGTGTTGGCATCATGATGAGAAATATCTACATTTGATAGTAGAGAAGACATGAGGCAAGTACAAAGGGTTCTTGGAAACCTTAGAGTACTCATTCCTAATGTTGTTTCCAGGTCATAAGACAAGGTTGTTTTCCTACTATCGTGCCTCATATATATCCACCAACCTTTTGATGTTGTGCCTTTGGTATTACTAACTAGTTCTTAGAGCATGTGTGGAACCGACTATCCAGCTTGTCAAAACCCTAGTTACATAGCTTATGTGAGAAACCCTAGCTTCCTCCATGCAAGTCAACATTTCATTCCCTTTCTTTTACATGCCAACAAATAACATAACATTGATCATAGATAATTACAAACAAAGAATGACATTAAAAACACAATCAATTGATTGAAAGAAAAACATTAATTTAGGCCCATATTCCTGTTTCTACACCACAATCCTATTCTTATGCGTATATCTCAATTTCCTTTAAGCACAATTGGGGTGCTCGTGAATCCAATGGCTGAAAGAAGTAGTGGTTTGCTATTGAGCATATGTTACCGCTTTCTACTGTTGGAATGCCTCGTCACTTCCAACAATACCTTTGCATTCCACAAGAGAAACCATTTTCACTTTATCGCAAAAGCCATCAAGTACCTCATGCTCCTTTATATGAGGTAGCTTTGCAGCTTCTAAAAACTCTTCCATGGAATTTATCATTCCATCATATCTTCTTGTCATTTCCAACAAAACCATAAAGAAGAGAGGAAGGTTTGTCGTCTAGCAGGATCCCTAGAATTATGCTCTATGTGACAACCCTATGGTCTCTGAAATAAACAATTGTCATCTTGGATCACCTATAGTATGGCATGCCTTTGTTCCCATTAGGTCATTATTTGTTGATACGTAGGTTGTCTTCTCATTATCAGCAAATTATCAGCAATTTATGAAGCATCGTGCTTTATAGAATTCCTATTCACTACAAAACAAACTTCATTTTTATTTGAAGAAGGTAAAGGGTTCCGGACACCTTTTAAATGATTCAAATCCACATTGAAAGGAACAAGATCCAAAAATTTGAATGTTGAGATAATCTCGTCTAAGGAATGTATTATGTCCTCTTTTATCTCCTGTAGTTGCACTTTGATCGAAGTATATATGTTGTTCAAAGGCTAAACAAATGAGGAGCATGTTGAGTATTTTTTATGAAGGAGACCTTGGAGTAACACTTGTAGTTCCATTTCAATTTTTAGAAACGTTGCTTTTAGCTAATATTGAAATTATTGTAAGCACCATTGAAAGTCCTTGTGAAGTTTTGTAGTGTAATTTGAAATTAGGTGAGAAATCCAACCTATAATTTTTATTGAGGAGGTTTTCTCTATTGTAAAAGGGACATATGGTAGTAGAGGCTTATGAGGAAAGCATTGCACCTTTGTGGCTTTAAATACGTACCAGTAAAGCTCACTTATAAAGGAAATTTGAGTTTTGATTGACCATTCAGATAACCCTCGAGGGCTGAGCATGTGGCCTCTCGGGAAACCCATACTTGGAAGCTCATTCACCAGTTTGAGGTAGGACTTTCAATTTCCTGCAAACGGATAGGGGAGATCTATCATTTAGGATTGTTGGCAGTGAGGTATTCACCTAGAGGTCCGATCACTTGATTGATGGGAGTGTATATCTGGCATAAACATAGAGGAGAGTAATTATAGTGTAAATTGTGGCTAGAAGAGGTTTCAATGGATATGAATAGCAATGATACAATTTGCAAGATTTGTGGCGGATCCAAGTTGCATTTTCCAATGGCAGGGGAGGTCGCGACTTCATTTGCAGAGCTACCAAAGATTGGTTGTGCGATCAACGACTTAAAGGGATGACAAGATTTGGATTAGTGGTCAGGATTGTCGTACCTCCCAGTCACAATGTCATGCTGCTGCTGGAGGGCATAAAGATTATGAATGTATTAACAAAAGAAATTGTGTCGAGAATAAATGCTAATCTTTTAATCCAAATTATAAAACTCCAATGCTAATCTTTTAATCCAAATTATAGAACTCCAAACCATGAAGCTTTGCATTTACTAGCAATTATACTAAAACAATTGAAACCCAAAATTCGGTGTATTCTCATTCAAATGAAGGGACACGGTTTTCTAGCCACAGACGATGCCTTGAGCCTTCCATACGATGCTGAGATCGCAGAAAGGAAATGTGACCTATGGAATGGGAGAAAGGAATCGTGACCTGTGAGATCACAGAAAGGGATTGCGACTTTGTGGAGGTCGCATAGTCGCATTCCAATGTAGGTCACATTTTCTGGTTGTATTGTGTGACTACAACACAAAGTCTGTCATTTACCAGGAGTTCCATGTTACATGTAAGCATTGAAAACCCATGTCCTCTAGAGTATACATCCATAGTCTCCAACAAGCAGCATGTCATAATTAGCCTTACCACTAAAATGTGTGGAGCTCCATATATATCTGTTGTCTACATTTGTTGTGCTGGAGAGGGGCATCATGCTGGAAAGTTATACCTCCCATTCCATTGTTCTGTCATTTACAACTGGCAGCTACAAGCCATGAACAGCCTGCAAGCAGCATGTCATAATGAGCCTTACCACTAAAATGTGTGGAGCTCCATATATATCTGTTGTCCACATTTGTTGCGCTGGAGAGGGGCATCATGCTGGAAAGCTATACCTCCAATTCCATTGTTCTGTCATTTACAACTGGCAACTACAAGCCATGAACATCCTGAAAGAGGACACAAACTTGTGTGTTGAACAAATATCGATTAGGGCAGGACTGCTTAATATTGACACCTCCAAGGCTCAACACAACAATAAACTCAGTGGATGCATTATTATCTTCATCTTCGAAAGCACCAGTGCCTATATTAACATAAATGCAGTCATACTGACATCTCCTCCGTTTGTCAATCACAATGTGGTGCTTGAACCCTCTTAACAAATATTTGTAACCATGGATAGCTTGCTCAACCCAGCCACCTGTTGACTAGATGAGAGGTATGCATGCGTTGCTGTAATATTCTTGACATATATATTATGGTTTGGTGGCATGTGTTGGCACAATGCATGGCATCTTTGAATTTCAATGCATCTAAGCAATGCATTGGTCACATTGAATCACCCTTTAGATGCGTGTACATTCACCAACGTTGTAAGCACTATTGGTAGGTAGATTTCAGACATAGTAGTTGTCTAACATTGTAGTGTGGCATCGTGGATTTGTATCCCTTAAAGTGCTTTCAATGTGCGTACCAAAATTTTTTGAATTTCCAATGCCTCCCAAAATGCGACTGTCATTAGTCGTTATATCATCTTGACAAGTCTGGAACTTCACGCTTTTACAAAAGGCAGCATTTCTTTGGTATTTGTTTGGACACACTTAAAACAAACAAAAAATTATGCTCATGTTGGCTCATAGTGCTCAATGCATTTTTACAATGGCCAACATTAATATTGATTATTAAAATGTTCTTTTTTATATTTTGCATCTTTAAATATAGCTTTCACACATATGGGAGATATGTCCTTTTGATTGCGCCCAAATGAGAATCTGAAGTGTTGCTTTCACTTTCCCTGCATATAACAATGTAGTTATAAGTTAGTTAAGTGATATTATAATAATGTTTTATAACTCAAAAGAAACCAAAGCCTAGGATGCATAAGAGATTAAGAAAGAGTACATAAGTTTCAAGGAATTTTCAAATTTGCCAATGCTTCTTTGACATTGTGATATAACATACACTTAGTGACATTTTGAGGGTTTAGTTTTATACGCATAAACAAAAATTTTCTTTGGAAAATTGAAAGCTTATGCATATGAGTATTTAAAGGGATGATGAAGTATCTAATGCAACTAAAACACCATTAAGAGTTGATGAGGCGTGAGCCAAGTAATGCAAGTTAAAAAATGAGGATGAAGTCAACATGGTTTAGCTCTTTATTCTTAGTTATAATAGTATAGGGTTTTAGGATGTATGGACAAGACATCCATCTCCAAACCCTAATGTGTTTGAAGGTATGAGGGCATGGTGAAGAAAAGTGAGTATGCATTATAAAACATGAGAATCGATCATATCTAATGACATCAGGGTCATTAAGAGAGTTGACCAATATGAACAAAATCCTTGAGGTCTTACACAAGCAGAGGGGGGTCAAAAATTTGGTAATAGGCGAATTTTATGGTAGTGTTGTAGCGGCTACAACAAACATATAACTTGTTATTTTAGGATCAATTTGAGATGCTTTAAGGGAGAAGGTATCTCTGTTGACCCAAGAATAAACACCAAGGCATGGAGAATGAAATAGGAAGAACTAAGGATAGATTTGATCACTCATATCTAATCCCTTGGTGAAAGCTTCTTTAAGAATGTAGATGATTGGAATGAAACTTGAAGAAGAAAGAATATGCAGGATAGATGTTGATTTGAAGAAAGAAGGGAGACCATGCATAGGGGGAGAAACTATCATAAAGAGAAATTGAGTAGTTTAGGAAATTTGTGTTGCAAATGTAAACTTTTTACGAGGGGAGTATAGCCATATGATAGGAAGCATTTATGAAGAATTTATCCTCAAGAGGAGAAGCTATTAAAAATAGTAGTTAAGCAGTCCAAAGGGATGACTATAGCAGGAAAATTTCATAGGAAGAGAGTGTATTCACAAGGGCAGAGCCCATTCACAAGAGGAGCAGGTCCATAGGAAGATATAATAACAGTTATATAGCATTGCCCAATAATAAGCAATCACTAGATAATAAATCATCTTTAGTAGGTCCCTTCGCCATTGATGTCAAATGGGGAGGGAAAGTATACGTTGAGAGAGATAAGAATTTCAACCAATATTTTGATAGGGGAATTTCAGTGTATTTCCATCAACAACCATTAATGTCTGGTGGTGTTGTTGTCAATGACAAAGGAGGATATTGTTGGACATAATGTTGGCATTGATGACAACCAGTTCCATTGATGTAAAAGGGCATGTCAAAGTAAGGGATTGTTGAGTATAGTGTTATCATTAATGTCAAAGAATGGATAATGCCTTGGAAATCCAACGCCTTGAAATATCACATCGAGATGACAAAGTGACTTGAATAATATTGAGTTTTTGTTGAATTTATAGATGGTATGGTTGGATACTCCTCTTTGATAAATTTCCATCGATATATCCCACTTGGTTTGACTCCTCCAGGATGAGAAGATAAGTTAGTTTGAAAGTGAGATTGGAAAAAAGAATCAAAGACACCAAATTCGTTAATAAAACACTAAATTTGTTCAAGTTCGTGCATTTTCAGGGCAGTTCCATGTTTTGGTGAGCAATCAATGACAGTTATTGCACAGACATGTGCACTATTTAATAGGGTTAAACAAAGTGCATCTCAAGGTAGATATGATGGTTGTGGACATTATGAACTATAGATGAAGCATATACTTGCACAATGTTTAACAGAGGTTGTTCCCCCACGTTCTATATATACTACCATGATGGACCAATAAAACATGACACGTGGCAGGTTCTAGCTATTCCTCTTGTCACATGGACCCTTTAGTGGAAGGGCCCATGGATTAATGACATAGGAGATTAATAATGTGGCAGCACCAAGTGGAAACATAGGCACATGTGGATGATGATGTGGTAGTAGAGCATTGGTCCCAAGTTGTAGCACAAGATAATGATGTGGACAATTACATGGCAGTACAATGGATGACGTGGCAACACAGTAGGGTGTCATGTGGCATGTCCAATCAATGAATTTGGATTTCCAATAAGGCCAAATATGAGTGATACATGGAACCACACAAACAGTACCACGTGGCATGATGATGTCATGCAGATGTCAACATTTGACTCTACTATGGACCCTTAAGGACCAGGTCACATGGCATGATCATATGGAGGATTGGGTAAGCCCTAAGTGCTACTATGGTCACAATATAGGCGCTAAATAAGGTCACATAGGAGGTTCTACACAAACGCTAAAATTTAAACTTACATCGACCCAAGTTTCAAATTTACGTCAGCTTCAACCTAGCCTAGGGTCACCCACACACATATATATATGTGTGTGTTGGTGCAATGCCAAGAAGAGTGAATTAAATCATCGGTCAATTTGTTTGGTTTGCATTGCATGGTAAAGCCCAAAGACATATCAATTTGTTTTGTTTACAATGCATGGTGAAGCCTAAATTCATATCAATCTATTTGGTTTGTAATGCATGGTGAAACTCAAAGGTGTATCAATCTATTTGGCTTTGAGTGTATGGTGAAACTCGAAGGTGTACTAATTTCAGTTGTTCTGAGACGTATATGATAAATCTTGAAGACGTATTGGTCTTGATTGTGCCAAGATATATAGAATGAAGCTGAAAGGCATATTGGGTCTATTTTGTATGGTAAATCCCAAAAGCATATTAGTTCTGGTTGAGCCGTAACATATATGATGAAGGCAGAAGGCGTATTGGTTCTAGTTGTGCCAAGGTATATATGGTGAATCCTGGAGGTGTATTTGTTTTGTTTTGTATGGTAAAGCCCGAAGGCGTACTGGTTTTGGTTGTGGCGAGACATATATGATGAAGCGTGAAGGTGTATTGATTATGTTTCATGCATGGCAATCCCGAAGGTGTATTGATTCTAATTATATGGCGACTCTTGACTCAACTAAAAGGAGTATTGGTTATGTCTGCAAGATAGCTCTTAGCACAGGCTCGAAGACATACTCAGCTCTATCTCATATGAGACATATGGCTTAGTGGTTACACATGAGTTAGAGTCTGGTATGAGGCATATACACATGACGTGGCTCAGTGGTTAACCCTGAAGTTGTATTTTATTTTGTTACAAGTTGAAGTCAGTCTGAGACATATACGGCATATGGTTAAGTCTAAATACATACCTTTTTGTTTTATCAATGTGGCGTCGTTTTGTGGTTAACCCTTAAGGAAATATTGGCTTTGTCACGAATGAATGGCACAATAAATATATTCTTAATGTTTGAAATAAACAAGTAACATAGTAGCTAAATTGGTATTAACTTTGATTGGTTTAGAAGAGGTCAATGGTTTAAATTTGGTTGGGATTGTTGAAAAAAAAATTTCCTTGGGACTACATTCTGTTGGGATTGTTGAAAAAAAAATTTCCTTGGGACTACATTCTGTTAAACTTTTTCATAGAAAAATTTGTAGAATGTGCGCTAAAAAGGTGCATTTAGAGACAACAGACCAAAAAGGTGTAGTTTGTAGAGCAATTAATTTTTATAATGTATTATGGGTTAATTTGAGGGCCAAATTTATTTATTCTTAGATGGGAAATGGATACAATAATATTGTGATCTAAAATGGGACATGAAAAGTCATGAAGACAAGATTTTGAGGACAAGAAGTTGTATTTATTTCATTGTTGTAAAAATATTTTCTGGGCCACATGAGCAGGTTTAGTATTGATACAAGAAATGAAGAATGGGTTACTATTGATGTTTGAAGAAATGGTTGAAACTATGTTGATATGATCATATTTGGAAGAGGTGTATTATGTTAAGCTTATGGATCTAGTTTGAAAGATTGTGAAAAGAGGTCCTCTATAGTTTGGAGAATGATGTGGGTTCCTTCATCAAGGTTGGTGCCTCAATCAGGTGGGGGCCTACAACAAGTTGATGCTTGCATATTTCCAAGGTTGGTGCCTCAATCAAGTTGGAGCCTACTATAATTTGGTGCTTGCATATTTTCAAGGTTGGTTCCTCAATCAGGTTGTAGGCTACAACAGGTTGGTGCTTGGAAATTTATCTTGGACGTTGGTGCCTCTAGCAGTTTGGTTCTTGCAAATATATTTTTTGGGTTGGTGCTTGCAAATCTATTTCCGTGGGGGTTGGTGCTTGTAAATCTATTTTAGGGGTTGGTGCCTGAAAAATGATGTAATCAAATATTGAGACAAATATTTGTGGTTTTCTCTTGCAAGGGTTTCCATGTACATCTTTTGTTATCATGTGTTTATGTGATGATGATGTTTGAGGATGCTTCTTTAAGTTTTCAGTTATGATCAAATTGTAAAAAAATTTAATTTATTATAATTGGATACTACACTGATTCAACCGCCCCTCCCCCCCACCCCATCTCAATGTGATCATTATTCTAACACTTGGAACATTCATATGCTTAATGCAAGGGAAAGAGTGTAGGATATGGACACTCAAGGGATGCTCCCTCTAGGGATAAGGGTGTCAAGTCATAAAGTAAATAAATGCAAAGCTTGAACTTTCAAAAAAGGCATAGGAAAATGACTTATAAGAGAGCATGTTGGAGCTGACATAAGGCCAAAAGCACAAGCGATTAAATGCAATGCACTAATATGGTTTAACACATGGGAGCCTCTGAGGTATAATTTGGAATAAGAGTGAGGAAGGAGTATGTTGCTTCAATGCAAATTCATGATAGGACTAAAGAGGACTCTCAAACCTAAATAATAAGCCCATCATGGGCATCAAATGGCTAGTGAGGATCTAAGAGACCCATGTAAAGAAGGATCTACCACTAAGTTAAAACACACAAGTAGTACATAAAAGGGTTAGTGTCACAAAATAGCGGGGTCGGTCCTATGGTGAAGTATTGTAAAAGAGGATGAAATGCATAATGTAGATTCATATTTATAACCTATATGCCAATTTAAAAAAAACAAAACAAAACAAAAAAAAAAAAACAAAACAAACTTAAAAAAACTTGCTACAATAGATCAATTCTTGTCATATCTTAGAGTTGAGAATGTCGCAAAGTGATAAAAATTTATCGCAATGCCTGAAAATATCATTAAGCCACTAAACAAGGGGTCAAATAAAAGTTCATGAGTTAAAAATACTAAAAAATGATAGAAAACTATAAATAAGTGAGTAAAAATAAGGCATAAATAGTTAAAATATGAAACATTTACCACTTCATTTGCATTTTACCCTTCCTAGTGCTTTTGTGCCCAAAATTTCCCACAAGGTTTAACCTTGGAGTTCACGAGTTATAGTCCACTAGATCAAATTTTGCAAGTTACAATTAATTATAACCACTTTTCTCTTTGATTTGGTTCGATTTAATAACAATTTGATTACATTTTTAGCCATGATTGTTTGACGATTATATGGAATCACATATAGTTGGCCCAATAGAAAACTATCCAAAAGTAAAGTCGCATATATATGTGATTGTTCAAAGTTAAACTCCTGGGTGCACATATTTCCAAGTTCAAAAACAAGAATTTGACATTCAAATTGAATTTTATGTAAGATGGTTATCATGTGGAGAGAAAGAGAGCTTGAATAAATTGACAATTTAGGCTTGGAGGAACAAGAGGCAATGGATGATTTAAATAACTATGGGATTTAAAAAAAAAATCGGATGCCCAACAAGTGTACGCAAAGATGGTTGTTGCAGATGTTGATAAGTTATTGGAGTTTGGAACAAGAGTGTTTCATAATAGACTCCATATCTCTTCCTATTGAGATGGAAGTCATATATGTTATTATTGGTCTATGTAGATGAAGTGAATTTTTGAACCTAGCAAGTAAATCTGGCATAGGGCTTACAATTGAGGATTAAAATAGCATATATTGCATAAATATCACACAAAAGGTGGGCATACAAATACCTATCATAAGTATAAACAACCTAGCCATCAAATTCCTATTAAGTATAGCATTAATATCATGCTCAACCTCATTACACCAGGAATTTCAACCACAAATTCTTTCTAACAATAGAGTGCCTACAACTGATAGTGTATTGGTGCACTACTTTGTTGACTAACATGAAGAGTCAACTTTCAGCTTGCGGACATGGCTAAATGGATAATTCCTACTATGGGATCATATTTTTCTCATTTTTATTTTAGCACATTCCAGCACTAAGACCGTGAGTGACACCATGTGTCGCTCGCCTAAGAGACCCTTGGATGGTGAGGTGGGAATATTTGATTGGGAGACTCTGAGGAGGACAAGTCACCCTAGACACCTTCGACCATGACATTTTCCACTAGTGGGAGCATCAAATCATCACCATAAAGGATTATCCCTATGCCAAATTAGACTTAGAGGAGATTCGTAACTAACCCTTCCTGAAAATGTTGCATGGGATGATATAGGTGACTAAAAACTTGTAATTTTTATTTTAAAATATATTTTAACTTTTTGGATTTTCAAATTTAAGTAATTAATAAGAAAATTATATTTTTTGCATGGAACAAAAGCACTAAAAAAAAGTGATGTGATACAGATGTGGGACCAGTTTTGCCTAAGGGAATCCCCTGCCATTAGCGCCAAGGAAGGGACGATGAGGAAATAGTCATGGAGGCAGATAGAGTTCATCACTTTGTGTAGCAGAATTTGGAGGAATCAAGCCACTAAGTACCTAGATGACACAAGTGGAGGATCTCCCTAACGGGATACAAACACAAGTGGTAAGAGTACCATGAACTTCGGTGCAATTTTTCTAACATGTATCCAATTCCATCATCCACTACCATGAAACTCTTCCAGGGAAGGGCCCTCTATCATAATTTTTTTTATAGACTGGTTGAATCATAGATGTGGTCATTAGGCTAGAAGCACTGATTTTTTAGGAAATTTATACACATTTTGTGTTTGTGTGTGTGTGTGTGTGTGTGTATGACTTGTTCATGTGTACATGTGATTGTGTTAAAATGATGGCAATTTTTAATGTGACGAATGATTGATGTGTCAATGAAAAACATAATTAGTGATAGAATCAACTACATGATTTCTACACATGGGAACATGAACATAGGTAACAAGGCCAGCATAGATCCATCTTAACATTGGATCTACCAAGGGCCAAGAGGGATCAAATCTCTCATGATGCAAACCTATTTTTGAGTGTAAAACTTGAGGAAAGGTTTGAACCTCAAGAAGTTTGATTCCTTTCGGCTCTTGGTAGTTCCAGAGTTAAGATGGATCTATGCTAGTTTTGAGAAACATACTAATAAAATGCTTTAAATGTAAGAAATTTTTTATTTTCACTTGTTTTATATAATATATACGCAGTTAGCATTAAAATATTTCATTTATGATTCCCATTCTCCACATTAAAATGTTAATTCATGCCCCATTATATTAAAAAATAGAAAACATATATCCATTGGATTTTCTCTCTCACTATGTGTGTGTGTGTGTGTGTGTTGGTGTGTGCGTGCGTGTGTGCATTGAATTATTTGTGTTATCAATATTTTTGAAATGTTACATATTAGTCCCCCCTATGTGTGTGTGTACATCAAATTATTTTTGTTATTAATATTTCTTTATATATGCATATATTTAATTATTTTACATATCAAATCATTATTAAACATTAAAAGAATTGCAAAATCTCCCTCATACCTTGAATTAAAAAGCACCTGTTAATGGAACAACAATTTTGTCACTTTTTCTCTCTTTATATATCTTTGGCATTAAAAACTTTTACTCAAAATGCATATTGAAATATGTGATTTATAACTCATTTTAAATTTTTCTTTGTTACTAATATTATTTAAATCTTATATATCAGCTCCATATTAAGAATAAAATAAATTACAAATCTCATTGGAAATGGAAAGTGAAAATATAAGAATTTTTTAATTTAAATTACTTTATTTTTGTCCATATAAAGTTAATCTAAAATTATTTTATTCAATATGGACATCCAGATAAAAGTAAAATGTTGTTTGTTATTAATATATTTTTGTTTTAAATATTACATGTAAATTGAATATATAATAAAATACACCTCATGTAATATCAATAATATTATTTTCTGGCAATTGCATGTTTAGTAGAGAAGAAATTCCATATCTCCCTCATATTCAAATGTGAATTAAATTTTGTTTCCTTTCAATTACTTTATCACTCTATATAAATTTGACGTAAAATAAATGTTGAAATTGAAGTATTTTATTTATGGAATACATTAATTTGGTTTATTACTATTTTTAATTTGTTAATGGATGTATTACTTTATTAATTTTAAATGTAACATTGTGTGACAACATCTCCCCCATATTGGGATGTAGAGAGCCTCTTAGTGCAATTAAATGAACACTCAAGTAACCTCACTGTAATAAATATCCAAAATAACAATGGATCTCACATATGATAAACATTATTGAACTATAACACCACCAATTAAGAGTACAAGTGAATCACTAACGTATGTCATGTGATATTGATTCCATAAGCAATTCAATGACATTTTTTTATTCCATGATATTATTAGATGAAGGTCCAATACATGTGCCACTCGGCACATCCAACTAGCTAGACATAGAGTAAATTACCTCAAGTTGCAGAAGGTAAGTTCTGAGTGTGGAGACTAGCTTCGTTTGTGAATCCTAGGTAGATAGAATCATTCGTTGACACATGTCAAAGCATGTCAAAAAAATAATTAGAAACATCACCAGAAATATAACATAGTAAAAACTACTATGTACACTAATTACAAAACAAAGCTCAAGCAAAATACTTCCTAAGATACAATCCATTTTTGGGTTCATTTCACACATTTCTTCATGATCAACCAATTCAAAAGCTCATTTTGTTATGAAACCATCTCCAAAAATAGAAGAAAAGAGAGATCAACGCCTTAGAAATCAGCGACTTCAAGGGGGCAACCTCCAATACATTACATAAATGAACAATTCTTGGATGATACAAATGACCAAAACCTCCTTCTATATATAGGAGTCCATGGGGTCACAGTATAATCCTAGCCGGCCTAACAATAATAACGTAAGGGCACAATAATAACAATATTGGGGTTACAGGGGTACAACAATAACAATAAAGGGGTTACACTAACAACAATAAGGGACTATACTAGTAATATAGGGACCTAACATGCCCCTATCCTTCAAAAAAGTGTTGTCCTCAACGCTTGAGTAGCTCTGGATGCTTCTGTATAAAATTATCATCCTCCCATGTAGAATCTTCAATGGGTAAGTTCTTCCATTTGATGAGATACTCTGAAATTGATCGATTTTGTAGCTGTAGAGTTCTCATTTCCGTGACTGCTTCAGGTTCAATATGATTTTTCCTTCCTCATCAAGTTCTGGCAATATTTTTTGTACGGGAATTTTGTCCCCTATAACCTTATTTAAGCATGAAACATGGAAAACTTGATGCACTCGTGAAGAAGTAGGAAGCTCCAATTTGTATGTCATAGTACCAATCTTTTGCAACACCTTGTAAGGACCATAGTACTTTGGCGATAATTTATTATCCTTCTTAGCTTGCTTGACGGACACTTGTTTGTATGGTTGTAGCCGTAAAAATACCCAGTCTCCTACATTAAAACTTTTCTTGCTGCGATGTTGATCTGCCTGTTGTTTCATTCGATTTGTGCCAAATTTAGGTTATCTTTTAAGAGTTGGATAAATTTTTGTTGATGCTCGATGTGATCTTCCACTACTTGAACCTTAGAATTTTCTCTTAAAGAAGATGTGATGGATGGTCCATGATATCCATAAAGTGCCATAAATGTGGTCATTTTTGCTGCAGTATGGAAGGAAGTGTTATACCACCATTCAGCAGGAGGTAACCACTTGACCCATTGTGTTTGCTTATCAGATACAAAACAATGATGATATCCTTTCAAACATTTATTCACTATCTTCGTTTGACCATCATATTGAGGATGATAAGATGAGCTACGAGCTAGTTGAGTACCCAAACAAGAAAATAATTTCATCCAAAAATTTCCAGTAAAAATGGGATCTCTGTCACTTACAATAATCTTTGGGTTTCCATGTAGCTTTTGAATTGTTTCCATAAATGCAGTAGCAACTGTACTTGCTTTAAATGGATGAGATAATGCACAAAAGTGTGCATACTTGGTAATTCTATCAACTACCACCATGATTACACTCTTTCCTTCAAACTTAGGTAAACCCCTTGATAAAATCCATTGAAATCTCCTCCCAACGTTGACTTGGAATGAATAAAGGTTGTAGAATACCGGGGTCTTAATTGTCTCAAATTTGTTTTGCTGGCAAACAAAACATTCCGCCACAAAATTTTGAATATCAGATTTAAGGCCATCCCAAAAAAATTATTTCTTCACCCTGTGGTAAGTTTTTAAAAATCCTGAGTGTCCTAAAGGAGAAGTGTGCAATTCCAAAAGAATCTTTTGTTTTAGTTGGGAATTCTTGCAAATATATAAGCGATCTTTGTACCATAAGGAATATTTTTTCCAACTAAATGTATCATATGTACTAGGATCTTACTGCAAGTTTTGAATGAGTGTCCACACTTCTTTTTCCTTCTTCCATTCATCCCTTGCTTTAGTATCCAATCTGGTTGGATAATAGAAATGCAACAAAGCAATGCTTCCACCCCTTCCTCATTTCTTGAGAGTGCATCTGCAACAACATTTAGCTTCCCTTTTTTGTAAATGATTTCAAATTCATAACCCAACATATTTGTGACCCATTTTTTCTCCTCTTCTGAAGATAGTGTTTGTTCCAAAAAGTGTTTAAGACTATCATGATCAGTTTTTACCTTGAAGTGTCCTCCCATTAGGTAAGGTCGCCATTTCATTAGTGCATGTAGTATTTCCAACATTACCTTATCATAACTAGCTTTCTATAAACACTTTCCTCTGGTTGGATGACTTTCAAAAGCAATGGGTCTTCTTTCTTGCATTAAAACAGCACCAATTCCATTTCGTGAGGCATCACATTCCACAATAAAGGTTTTTGTGAAGTATGGCGTAGCTAAGACTAGTGCTAGGCACATTGCCTCTTTAAGATGTTCAAAGGCCTTAGTTGCTTTAGGAGTCCATGAAAATTCATTTTTCTTCAATAATGTTGTTAGAGGTGCTACTATTCTCCCATAATTATTAACAAAGTTGCGATAATACCTTGTTAACCCGAGAAATCCTAGCAACTTCTTTATGGTTGTGGGGACTTTCCTTTCCTTAATGGCTTTAATTTTGTTAGGGTCTACCTTAACACCCTCGTGAGATACAATATGACCCAAATATTCCACTTTTTGTACTCCAAAGAAACATTTGGATGTTTTTGCATATAATTGTTTCTCCTCCAATAGTTTGAGCACCTTGTCAACATGTTGAACATGATCCTTCCAAGAACTCCTGTAGATTAGTATTTCATCAAAAAATAATAGCACAAATTTTCTAAGGAAGGGTTTGAAAATGGAATTCATCAACCCTTGAAATGTAGAAGGTGCATTGGTAAGGCCAAAAGGCATGACCAAAAATTCATAATGACCCTCATGAGTTCGAAATTTTGTTTTTAAGATATCTTCAATCTTCATTCTAATTTGATGATATCCTGAACGAAGATCCAACTTGGTAAAATAAATCGCTCCATGTAATTCATCCAATAATTCATCAATCATAGGAATGGGAAATTTACCTTTAATAGTGAGTTTATTGAGCTCCCTATCATCCAGACACATGCGCTATGATCCATCCTTCTTATGCACCAATACTACTGAAGCAGAGAAAGAACTTTGACTAGGTTGATTTATACTCGCCTCTAACATTTTTGCAATCATACATTCAATTTGCTCTTTTGGACATAAGGATATCTGTAAGGCCCAATGTTTGGAGGAATAATTCCTGGAATCAAATGAATAGCATGATCATGATCATGAATAGGTGGGAGTCCTTTGGGAGTTTCAAACACCTTAGAATGATTGTCCAAGACTTTTTGGAGAAATAGATTATTTTTATGTTGGAACTTCTAGTGAGCATAATTGTGAAATTACGCCTAGTTGTTCTTTCTTCAGAAGCTTTGTCATGACATTAGAGCTTATTATCTTTCTTTGCTTCCTTGCGATACCCCATAATTCGATTTCCTTTCCTTTCGAAAAAAAATTCAAGAAAAGTTATTGAAAATTAAAATCTACCATCCCCAAAGATTGTAACCGTTGTACTCCTAGTACAACATCAGCACCTCCCATTGGAATGGAAAGCATTGGAATATTCAATACATATTCCCCCATGGTTAGCTTGATATTATGGCATTTTCCAAAGAAATTTATAGTTCCTCCATTTGCAACCATCACTTGACATTTTGGTGCTAGGTATAGGAAACAATTCAATTTCTTGGCTACCTTACGATGAATAAAATTATGGGTACTACCCGAATCAATCAACACTATTACTTTTTTCTTCTTGATATGTCCTTCTATATTGAGAGTTTGAGGAGTGGTAATTCCTGCCAATGCATTACATGATATGGTCGGACTCATTTCTTCTTCTTCTATGGTTGGTTCCTGGTGTATATCCTCTTTTTTTGAAGTTCCTTATTCATTTTCTTCCTCCTCTTCACAATCTATGTAAAATAATTTCTTCTCAGCAAACTTATGACCTTTAGTGTATTTGCTATCACAACTGTAGCAAAGCCATTTTGATTTTTTTTCTTCCAATTGTTGTGGTGTCAACCTTGTAGGTTGTGGAAGTCTAGGAGTAGCAACACTTCCATCTTTATAGATGTGAGTGGTAGGTTTCCTTGTCACCATAATTTTACTTTCAATTTTTCTTACCAACCTGAATGCCTTCTCCAATGAATCAGGTTCCCAAATATGAACTTCATGTTGGATGTTATCCTTTAAAGTCCCTATGAAGACATCAATCTTGTGTTCCTATGGAATATCAGTTACCCTTATATTCAATTTTTGAAAGTCCTCAATGTGCTCCACCACTGAACCCTTTTGTTTGAGATTTAGCAATTGTCTAAAGAAGGTATTGCTCTTTGTATCCTCATAATGTGCTATCATTTCCTCCGTAAAAATTAACCAAGTGACATTTTTCTTACGGGATCAAAGCCATCAATACCATACAAATGTATTTTTTTCTAAATGTAAAGTTGCAATGCGTACCTTTTGCGTGTTTTGCACATTATTGAGATCAAAATATTGCTCCATCTGTAGTATCCATGTTACGAGATCCTTGCCATCAAACTTCCTCATATCCATCTTTAGAATATGGTGGTTCTTCAATGCAACATTAGAGTTTATGAAATCACTATTAACATTTATTTTGTTCTCATCGTGAGTTTCCTCTACTATCTTTTTGCCATTAGGAATCATTTCTTGTATCAACTTTGACAAACCTTCCTTCAAACCTTCCATGTCTTCCTTCAAACCTTCCATTTTTTCTTCCATACCGTTCTTCAAACCATCCATCGTAGTTTCCATGTCTTTCTTCAAACCATCCATCTTAACTTCCACGCTTTTCTTCAAAACATCCATTTCATTTTTTGTTTCTCTTTGCGAGAGTGAAATTTGGTGTACTTGCTCTTGTAATTTTGATATGTCATGTTGCATTTCTTCATCTTCATGAGCCATATTAGAACCTTCTGAAGGCTTAATGGGTTTTTAATTCTTTTTATGGGGCATATTAGAACCCAATACTGATTTCTATTCTACAATATGCCTTTGGAATCAATTCAAATTGATTCTTCAAACAAGACTTATGCAATTCGGAAAAGAAAAAAAATACACACATTTTTTTTTGCTTTTTAGGAGCTCGATATTTAAATTGAATTATCTTTGTGATTTTGGATCTTCAATAGCTGAAATTATTCCCTGTAGTAGCACTCTGGATCTTCTTTCGAATGCCACAAGTCTGACCTAATTTGGATTCTTCAAGGAAAAGTTATTCCCAATCTCCCACAATCACCTAATTATGGACTGATTCAATATAGAGAACTTGTACGACATCCCACGTGTCATTGTTTCCTGCTTAATTGCGGTTAATTTTTACAAATTGCCAATCCGACACTCAGAGATAGAGTTATGACAATTTTCCCACGGTCACCTCTTTGAGATGAAATTCGGGAACCTTTAGGGTATAGTATAGTATATAGAAGATAGAAGAGAGAGAGACCCATCAGTGAGACCGGAGCAAGATGCCCACTTGATAGGCAAACACGACTTGAAAACCCCATACAAGTTAGGTCAGCTCTCCAGTAGGAGATTGGAATTTCCTGCTGTATATGAAATTGATATACAGAAAACTACAGTCTGTTTACTTGCGGTTAATTTTTACAAAATTCCAATCCGACACTCAGAGATAGAGTTATGACAATTTTCCCACGGTCACCTCTTTGAGATGAAATTCGGGAGCCTGAAAAAAAACCTAACTTCCACAGATCATATCTCCGACAATATTGTGAACCAAGATCTGAAATTTGTATAGGAAGTTCCTCAGAATTTCGGCTTCGCTCTGTAAAAATTTCAGCTTCTGAAACTTCGTAGAAAATAAGTTATAGCGCAAATTCCATGATGACTTGTTTTAGGTGAAATTTGGGAGCCTAAAAAAAACATAACTTCCACATATCATATCTCTGAAAATATTACGAAGCAAGATCTGGAATTTTTACATGACGTTCCTTAGGATTTCAGCTTCTCTTTGTAAAAAATTCATCTTCTAAACCTTCGTAGAAAAAAATTTGTAGTTAAAAGGCCACGATGACCTATTTAGAGCAGCGAAACCCTAGAATCCAAAGCTCTGATACGAATTTTTATGAAATCGGCTCCAAAAATAGAAGAAAAGAGATATCAATGCCTTAGAAATCAACCACTTCGAGGGGGAAACCTCTAATACATTACATAAATGAACAATTCTTGGATGATACAAATGACCAAAACCTCCTTCTATATTTAGGAGTCCATGGGGTCGCAATATAATCCTAACCGAACTAACAATAATAATGTAAGGGCACAATAATAAAAATATTGGGGTTACACGGGTACAACAATAACAATAAGGGGGTTACACTAACAACAATAAGGGACTATACTAGTAATACAGGGACCTAACAAATTTTTTTAACACATACTTCACAATGTAAGGCTCGTGCCATGGGATTTAAATTTTCCTTTCCCATGGCATCCTTGTCTTATTCATATACCAATATAAGGTCCCCTTCAGAAAAAAAAAATTATGGTCTATAGAATTGTCTTATTAAACCTTAAAACATTTTTCATGTGCCTCATTCACTTTAGTTGCATATCGACTTTTCTTGTTGAGATGTTCTAAGTGAATGAGGCACTCATAAACATTAAACATGTTATGGAGAAGTTGAAAAACTAACTTGAGAGACCCAATCTCACATTCAATTGGGAGAATCAATTCTAGACCATATACTAGTTGGAAAGGACTAAACCAGGTTGCAGTATTAACAGATCTTTATTATTCCCAAAGGGTCAGATATACTAAAGCAATCAAAAACTTGGAATAAAGTCCAAGGAACCAACCAAGACCCAAAAAAATTGTAAAACAACAAAACCTAGGCTAATACGCAATTTCCTTCACAAGAATTACTATAAAATATGACGAAATGCACAATAAAACACTTCAACTCCAAGAGATCTTATATCCAAACAAATAAAATAGGCCATAAAAGCCTTTACAAGGGAAGATGGAAATTTTCCAACCTACATGGGAATATGCAATTATTTCTTTAATAGAACACGTGCATACGCAATTGTAACAACAACAAAGTGTGTATATATGTGAACATTGTCAATACGTACATAATAATTGTGCAAAATCTATCAAGAATAAAAGGAAAGGCCTAGATATGAAATATCATGCTGAAAATATAGATCCAAAAAGAGACCAAGAGGTTCGAGAATAGGGAAAATAAATCATGAAACACCTAGATCAAGCATAAAACTATTAGGAAAAAACTCAAATAGTAACTTCTCAAGTAGAGTCACTAATTCAATTATGGGATCAAATCCCTAGGGCTAGGGTTGGTAGCCCCAACAAGTGGAAGTAAATGAAAAACAAAGAAAACTCAATTTCCATTTAAATTTCTTAGCATCCACAAATTGATGGATAGATACTCATAGGTGGGTCCTATGTTTGATGTAGATCCAAAGGGTCCAAGCCCTCATTCTCGCTCTAGAGGTGCAAACTTCCAATGCAAGCAGTGAACTAGCGAGCATAAAAACAAATTCAAAGGATAAAAAGAGATATATGACCTATTATTTCATCAATTATCTAATCAAATAATCATAAATATGCCATATGAACAAATAAATAGGGACAGAACATGAGTTTATTTATTGAAATTTGCATCACAAAGGTAGTTACACTATCATTTGAGCCTTATTTCGGGCACCAAATGGAATATTAATTTGGATCCTTCCTTCCCAAGACACTAAGGGTCTCATCCTCCAACAAAAGCTATGAGTGTGAGATAATTGAGCTCATCACTACATCATAGAAACTAGGGTTTCTTAAAACAAGGGAAGTGCTTAAAAGCGCAGCAATAGAAGACCTAATCGATGGAAATTTTGCCAAATTTTGGATGCAAAAGAAAATAATGGATGGTTCACTACCCAAGGTGTGTATAAATACCAGCAAATTATTTTAGGTGGTTATGACATGGGCTGCAATAGGTGGGCTTCGGGTTTAACCTATAAACCCCACCCGAAAGACGTTTTATATATTTTTTAAATATATTTTAAGGCATATGTGGGTTTCCTTGGGAGGACCTGCATGAATACATTTTACATGTGGGAAGCTTATGTATATAATTTGAAAATTTATTTTTTAAGATAAAGCCAGGTCTTCATAGGGAAAAGTGGATGCTAGCCTAGCTAATAAGTGCATCTAGAGATCAGTGTGGCAAAATATGTTATAAAAGGTGGGTGAACAATATGAAACTAATGATTAAAAATATTAATGTTTTTCATGAGATAGACAAATGACATATGCCTCAAAGGCTATAAATGAAAAGAGGATTGGGATTAACAAGTAACTTTTTTGCACCCTCGTTGATCAACATTCATTGATTAATACTACTTTAATAGTTTGAAGGTTTTTGTGGTGTAGGTTTTGAGATGTTAAATTTGGAATCTCCACAGTATGCATTTTTGCGTCTACGTTTTGGTTCTAGATCAAGACTCGTCATCAGGACAAATCCTTCCAAGAAGAGAGGAGGTTAGATGCAATAAATATAATAAGTGAACGGAGGGATGAGGAGAGAGCGTGAGCCAACCAACAATTAAATATAAAGTTAAAATAAAGTGAATTTTATTTTTATTATTATTCCAAATTCCCTAAAAATATGCTTAGATTAATGTTAAGGTTGATTCTAAGTCATTTTAATTCTAAAATTATTTGAATTATTAATTTAGAAGGTTAATTTTTTTTTGGGAATTATATATTTATATGTTTTATGATTGATGTAAGATCATTATGTGAATTAAAGATGGAAGATTAATATTGAAATTTTATTATTATAATAGATTGCTTATTATTTATTAATTAAATAATAATATTAATTAGGAATAGTATAACTATTACTAATAATATATGTTTAATTAATATTAATATTAGTTTCACATAATCTTTTCAATATTAGATAAATGGTCAAGGTTTTGTAGGGGGTTAATGTTAAAAAGATATTAAATATATTCAAATGTTAATATTAATTTAACTAAAATGATAGTTAGGAATTGACTATAATAATTATTGTTAATTAATGATAATAATAGAGCTCACTACTATTTATTCTTATTGTGAATTATAGTTTTTATGACAGACTAATATTAAATTTTAATTATTACTATTAATAATATCAACATTAATTATAATATTAATTAGGAATATTTAATTCTTAACTATCACTAATAATATTTGTTAGTTAATATTGATATTAGGGTCTCAAATTATTTATTTTTATTTTTATTTATGACATTAGGTAAATGTTAAAGCTTTTTAATGAGGGTTAATATTAGGGGAATTAATGTGGTATAGTACTAAGGGGCCAAAGGAGGGTTTTTTTGTAAAGGGCCTCACCATATGAATAGTGAGTCCCTACCGGGCCTACCAAGCCTTTGGTTGAGCATTCAAACCCTATTTAATGCATCGATTTTGTCCATCGATTCAGTCTTGGTTTAGAGGATAACAATCCCATACTGATAGAGTGCCTAGGTCCTTAGTAGGATCACTGAACGTTCCAGCAGCAACAGAGCAAGTTGAGTTTACTATAAAAGCATAGACCAGCAACAGAAAGAATGGAACCGCATAAAAGCATTCATTGCCCATCTCCAGTTAGTCTGGGAAGGAGGGAAAAGCTAAGAAGGTGAGTCAACATGGGGTTTCCCTCCTTCTCCAATACCTAAAAAGGGCCATAGTATAGAACCTGTAACTTCTTATTAGGACCTTGTATTATTTATTTATTTAACTATACCCAAACTTTGTGTCCCACTATGAATGACTTATCCATTTGTATTGATCATGCTTATTCTTACATTTTTTCTATGACTTCTTTAATGTCTCTTATACTTGAAAATTGATCTGCCTAATTGTTGGGTCAATTTACTGTTGTAAAATAACGCAAGTATTTATTATCAATCCAGGTTAATGACACTTAGAAGCATCCCCAAAGTATTTGGGTTTATGTTGTGATCAATTTCGAAGATGATTTATTAATGATTAGGGAAATGCGTATTACAAATATAAATCTAACTTAAACAATCTCTAAATTCATATGCGTAATCAAAAGCAGAAGAATCTCTTAACTTAAGATATTTGTTTGTCCTTCTCTAACAAGATTACCTTATGAATTAGAAATCAAAAACTACTTAATTGAATAATAGATTAAGATACATGAAGCAATAATTGAAAAAGCTCTTCACTGAAGAGGTCTTGATTGTCCTTCATCATATATTCATTTATCAGTAATGCTATTGTTAAAAACAGGAATTCAGAAAAAGTAGGAAAGATGAATTATAGTTTCTAGTCTCTTGATCATATAGAAGAAGTATTTAACTTAAATATTGGGTTGACTCTTCATATGCAGAATAGAAACAAGATTAAGATCCATCAGTAATTATGTAAAAGCATTTAAAAATGGATTCTAATTGAAGATCTTGATTAGATAGAAAGAATGTTTAACTTAAACATTTGTTTGTCCTTTTATATGAAAATTAAGAATGATCATTAGATTCATCAATACTCATAAATAATCAGCATAAATAAATTAAACATAAGCAAGCTAATTCAGAAATTGCAACTACAAATAAACTAAGAAGTGCACTTAGCTCGGTGTGAGGGGCCTCCACCCTTGCCTCGCACACTGAAGGTGAATTCAACTACTTAAAACTTCAATCAATCAACCGGCATATAACAGCAGCAAATATGATAGAATAGATATTCAATTATGTCTCCAAGTCTCAGAAATAATAATGTTAAGTCATACAAGTTCTACATATCAATGCCTTCAAATTTTGAGGCTTAAATAGATAAAGTATCTAACAAGCTCATCTAAAATATCTCCTATAGTCATAACTATCATTATCTTATCAAATCAAGTCAAATTCATCCATAATATCCATCAAAATCTAGAAAATCCCACAAAATAAGTGTTTTGACCTAGTTTCTAGGGATCCTCCATAAAGACAGGTCTTGTTTAACTGCCTTTGACCGGGCCTATTAAAGTTCAGTTTGATTGTACCAATAGGTGTACACTTATTCTTAGTTCCCAAGCCTTCTAGAAATATATCCATCTCGAGCCCAAGTGTCACACACATATGCAAGCCATAATGCCATTATGGGAATTTCTGATGTTGTCCAAAAATGCACTTCAATTTCAATTTTTACAAAAACATCTAATAATTGAAAAACATAATTTAAATACCTGTATATGCATATTTTGGTCAAAATAAGGTGGATATAATGGTGAATAGATGGATAGTATGGCTAAATAAGATGTATTTCATAAATAAAAAAAAGAGATGAAAAACGAGGGCCAGCATCTCCCCCAAACTGATGATCAAGCATGTCCTCATGCTTGATTTTTCCTCTTTGTCCTTCTGAGCTCTAATGTTGATCCCATTCCTGATCCTGAAACTTCATTTTGTGCTGCATATAGAATATAATCCATATATTTTCATTGTTCTTCCTTGTATATGGAGGTATTAACCTTTTGTTCTCATATTTGCCTTCCAAGAATTTTTCTCCTGAAGCCACCTGAATGCTTGTGTATAGAGAAGATTGTTTTTTATTTTCAACTTTCCCAATTCTCCACTTATATTCTCATTTTCTTTAACCAATTTCTCATTAGTTGCCTTATAGGTTTCATTTTCTTCTTCCAAGTGCCTCTCCATGATTCTGCTTACCTCCAGGCTATCAGTTAATTCTCTGACTTTGTTAAGGTTTTGATCTTCCTCCTTGGTATTTTTAGAAACTGAAGTAGCTTCCACCTCATTATTTTCAAAATAGGAATCTTTGTCTACAGGATTTTCATACACTTCTTGTTGCAACCTCTCAAGGATTTCATTTTCTTGTTTAGTTAAAGGAGATGTCTCTATGACTTGCACTTCTGGTTCTACTGAATTCCTCTTTTTATGTCTTCTGGAAAAGGTTAAAAATGATGTTTCCCACTCTACCATATATGTCTCCTGATGTTTCTTTGACATGGTTTTAGGATAAAGAGTTGAATGCACAATATTTCTTGTTTCTTGTATTGGTTTAAGTTTGTTTTCAATGACTTGTTCTACAAACTTACTTTCAATCAGAAAATTTTCCCAAACCATTCCCTTAACTTTCAACTGGTAATCCACAAGGATTTTTATGAGTCCCTGGTGAAGAATTTGGGCTTATTTGGGCTTGGTCTCATATTTTACACTCTCAATCATATTCATTAATTTTTTATAAAATAAGTAGGGCAAATTGATCCTGATATATCCTTTAATATGTTGTAGTAACTTAACATGATATAGGTGTACTACATTGTGTCTGTTATCACATGTGAAATTTTTTTTAATTATCAAAACTAGCTCTGCCCAAGGTTCATTGAACCACTCCCTTGGAATCCCCTTTGACCTATCAAAAGAACCCTTTATGTTTTTATCCAAGAAGAATGTTCAACCCTTGTCTTTGAAATGCAATCCCTTATGGTATAGTTCTCCTGATGATGGAAACTCTAAAGCTTCGGAAATATATTCTAGAGTCAAAGGAATATGTAAATTAACCACCATGGTTTCATCATGTTTGTCATTGTTTATAAATTCTCTTTTGATATCCTCATTGTGCCCTTTGAATTTTTGAAGAAAGCCTACTAAGCCTGACTGATAAAGTTTCTCAACTGTTTCCCTACTCCAATGTTCAATTTGAAAATCTTTGGGTTCTGTTCTTGAAGCCATATTGTCTTAAAACCATTTGATGTACCCATATACTTTCATTAACTTCATCTTTGTAAACAAAAATTAAAGTACTAGATGTTATCACAGTAGTAAGGCTTACCTCTTGTTTATTGATCTTGTCAATCAATCCTCTGTTTTCCCTTTGAAAAATGTGAGCTTTCTGCTTCAAATAAACACAAGATTTGATAGAGAGGTTTTAATAAAACATTTAAAAAAAAAAAAAATCATGTTTCTATTATCCTACTCTCCATTTGATTCTTTGTCTTTTTCAAAACAATCATCTGCCTCTGTTTTGTAAAAAAATTGACTGTGTAAAAAAAAAGAAATTTTTTTATACAACAGTGTCTTTTCACCCTTCGATTTCATAAAAAAATCTTTTCCAAAAGCATAGCATGATGTATCTAAAGTAAACTCATTGTTTATGCAGAGAATAGCTCAACCATTTCATCAAAAATCTCATAATGAGTTCAATGTTTTCCTTCAAACATTCACCAGACTCTGTCCTCTGCTATGTAAAAATACAAAAACATGTTTGACTGTGTTTTTTAAACCAATATTCCTCCACAAATCCCGATTGAATTCTTCTACTGAGTGTGCAAATAAAATTAATCTATTACACAACTCAATTAAAACGAATTCATTTGTGCAATTCAAACCAGAATTCTCCATCCTTTGTTTTCATTTGTTTTGAAATAGAAGACTGTGTATGAGGAGGAGTTCAAGCTTACCTATCTTTGCAATGATCCCCGTGATCTTCTACTGTGATCCTCGTGATCTTACTTCTAGTTTAACTGAGGTCTCTGTTGTTTCAATCAGTGCCAATATCATCAAAATCCTCACTCAATATTTAACCATTTACTCACTTAATCAACAGAAGATTTAGTTGTTGACTGATGGCAGAGTATTTATGAATGGTGTCAAAGCGTTCATGAGTGGTGTCAAAAAAAATATAATGCAATGACAAGCTTTAAAGATAAAAATAGAGAATTCCTTTTAGAAATCTCAGTTCGTTTTAACAACCCCGAGATTTATTTGTGCAACCATCTTTATTTTGAACAACCAAATTTGAGTCTACTTCTTACCTTATCCTTCACGAGATTTTGCCTCCTGATAGCATGGTTTCTTGATAATTTTTTTGGATTTATTGGCTTCAAACTTCGGTCAATTCCCTTATCGCTCTGTTTCTCTTCACTGCTATATTTCCTGCCTTCTTCATTGCTTTATATCTCTTCTATTCTCCTCACAGTTTTCTTCATTGTCTTCTCTCAGCTTCTGTGTTTATTTGTTTCTCACAGAGTTGCAAAAATGGATGCGTGCTTTGATTTCATTCCCTCCTTCTCTCACTGAGCCTTTGAAAGGCGATTATGGTGAAAAACGTAGCGTAGATCAGTTGTTTCAGGTCTTAGAAATGGCAGAAATGTTCTCATAATTTTTACACAGTGTTATGATATGGAATTTGAAATTATTTTGACCGTTCATCAACCACCACTTGACCGGTTCATGCGTGGCTTTCCCTTGACTATCATACTGACTCTGGTGTACATTCATCCTTTGCTTTACTTATTAGGTAGCCCCTTTCATGTTTTTCTTTTATGACCATTTCTTCTTCCATCCTCCGCATCATCTCCAATTGCATATGCACCATCATATTGCTTGTATTCACATCACTGTATGCTATCATTTCTTCGGTCCTCCACTGTTGCATGTATTACGGTCTCATCATAATTTCATCCATAGCATACATTTTTGTCATGCATTGGTTTGTCATAGCATCATACTTTAGGTTAGTTTGCATTCACTGTTTGTATTATGATTGCGCACTTGCTCCATTACCTTAGCTTATCACCATTTATGATTGTGCTCTTTGCATTTTGTTTGTTGTTTGAAATAGTTGCGCTATCATATGGTTTTGAAATTTAGGTTTGCCCTTTTATTTAATTTTTAAAAATACCAATGAAATGGTCATATTTTTAAAATTAAATATTTATAATGATACTAACCTCTTTGTTTGTTTATTGTAGGTCCTCCAAGGGTTTAATGTTAGCCTTTTGTTTATGATTCTTTTGTTTAGAAAAATAGGGTAGGGTATGGTATGGATATATTATGGAATGTTTTATTGAGTAATTAGGATAGTGGTATGGATATGAATATGGATATAATAGGGCTAAAAATCATAGATGATGAAATGTAAGTGATGGCAATGTAGGTGATAAAGATGTAGGTAATAAAAATGCATAACCAGTACTAAATTAGCTTTACAATTCTAGAATATTTTCACAAAAAATTGAAATTTTAAGAGAAATTTTTACTTACTATACTTGTATTCCCTCAAACCATTTGACGTTCATGATGGTCGACATTGTGTTTATTGTTACGATGGCTCTTGTAGACTATGTAGAGATTTTATTTCTTCTTTGCATCTGATTTGATTTAGAATAATGTGTTCAGGTCCCTTCTGTAGGTTAAACTTTGACATTTCAGGTCCCTTCTGATATGATCTTCATTTGATGTAGCTTAGGTCCCTTCTGGTGTAACAAGTTGGTTTTCCGATATGAATTCGAGCTTGTATTGTGCCAGTTTCCGACCACTCCTTTATTATATATATATCATTCTTCTTCCTCTGGAATTATGGAAGGCATATTGCTATGCTGCCCCATTAGTTCCAGATCTAAATCCATCGAAATTTTTCTCAGAAAATCCTCTCTATTTATAGGCTTTGTAAATTTTAAGCCTATGTCCATTAACGACAAAAGAAACAGATGCTTCCTCAATTCATTTTATCTTGAAAGCTCCATTTTCAATTATTTCTTCAATCTCATATGGTCCAAGCCAATGAGTTGTGAATTTTGCTTTGAAATATTTAAACTTGTAGTCGAACAAGAGTGCCCAATCTCCTTTCTGAAACACTTTATTCTTTATGAATCGATCATTCCATTTGATCCTTTGTTCTTGGACAAGAGATGTGTGTTCTACTGCTTACCGTCATATCTCATCCAGTTGGTTTATCCATAATTCTTTGTTTTTGTAACTTAGACAATTCCATCCCCAATTCTGTTGCTAGCTTATATGTATGAATTTGAAATTATATGGGTAATAGGACTTCTTTTCCATACACTAACTGATATGGACTGAACCGAGTTGTGTTTTTCCAAGTTATCCTATATGCCCATAGTGCATCTTTCAATTTCTTTGACTAGTCTTTTTTGTTCATTTGTACAATCTTTGTCATGATGTTCTCTATGACTTTGTTTGTTGATTCCACTTGTCCATTTTCTTGAGGATGATATGGATTTGACTCTTCTATGTTTGATATTTTATTTCTTTTTAGGATCTCGAACAAGTTTTAATGTGAATTATGTGTCTTGGTCAGTTATTATCTATCTCGGAGCTCCATACCTTAAAAATATCACTTCAAACATAAAATACACAACAGTATCTTATGTTTCTCGTGCTACTACCTTTGCTTTCACCCACTTAGTTACATAATCTGTACATACCAGGATGTACTTCTTTACATTGGATGGAGGGTTGATTGGTCCCATGAAATCTAAACCCCACTGTTCAAATGGTTCAATCAGTACTTGTGGTTTTAATGGCATTTCATGTAATGCCACTGGTCTACCAATTATTTGGCAGTTGTTACATATTTTCACATAGGTCCTGGAGTCTTTGAAGATGGATGGCCAGTAGTAGCCAATTTTCAGCGCTTTGTATGATGACATCTTATCTACAAAATGACCACCACATGGTTCATCATGACATGCTTTCAAAATTTCAATAATCTCATCTTCTCTAACACATTTTCTAATCCTTAGATCAGCACCAGTATAAAATATATCTCCATTGACCCAACTACATCTAGCACTTTCTCTAATTATTCTTCTTTTCTGCTTGTTTGTGTAATGAGATGGTAGGATTCCAGATGATAAATAGTTAGCTATATCTGCAAACCGTGGAGTTTCGACATTTATAGAAAATAGATGTTCATATGGAAAATTATATGATATTGGATTTGGATCACCAGGTGAATGTAGTCTTAACAAAAAGTCTGTAACTTGATTATCTTTGCTTGTTCAATCTTGTACAGTAATATTAAATTATTTCATTAATAACAACCATCTAGTTATTTTGCCATTTTTTATTGATTTGTTCATTAAATATTTTATGGTCGAATGATCTATGTGGATGTAAACTGGATAACCTGTTATATAATGTCGAAATTTATTAACTGCATGTACTACAACTAACATTTCTTTCTCTGTAACAGCGTAGTTAAATTCTTCCGGTGTTAAGTTTTTTCTTATGAAATATATGGCATAATTAAATTGATTCTGTTTTTTTCCAAGTGACGCTCCAATAGTTGTATCAGCTGCATCATTTGAAATGTGAAATGGAAAATACCAATTAGGTCCTCGAAGAATGGGTGCAATTGACAATTTTTCTTTTAATTTTTTGAATGCATTTTGACAATTATTCTTCCATTAGAATTCCACATCTTTCGCAAGTAACTTGAATAATGGCAAGGTTATTTTACTGAAATTTTCAATAAATCTCCTATAGTAACCTGCATAACCCAAGAAACTTCGAACTTCTTTTTTTGTTGTGGGTGGTGTTAAATTCACAATGACCTGAATTTTTGTCAAGTCCACCTTGATCCCTAAAGAAGAAATATGGTGTCCCAATGCTATCCCCTCAATTAACATCATAAAACAATTTTCATTACTGAGTGATAGATTTGTCTCTATGCATATTTTCAACAACTTTTCAAGATTTTGTAAACAATCATCATATTTTGTACCATACACAGTGAAATCATCCATATAAACTTCCACACACTCATGAATCAAATCAGCAAAGATTGCTAGAAATGCTCTCTAGAAAGTAGCAGGTGCATTACATAAACCAAAGGGTAATACATTTTATGCATATGTTCCACATGGGCATGTGAATGTTGTCCTATATTGATCTTCCAATGCTATCTTTATCTGATTGTATCCGCTAATTCTTGGAGCTATCATGATGAGAACTCTTTGAGTGGCTAGTTATGCCATTTGGTTTGTGTAATGCACCGACAAATTTCATGTGTGTTAAGGATAATGTTTTGCATCCATTTATTGATGAATTTGTTATTGTGTATTTAGATGATATACTGATTTTCAGCAAAACAAGAGAAGAACATGTCTTGCATGTGAAAAGGGTGCTTGATGTTTTGAAGAAAGAGAAATTATTTCTTAAGATGTCAAAGTGTGAGTTTGGAAAGACTTCTTTGGTTTATTTGGGACACATTGTAGGAGGAGGCAAGTTGAGAATTTATCCTTCTAAAGTGGAAGCCATTGTGAGTTGGCCCACTCCCAAAACAGTAACCGAGGTAAGAAGTTTCTTAGGTGCAGCTCAATATTTGAGAAATTTTATTGCTAACTTTTCTGCCATAACAACTCCTATGCATGCAGTGATAAGTGTGAATAAAGGCTTCCAATGGGGAGGAAAACATCAGAAATATTTTGAAGCTTTAAAAGATAAGATCATTTTTGCTCTAGTCCTTGCATTACCGAATTTGAGACAGCCATTCAAGATACAAACTGATGCTAGTGATTATGCCATAGGCGCAGTTCTTTTGCAACATGATAAGCCTATCGCTTTTCATTCTGAAACATTTAATGGTGCTATAAATAATTATCCTACATATTACAAAGAGTTGTATGCGTTGGTACAAAGCGTTAAGAAGTGGAAACATTGCTTGATGGGTAAAGAGACGATTATACATACCGATCACCAACCATTACAGTACTTTCAGTCGTAAACAAAACTGCAGCAATCACGACATTTTAGTTGGATGGGTTTCCTTCAACAGTTTCACTTGGTTATAAGGTACAAGAAAGGTATTTTCAATAAATTTTCTAATATGCTTTCAAGGCCGAATATAAGTACTTCTAATTTACTTTAAAATGATTCTATTGTAAATGAGAGTTACATAGAACAATATGCACATGATGTTGATTTTCAAGATGTGTATGCTAGTTTGAGTGGAGGGAATCAAGTTGAGTAAATTGATTATCACATGCATAACAGTTTTTTGTTTCATTTGGGCAAGCTATGTATACCACAAGGAGAGAGGCTAAGTGTTATGAGAGAGGCTCATTCATCTCTTATTGTTGGACACTTTGGGGTAAGAAAAATAGTGGCGCATCTACATAGGTATTTCTATTGGCCTCGCATGATAGATAGTGTGTCGTGTTTTATAAGAGGTTGTTCTATGTGTGCAACAAGCAAGCCTAGCAATAGTAAGCTTGGGTTGTAGACGCCACTATCGGTACCATCAAGGCCATGGGAGAGTGTCTCCATGGAATTTGTTGGAGGTCTACCTATGTCAAGAAAACAACATGATTATCTTTATGTAGGTGTGGATAGATTCAGTAAAATGTGTATACTTATGCCATGTAAGAAAACCAGTACTGCTGAAAAGAACTGTTGAAAATTATTTTCAACATGTATGGGTTCATTATGGATTGCCAACTCCTTTTGTTAGTGACAGGGATTCCAGGTTCATTGGGAATTTTTGGTCCAATCTTTGGAAGATGATGGACACAAAGTTGAAAAAGAGTATTGCTTTTCGTCTGCAAACTGGTGGCCAAACTATTGTGCATCTATTGAGAGGATATTGCAGCAAACATCCCAAGTTGTGGGATGATCAACTGCATTACATTCAGCACGCTTACAACTGGGCAAAGCACTCTTCTACAAATACTTCACCTTTTGAAGCATGCTTTGGGTATCTGCCGAAATCACCGTTAGACTTCATCTTTGAGAAGGATGTTGCAATTGATGGGCATAGTGACATTGACAAGGCTCGGAATTTCATTGAGAAAATTCAGATTATTCATCAAAAAGTTCAAGAAAAACTTGAGAAGAGTCAAAGAAAATACAAGGAGAGGCATGACAAACATAGATTTGATCACAAGTTTCAAGAAGGAGATGAGGTATGGTTTCACATAAGCAAAGAAATGATGCAAGGAGAAGGTAAAAATCTCAAGCCCATTCGTTGTGGTCCATTCAAGATCATAAAGAAAGTTGGTAACAATGCATTTCAACTTGACTTGCCTTCATATATGCAAATGTATTCAGTTGTTAATGATGAAAACTTACATTTGTATGAGCCACCTTTGATCGATGATCGAGGAAGTGATGTTCAGCTACCTTCTATTGAATATTTCTCACCAGAATTTATGGATGAGCTCAAAGAGGATACCATTCTTGACAGAAGGACAAGAGCATCCAAGAGGGGAAGTGTTGACTACCTTCGAGTTGGTTTCAAAGGCAGTAAGCCAAGCAAGGCAAAGTGGATGGAATTTGGAAAGGTGAGGGAGTTGTACCCTCATCTACTGAACAGGTAATCAAAGTCTTTTGGGGTCCAAAAGCTTCCCAATGGGTAGGTGTGATCAGGAGTTCATGAATTTCGCTCAAAATTAAAAGTGCTCCAAATTGTACCAAACCTGAGCGACCGAGTATATCTCGTCATTTTGATTCTGGTGTCACAAACGGTTCAAAAACTCGATGTCGTATGAGGGAGATATCGCGTTCTGGTCAATTTCCCAAACATCTAAAATTGCGACAGGTTTGACTGGGATGCCCAGTCAGCATGCAAGTGTACAATCAACAAAAAGGGGAATATTATGAGAATATTCCATTCTCCAAGCCTGTAACATATTGGCACATGTTACATTCGGGTTCGTTGGATGTGTTGTATGTTTGATTTTATGAGCCAATGGCTGGGTGAAACGTGGCCAGCCCTGAGGCTACCACGTGTCCCCTGTATGGTGGTTTAAATTTTTTGCAAAGGTCCAGAGGGTTCGACCCCGTGACCTCCAGGCATGCCTGCAACATCTTCCACCATCTCCGCTACTGGTTGTTGCTTACCCTATGAGGGTTCCAGATATATTTAAGTTGTAATCGAATGCGAGTTGAGGGGGTGGGGGGGGGACCATCGGCGACCCCGTTGATATTGTTCACATGTGATATATTTCAACCGTGACATATGTTGTTACAGTTAACGGTTTATAACCGTTAACTCCAGCGGGGAATCATCACATGACTTCAGCACCCACGGTCATTCCTACGAACATGCCAACAGTTTTGCGGAACTTTGCCTCCATCACAGTTTCGTGCCAAAATTTTAAATTTGGAGGTTTAAAACCACGGGGTTTGAGGGGTTGGCATGTGGCCACCCCCTCCCTTAATAATAATAGTTAAATCTCTAACGGTTACGCTTGGCGGGATTGTTAGCACGCCTCTAAATTCAGAGGTTATGCCGATTTTAACTGCAGTTAACTGCAGTCCTCCAAATTTAGTGGAGGTTTTGTAGGGGACATTGAGAAAAATCCTAGCTAGGTCAATTTTCGACCAATTTGGGTGAAACAAGAGTCTACCTAGTCTAATTTGAGCATTATGGAGCCATTGGTGTAGAGAAAACAACCATTGGAGTCTTGTAAACACATGTATTTGCAAAATTTTGAGCATAATGAAAGATGGACATGTCATTAGGAGCTGGACCAACACATGTAGCCCAGGAGGGGTGAACTGCTTTATCATGCCTATTGTGTAAATCTTATGTGTGGTTTTATTTCTCTATTATACATTGTTGTTCAGTGTTATTTAGGCTTATTTACATGCTTAAAATTGACAATTTCATCTAATTTTCATGGTTAAATTCCTCATTCCTTAAGAAAACAAATGGAGACAAATATGTACATGTTTTATAACTAAAAGGACACTTAGCACGGCAAAATAATACAATCCTTTCATTTCAGATAGTGAAAAAATGTTTGGAAGGACATCTTTGTTTCTTTATATTTGATAAACAAACACAATGGTTCAAGTGGTTACCTCTGGCTTAATGGTGGTATAACACTTCCTTCCACGCTGCAAACAAAAATGACCCCATTTATGGCACTTTATGGATATCATCCATCGTCCGTCACATCATATTTAAGAGAAAATTATAAGGTTCAAGAAGTGGGAGATCACATTGAGCATCAACAACCAGTTCTCAAACTCTTAAAGGATAACCTAAATTTGGCACAAAATCAAATGAAACAACAGGAAAATCAACATCACAGCGAAAGAAGTCTTGATGTAGGCAACTAGGTATTTTTACGGCTACAACCATACAAACAAATGTCCCTAAACAAAGATAAGAAGGATAGTAAATTATCACCAAAGTAATATGGTCCTTACAAGGTGTTGCAAAAGATTGCAACTATGGCATACAAATTGGAGCTTCCTGCATCTTCCCAAGTGCACCCAATTTTCCATGTTTCATGCTTAAAGAAAGTTATAGGTGACAAAATCCTAGTTCAAACAATATTGCCAGAACTTGACAAGGAAGGAAAAATCATATTGGAACCTAAAGCAATCATGGAAACAAGAACTCGACAGCTATGAAATCGATCAGTTTCAGAGTATCTCATCAAGTGGAAGAACTTAACCGCTAAAGATTCCACATGGGAGGATGACAGTTTTATACTGAAGCATCCAGAACTACTCAAGCATTGAGGACAAAATTTTTTTGAAGGAGAGGGGCATGTTAGTTCCCTATAATACTAGTGTAGCCCCTTATTTTTACTGTTAGTGTAGCCCCCTTATTGTTATTTTTGTGCCCATGTAGTCCCCATATTGTTATTATTGTGCCCCACATAAGCCCCCTATTGTTAGCGGTGTACCCTTAAATTATTATTGTTATGTAGGCTTTGATTATATTTTGACCCCTTAGAATCCTATATATATAAGGTAGGTTTTTTTCATTTGGATCATCCAAGAATTTTTCATTTGTTTAATGTAAAGGAGGTTTCCCCCTCGAAGAGGCTGATTTCTAAGTCGTTGATCTATATTTTCTTATATTTTGTGAGATGGTTGCATAAAAGTGGGATATGTTACATATGACTTAACCTAACCTCAAAGGTATGTTATGTAGATGGGGTTACAAAAATCCTTCTTTTCCAAAGTTTGCATAATTAAATTATGATTCCACCATCGTGTCAAGGTTGTTGAGAGATTTCTAGTGATATAAATTTTATCTCAATCCAATTCCTGGATTTAAAGTTATGCCTAATTGAAGTTTAATCAATTAGACAACGACACATTGGCATGGGATCCCAACGTGGCTTTGCCACTTCATCAGAGGAAAATCCATGTCAACCATCCCTCGTACGTGGAATCCACACGACCACTACAAGGTCCTCAAGGCTTTCCTCTTAAATCCCAGTATGTGGGTTCCACCAAGCATGACCCTATATGCTATACAAATATTTTACGTTATGTCTCGATCTAGGTTCTCAAAAACCTAAGTGGTTTTCATAGGGTAAGTCTTCAAAAGTAAACTCCCAGTAATGGTTTCATGGGGGATTGTATACTCAATTTATAAAATAAGGTAAGTGGGTCCACAATAGATCAGGGTCGTCCACATACCCTAGCATTAACCTAGGTGGTTTCCTCTATGGTCCCCCTATACTCCCTCGAGCAATAAAGTAAAACAAACTAGGGGGGGCCATAGTTTTTTTGGACAATAAATCAGGCCCATACCTACATCACACTATTCAAAATGTGTGTGCTTGATAACATAGGTCACATTTTAGGTGAAGCTAAACATATTTGGTGAACACGCTCTATGGCACCATTAAATGAAGAAGTTCCAATCCCCATCCCCGTTCTCAGCATTTTGGGCTATTGGAGAATTTGACGTGCACCAAGAGATTTTTAGCGAGTTGTTAGGTTGACTAACAGTCCTATTGATGGATGTTTTCCCATTTAGTGTCACCAATACCCGATAGAAAAACATAACATTTTGACGACGTTGAAGGCAACAAATGGTCCCATCACTAAACAGACTTGAAAAACATACATCTTATTATCGATTTTTTCCATCGATCTACCACCATTAATTGATTGACAAAATTAGCACTTTGATGGTGCCAATAATGGTGGGTGGCCCCATTACTAAATGGACCTGACAAATGGTAATTTCTTTCCAATATTTTTAGTCTCGTCTCTCGATCTTGCGACTTTGGGAGAATACTAAGGTTTCAAAATTCCAAGAAAAACTTCAGGGCCGATCCAAGAGTTTTGGTGCCAGTGCTATTTTTTAAGCGCCTTTGGACCCTACAAGGGTTCTAAGCATAGTGAGAAAGCTAATGCTTGGAGCTATCATGATGTAATTGGGTATTATCTGGATCTAATTACACCAACATTTGAATGAGGAAGACACAGATCCAAATTTTGATTACACAAGTCTAAGCATTCCAGCCTTACTGGTTATTTTATATTAGACAACTTCTTTAATGAAATAGGAATTATCAATTCCTCATTAAGGTGTCATATAGGCCTGACTTTGAACAGTGAATCTCAGAATGTTACGAAAATGAATACAAGTTTGCACAAACTCTCATGATCATCTCATAATTCATATACTAAGCATTCTCAACATTAACCAAACATCTATGTATCACTCAACACATGACATAGTCTATAATTTATGAGCTTTATAACATAATTAACAATACTAGATATTCATGTAGCTATAGTGGTGAGCCCTGGTATTGCACCAAGAGTGATTCAACTCCCAGGGGTTGCCCTACTTTACTTTATCAACCCGGGGTTCGTACAAACTTTGAGGTGACAGTGCTATATACACATGAGATGCATTATGTTCATGTCATCCTCTTCTACTTTAAAAAAGGGTGTTATTTATTAAACTATGAGAACAACTGGAAAGTAAATTGCTAGAAGGAAATGACAGAAAGGAAACTAAACTGAATTGCTGAAAGGAAATGACAAGAATGAAACTAATCTAATTAGCAAAAAACAAATAGCAGAAAGGAAACTAATTATAACCCACACTTAACTTGGCAAAACAGCGAAATGCACTCTACTTACCCTATGATCTATCTACCATGCTTCTATCCATGCAACTAGGCCATCCATGACTTAATTCTAATTAAAAAGAGTTAATTTATAGCTCGGAGGGAAGAAAAAGAGCTAAATGAGGTTAATGGGGGGTCTAACACATGAAACGAGGTTTGGAAGTGGAAAGAGGGAGTTACCCTTATAAAACCTTATTATAACATGAGAAATGAATTTGGAGTGGAAAGAATTCAAAAGTGCGATAGTGGAGTGTGATGGAGGACAAAAGTTGCGATGTGCGATGTCGCAATCGTAACTTCGCAAGTTTAAAGGGGTAGTGGTAAGGATTAACAAGAATGAACTAATTTGTGCTAAGTGTGAAGTGATGTGGCAGGTCTTGAATCACAATATTGCAAGTTTAGATGGATAGCAGTAAAGATCAACAAGAACGAACTAAAATGTTCAAAGTGCGATTTGTGATGCGGTAAAGGTTGCGGGTTGCGATCTGCGATGTGGTAAGTTCTACGAAGTGCGAAGTGCGACGAGTGACGTGGCAGAGTTATCGAATCGGCAGAATGAGCGGTAAGTGTTATGCAAAAATTTAAAATATGCGATTTTCAATTTGCGATTTTTCAATATCACAATCGCAAGAATCGAGCGGTAATTGTTAAGGGTAAAAGCTAAAATGTGCAGTTTGCGAAGTGCGATGTATGGTGGCGGGAGACTCGAGGAGAAAGGGCAGAGGTCAAGTTTTCGGTGGTTTTGAATGGTTTTTCACATGTTTTGCATCAAAAGGGTAAGACGGTCGTGAACGAAGGAAAACAGAGAAATAAGGCTTTGAAGGGCCTAAGTGTGTTAGGCAAAGAAAAGGTAAGTACAACGTTAAGATGAGAAGAAAAGGAGGGGAATGGCGGTGTAAGAGATGTGCTCATAAGTGAGACACGCCTGCAGATTCATGCATGGGAAAAAGACAGAAATGTGAGATGAAATAGTGAAAGAAAGGCTTGGACTTGGTAATACAATTTCTTCCCAAAACTCAAATAGAAAGCAAATTTGTCCTGTGGGAAGGTTTGCCCTACTTGAACTCTATTGATAGAGATGAGAGGGGGGAGACTTGACCATAGTTTTTGGGGATTTTTCCTCTATTTTACTACGCATAAGCAATTAAAACTACAGCAGCATACAAACTAAACAACAATGAAACTTATCAGAGGAAGATCTAATTTAAATGGCAGAAGAAAAACTATTTTAATGACAGAAAGGAAAAGATAGTAACAACAGAGAAGCTGAGGCACATGGATTGGGCCCTAACCCACAAGCCTAGCCCTCTGAAACTTAAATCAGTTGAATGAAACCAGTGTGCTCATTTCATAAAATAATAACTGCATACATCTCTGAGAGTTTGATCCCTGAATAAAACAAAAAGCTCAATAGCTCACAACAATAGTTTTGAATGGAATCGATACTAGACTAGACTAATTGACTAACTCTTCCTAGCTCTAGCTCTAATTAATTTATTCTACGGGGTAGATACCAACAGCTCCCTAGAAAATGGTGATTGAGTCCACTTAACTCTCAGTGTACAAGGATTGGGTGCACTCTTCTTTGAGTTCCTTGGTTGCCTTTGGAATTTGAATTGCTAGAGAGAATCTTTGGGATCCTTCAACTGCCTTTGAGGGTGGACAATCCTCCTATAATTCCTCTTTTTTGTCTCCTCCGAGTCTTTATGATCAAATCCTTATAAAAATGATTAATAATTCATGATTTTTTGCACTCAGCCTTATATTAGGCACTCAGATTATGTTAGCCTTAATCACCACCTATACTAGCATCATAAAACCAAATAATAATAAAAATGCAAGAAAAAGATATCTAAGAAGGAAAAAAGGTGACTATTAACCCCTCCAAATATGTCTAATGATGGAGCTCATCATCATCCCCTACTGAATGGTTTCTCATCCTCTAAGTAGTTAATCCTCCTCCTACATTTCCTTTAAGGCTCTGACAGCCCCCATAATTTCATGAGGAAGAAGTGTGGAACTTTGCCCAAGTGGGTAAAAACCATTATTCTTTTCTGCATTCTCCCATTCTCTATCTTGTGCATCTGTGTCCTCTTCATCATTCAGCCTAGCAACAAAGGTGAACTGAGCTTTAGTCCCAGCCATTGGATCTTTTTGGCCTGTATGGCCCTCTTGTATAATGGTGCCCTTTCCAATGCACCCCTCAGTCTTTCTGGAGAATGGTACTCCCTGTTCTTGAGGTTGTGAGGGAGGCTTTTCCATCTCCTTTGGTTTTCCATAATGCACTCATCTTCTATCTGCCTAGAGACATCATCAAAGTGGCCTATCACTTGGTTTTGATTCTAAAGGTAGCTTTCAACTAGTGAAGGGTCCCTTTCAATCTCTCGATGGTTAAGGATGACTCCTCTTGGGCTGAACAATTCTGGTCTAATATATAAGGGTTCTCTATTTCTTCTTCCCATGACCTTCCATATCTCTTTTTCTCTATTGTATTCATTCACCATCCAAGATGCTAGAGCCATTAACTGCATATCCCCCATTGTAGGATTGGGGTCCCAAATATCCATATTTGTCAGCACAAAGTTATGCACATAAAACTCTGCCATCTTTTCCTAATCAGCCATGTTAGCTTGCTTGTAGAAATTCATGAATTTCCTGCAATCTTGGAAAGGTAGTGATCCATGGGAGGCTAGAGTTTTGATTTGAAATATAAGCCATTTTTCTTTGAGGTACACATCATATGAGTCAGAGGGTAATCTGTGTTGAAGGGCTTCTATGCATAATTTTTCCATGGTGGCTACTTGCTCCTCTTTTTTATGCAATTGCTCCTTTACTGCTACATTCTTTGCCTGTGCCTTCTGCAACTGCTCCAAAATTATCTCTTCGATTCTTTCCTCCCCCCTTAGTGATTCTTCAATGATATTCGGGCTTGTGGGAGAATTTTTTGGCTCTCTTTGATTTTTTTCAACTCTGGAATACCTAGAGGTATGCCTTTTTCTCTTTGCACTCAGAGGAGCTATGGTGGCAACCATATTTTTGTATTAAGGGGATGTGGTGCTGTGTTGTGAGTCGGTTTCTCGCCCACTTTATGTTATATCTACTACTTCTCTGGCCATATCTTCTGTTTTTCTTTGGCCCTTTGTCTCTCTGATTCTTTTGGTTCTTCTTGTTTTTGTTGGTTCTTCCCCTTCTTCTTTCGGTTCTTCTTGTTTCTGTTGGTTCTTCCTCTTCTTCTTTCGTTTCTTCTTGTTTCTGCTAGTTCTTCCTCTTCTTTTTTAAGCGTTGCGTGCTTCCGTCAGTCTCTCTCCCTTTAAAACTTTTCAATCTACTGGTTTGGATGAGACAACATCTCCTTTTATTAGATAGCACAACTAATTTTGGAGTGCTTATGTAACTCGAAACAGCTCCAGTTCTGTTGTATACAGTTGTTTCCTTCTCTTGTTAGTTCATGATGGAATGCGTGCTCCCTTGTTCTCCTCTACTCCACTGATTTAAATTATTTTCTTTTGCATGCCCATGTGGCGTGTACTTCTAGTTTTATTCCAGTCATACCTCACGGTGGTGGCCGAGTTAACTGGCCACCTTTCTGCCCCTTAAACTCTAAGTTTGAAAATTAAGTATTTCTGGCTATTATGGATGCGTAGCAAGGGGTGAAAAGCTATACCTGAGTTTACCTGTTATTTCCAAGGCAGTTGCAGAAGCTAGAGGTTGGAGACAAGCCTTTTAGATGTTGTGTCCCTCACCATATTCTTGTACTCTGAATGAGCAGCTTGCTGAATGAGCAACTTCGTGAGTGAGTTGATAATCCTTGCTTGTTGTTTCCCTATTGTATATGCTGCACGGGGGATGCTTGAGATGCCATGGGTGGAATTCTCGTTCTCCTGGATTCTGTTATGCAGCTTTCCTTCCTGTTCTTCTTTGCAGTCCATGAACAAATTTGTTTTCTTGAAGGAACTTTCTGATGTTTGTAGTAGTATGTTTGTGTGTTGCTTCTCTTGCTACATTGTGCTCAGGAATGGAGGAGTGTGGTGTATGGAGGTGATGGAGGAAGTTATGAAGATGAATGGAGTGAACGATGGGATGAATGGTAAGATAGAAGAAGGGAAAAGAAGATGAATGACTCCCTGTGTTTCCAGAAACCATTAACAACCTGCAAAATAAAAAACACAGAAAACACAAATATGCAGATGTGTGTGTGTGTGTGTGTGTGTGTGTGTATTTATTTTTTTTAAGTAAGTGGGTTGCCTCCATAGAGGTTTTCAACCCACAAGCTTTTTCTTTTTTATTTTTCCATTTTTCAGGAGGTGTGGGAAACTATGGAGTTTCCCATCACATACACCTCTCTGCTTATTGAATTTATGAACTCTGCCTTTGACAAAGGCTTCTTGTAAATTTTAAGTCTGTGACCATTGAAAAGCAAGGGGATTCCTTTCTCATCTATGGTTCTGATTTGAACTGCGCCATTATCAAAACACTTTTCCACTATGTAAGGTCCTAACCATCTTATCATCAACTTGCCTTTAAAATCTAACCTTGAATCATACAACAACGCCCAATCTCCTTCTTGGAAGGTCTTTTCTCTGATGTTCTTGTCATGCCATACCTTCCTTTGCAACAGAACTACCTATGTGTGAAGAAGTGCTTTCATTATGAACTCATCCAATCCATTTAGTTGTAGCAACCTCTCTTTTTTGGGATTTGATAGATCTAGATTTAATTCAGCTGTCATTCTTAAAGTATTGAATTCAAACTCAACTGAAAATAGAGATTTCTTACCATAGACTAGTTCATGAGTGAAACTTGTTGTTGTCTTCCAAGTAGTGTTGTAGGCCCAAGTAGCTTCTACCAATCTATCTGCCCAATCTTTTCTATTGCTGAACACAACCTTGGTGAGGCTGCTCTCTAAATCTCTATTAGTTACCTCTACTTGGCCATTCTCCTGAGGATGATAGGCAATAGAAGTTCTATGCTTAATCTTGTGCTTCCTCAAAATATTCTCAATGAGGTGAGAGGTGAATTATGCTCCCTGATCAGTGACTATTTCTATGGGGTATCCAAATTTGTAAAACACATTATCCCTTAGAAATTCTACTACTTTCTCCTTGGTTGCTACCTTCACTACTTTTGCTTCAGCCTACTTTGTCAGGTAATCAGTGCAGACTATGATATACTTCTTTTGTTCGTATGGTGGATCGATAGGTCCAACAAAGTCCATGCCCCACTTATAAAATGGCTCAAGAGCCACCTAAGGGTGTAAAGGAGTTTCATCCCTTTGTGTGGGTTTCCCCATCCTTTGGCACTGGTCACACCTACTAGTGTATCTTCTGGAATCTTGGTGGAGGGTAGGCCAATAGTATCCTGCTTTCAAAATGTTGTAAGCAGATCTCTTTGCAGAAAAGTTGACTCCACATGGGTTGTCATGACATTCAGAGAGGATATCAAAAAATTATTCCTCCCTCACACATCTCCTTAGGATTTGATCAAGGCCTAGCTTGAAAATATTTTCCCCAATCCATGTGAAAGGGGTGCTTTTTCTGATGATTTTGCTCCTATCCCTAAATGAAATATTAGGAGGGAGTTTTCTAGCAACCAAGTAGTTGGATATATCTGCAAACCATGGGGAGAGTGGTTATATGGCAAAGAGGTGTTCATCTGGCAGCTGGGCATCCACCATTCCTTCTTCACCTGCAGGGAGAACTAATCTAGACAAAAAAATTGCAACAACATTTTCCTTTCCAGGTCTATCAACAATAGTCAAATCAAATTGCTGCAAAAGTAACAACCATCTAATTATCCTAGCATTTACATCTGGTTTGTTCATTAAATACTTGATGGTTTCATGGTCAGTGTGGACAAAGGTCTAATATCCAATGACATAATGCCTGAATTTTTTCAATGCATGGACAATGGCTAACATCTTCTTCTCAGTAACAGTATAATTCAACTCGACCTTTGACAAATTCTTGCTAATGAAATAAATGGCATAAGGGATTTTGTCCTCTAATTGTCCTAATGATGCCCCTACAGCTTTTTCGGATGCATCATTGTGGATGTGAAAAGGTAGAGTCCAATTTGGACCTCGGAGGATGGGGGCAATAGTCAATTATTTCTTAATGAGCTCGAAAGCCTCTTGACAAGGATCGAACCAAATAAACTCGGAATCTTTGGCCAATAACCCAAATAATGGTGAAGCCATCTTGCTGAAATCTTTGATGAACCTTCTATAGTAACTAGCTAAGCCTAAGAAACTCCTGACATCTTTATGCTTTTGAGGAACAAGTACTCTTTTGATGATATTGATTTTGTTCGGATCTACTTGTATTCCTGCTTGGGATATGGAATGTCCTAATACAACCCTTGCCTTCTTCAGTAATTCATACTTTTCTAGCCTCAAGGAGAGATGCATCTCAATGCACCCTCTTAGTACTTTACCCAAATTGGAGAGAGCTTCTTGGAAGTCATCCCCATATGGTGTGAAATCATCCATGTAGATTTCGACAGAGTCATGGACTGACTCAAAAAATATGCTCAGGATAACCCTTTGGAAGGTGGCTGGGGTATTGCATAACTCAAAGGGTAGGACTCTATAAGAAAAGTTACCCCAAGGGTAGGTGAAATTAGTCTTATATTGGTCTTCAGGGCTGATTTGAATCTGATTGTACCCACTGAACCCATATAAGAAGGAAAATAACTTCTTCCCTGTAAGGCCATCCAAAACTTGGTCTATAAAGGGCAAAGGGAAATGGTATTTCTTGGTGGCTTTGTTAAGTTCTTGATAATCAACACAAATTCGCCACATCCCATTCTTCTTTGGGACTAGGATAAGAGGAGATACCCACTCACTGTCGGATATATCATATATGAACCCTGCATCCAATAGTTTCTACAACTCTTCTTTGACTATGTCCTTCAGAGCCGAGTTCATCCTTCTTTTGGGTGGTCTCACAAGCTTGCATCCTTCTTTGATGTAAATGTGATGTCTGCATACTAAAGGATGCACCCCCTTCATTTCCTTGTAATCCCAAGAAAATGCTTCAATCTTATCTGTCAAAAGCTGGCATAGTTGCTTCTCTTCTTCATTCGAGAGGTTTGGGTTGATTTTCAAAGATTTGGATAGGCCAAACTCAATAGCCTTGGTGGTTTCAGAGGTTGTCTCAACTTAGTGCACTTCCATCCAAGGTTGGATTTCAGACTCTTTAACTAAGGTTTTGAGAGGAGTGTTAGTGGAGGACTGGTTTTGAATGGCATGGTCGATGAGTTCATCGTCATCAATATGCCCCCTCTAAGAATAGCATCTATGGTACACATAGGGGCAGTGTTATATAACTCATATTCTTCATCCTCCAACCATTTAGGGAGATCATGATCAATGGAAGGCTGGGCTAGAGGATATAACACTAGTTGTTTAGACAAAGGCCCATTTTTTATAGTCATATTTCTGGCTCGACAACTAATATAAGCATCTGTAGTGGCTAACCAAGGTCTCCCTAAGATGAGAGGATAACCATTAAACTTGGTTTTTGGTTGCAGGACCAAGAAATATATAAGATACTCCTAAGATTCAATGGTAACCATATCATGCTCAACAATTCCTTCTGGAGTTACTGTGGACCAATCTACAAGTTTCATAATTTTTGTGGTTTTCCTCAAAGTCCCTTGGATATTAAGTTTCAACATAGTTTCCTTGGTCATGATATTGATGGCAGCCCCTAGATCAATCAGAGTGTTGGGGACTAAGACACCTTCTATATGCACATCAACAGCTGGACTACCAGGGTCCAGGTATTTTGGAAATATCACCTTCCCCAACATCAGGTCAGATAGTTTTCCTACCACATTGATGGTGGGGATATCTATCTTCCTTCTCCCAGGCTTTTTGAAGCACTTTTCTTTGATGAGCCTATTATAGATAGGGAAATCCTTAATTTCCTGGAGAAGTGGTATCTTTACACCCAAATTTTCCAATTCTCCCAAGAGTTCAGTCTCCTCTAGGGTGTACTGACTAGGGTGGATCAAGCACTCGGGAAAAGGAGGTTGTTGGATCTAAGTGTTATCTTCTTCCTTTTCCTCCTCAACCTCTATAGGTGGAGATGGGGGATGGTTGTTTGGGAGTACTCTTCCTGACCTGAGATTAACCTCCTGTATATCCACAACATAAGCTGGATTGGATGTTTCTCCACTAGGAGCCTACTGTGTATGTTTATTGTTTGAGTTCAGATTGGGTTGAGCAGGTATAGGTAGCCTAGGTGGAGCAGCATGAGTAAGCTGAGGTTGAGGTTGGGGTGGATGCATTAGAGCAGGTAGTTGATTTTGTTGAGGCCTCCACCCTTGGGATGGATTGCCCCACTGAGGTTTTTTTGGAACATACTGCTGAAATGGTTGGTTTACTGGTTGAGGATGATATGAAGGGTTGGAAGGCCAAGTAGGAGGTGTGGACTAGTATGGAGGAGTGGGGGTGTGACAAGGTTGCATGGGTGCACTTTTATTGTTGTAATAGTAAGAGTAAGGTGCACCTTGCATACCTTGTTGATATGGTTAAGGGCCTTGAGGCCTTCTCTAGTTGATGAAATAGAGTTGCTCTGGCATTGTTTCCCCACCTTGATATATAGCTTTAAGTCCAAGTAAGGAGGGACACTTGTCTATGGCATGATTTTCTTCACAGACTAAGCAAACCTCTATGACATTTATTAGACGTTCGTTTCTTAGGTGCTTCCTGGTACATCTAGGAAAAAATATGGTCAGGGCTCTCTCTGCTTCCTCTTACTTTATTTTGACCTGCATTGTGTCCATTTTCAAAGAAAAGGTGTGCAACATGCCACTATTGAATTCCTCTAGCATTTTTCCAATCTCATGTTTTATGAAGGTGGAATAGGAAGGGGTATTGGATGAACTTTGGCTAGCTCTGCCCTTCTTCCTAAATGCCCTAGAATGGGTCTGAAAGATAGTTTTGATTGTTTCATAGGTTTTTTGGTAGATATCTCCTCCTGATAACATATTCAAGGTTTCTATCATCTCTTCACTGATCCCTCAAAGAATTACAAGTTTAAGTGAGTCGAGATCAAGAGTACAATTGACTCTCTTATAGTTAAATTGAAACCTCTCTTCATAATCCTCTAGGGATTCATCGGGCCCTAGAGTCATCCTAAATATCTCATCCTTAGTTTCCTTGGACCTAAATTACTCTTTGTACTTGCTGCTGAAGGCCTCTTCCATCTATTCCCAGGTAGTGATGCTATCCCTAAGCAGACCCATGAACCAGCGTAAGGTTGCATCCTTAAGGGTGGATGTGAATAGCTTCAACTTCTGATCATTAGAGGTGTAGTCATAAGTCCTACAAACAACGTCAAATTCAAACATGAATGTGTCAAGGTCCTGAGAGGTAAGTCCATGGAAGTGTGGAAGAGCTGAGGGGATAATGTTTTTCATCTTAGTTTCCCCATCTGCCTCTCTTATGGGAAAGGCTCTCTAGGTCCCAACCATGGTTAAGATAGGTGAAGTAGGTCCTTCAGTTGAAACAAGGTGTTCTTCTTCTTCCCCAATAAGATCCTCAAAATATTCAGAAGGCTCTCTTATAGGGGGTTCAATCTCACTGCCACTGAAGAAGAGTAGAGGGTGGCTAGGAGGTGATGTGGGGGTTTTAGGTAAGATTCGTCTTTGGGTATTCCTAGTCCTACGACGCATGAAAATCAGATCTTTTTGTATTTTTTTTCAATATTTCTAAAATGACATGAAAAGAAAGGAAAGCAGAAAAGAATGCTAAGAAAAATACACCTCCCCGACAATGGCACCAAAAATTGGTGAGCCCTGATATTGCACCAAGAGTGTTGCAACTCCCAGGGGTTGTCCTACTTTATTTTATCAACCCGGGGTTCATACAAACTTTGAGGCGACAGTGCTATATACACAGTAGATGCATTCTGTTCATGTCATCATCTTTTGCTTTATGAAAGGGTGCTATTTCTTAAACTATGAGAACAACTGGAAAGTAAATTGCTGGAGGGAAATGACAGGAAGGAAACTAAATTGAATTGCTAAAAGGAAATGACAAGAAAGAGAACTAAACTGAATTGCTAAAAGGAAATGACAAGAATGAAACTAATTTAATTCATAGAAAACAAATAGCAGAAATGAAATTAATTCTAACCCACACTTAACTTGGCCAAATAGTTAAATGCACTCTACTTACCCTATAATCTATCTACCATGCTTATATCCATGCAACTAGGCCATCCATGACTTAATTCTAATTAAAAAGAGCTAATTTGTATCTTGGAGGGAAGAAAAAGGGCTAAATGAGGTTAATGGGGGGTCTAACACATGAAACGAGATTTGGAAGAGGAAAGAGGGGTTTACCCTTATAAAACATTATTATAGCGCGAGAAATGACTTTGGAGTGGAAAGAATTCAAAAGTTTGATGGTAGTGTCTGATGGAGGACAAAAGTTGCGATGTGAGATGTCACAATCGCAGCTTCGCAAGTTTAAAGGGGTAGCGGTAAGGATTAACAAGAATGAACTGAGTTGTGTGAAGTGTGAAGTGACATGGTGGGTCGTGAATCGCAATATCGCAATTTTAGATGGATATCGGTAAAGATCAATACGAATGAACTAAAATGTACGAAGTGCGATTTGTGATGCAATAAAGGTTGCAGTTTGCGATCTGTGATGTGGTAAGTTCTGCGAAGTACGATGAGTGACGTGGCAGAGTTATTGCATCATCGGAATGAGCGATAAGTGTTATGCAAAAAGTTAAACTGTGTGATTTGCGATTTGAAATTTAGCAATATTGTAATGGCAAGAATCAAGCGGTAACTGTTAAGGGTAAAAGCTAAAATGTGTGATTTGTGAAGTGCGACATACGGTGGTGGGAGACTCGAGGAGCAAAGGTGGAGGTCGAGTTTTCAGTGGTTTTGAATTGTTTTTCACGTGTTTTGCTTAAAAAGGGTAAGGCAGCTGTGAATGGAGGAAAACAGAAAAATAAGGCTTTGAAGGGATTAAGTGCATTAGGAAAAGAAAAGATAATTACATCATTAATATGAGAATAAAAGGAGGGGAATGGAGGCATAAGAGAAATCTCAGAAGTAAGACAAACCTGTGGATTCATGCATGGGAAACAAATAGAAATGCAGGATGAAATAGTGAAAGAAAGGCTTGGACTTGGTAATACAATTTCTTCCCAAAAATCAAATAGAAAGAAATTTTGGCCTGTGGGAAGGTCTACCCTACTCAAACTCTATTGACAGAGATGAGAAGGGGGAGACTTGACCACAATTTTTTGGATTTTTTCCTCTATTTTACTACGAATAAGAAATTAAAACTACAATAGCATAAAAACTAAACAGCAATGAAACTTATCAGAAGCAGATCTAACTTAAATGGCAGAAGCAAAACTAGCTGAATGACAGAAAGGAAAAGATAGTAACAGCAGAGAAGCTGAGGCACATGGATTGGGCCCTAACCCACGAGCCTAGCCCTCTGAATCTTAAATCAATCGAATGAAACCAGTTTGCTCACTTCATAAAATAATAAATGCATACATCTCTGAGAGTTTGATCCCTGAATAAAACAAAAATCTCAATAGCTCACAACAATAGTTTTGAATTGAATCGAGACTAGAATAGACTAACTAACTAACTCTTCCTAGTCTAGCTCTGCTCTATTCATTCTACAGGGTAGCTACCAACATCTCCCTAGAAAATGGTGTTTGAGTCCACTTGACTCTCAGTGAACCAGGATTGGGTGCACTCTTCTTTGAGTTGCTTGGCTGCCTTTGGAATTTGAAATACTGGAGAGAATCTTTAGGATCCTTCGGTTGCCTTTGAGAGTGGACAATCCTCCTAGAATTCCTCTTTGTTGTCTCCTCCAAGTCTTTATGATAAAATCCTTATAAAAATGATTAATAATTCATGTTTTTTGGCACTCAACCTTATATTAGGCACTCAGAGTATGTTAGCCTTTATCACCACCTATACTAGCATCATAAAACCAAATAATAATAAAAATGAAAGAAAAAGAGATCTAAGAAGGAAAAAAGGTGACTATTAACCCCTCCAAACATGTCTAATGATGGAGCTCATCATATAGACATATAAAGTAACTTCAAATTTGGATATATAATGCTTTCAGGCACTCATTCATGGATCATATAGAAGAATATATCAACTTATTATCACATTAGGCATAAACCATCATTTATTAATCAAATGTACATCAAACATTAAAATTATATAAGTTAGATCAACTGGAAAATAGAGAAGGGACTTCCACTCTCCACCCAACCATAGTCTAGCTGCATAGCAAACTCTTTTGTAGATTACTACCCTTGAGACGGATCTAGAGTCTAAGGAAATGCTCACATAAGGGAAATTTCACACCAACGATTTGTTTATACACTCAGGTGATGTTTTCCAATGTCCATGTGGTTCATCTACTACTCTCTGTAAGTAAGAAACCTAGTGACTCTCTTACTATTTAAATTTCAAACATGAGGAATTCACCCAAATTATAGAGGGGGGTGCGTTGTTCAATTTCCAAGGGTTGAATCCACTATGAATGTAGTTCATCAGTCAGTTGGAAAACACTAAGCAAACATTATATGGTTCATCAAACTAACTGCAAGCACCTAATGGTTTAACCTAGGGATTGATTCCACTATGAAGGTGGTTGATCGGCCAGTTAGCAAGCACTAAGTGGTCCATCATCCTAACAAAAAGCACCCAGTGTTTATGCCAAAGATCAATTCCACGATGAAGGTGGTATTTTAGCAAGCTAGAAATCACTTAGAAATCACTATGTGGTTTATCAACCTAACAAAAGCATCTAGTGGTTGATTTCAATCATGGAATTTCACACCAGCGACATAAGCTCACACAAGTATTTTAGTGGCCTTAATCATAGTCAAGGTAGTTAACACCCAAAGACATAGGGTATTAGTTCAAGGTCATAGATCCTTAGAATTTAAAATGGGATAAAGAATCCAGTTCCACTCGAAGCTTTAAAAAATGAATTTTTGAGCAACTTCCTTCTCATCCAGTAAGTGAATTCAACCCCAAATTCATTACTATCATGTGTATATGTCGAATTACTTATGTGTTACTTTGCACAACTGAGAGAGAATCACCTTAGGTCTTTGGTGCCTTCTCCTTTTGAGTTTTGTCTTTTATTTGTGAGAGGGAAGGATGGAATTGGAACCACTCATTCCAATCTCTTATCTTCATAAATGAACTGTCATGAAAATAAGCAAACTCCATTTTAATCCCAGTCACATCACATTAAAACCTTTCAGGAAAAATGGATTTTCTCAATTGTGAGTGGTTCCATCATTTAATTTGGTTGGGTATGGATTTCAATTTATGCAATCAAAACAAGAAATTTCACTTAGAACTATGATATGTAGGTTGTCGTTCCTTCAGTGAGTTTAATTGGATTTAACTAATATTTAATAATTGTTAAAACAAAGGTTCAACTACTTATAGTTCTTCCTGCATTGGAGTGGCAGTTACATGTGATGTTACAAAATAAGGGGTCAAAATAGGGGATGTTACATACATATGGTGGGAACATTTTAGAAAAGGTCAAGGGAATTTGAGAAAAGAAATTACCATGGAGAAAATTTGAGAAATATTTTCATGAGAAGTACCTTTTTGAGAGGTACTACAACAAAAAAATTAAGGATTTCCATGAACATACGATAGGGAAACTCACTTGAGATGCTTATACTAACAAAATTCTAGAGCTATTGAGATATGTGTCATATATCAAGGATAAGAAGGTGAAAACCCAGAGGTACCTCAATGGGTTACCATAGTCCTACCAAGATAGGATTGAGTTTGATTGTTCGAGAAATTTGGAGGATGACATCTGAAAGGCTAAGTACTGTTATGAACAGTCTAAGAATAAGGATGGGTTCTGATCAAACCAGAGAAAGAAAGATAAAACTAGTTTCAAAGGAAAGGGACAAAAATCCTTAGGATACAATAAAACGAGGAAGGTTTTTAGGATCACCACACTCGCTAAAGGTGAATTCTAGTGGATGTTCTCAACTAAAAATAAAGATCAACACATTAGATCGACAAGAGAATAGGTTAAGGATCCCAATAGAAATCCATTGAAATTTTGGGGATGTGTAGAGAACCACATTCTAAAGGATTTCCCTCACCAACAATAGAATAGTAAGAGGTTGTATAATGTTCAAGAGGTAACAATAGTGAATGATGTCGCTCATACGGTGCCCTAAATTTATGACACAGTGGAAAATAAGCAAGTGGATCATCAAACTTTAGTAATCAAAATGGAAGGTATGGTCGATAACTAACCTATTTAAATTTTGATTTATCTGAGTTATAATCTGGTTATATCATCTAAAAGGTTTCAGAGAAATGTGTTTTGCATAGGAATTCTTATGCCAAGTCATGGATGGTACAACTAGCCACAAGAGTCAAAAATTGATTAATTAAATTAGTGGAATCATGCCTCGTGGATCTAGGTGGCATGTTCAATAGGGTCACCCTTAACCTATTTTCATTGCGATCATATGACATTTTAATCGGTATGGATTGGATAGTAGCCCACAAAAATAAAGTGGATTTCTATAATAAGTCATTGGAGTGCCTCAAGAATGAAGGTGAGGAAAGAACACTATAAGGATTGAGTGAAGCTTATCTCTATTAGGCTTATCTCTATTGTGTTCTATTTATGATCCAAGTGACCAAGGTTCAAGAGTTTAGCATTTCTAGAAAAGAATACCACCCTATCTTAAAGTAATTTAGTGGCACGTTTCCATAAGAGGTGTCAGGATTTCCCCCCAGGAGGGAAATTGATTTCTCCATTGAGTTGATAACTAGAGAAATCACGTTCTTGAAAGCCCCATATCACATGAGCATGCCACAACTGGTAGAGTTAAATATAGAGTTTAAGGAAATGATGGATATGGGGTATATTAAACCCAACATGTCAGCCTAGGGAGACCCAATGCTAATTGTGAAGAAAAAAGATGGCATGTCACGATTGTGCATCAACTATTGACAACTAAATAAAGCCATAATGAAAAACAAGTATCTACTCCCCAGAATTGATGACTTGTTCTATCAACAGAGAGGTGTTACCATGTTCTCTAAAATGGATTTAAGATCTGGCTGCCATAAAGTTAGAATTAAATATGAAGATATCCATAAGAAAATATTTAGTGCCTTTTGGGTTCATAAATTCCCCAGTTGCATTTATGTGTCTGATTAACATTGTTCTCAGCCTATATTTGGATGAGTTTATATTAGTTTTTGTGGATGAAATATTGGTTTATTCGAAAACTAGGGAAGAAAATGAAAATCATTTGAATTTATTGTTTCAATTGCTGATAGAGAACAAGTTGTATGCCAATACCAAAAAATGCAATTTCTTCCAACCACAAGTTCAATACTTGTGTCTTGTTGTCTCAAAGGAAGGTGTAGTTGTGTACCCCGAAAATATTAAGACCATAATTAATTGGCCCACTCCACAAAATGTCACAGAGGTTAGATCATTCATGGGATTGGTCGGATATTACCAACGATTCATTTGATATTTTTCAAAGATTGGGAATCCAATCATAGGCTTGCAGAAGAAATGAATCAAATTTCAATGGAAATAAAAGTGTGCAACTAGTTTTGAGTAGCTCAATAAATTTCTCACACATGCACCTATTTTGACGATAGCAAATACATAAAAGGATTTTATGGTTTGCACAGATTCCTATAAGAAAGGACTAGATGGAGTCATGATGTAAGAAGGACATGTAATTTGTTACAAGTCAAGGAAACTAAATTTATAAGAAGAACTATGTAACTCATGACTTGGAGCTTGCAACAATAGTGCATGCACTAAAAATGTGGAGACACTACTTGCTTGGGAGGAATTTTGTGTTGATGTCTACTAATGGAGGGATGAGATACTTGTTTGACTAGCCCAAACTAAATGTAATAAAATCCATATGGTTGGCTTTGACTAGTGAGTTTTATTTCTAAATAAAGCACATTAAAGGAAAATAAAAAAAGGTAGCATATGCACTTAGTAGAAGTCTACAAGTAGCTCATCTGGAATCCATGAGGACTTATGAATTTGATATGAAAGAAGCTTTGCTACATGATGAGTATTACTGGCATGTGAAGGAATGCTTACAATATGAGATAGAGGGATCATTGAGAAATAATTACACACTCATTGATTATGGTATGTTGTAGTTTAAGGATAGATGGTATGTGCCTTATGTAGTTGAATTGAAGAAGCTCGTGAAGGACGAGATTCATAAGATACTTTATTTAGGTCATACTAGATATAAGAAGATAATAAAAACTATAAGGAATATGTATTATTGGCTAGGAATGGAAAAGGAAATTGTTGAATACATTGCCAAGTGTGTAGAATTTCAACAAGTCAAAGTGGAATGCAGGCACCCAACAGGACTGCGACAACCAATTCCAATGCCAGAGTGGAAGTGGGAAGTCATATCTATGGAATTCATAATGGGATTTCCAAGGACATCTAAACAGTATGATTATATTATGGTGGTAGTAGAAAAGTTGAGTAAGGAAACCCACTTTAGTTGTAAATTCCACCCACGAAGGAATTTACATAGCTCAAATTTTCATGAAAGAAATATTCAGATAACATGGAATACCTACGAAGATCATTTCATATTGGGATGCCAAGTTCACATCAAATTTTTGGAAGACATTGTTTGCTGGTTTTGGAACCTAGCTAGATTTTAGTATGGAATATCATCCTCAGATAGATGGCCAAACTAAGAGAATGAAAAAAAATTAGAGGACATGTTGAGGATGTGTGTTATTCATCAGCCAAATAGGTGGGAAGAGTTCTTGCCATTAGTTCAATTTGCATACAACAATGGGTACCAAGAGTCGTTGAAGATGAGCCCTTTCAAGGAATTGTATGGTAGAAATGCATCACTCCCATTAGTTGGGATGATCCAGTGAACAATGTGGTTCTTGGACCATAGATGTTAAAAGAAATGGAGCAAGAAGTGCTCAATATCAGGAAAAAAAAATTGAAGGTGGCCCAAGATATAAAAAGGAGTTATGCAGATCAATAAAGAATGCACAAAGAATTCCTTTTAGGATATCATTTATATCTCTGCATCAAACCGAGTAAGAGCTCATTGAAAGTGGGGTCTTGTGCTATGTTGGAACCAAGATTTTGTGGACCATTTCAAATTTTGGAAAGAGAAGGACTAATGGCAACTTATATATTGATCTTACTACCCACAGTGAAATCACGTGATGTATTTCACATTTATTCAAGCTCAAGAAGTATGTGCATAACACTAATAATGTCATTGATTGGTTTGTGATATAGGTGGAATCTCTGGGAGAATTCCAATTGGAACCATCATGCATCCTATATCATAGATAGATTGCACTCCATAATAAAGTAATAAAGCAATTCAAGGTGCAATGGAAGAATTTTGGACTAGATTAAGTGACTTGGGGGATTGAAAATCAAATGAGGGTACTCTACACATTTTTGTATAATGTATAAATGAATGTAAGAATTATAAATATAAAGCTCAATTTTTTTATTTTTTTGTTTGTTAATAGAACAAGATGTTCCCTTAAGGGGGTGGGTTCTATAACAACCCTCTTTTGTTACCCTTATATTTTGTATTAATAGTTATGTGTTTCCAACATAAGGGTCATGGTTAGTGGAAGCAGTTGTACCGTAAACTCAAAAAATAAATGCAAAATTAAATGAATGGCTGAGGAGAGGACGACACAGATCCATAGTTCTGAGGGAATAGGGAGCTCTCTTGTTTGAAAATCCATGAAACTACCTTGAAGTATTATGGGAGTAGGTATGACCTAATTGGGCTATCACCAACTAATAAGAGTTATGATATTGGATAGGAGTTGTGAGGGGGTAGGATGATGTTCATTGCTTCTTGAATATCAAGGAAAAAATAAGAAGACGATGGTTTTCAAGAAAGAAAAGGAAGCGTAGAGGGGGAAGAGTACATATGATGGAATAAGAATAAATCAAACTTGGCATGGAGTGTAGTAAGTGAATTAAGAAGTGAGGAAAGATGATTCCTCTTTTAAAAGTGAATGGACATACAAGATAATATATTTACGCACAACGAAGAGGTGTGTAATATTTTTCTTCATGATTGGTTTTCTTCTTCTAAATCTTCTTGTTTGTTTGGTTATCATTTTAGGAAATGTCAAATATTGGAATCAATACCATGGATTTGTAGATCTTGATGAAAGGAAGCCAAGTCAATCATGGAGCTAATTGTTGAGCCATGTTCTCTATGAATTTGGATGTTATTCATTATGTTTTGTGCATGAGGCCGCTAGATAATGTGTATTTTCCTGTGTGGTCAGTGGGAGGCTTAGTGAATGACCAAATCACTATGATGCTTATTGTGTGGTTGATAACACACTTGGACATGGAAATCTAAGTCACTGTGGTGCTTGCTAAAGAGTTGTTAACCATCTGGATAGCAGACTGCAGACCCATGTGGTGTTTTCTATGAAAATATAGCTAATAAAACACCTGGACAATGGATTCAATCTCCTCAACTGAGAAATACCCCATTTGGATAGAATGGACTCGGGAAAGTAAGTGAGTTATTATGGTGCTTACTATCACAGGACAATTGATAAACCACTTGCATAGTGTACTCCATATTTGAGTGTCTATTTAAACCATTTGTGTGAAGTCCCTTGAGCATATATTTCCTTAGACTTTGGATCTGGCTCGGGGGTGATCAAATGCAAGAAAGGTTGTAGTGTGGATGGCCTATGATTGGGTGGAGAGTTGAAGTTCCTCCTTTAGCTTCCAACCATCTTTAAATACATAGATAATTTCAAATTAATCATGCATATTGAGTTACGAAATATGATGTTCCTTGTTATTTTATGACTGTTGCAATATCTTGTGTGTTGATGAATGTAAATGAATTCTTGAGATGAAAGGCTCATTGTTGTAACTATGACTGGAATGATATCTTGTATGTCCATGAATTATAATACATGCCAGGAAGATGTTGTCCATTATTATGTTCATTATGGATGGGAGAAGTTGTGTGTTTATGCTCATCCAATTAATTTATAGGGCCTGTGAATAAGCATACAACTCAACATGTTCCATGTACAAGTTATTATGTTAAAATTGAGGGATTCGGGACTTTAGACCCTTGGGCCATAATTCTTATAAATTTGGCAGTATGGGTTGATCCCTTTTATTATACACGATCATAAAATTTGAGGTTCAAGCCTTGAGCCCTTGAACCATAAAATTTAGGTATTTGGCGTAGGATGGTCACCCTCCCCATTTCATAAACCCAACTATTTGATTCTTTTTGTTATATATGTATATGGCATAAATACCAACAAGCGAAAAAACTTAAAACTCATATGTGTGTGTGAGTGGGGTTGACATCGAAGGACCAAGGGTGGATCCTTTCCTCGACGGAACTGTGACACATGAATAATCATGGCCATTGACCATTGGTAATAAACCTGTGTGCGTAAGAAGATAAGGGGGCCAATATAAGTGGGCCAAAGACCAAATGAGAGAAAGGGATGAAAGTGGGACCAAGGTAGAACCAAGAGTACGGGAACTCTACCTATTGGCCCACTGCCCATCACGCACTGCTCATCGCCTAATTATGGGTTATTGCATGGTAAGCATAAGGCAAGTGTGCCGACGAAATTGGCCAATCTGACTATGGTTCTCGCTGCAGAACCCTAATACTACCCAGCACTCATTGCTATAAGTTGTTTCTTATTGTAACATGAAAATAGGTGTGTCGAAAATGGTTATGTCGATCCAGGCATGATTCCAAAACAAAACCTTATCACCACCCACTTCTTAGTCCTAGGTCAATTGTTAAACGCCGCAAGTGATAATACGAGCGAGCGACTGAGCCGAATTGGCATGGACCTAGCACGGCGAGCACCACTGTGATGAATTTTCAAGATCACTAAAGTCTGGTGGAGGCCACATGTGTGCCACTTAGTCAGTGTGATGGCATGGCCTTTTTTAATAAGTCGATCTTTGATCACGCATAACTTTTGATTTGAGACTCAGATTGAGATGAATTTTATATCATCGGGAAGCTCTCAACGGTTTGAGTGCAATGGTGATGTCAGAATCTAATTTAGAAAACTTGAGAGAAGAGGCATTTTATAACCTTATCCTCATAACATATCTTGGGGTCGAGTTAAAGAAAGTAATTAACACCTTACACTGGCCAAGGTAAGATCAAGGGGTGGGAGTGTGGTTACATCTATTTTATATTTTTAGATCGATTGAGTGCACAAAACAATACCACATGTCATGTTTATTTGAAGGTGAAGGAGTTATTTCTTATGAATTTGTTGAATAAAAACGTTTTGAAAGGATGTCTTCATAAGCTCACAAGGAATTTTCATGTGGATAAAGGACCCATAACACTTATGATGTAATGAAGAAGACACATAAGGTTGAATCGTACACAATTTATTAGTCCAAGGGAATTTTATCATACAATTTTACCCCAATATTTAAATTAAGTTGACATCCAACCCCCTTAAACTCCTTTCTATGTTAACAACCAAACTAACAAAACACATAGAACATATGATGAACATTACATAAAAAAACAATGAACAATTCACTCAACATTAACAAACATTAGAAACCTAACTTCCGCGATATTGAGAACCCAAACTTATGATCATGTAAAACATATTGAAAAACCAATCATGAAATTGAAATTGAAATTAAAATTTTTAAAATAAACAAAATCAGTTTACCAAATATTAAAAAACAAATTAATAAATATATAAATTTTAAACTTAAATTTCATATTAACTAATATCCATACAAACCAAAAAAAATAGTCATATCAATTACCAATATTAAAAATATAATGTCATCATTTATAATTTGAATATAGCAATCTTTATTTGTAAATGATTAATATCATTATCTATAATGAATTAAATATGAACCTTATATAAAAATGAATTTATAAAATATTCTTGTAAGGGAAAATGATGAATAAGTAATTTCGAAATTTTATTTGTAAATGATTAATGTCATTATCTATAATGAATTAAAGATGACCTTATATAAGAATTAGTTTATAATGATGAATAAGTAATTTTGAAATTTTATTTGTAAATGATTAATGTCATTATCTATAATGAATTAAAGATGACCTTATATAAGAATTAGTTTATAAAATATTCTTGTGAGGGAAAAATGATGAATAAGTAATTTTGAAACTTAAATATTATGTGAAAGAATATCCTTAATAAAAAAATAAGAAAATCACATCAATTACAATTATTACATATATCATCATTTATAATTAAAAATAAATTTGATATAACAATATTTTTTTTTAATGATTAATATCATCATCTATATTTTAAATTTGAAGTAACAATACTTATTTATTTTTTTTAAATGATTTTGTATTTCACAAAAACTTAAAGTTATGTACAATAATTAATTTCTACTATGTACCTAATAATCAACCAAACAATAACCATGCTTGCTTTTTTTCAATGATAGATTACATAACTTGAGAGGGTGGCAACCACAATAACCATGCCCCTCTTGTCATGATAGATTACATACCTTGGAAGGATGGCAACAATAGCATTCAAGATAATCGATTGCATATGTGGTAAAAAGAACATGGAATCAATGATGAGTTGAAAGGCCAAGGCAACGAGTACCATGTTGTTTTTGTTATATAAGAAATTGAAAATTATTTATATAAATGAGTGTTAATTGATTTTAATTTTAAATTTTAAGAAGTTTGATTTTATTATTGGAGATTTCTGGATTAGAACGGTGTAGCATTTGGATTTATGGAATATTATTTTGGATAGTAATTTTATTCTTTATGATGAAAAAATAAATAAATAAATAAATTATTTAAATTTGTTTAAAATATATATAATAAAATAAATTATATATTAATAAATTTGATTTTAATAGATTTAAAATTTTAACATAAATTATGTATTAAGATTTTAAACATTTTAAACTTAACACACAAATTTTTTTTTAATTACTTGAATAACTAAATTTAAAATTAATATGAATTTAATTTAATATATATAATTTTAAATTTAATTTAATTTTATACTTTTAAAATATTTTAATTATTATGGTGTGATATATAGTTTTCATAAAATTATAATTTTAGTGTGCTCATATAATTTTTTGAATTCATTTCTCTGGGGTGTATTAACAATAAAGTGTGCTAAATGGAAGGTAAATAAGCTCTTCAATGTCACCCCGCTCTCACAAAGGGGAGCTAGGGCCATCCTACCTTCCATTTGGCAGGGCCAATTAAAATAACATATGAACAACATTACATGGCATTCAATGCATGTATCACCACCTCATGAATGTGGGCCAAGACACTCAACTTACCTCTGAGCCGAGAGCCTGAGCCGAGAGCCTTTGAGCCACACTGGTTTCATGTGGTTAAGCCTTAGTTCGTTGGGAAATTAGCTACCCACTCTCTAAAAATATTTTCCTAGTGTGTCATTTCTATCTTGAGCAGAAGGGAAGGCATAGGTCCCCTTAACTGGCTTCCTCTTGGTTATACACGGTGGATTCTTGCACCATTTTTGAGTGGAGAGTAGCAACTTTGTCCCAGCTCTATGAGAGTGCTCAACAACTAGTGAAAGGGACTGACCTTTGGTTAGTATTAAGTGGTGGGTAGGAAATGGACTCTAGCTCTTGGCATTCATCTACAATTAGCATAATCAATCCATGATTTCAAGTGATCCTTTTCACAACTTCTACTAGTTCCTCTTAAATTTTCTATAGTCTTCATGGATAATTTGACAAAGGTTAAATATCTAAGTCCTATGTTGCCACTTAATAACCCAAGACCACTAGTTTCCTTGCACTCGACCTATGAATTTACCAGCTTAGTTGATAGTTGTGTGACCCCTCCCCTTGAGGAATCCTTGTGAGATCCCATAAATTCCCCTCACATGCATTCCTACCTAGTTGGACAACAACCTTACCCCCTTGGCTACAATGTAATTGCTCCTAGTTATCTTTCCTTTGGGCAGAATACCTAGCTAAACATTGAATTCCTTCAGTGCACCCTCACAACCAGTAGTTTTACCATCATTTCTACTAAACCTCCCACAATGCCATGTTAGAGAATGAGATATTGACATGGCTTGGCTAGTAGAGGTTAGGGAAGTTATCAGGATTACTCTTGAGCACAATCAATAGCTCAGAGATATAGGGATTCAACTCTAGAGCACATTCAGTCTGCGGTGGAAAAAGTCGCATTGGAAGCTATGGAAGAGTGGAATGCTTACATTGATGAGGATATACTTAGCCATGCAGTAGATTAGATCCTTGATCCAGGCCACACATGTGGCCATAAAACTCTATATCTATGAATTATTGAGCTTTATTGGCATCTCAAAACGCTTATTGGTAAAACTTTGGAGGAGAAAGAAGACAATAAAAGTAAATTTTTTCTACAGTTTAGCATACTACTTGCTCGCCAAATGTCTCTTGAGCACAGGTATATGGCAATGTGATTGGCCAGGATTTAGGCCCTAATTTCTAAGGGAAAAGGACTAGCATCTTTGGGCACCCCCACTACGCCAATTGGCATGTCAACTTCAAATCCAGTTTGTTTTATGGGTTACTTTTTTTCTTACAACAATGTTTTTGACTAGTTATAGATGCCTTTAGCTATGTTAGGTCATAGTTAGTGTAGTTGTAGTTTTCTCACTGTTAGCTATAAAAACTTCCTTCATAGTACTATTATTTGGTTGAACACTTGTTATGTCATTGAAGAGCTTTCTAGATTATCCACAGTATTAAAGAACATTTGTCGATGTTTCGAATGCCAACGGGGATCCATCTGCGGGACTTTTGAATGAAGAATTGAAAGAAGGGATTTAGGTCATTAATAGTGAAGAAAAATTTATAAAAGAGCCGACCTGAATTATTATTATTATTATTATTTTTATTTCATAATTTTTTTAATATTTTTTATTTTAATTCCATAAATATTAAGTAATAATTTTATTTCTATTTTAACAATTTATTTTAATTTCATAATAATTATTACTTTTAAGAAAATAAACTAATTTTAATTTAATTAAATATTATTAAAATAATTAATAATAATAGTTTTAATTGATAATATCCAATTATTAATAAATTAGAACTAATAATAATTAATTTATAATCTAACTAACTTAAAATCCTAAAAATATTTTAATATGAGTTAGTTAGGATAATTAATAATCAACAATAATTTTGACTATTATGTATTTTTTTGACAAAACTTTTACTTTTTTGGTCGTTGGTCTAGTTTTCCCAATGGCGGACCATGACATGAAGATGATTGATTTATGCTCTCTTTTAAATAATCAATAGAATATCAAGTTTTTTAAAAAAAGTTGTTTGAATTCATCAACAATTAATTAGAAATATATTGTATATCATAATATTCAAAGTAATATAAGTTCAAGGAGTTATGTCAACCATTTTCTCTAAGGTTATTAAGTAATTTGTTGGTTATGTGTTGAAAATTGCTTAGTTTAAATCCTTTTGGTGTGGTGCATAAATCTATCCTAACATGTTTATTAAGGGCACCATCTATGAATATGGGAGAAACATCTACTAGGCTCCTTTTAAAGGTTTTCCTTTGAAAAAAATCCAAAATAATGCTTGAAAAACACAATTATTCTTCTATTTAACTTTCTCACCTTGTGGATATGGATTCTTAATCAAAATATTCAATTTGAGTGTTCAAGAAATTATCTACACTATTAATATTTTAATCATGTATATGGAGTTGTCACCATGGAATAATAATACTTAGGATAAAACCTAAAACCTTTTACCTAAGGATATGGATACTTAATGAAACAACTAAACTAAGGTTTTCAACAAAATACTTGCATTGTTAACATTTATTCATGTATATAGAGTTATCATGATGTATAATTGTCACTTACATGTGGAACTCAAAAAATTTACTAGTGGATTTGGACACTTAAACACGCCTTAAACAAAGCACTAAATTGAGGTGTTTGTTAAGGTATATCATTCACTATATGAAAGAACAAGAAGCCACCAAAAAATTGATCCAATAAATTGTAGTTGGTTCCCAATTTAGTATTTTGTTTATGAAATGTGGATATTAATAAGTTTCAATGTTTTTTTTGGTATGATTACTAGGCACATGGCTCTAATTTGATCCAAGAAGACCACTTTACATAATGGATGATTCATAGTATGTACTTACTGATGATCCTTGGTATTGTTGCAACTCCCAAGGCTACCAACTTAAATTATCAACCCGGGTTTGTACAAACTTAAGAGGTGTTGGCACTATATGTGCCGCATGCAATGTGTCCTTCTTTAATCAATTTGATGCAATGAAGTGAATATCATGAAATCAAACCTAAACTAATTGCATAAATGGAAATGCTTGAAATGGAAACCTTAACCTATTGCAGGAAATAAAATACAAAGAAAGAAAACCTATTCTAATTGCATAAAATAAAGAGCATGAACCAAATCTTCATCATTTCATTCAAAATAGATTAGACCTAGTGTTAGAGTTCATTAGGTGCTTCATAAAGTAATCATGAAAATCATCACTATGTCATTCAATTCATGAACCTATCACCTAACCCTTAATTGTTGGAATGTGTTGCAGTGGTAAAAAGGCCAATCCCAAGTGGTTTTTGGTCTTCCTCAATCATTGTTTTAGAGCCTAAGGGTCATTAATCCAGATTAAGAGGAAAAAATCAAGATTTTGGAACAAATCTAGCCAAGTTTACATGGTGCTACAACATGCTACAGGATTGGATCCTTGAGCATTCTGGGGGTGGAAAAGGTGAAATAAAGGTGGAAAAGGGTATATGAAGGTTGTATGAGGCTTTTTCCATGCTTAGCACCTCTCAGAGGTCCATCTTACACAAAACAAATGCACACGATGTCCTTCAATGACCCAGAAATGTACTTTCAGTGGCAGAGTTTTGAGGGCATTGTGTAGTGAGGAGAAAGAGGCTGATGATGGTAGGAGGAATGTAGGATGACAATGCTAACCCTGCAAATCAACAATAGTACCTGCACACACACACACACACAAAAAAATATGATTTTATACTTGCAAAGACTAAAATAACTAGTATGTCCTCCAATTTATCTCACTAAATGACTAAGAAAATCGAATGAAAATGATATGGGGTAATTTTTTTTATTAAATAGGATATCATAAGTCTCCAATCCAAGTGGAATCAATCAAAAATACCCTTTTTAACATGTGCTAAAAAATAGCAGAAAATTACTACTCCAAAAATCAGAAATTCAAGAATCAGTGAGCTAGTTAACCTACCAAATGCCTAGCTTGATCAAGTTAAAATGCTATGGGGTAAAGTTTGTTATTAACTTGAATTTTTTTATAACTCAATCCAAGTGGAATCAACTTGGAAGGATCTCATTAACATGTTCTAAAAATTAGCAAAAAATCAGTACTATTTTGCTACAAGAGACTTCCATAAATTCTAGATTTGTGAACTAGTAAACCAATCCAAGTAGCTCAATGATGAATATGAATTTTAGAATTTGTTTTAAGGATGCATAATGCTTGTTACTCTATAAATAACCTACAAAAAAACTCACTTCCGTCATTTAACCAATATAACCTACAACAAAGAAAGCATGAACACTAAATGCACAAATAAGAAATGCAAGTGAAAAAAGCATTCAAAGGAAATAAAGAAATTGCACAACATGGATTTGAGGCTCCTGGGATGGCCAAGCCCAAGGATACTCAGAGTATTATGAAGGAAACCAATATTGAGAAACTAAAAATGGCAACAAACTTCATTATTTGAATCAATCCAAGTACATCTCTGCTATAAATGAAAGTAGAGTTGTTAAATAACAAGTTTTCTCCACAAGAAGACTAAGAAATACATGTCGCTAGAGGAAAATTCGAATTGGTGCTTATACAAATTGATGGGGAATAATACCCCTTGAAATAAGACAACTTTCCCCTCCAAAATCCCTCAAAAAGTGGTTTTGGTTCCCAATAGGAGGAATCTTCATTTGATGACATGGAACACATTCCTAGATTTTCTCAATCTGTGGAGCTCCATAATTTGTTCAATAATTTCATAATATCTTGTTCATTTATCATCCAATCTTGGTCCATCCTATAGTAGGGATCAAGTCCCTATATTATCTCATTCAGAATTTACTCAATATTCTCTCAATGTTCTAGAAAAATAAATGATATTAGGCACATAATATGAAATTATCTCTAAACCTTCCTAAGAACATATTAAAGCTTAAAAAGCATTCTTAAGTGTATAAGGAGATATTTAATATAGCCTTTATGTGCCTAAGAAAGGTTAGATGGGCCTTAATTTGTGTCTAATTCGGAGGCCCATCACTTACCTCATTTAGAGGATGGTACCCAATGTAAACCTAATTCTTTAGGGCTCAAGACTAGGTCAACAATCAACAACTAGCTCAAACCAAATTCTTTAGGGCGCAAGGCTAGGTCAATAATCAACAATTGGCTCACAAAGAGAGCAAGCATGTCACAAAGTCAAATTTGAAGTCAAGAAAGGTAGGGTAATAACTTTCCTCCCAACCTGTTGAGCTAAACTAATTAACATACTTAAGATCTTTTTTTTCCTTGTATAATGTATATCCTGAAGAAATCCACTAAATACTTCCCCTCATTTTGACAATGATATTTAAGGTAAACTAGATTCTTCAAGGCATATGGCTAGGTTAATAATCAACAATTGACTCATGAAGATGGAAAGCACGTCACAAAGTGAGATTTTAACTTAGGTAAAAGAGAACAATAGCTTTCCGCTCAACCACTTGAATTACATCCAATTAACAAACATACTTAAAAGCTATGATATCATTTTACATATTCAAATCTAGCAAAAAACACTTTATACACTAAAGCATGAAAAATGTAATGTGGAGTGCACAATACAGTTAAATTTTTCACTTGCATATGGATCACTCAAAAATGTTGAATGGGAAACAATAGCCATAAGGTTGCAATTTCCCTATTCGTTGAGAAACTAAGATTTGGTAAACAGAAATATTTATCTTGAAGGGATCCAAGCTATTATAGGAGGTTAATTCCCATATATTCAAGTATGGATTTTCAATTATGTTGGTCCAATTAATATTTAGAGTGAGAAAGAGAGAATTATAAAAATTTGGTGATCGTGTATAAAACCCATTTTCTACATATGTAAATGTTTTGATTAATCTCTAATGAGCTATGAATTCCAAATTCATAATTAATTGGAATAAATACTCACTTGAACATAAAGGAAAGAAATTTAAACCTTTACATTAAAACATGAAAACCGTTGAGTATATTGATTGTGCTTTATTCAATTCATAACATTATTCATTTAAATTGTTATTTATTTTTCTCAAATTAGATGACTATATCACAAGAGCGTGTTTCCACTGCCCCACCAAGCCAAGTAGTTGGTGGACGTGGAAACACACCCTCATAACCAAACTTTATTGATTCCTAGCTCGAGTTTGTATGATGTGAGTGGATCATTGTGCACCTAAACCATAATGGAATATGCCACCAACATTGAATATTGGCCATCTCGCCAGGCCTTCCAAGGCCTGGCTCATGAGAAGTATAATTGTCTTCCTTGGCTCATGAGAAGTCTAATTGTCTTCTCATGTCATTCACTTCTCTCCTATTATAGCTATTACCTCCATTCAGGTTGTCTGGTTTTTGGATCACTCAGTTTTTCAACTCCTTCAAGTACCTTAACAATTCACTCTATGGGCACCGACCGACCCATTTTGTGAACCTCAACCAAGCCTAGTCCATTCACTCTGGAATTTTAGTTGTCCATAATTAGTAGGTTCACTCCCCTGAGGTGAAGACTTGGGGGCGACGCACATTTTTCTTCCCGGTATACTAGTCTGGTTTCATTGTTTCCTTCTCCAAATCAAATTGTAGTGCATACAGTGGCTTTTGAAGTTGGTTTTCAGTGTATGGTTGTGGATAATTTATCTAGGCTTCAGACATCCTCGGCAGACATCTTCGTTGTCTCTAGTTTTCACTTCCTCTATGGTCTTTATTTCATTTATGAGTTTACTCATTTTCTAGAATTTTATCTAGCCACCCTTTCAGTTGGGTGCTCTACCTGTAGCTCCTGTCTAGTTCATGTGGACTTATAGGTATTCCCCAGCTCATCTCTTATAGACTTGTGCACTCTCTAGTTTTTGTTAAGTCCCTATATTACTACTATAGTCCCTTATTGTTGTTAGTGCAACCCCCTTATTGTTATTATTGTACCCCTGTAACCCCCATATTGTTATTATTGTGCCCTTAAATTATTATTGTTAGGTCGGTTAGGATTACATTTATGGACTCTATATATAGAAAGGAGGTTTTGTAATTTGTATCATCCAAGAATTGTTCATTCATGTAATGTATTAGAGGTTGCCCCCTCGAAGTGGCTTATTTCTAAGGCGTTGATATCTCTTTTCTTCTATTTTTGGAGCTGGCTTCACAACAGTTTTCCTCTTCAACCAATATTGAGTTCTCCCTTTTTCCTTTGGCTTCCACCACCCCACCAAGCCAAGTGGCTAGGGGACGTGGAAGCACACCCCCATAACCAAGCTTTAAGGACTCCTTTCTCGAGGTTATCTCACGCGAGTGGATCAATGACTACCTGAACCATAATGGAATACACCACTAGCATTGAATATCAGCCACCTCGTCAGTTCTACCAAGGCTTGCTTCATGCAAAGTATAATTTCCTTCTCATGTCACTCATTTCTCTCCTCTTAGTTCTATTACCTCCATTCAAGTCATATGGATTTTGTATCACTATTTTTGTCGCCTCCTTTAAGTACTTGCACAATTCACTCTGTAGGCACTAGCTAACCCACTTCTATGAGCTTCAACTAGGCCTATTCCATTCACTCTGGAATTATAGTTGTTGTTCCATAATTAGCAGGTCCACTCCCCCCAGGTGGAGACTCAAGGGCGATGCACATTTGGTTTCCCATTATTATGGTCTGACGTCGTTGTTTCCTTCTCCATCTCAAATTGTAGTGCATGCAATGGATTTTGAAGCTAGTTTTCAGCACAGAGTTGTGGATCATTTATTTGTGCTTTAGACATCCTCGATGGGCCTCTTCATCATCTCTAGTTTGTACTTCCTCTATGGTCGTGTTTTCATTGATGATTTTTCCCATTTATGGACTTTCATCTAGCCACCCTTTCAGCTAAGTGTTCTACCTGCAACTCTTGTCTAGTTCATATGGATTCATAGGTATTCCTTGGTTCATCTCTTGTAGACTTGTGCACTCTCCAGTTTTCCCCTTCAACCAATCTTCAACTCTCCTTTTGTCCTCTACCTTTCCCTCTCTATGGTATGTTGTATGTTGATGTCTCCTTGAGCCCTCATCTTCATCTAACTTCTTGCCATTTGCACCTCACCCCTCCCCACATGATTGCTCCCACTTGGCCACCTGCTTGTTCCCCTCTCCCTCTAATTTCTTGGTCCTGTCTTCTTGCCGCAACCTTCCCCGTTCCCTGTCAATGTGCACATGTTCGCCAAGGGGCGACCTATTATCAGGAGCATGCTTCTCGGAGCTACTCTCATACTCATCACTGCTTGGAAGAAACAACTGTTGTGTTTTAGGACCATACTCTAGACCCCATTTAGGAAGAGATAACTTGCATGGAACATGAAGGAACCTTCACATGTCAACAACTTTAAGATATCGAAGTTCTTACTGAGCTAGATAACTAGGTTTCAAACGTAAGTCACACGTAAGGCCGCTTCAACCAATACATGTATAATATCAACTTATACTGGCATTTGAAGTTTCTCCTGGGTCGTATCCTAATGGACCTGTTTGTGCATAGAGTTGGCATGCTCCAGTCTCTGGAGTACCTCCACTGTGATCTGAGGGACCTGGACCAATGTTTGGATTGCATTGAGCAACATTTGGGCATCCCACCTCAGACTGGCATAAATCCCAGAAATAATGAAGATCCAATTCAGGTTGTCGCCACTAGTTCTAATCCATTTGTTTAGTTTATGTCATGCCCTAGAATATTTTGAATTCTGATCTTATAGTCTGTCTTACTAGCCTATTTGTCATGATTTTTAGTTTTATCTTAGTCTTTAGTATTTTTGGATATTTGATATCTTCTACCTCTTTGCGAATTGTGCAATTTTAGTTATGGTCCAGTCTTCCTAATAAAACATCAACCTAAAATATTCAACTATTTATGTATATTCCAATTTAAAAGGAAATAAAATATTTGCCCCATAAAAAAAAGTAATATTATTTATTTTTCAGTAATATTTTCATACATGCACCTTGCTAAATTATCATAAACAAAAATTATTCACAATCAATATCTTTCTAAATTAAAGTTTCAATACATAATTACGATCAGCACAAAGAACCCTAAACAAATTCCCATAAACACGTTGACCATGTAGTGAAACTACAACATAATATCCAATTTGCGAAAATACACTTATTCCATGAACTTGAAAGGCACAGAACAAATGTCTTCGTGATTATTGGTGACAAGATGTATCATTATGCCATGCAACTATGAAGGTAGAAGTGCTAACCACTACATATCATAAAGCTACAAATTTTAAGGAGGTTGCCACTATGCCATTCTTATTTTCGGAGTATTTAACATTATATTTCTTAATAATATAAAGTTTATATTGAAATTCAAAACTTGTATAGTAAAGAACGTTTTAATGTGAGTTATAAAGAATTATAATTATAACACTGAAATAATAAAATGTTAAAAAATTATTATTTGATTAAAAAAATTTGGAAAATAAAATAATATAAATTTATTGTAATATTAGTATAATTAAAAATAAAAATAATTTTTAATTATTGTTTTTTTGTAATATTTTTATATTTTATATAGAAATATATGTGTTTTTAAGAGATCGTTCATTCTCAATAACAAGGCTCAAAATCATTGTATCAAAGTTCATCATGCCACATGCCATAATTGAATTTGGATTTGGTGGAGATGTTTCCAGTTATTCCTTCCAATCACCTAAAATAAACTTAATTAATATCTTTTAATTATTATTATGAAATATAAATGTTATTTAAAAACAAATAATATTTTAACAAAAATTCATAAAATATTTTCAATAGTGATTACTTTATTTATTTCTTTTAGCATATGTTTTGCTCAATATGAAATGTTTGATAATAGTGGATAAACAAGACAAGCATACATTGCCTTTCTCATCCAAAACCCTCTTCTAGGACATTGAGTATATAATTGAAAATGTTTAAGAGGATGTAAGAGTCATCAATTGGGTTTTGATGCACATTCAACCCTTCATTTACCTTTACTTTTGGCCAATTTCGCAGTGAAGGCCCAATCTTTAGTGAGTGAGATCACATTACCATAGTAGCTCATTAGAAGAGGCGATTGATATCTACAATCAATGTTAAAGGGAAACAAAATTATGAAATCTTGATGAGGAGGAATAGTGAGAGCCTTTTCTTTTGATCATTACAAGTAGATAATGTTACTTTGAATAATGAAATGCTTCATCATTCTGATTGATTTTTTAACGCTGTAATTTTCTTTGAATCAAATATATGTGTGTGTGTGGGGGGTTTGGGGGGGCTTACTCACTTGTAATTTTAGATATATATTTTAAATATGATAGTATTGATGGACCTTAGACTAATTCATTATTGGTTTGTTCATGGGTTAAATGATATGTTTGTTTTGAACTGGATAGACCATTAAGGTTTGTAGTGTCCTTCACTATTTCACCTAGACTCTTTAAAAAATGGGCGACTCTAATGCCATGGTTCACATAGCGATTGAAATTTATTCAAATGTAACATGAAGCCTCCACATCATATATGATATCATAGATGTGTTATATGTGAATAAATATTCAATTAATGTATCTAAAACTTAGATTTTGTTAGTAAACCCGAGAGATAAATAAATACTTAATAACAATAAAGCATGGACACAATAATTTTACCCTAGAACCTCTTGCAGGAAAACCATATGCGAATAATAGACCTATTATTCCTCATGGCTTACAAGCATCCACACCTTCACTAAAAAGCAACTAAGCCAACCAATGTCCCCAAGCCCTTTAAAGGCTCCATCACATGTAATCCATGGACTCTAATACCATAAGCCACAAAAACCATGTGTTTGAAACAACCATTGTATACCTAAAAGCTTTCATTCTTTCACAGATTCAATGTTACCCTAACATTAGTCCCTTTAAACTTGAATGGGGAATCTACATCATGTCCTCCCCTATCACCTAGGTCTACTCGAGGACTTTACCAAGGTACACATGCCCATGAGGGCTTCACTGGGGGAGCAATACCATACCACGTGCATTCATATTGGGGGATATATATTGAGGAATAAATGACATAATATATTGAACATATAATAGGGGGTAAAGGGTTTTTATACTCGTAGGCATAAAAAATGGAGCTCAAAGTTAATGAAAAAATATAAAGGGGTATAAAAAAAGTTAATGAAAAAATTGATACCTACAATATCTAGTGAAAGTATAGGTTTTTTAAATTGGGAAGATGTATTGGGTTTGTATTGGTAGGGGGTTAAATAATGTGATTTTTAGAGGTATTTTCCAATATGTGGTCAAATTAAGGGTATTGTTTAGTATGTCATGAACACACGTGATATGTCAGAGGTTCATTGAGTGAATCCACTGCACACATACCTACCTAGGTCTTACATTCGTATGCCCGTATACATGTACTTTACTTATTTCATCTCCAAAGCATTTTATTTTGGTTCAACACTTATATAACCATCCTCTCACATTTTCACATATTTTCACACTAGGTTCTCTCCACACTAGATCTTGGTTTTGTGGTCGCATCTTACCTCTTAATAAATATTCACATATGCAGGTTAAATCCAAATGGGGTTTATCTTTGTTAGCTTTAGCCTCAACATACAATGTGCCAACATTTTCAACCATCACCTCCTTCCATATTCCATAATCCCTTGGCTTAGATACCACTTGTTAGGATTAAAAATAATATAAGAGAAATAATGGTAACAATCACATACACAATGAGAACACACATAAACCATCTATGTCATGATTCACCCTAGAAAACCCTTGCAGGAAAATGAATTACAAATAATAGATCTACTTTTCCTCACGGCTTAAAAGAAACCATGCCTTCACTTAAAAGCAACCAAGTTGGGGGACATCATATCCCAACCAAGTGAGCCCTCTTCTCAACTCAGATGCATTACAATGGAGAATCCCCAAGCCTTTTAAAGGCTTCATCACATGTAATGCATCCACTCTAATACCATGGGCCACCAAAACAAACAACTTTGACTCTTTCATTGGGTCAAGTTTACCCTCTTAAAAATTATATTAGACTATGAGATAATAATCAATTCTCAAGTCAAAATTTAATAAAGTTCTAGGAAACCATGTAATAATAATCAAGGAACAATATTTTTTTAACTGGTCCTCTACTTCCAATGGCATAATCTAATTTAGGTAATGCGCTTTAACACACAAAAAAAATGTAGAATCAAAAGACACATGAAACTCTCTCAAATCAAAGCCCACAAGGCCAATTTAAAAGAGAATTATAATGGAAAATATTTTGTGGTGAGGTGTAACAACCATCCAAGACATTAACCAAAATGGAGAATGTAGCTTGCCAAAGTGGTTATTTATTTATTAATAAATAAGTATTTGATCTCATGTCATAAAAATATACATAAGAATTATTTAATGATATTTGAGGCAATGCAAATTCACATTTTTACATTTAATTTCACAATGTTTAATAGAAAAGTCTTAATTTAAAATAATTTTACAATATGCCAACATGTAATTCAAACTACTCAAACATATACTTAGACAATATGAATTTCAAATCAATAATGATTCAACTTTTTTGATTATCCAATGGCCTTCTATCAACCTCTATGATAGTGCTACAATATTCTCAATAAGGCACCAATGATCCCTTAATCAAGGCAACAATACCCTTTTTCATACCCATGAGGTGTAGATAGTTGGTTTGTGTGGGGTTTAGTCCTTGCTGGGTCACAAGTTCAAACCTCATGGTGAGGGGTTGAGTATGGAATTAAACTATCCCAAGGGGTTCAAACCTTTGGAGGAATTAAAGAATCTCAAGGGTTTCCAGGCTTGACCGAGCCTCACACAATCCTGGTGATAACATCCCACTATGGGTTGATCATTCTTCTTCCATCTAATAAATGGGCTTTCCCTAGCTTAGGCTCACCCTTATCACACAAAAAACCCCTTTTATATATAATATTTTTTTTTTCAAATTATAAGCAATATAATCGCTAAAAAAACTCCCTTTAAACTCACCATAACCCTATTTACTATATTGGTCATTCATCTTGAAATTCTTAATCATAATAGATATATAATATAATTAATATTGATCAATCAAGAACACACTTTGGTCAAAGCTTTCATGCATACAAAAACCTCTTTCATTGCTCTTTCTCTATGTATGCAACTAAACAATTCTTCTTTTCTTTATTTGAATTGGAGGAGGATTACCATTAATTCAATGCTCAAATTTTAAATATTACAATTCATAAAGTTAAAGTTTCTATAATGCACAGTAATAATTCTACTAGCTAAAAATCAAGATGAATACTCTAAAATCCAAAAAAAGACAATTGAATTAGGAAAAATATAGTTAAACATAGTTTAGATAAGGCTTATAATAGTCTAAATCATATTTCATTATTCCCTCTTGAAGCATAAGGAAACAACAAAAATATCTAAGATATTTTCATAAGAAAAAATCAATTATGCACATATAGGATGTGACCACAGGTTTCCTGAGGGAAATCTCAGTCATATGAATGCAACTACGAGCTTTCTGTATATAGCTAGCAGATGATCACATCATGGATTCTATAATGCATGGTTGCCTTTGTTAGTACAAAAACATAATTACAAAATTTGCTTCTAAATTTTCCTTGGGTGCTCAATAAAAGTGAGGTTTCATACAAATATTATACTGACCTAGAAGTTTATTGTAAGAGTTCTAATTAACAAATTCATCTTGTAAAATACATGCTAATTCCCTTGGATATTTTTTTATAAATTTCAAACCCCACATACCAATTCTCAATTTTTGAAAGAAATGTAAATAAGTCCATAAATCACACTGACATACTCATATTTACAAAATTTTTGCAGAAGGTCCTCTCTTGGAGATTATTTAGTTCCATGCTCACTCGAAGTATTAGATCAAATTCTTTTTTACCAAATATAGATTTTTCTTACTAGTCAATCACTCAACTAACTCTAAAATGGGTACACTTCTTCCCCAAGGACCCTCAAGCTGCAATGGGTTGACTAAGAAGAGTACAAAATGTAACATTCAAATTGTGTAGCTCCTCTATAGCATGAGATCCCCACCTCCCAAGTACATACAAAATCTTGAGACCAAACCCAACACCAACTCACCAGGTAATTTTTCAACATTATGACAACTCTCTAACATGAAGGTGCACATAAATGAGCTCTAAGACCTAATTCTCCTTTCTTGTATAGCTTTTGAGAATCATTTTGCTCACTCTCATACAAAGTATCAATTATTTTAATTACTAAATGCATATTATTTACCCACCCATGTATGCATAATTCTTTATTTAAAATGAAAAATAAAGATTATTTGTTACGTCCCAACCTATTTTTCCTATTTTTACTCTTAGATGTTCCTTGGATCCCTTTTCTTTTTCCTTATTTAATAGGTATACATGAAATTAATATTTTTATTTAAATAAAATGATTTTTCCTTCCATTTAAATTATCCATTTCTATATGCATTTTTCATTTATAATTATAAAACAAATTCTATTTTTTCTTCTACCAAATATGTGCATAAGTCTAGATGATCAATTAACCACTCACGCAATTCATTCAACTTGCCATGCTAAAATAAAATGCATATGCCAAAGGGTATTTTTCTACATATTGACCACTTTGTGTCAACTACCCTATAGCAACATACACTTTTTCAAAGCATTCCATCATGTTCGAGCAGTCAAGCACCCAAAGATCATCATTATTATTTAACAATTTTGTCAAAGTTGTTATCCAAATTTTGCAGCCCTGTGTGACCATTATACTGATTCTAGCATGTTTATAAAGCCATGTAAAACACCTAGGTAAGCTTAAGATTTTCAACAAAGAGTTTCACTTTAGGGAGATTTTTACCCTCTACCAATTATTCACATTTTATAAACCCTTATAATTGACGTAGTTTTTCTCCCAAATATACCCCAAAGCTAGAGTGGGGCTTGATGGTGATGTCTTAATTGAGTCCTAGTGTATAGATTTGATGTAAATTGTCATACTCGATCATGTTTTAAGTCTAAGTGTCTAATTCTAATTATTAAAATTTCCCACTGATCGAGATTTTAATAATTATTTTGATGTAAAATGTACAATGTAATATATATAGAAGTTGATGGGGGTAGAGTACTCATAATTAGAACCTCTACACCTCAATTCTCTATTTAGACAACTTTTTGAGGTTTGAAATCATATCTATCCCCTCAAATTTTTTTATTTTTATTTTTAATTTTCAGCGAAAAATTGGCAAAAAATTAGCTGGAAAATGGTCAAAAAATTAAAAATGAGATAAAATAAAAAAATTTCCAAGTGGAAAAATGAAGATTAAATTTGAAGGACTCATTTCCAAGGCAAAAAAATCCCACAAAAAATTCCTTGGACCAGAAAAAAATAATTTCTCAAGGAAAATCAATTGTTTTGTCCAGGTGGTTAAATTGAATGAGAGAATTTCGAGGAAAGAAATTGAAAAATATTTTTGAGGCCCTCTATCAAAGGAAAACAAATGTTTTTGTAATAAGAGACAAACTTTTGGACCATGGTGGTTAATTGAAGGGGGGGTTTTCAATGAGAAAATTCTGAAATAATTATTTTTTGGACCAGGATCAAAGCCTTCATCAACAAATTCGAATTTATTCTTCTAGATCAAGGGCTTAGATTAAATTTTGACATGGATCAAGCATCAACTAGTTGTTATTCTCTAGGAGCAAGTCAAATTTGTGCACATCTTTGGACATAACAAATTTCCACTTGGAGGGGGGGATCTTGATCTCTCTATTTTCTATGTAAGGAAGCATATGATCCTCATTGTATCATATTTAATATTTGGATCATTGTACTATGGCTATTATCTCTTGAATCTTTCTATTTTGGAATAATAATAATAAATCTTTGGGGTTACTATTGTGGTGTTTTTCTTCCATGGATATGGTAATATTGTTTCACTCAGCTTTCAATTTCTACTTGTGCTTACATTCATTATGTTCATCTGCTTTTATAGAATCATTAGTGTATAGTTATCTTGGATTGGCGATTGGATCTGAAGAATGCTATAGGATTGGATGTGGTTAGTCATTTTTGGTTAAAATTCTAAAAATTCCTTCCATTGTATTTTTCTTATCTCATATGGATCTAAAAAAATTCTTTTAAATTGTGTAGAAAATATTTGATTGAAATAGATCTCAAGTGTGAGGGGATTCTTTCGGCTAAACCATCCCACTCTTGAGAATTGAAGTGGAAGAACCCACTCTATTTATCTAACAATTTTGATTGCAGGGTTTCTAGATCCAGGCTTGAGGAAAATTATTTACTTTATTTACATATCTAAATTAAAGTTATAAATGAATACTCTATTATTTAGAGAGCTACTCTTATTGTAAATTTTGTAAATCATTGTAAATAATTCCTCCAACCCTTGTATATATTTTTCTTCTTTGTATATATGTCCATTTTGGGTTTTGAGTTTAATTTTTCTTGTGGATCTAAAGAGGGCGATTAGTTTTTTCTCCTTGAATTCGCGTTGCAGGTGAGTCATCTCAAGATCAAGGAAGAAGGCCGAAATTTTGAGGGATCTGGACATCATCTAGCATAGACGGCTAAGGGTTTAGGGCCAACGTTGCATTTTCTGAAGCCTGTATATCATTCTAGCAAGGTCACAAGGGTTATAAGCCCATTCTATGGCTCTCCAAGAAGCATTCTCATCATTTTGTGGCTTCATACCCTCAACATATTTTTTTTTAGAGAGCTGATGCAAATTTAGAATTTTTGGCAAGGGTACTATTCACATCTAATTTTTTTTGCAAATGATCTTTGTAATTATGTATTTATTATCTCATCAAAATCTAACTTGGGTTAGCTTTTGTATACATATAGACAAATGTTTTCGAATTAAGATTGATTGCAAGGCTTATTTGGTTGGTCACTAACATTTTTGGCCCTTTTTAGGCTTGGTCAGAGGCCTATTTAGGCCTAACTACCCTAGCCACATGCCTAATAAGTCTTGAAATTGTTGCATATATAATGATTCTTGGTATTTTGTAGGCATAAATCCATCGTTTTCAAGGGTTTTGTTACTAGTTAGGGCTTGTAACTAAGCCATTTTTGATCTGAATCATTGGAGGCTCCTTCTGGGGCTAGTCGCAAGGCCTAGAGGCCTCATTTAGCTTAGTCGTAAAGCTTTTAAAGGTCTGCTCACACCTCATTTTTTTTCAAGGCTAATACTTGTGTTTTTGCAGAGGTAGTGCTCCATTGTTTCAAGAAGTTTATCACTAATTTTTGGCTAGGGATTTTCCCTTAAAGCTTTGTCTTAACATATAAATCTTTGAAGGGAATTCGTAGACCTAGAAAGCCTTATTCCTCCTAAATGTGAGTTATAAGAAGGACAAATACCACTTAGATCTGAAGCATAAAATAATTGAAGGGTTATCACATAAAAATTTGATGATTAAAGGCTTGAATAACTAAAATTATTCGCACATAATTCACAAAAATTTTAATAAAGTTTTAAAGCTTTTATCCTGCTAGTTCGTGGGTTCTTTTTGATTGATCTGTCTAGGTCATGGGTTTTTTAGAGGTCTAGTGCGTGGTCGTTTATTCACTGAAGTATATTGCTTAATGGCTTGTGGATTCATTTTGGAATTTGGTAGCTTGAAGAGCAACCATTGGTATTTGAATCACTTGTCTTCTTTGTGATCTTCTCTATTGGGAGGAGCCTCTTCTTCTTTATTCTTCTTCTAGTCTAGATACTAACTCTTTATTGATCTCTTATTAGATTAGAATCTCATTAATTTAGTTAGATCTAATCTCTAGTTTACATCTCTCATTTATCATTGTTATTAATCTCATATGGCATTAGTTACTTGTTCTTGTATTATTCAATTTTCACTTGTTTCTAATTCATATATCATATAAGTGAAGAACATCCTAATAAGCACTATAACTAAGGCATTTTATATTGTTGTCATTATTAAAGTGCTTCATTAGTTGCTATTGAAATCCTACAATCTTGTGTTCTACTTGTGTTTCTTTGTAATCTTGGTTATAAGTGATTTAACATCTCTTACATTGAAGCATCTTGACACAATTGGATCTCATTAAAGAAATCTTATTTTGTTGACATTTGCATCATCATTCTAAATTAGTATTGTATTGTTTAAACTTACCTCCAAACATAAGCTTGGTTTATAGAGAGATAGGACCACCTTCTTCATACTAATTTGAGAAGCTTGACCCTTGCTTAACAGTTAAAATAGGTGACCTTGCAATTCTCTTGCAGGAAATCCCTTCTAGGAACGGAGGCACTTGGGTCGTTAGAAATCCAGGTAGGTGTTGTTAATGAGGCCTTAGCCTCCTTCCCCAACATTTCTTTCTACAACCTTGTGTAAGACTTGCTTCAAAACAATTGAGGAGAAGGATCTCATCTAGACTAGGAATTTAACTAAAATTAACCAAGATCTTGCACTTCACATAGAGAGGTCTTGCATTCTCTCATCATAATTGATCATTGATAGTTCTAATTATGAGCTCAATTTGCAATTGAAAGTTTTATATTACTGTCATTCCATGATTATTATATTTGAATATCTTCTGTTGAATGAGCAAGTCTGTTTTCCTTGCAATTGTCCTTGAAGATTCATTACTTATCTTTTCAATTATCTTTGGTGCTAACATTTTCTTGCAACATTGCTTATCTTGTAACTTGAGATATTATTCATTATCATGCAAGTACTTTAAATGTGTTTGAACATTGTTATTTAAGGAAATAGTCTCTCTCTATTTCATTTTAAGTGTTGTATCGATCTAATTGAATCTATCTTGCATTGCTTGATAATATAACTTTCCATCTAATCTTAATTCAGGTTTCCTAAAGGAAGAAATGTCTTTGCCTCTAAATATCCTAGACTTGTTGTTTCAACAAGTTTCCCATTAGTTTTTCTACCTTTAGGGACTACCCCCATTAGCTTGTCTAAGGGAGAGCTTAAACAGAGTGGGTAGGGATTAGAGTGAAAACCTCTACTTTGAGCATTGTGCCTTAAGTGTACACTTTAAGCGACAACATTTTTTGGCGTCATTGTTGGGGATAGAGTTTTTTTGTTCTTGGTTTTTGACTAACTTTTATTTTTTGGCATATTGGATTTTTAGAGTTAGATTCATGTTCAAGTGACGACTCCACTTCTTTAATTTTTTGCAATAATTTCTACTAGAATCCTTCTTCTCATTGACTTCTTGATAATATTGGACATGAATCTCTCCCTAATATCCATTTGCTTTTTTCCTAACCCGGTTGAACAAGACATCGTGGAATTGTTTACCCCTAGTAATTTAACTAACATTGAGGGTTATCTGCATGATTTTCCGTTTAAAGTCAGAAAATCCATCAATTATTTTCCCCTTTTCTGAGGTGACAAAGCCATTAGTGTTGAGGCTCACCTTCAAAATGTCAAACTTTGTATAAGAAAGTGTCGCCGATATACTCACTATGAGGATGTAAAGATGCAAATTTTCCTTCTCACCTTAGCTGATGATCATATGGATTGGTTCTTAGAGTTCTCGACAACACTTTTGATTCTTTACAATCAATCATTGATGCCTTTAGATAAATATGGAAATAAAGAAAGGGTCAAAGTGAAAGCTGAAGTAAAGGAAATTAACGAGGCTGAAAATGATCTTATCAAGGAGTTAACTCAAATGGTTAAGAATATGCAAATCATTCAAGCTCCACTCATTAAGAATATGGAATTTAATCAAGCAAAATTAATAGTCAAACACGCCAAGGAAATGAGTTCCATGGAAACAAATCAAATCACTTTTTAGAACAGGTTGTTGGATATAAAAGAAAAACATGCTAAGGAAATAGAAACCTTAATGAATATCATACAAAATCATTTGATTACCATGGAAGATAATCATGACAAAGAAATGAGTTCTATGCAAAATTTCTTGATAGCTTCCATGAAAGAAAATAATGACAAAGTGATAAAAGACATGGAGGAAAAAAAGGCGCAGTTAATAAAGACCAAGGAATCAAATCATGCAAAGGAAATTAGTGCCATAGAGGATACATATTCTAATCAAATGATCACCCTTCAAAATAAGTTGGAATAAATGGAAAGATTATAGGTTCAAAAAGTCCAACTTTCGCTAGATGATGAATAAAAAAAGAACAAAGGACTTTCAAGAGATCATAAGCCTCCCAATCCGCTTAAGTAGGATCCATATTATTATGATTAGGTCATTTATTCCATTGAAAAATGGTTGATTGAAGACAACCTGGATAAAATGGAAATTGAGGAGAACCAGGTTCATACTTATCCATCGTCCTTATCATAGTAGAATTAGGAAAAAGAAGAAAGGCATGTTACAAAAATATTGGATACTTCAAATTTTCTACATTTCTTGCATGACCATCAGAATCACAGCCTACCGAAAGTAAAACACATAAAATAAAAATGGGTGTAAAACATAAATCATCAGTGATAAACAATATCAATCTTCCACATGGAAAAAATTGAAAAGGAAAAATGAAGAAGCTTGATGTATCTGATGGTCGGGAACAACATGATATTCAGATAAGTCAAAGTCCTAAGATCTTCAGGATTGCACATGGCACATCAAACATACAACCTATGGGTCTGCCAAGGTAGGTTCTCATCATGGAATTCATTGAAGTCATTTAATGCCATAGGGCATCCTTTGTATTACATTTCTAACCCTACTCATTGTCATCTTAGTTATTAGAGTAGTTTTCATTTCATCATTTCTATTTCATATATTAGATTTCATTTTTTGCTCTTAGAATAGATTTACATGTCATGTTAGTAGAATCGTGTTGTTTACAAACCTTCTATACTTGGCTTCATATGTTTATTTTTGGGTTTATATTTGGATGGATGCTACTTATATCAGCTCGTGTGTTGCTTGGATGCAGATTCTAGATTCTCTCATTTCTTCAACGAAGTAACATGTCCTAAAGTAGAGCCAGAATTTGACCACTCTGTGTCAACTACCCTATAGCAGCACACATTTTTTCAAAGCATTCCATCATGTTAGAGCAGTCAAGCACCCAAAGATCATCATCATTCTTTAACAATTTGGTCAAAATTGTAATCCAAATTATGCAACCCTGCACAACCATTACAAAAATGATTCTAGTATGTTTATAAAGCCAAGTAAAACATCTGGGTAAGCTTAATATTTTCAACAAAGAGTTTCACTCTAGGGAGCTTTTTACCTCCGCTAATTATTCACGTTTTATAAACACATAATTGGCATAGTTTTTCTCCCAAATGTACCCCAAAACTAGAGTGAGGCTTGATGGTGATGTCTTAAGTGAGTCATAGTGTACAAAGTCGATGAAAATTATCATACTAGATCATGCCTTAAGTCTTGCAGAATTGGGTTAAGTCTAAATGTCTAATTTTAATTCTTAAAATCTCCTACTAATAAGGATTTTAATAATTATTTTGATGTAAAATGTAATGTCTATAGAAGTTGATTGGGGTAGAGTACGCATAATTAGAATCTCTACACCTCAATTCTCTGTGTGGACAACTTTTTGAGGGTTGAAATCATGTTTATCACCTCAAATTATTTTTATTTTTGATTTTTCGGCAAAAAATTGGCAAAAAAATAGCTCGAAAATGGTAAAAAAATTTAAAATGAGAGAAAATAAAATTCTCTCCAAGTGTAAAAAATATTTTGTGGATAAATAGGACATTCCCGAGGAAGATTAAAGTTGAAGGAATCATTTCCGAGGTAAAAAAATCCCACAAAAAAAATCCTTGAACCAAAAAAAAAAAAAATCTCAAGGAAAATCGAGTTTTTTGGTCCAAATGGTTAAATTGAATGAGGGAATTTTGTGGAAAGAAATTGGAAAATATTTTTGAGGCCCTCTGTCAAAGGAAACAAAATGTTTTTTAAAGAAAAATCAAAGTTTTTGACCATGGTGGTTAATTGAAGGGGGGTTTTTCAAGGAGAAAAAAATGAATTTTTTTTTTTGGACTGTGATCAAAGCCTTCATCAACAAATTCAAATTTCTTCTTCCAGATTAAGGGTCAGGATTAAATTTTGACATGGACCAAGCATCAACTAGTTGCTATTCTCTGGAATCAAGTCAAATTTGTGCACATCTTTGGACCTAGCCATTTTCCACTTGGAGGGGTATCTATATCTCTCTATTTTCTATATAAGGAAGCATATACTCCTCATTGTATCATCTTTGATCTTTTGATCACTATTCTTTGGATATTGGCTCTTGAGGCATTCTATTTTGGAATAATAAAGCACAAGTATTTGGGGTTACTATTGTGGTGTTATTCTTCCATGGATATGGTAATATTGTTTCACTGAGCTTCCAATTTCTACTTGTGCTTACATTCGTTATGTTCATTTCCTTTTATAGAATCATTGGTGTATATCTATCTTGCATTGATGATTGGATATGAAGAATGCTATAGGATTGGACGTGGCTAGTCGTTTTTAGTTAAACTATTAGAACTTCCTTCCATTGTATTTTTCTTATCTCAAATGGATCTAACAAAGTTATTTTAAATTGTGTAGAGAATATTTGATTCAAATATATCTCAAGTGTGAGGGGACGTTTTCGGCTAAACCATCCCACTCTTGAGCATTGAAGTGGACAAACCCACTCTATTTTCCTTAAAGACTTATCTAACGATTTTGGTTTCAGGGTTTTTAGATATAGGCTTGAGGAAAATCATTTACTCTATTTAATTATCTAAATTAAAGAGCTACTCTTATTTCAAAATTTTAAATCATTGTAAATAATTCCTCTAACCCTTGTATACATTTTTATTCCTTGTATATATAGCCATTTGGGGTTTTGAGTTTCATTTTTCTTGTGGATCTGAAGAGGACAACTAGGTTTTTCTCCTTGAATTCATGTTGCAGGTGAATCATCTCAAGACCAAGGAAGACAACCAAAATTTTGAGGGATTTGGCCTTCACCTAGCTTAGATGGCTAGGGTTTAGGGCCAACGTTGCATTTTTTGAAGTCTGTCTATCATTCTAGCAAGGATGCAAGGGTTATAAGCCCATTCTAAATCTCTCTAAGAAGCGTTCTCATCATTTTGTGGCTCTATACCCTCAATGATTTTTTTTTGATAGACTGTCTGCAAATTCATAATTTTTGGCAAGGGTATTCACATCTAAATTTGTTTGCAAATAATATTTGTAATTATTTCTTTATTATCTCATCAAAATCTGACTTGGGTTAGCTTTTGCAGGCATAAGGACAAAATTTTTGGGCTTAAGTATAATTGTAAGGTTTATTTAGCTGGCCACTATCATTTTTGGCCCTTTTAGGCTTGGTCGTAGGCATATTTAGGCATGAATCCATCTTTTTCAAGAGTTTTGTTACTGGTTAAGGCTTGTAACTAAGCCATCTCTGATCTAAATCATTGGAGGCCCCTAGGGCTAGTCGCAAGGCCTAGAGGCCTCATTTAGCCTAGCCACAAATATTTTAAAGGCCCGTTCACACCTCATTTGTTTTCAAGGCTAACACTTATGTTTTTGCAGAGGTATTACTCCATTGTTTCAAGATTTTTCTCACAAATTTTTGGCTAGGGATTTTCCCTTCAAGCTTTGTCTTGACATATAAATCTTTGAAGTGAAGTTGTAGGCCAAGGAGGCCTTCTTACTCCTAGCCATGAGTTCTAAGAAGGATAAATACCACTCAAATATGAATCATGACATAATTGAAGGGTTATCACATAAAAAAATGATGATTAAAGGCTTGAAATAACTAAAATTATTCACATATAATTCACAAAAAAATTAATAAGTTTCTAGCCTTTATCCTGCTAGATCATGGTTTTTTTTTAGAGGTATGGTGCATGGTTGTTTATCATTGAAGTATATTTCTTATTGGCTTGTGCATTTATTTTTACATTTGGTATCTTGAAGGGCAATCATTGGTAATTGAATTCTTTGTCTTCTCTATGATCTCCTCAAGGTATTGGGAGGAACCTCTTCTTCTAGTCTAGATACTAACTCTTTGTTTCTCTCTTGTTAGATTATAATATCATTGCTTTAGTTAGATCTAATCTTTATTTTTCATCTCTCATTTATCAATGTTAGCAATCTCATCTGTCATTGGTTACTTGTGATTGTATTATTCAATTTTCACTTGTTTATAATTGATATATCATATAAGTGAAGAATATCCTAATAAGCACTATAATTAAGGCATTTGATATTATTGTCATTATTAAAGTGCTTCATTGGTTGTTATTGCAATCCTATAATCTTGTGTTCTAAGTGTTTCTCTGTAATCTTGGTTTTATGTGATTTAACATCTCTTACATTGAAGCATCTTGACATAATTGCATCTCATTAAAGCAATCTTATCTTGTTTACATTTGCATAATTATTCTAAATTAGTGTTGCATTGTTAAAAATTACCTACAAACATAAGCTTGGTTGATAGGGAGATAGGACCACCTTCTTCATACTAATTTGAGAAGCTTGAACCTTTCTCAACGGTTAAAATAGGTGACATTGCAGTTCTCTTGCTGGCAATCCCTTGTAGGAACAATGGCACTTGGGTCGTTAGAACTCCTAGATAGGTATCGTTAATGAGGCCTTAGCTTCCTTCCTTAGTAGTTCTTTCTACAACCTTGTGTAAGACTTGCTTCAAAATAATTGAGGAGAATGATCTCATCTAGACTAGGCATTTAACTAAAATTAACCAAGATCTTGCACTTCACATAGATAGGTCTTGCATTCTCTCATCATCACTGATCATTGATAGTTGGAATTGTGAACTTAATTTGCAATCGCAAGTTTTATATTACTGTCATTTCAAGTTTATTGTCTTTGAATATCATCCGTTGAATGAGCAAGTCTCTTTTCCTTCCAATTGTTCTTGAAGATTCATTGCTCATCTTTTCAATTATCTTTGGTGCTAACTTTTTCTTGCAACATTTCTTATATTGTAACTTGAGATATTATTCATTATCAGGAAAGTACTTTAAATTTGTTTGAGCATTGTTATTTAAGGCACTGGTTTCTTTCTGTTTCATTTTAAGTGTTGTATTGATCTAATTGAATCTACCTTTCATTGCTCACTATTCTAACTTTCCATCAAATATTAATTCAAGTTGCCTAAAGAAAGAAATTTCCTTCCCTCTAAATCTCCTAGACTTGTTGTTTCAACAGGTTTCCCATTAGTTTTTCTACCTGTAGGAGAGAGCTTAAAAAGGGTGAGTAGGGATCAAAGTGACAACCCCTGCTTTGAGCGTCGTGCCTTAGGTGTGCACTTTAGGAGACAACACTACCAAAGTATCCATATATTCAAGTACACATAAATTGATTTAAAGTCAAACTAAAATGAGAGCAACTTACCTTAGAGCCTTTAAGTATTTGATACAAAGAGCTAGACATAACTTCTACAACTAGTCAAGTTCCTTGCACTAAGAGCTAGACATAACATCTACAACTCTTCAAATCCATGATACCAAGGGTTCCATTCCCTTACATTCCCTTCAAGTCCTACCTATCAATTTGTACTAAGGGTGCCATGTTCCCAAATGCCATCTAAACATCATTTTTCAACGATGGGGATAGTGCCATGGTTGGGACTTAACTCACCAAACTCATTGACCATTGGTGAGAGACTAATTGCCACTAAGGAATAAGGATTGAAACCTTGTTGTGCACCTCTTAGTAGGACCTCATATGTGGCCAAATTTGTGGGCTTCCCTTACGACATTGTCAACCATCAAGAAAAGACATTAAAACATATGCTTTTCAATCCATAACATGGTAGGGAGACTAGTAGGAAAAATATGCAACCTAGACTTCCTTTTCCTTATAGTACTCATGTCACATCTTAGCATATGACCTTTTCACCATGTCTTAGCTTATTTGGTAAATGTTTCCTTATCTCTACATATATAGAGACAACATATCAAATAACACTATCCCATAATCATGAAATAAAAAATAAGTGACACTATATATGTGTCAATCATATATAACCTGACTCTATCTTTGGTCCACATATCTTAACTCAATTAAGAGTCCACATACACTCGTGGTTCTTCCTTTCACACTTGAAAAACCATTAGTAACATCATATAACATATCACATTTCATCATGTAACAACATGTTCATTTTCAATATTCAACAGTATCATAAGAATATCAAAGTACTAACCATAATAAATATACCACATCAAGCAATAATTACATCAAATTAGATCAAAGCTCTACATCACATCATCCATAAATGTATCTGTTGACCTGTTAGGTCATTCTTGTAACCATAATGGTATCAAATAATAACATCATATTAGTCAAATGAAGTCAAAGAAAAAAATGACACTACATAAGGGCTTGTACTAAGAAACTTATATGAAAATGCAAGATTCACAACCTTGGCTGGAGGATATGCATTGAAGAATATACATTTGTGTCAATTTTCCTCACAATAAGGTACATGTGGTATACACGTAATTTGTCTATTAAATCTTCTATCAATCCTAACTATTTATATAAACATAAGTAGCACTAAGAGCATTTGAGATTAAATTAATAATGAATCTTTTAGGTCTCTATTATAACTAACTAGAAGCTTATTTGTTACAACAATGCATTTTCCATCAAAAGTTTTGTATAACTAATAAGGGAAGCAATCAAGTGGGCCTATTATTGATCATCAAGTTGATATAAGTTGTGCTACCAAAATCATCTCAAAATGGGCTCTTGCTTATAAAATATATGGTCATGTAAAAAGAACCTAATGCAATGAGATCAAACAATAAGCTCCAAAATCTCCTTATTAATCTTGTACCAATACAATAAGCAAATCATGTTGACATAAACCTTTAGTGCCACAAAATTTCACACCAATTTCACTTTTGCCATGCTAATTAAAGATTAAATAGTTAAAATTTGAAAGATAGTAAAAAAATAAATTAATCCAAATTAGAGTAAAATAAATTAGAGAATTATTTGTAAAAGTTTACATTAGCAATAATTAATCTTAATATGGTCCAACTAATACTGCAATTTAATTGCTATTATACCCACATAGACATTATCAAAATCAAAATAATGAGGGCCATTTGTGGGGTCAAAGACATAATAAAAATCACAATAATAAACCATAAATTAATACTAAACTAAAATATTAAAAACCTTATCTCATAATCTCAACATTATTTTGAACCCTTTAAAATCTCGTAGTCTAAAAATACCTACAAAATAATCCAAAATTTTGGAAAATTTTTAGTAATTTTTATTGAAAATATGGGTTAAGGGTGTCAAACTTCAGAATTTTGTGTGTCACAGAGTTTTCGATGGTTTTAGATGGTGCTGAATCCATTTCCATCATTAAAAAACAATTCAAACACTCACACTACCTAATTTTTAAAACTTTTTTTTCACCAAAATTCAAAAAAAAAAAATCCAAACTATTTTGTTGCGTCGGTAGAGAAAGGATTAAAATAATAAAAATAAATTTTATTTTTTTGGGACACCCTAGGACCATCCATCATGTCTATTTATAGGCAAAAGGTCCTTTAAATTCAAATCAACTTGATCCTTGTTTTTAACGATATCAAGGTGTTCGTTAGAACTACTAAATTCGATTTTCACTCACAATCTTGAGGCCTTCATATTTCTACAGGAGCTCTGCATTAACTGAGCATTCTCAAGGTTGTATTTGGCAGGGTTTTGCATTTCTGTAATAAAATTCTTTGCTGAGCGTTGGCGTCAAGAGCCCTGATCTTCGCAGGAAGATACCCTTCAGGGCTTTGCAGGTTTTCATAAAAACCTATTTAATAAAAATGGCGGAGGCAGACAACCATTCTGCTGTGGAATCGAATGTTAATACGCCGATTGAGAAGTCATCAGAGCTTCTTGCAGCAGAGACGGTAGATTCTCCTGCGGACAATGTGACGCCTACTCGATATCGGCTCTTCAACCGCCAGAAAACTATTCATGAAGTCTTAGGCGGAGGAATGAGTGAGTAAATCTACTTACACTGAGCATTTATATTAGTTTTGATTGGGCAATGTAAAATCATGGTTTTGTGTGATTCTTACCTGGGGTTTATGTTTTTCTGTCCCATTTTTAAAACCAGAGACTATTCTAGTTTCTGATCTCTGTAGTCTAGGGTTTGACTTGTTTGGGGTGGACTAATGAGCTTTTATTATTTTAAGCGGTATTTAAAAACACGATTAGACAAGCTATGGGTTTTCACTGGTCAATCCCCTGCATGCAAGGAGTGATTTGGGAAGTGCCCCTGATCACCACTACGACTGTTACGAGTAAATCATAACAGATCAGATTGCGATGATTGAAAATTAAATTAATGTTCCAGCCTAATTAACATTATTTTACTTCTCAGTCCCAAGCTTCACCAGCTCTAAATCGAAAAAATAACTCATGATATTCATCTTTGAGACTGTTAAAATTGTTTGCGATGGAGAGTTGATTGATTGAGGTTGGAAAAACCTGTTTTTCAAAATTATAGTACTATTCAATTATGGCCACAATTTTAAATTGAATAGAGTCCCCAGTCTCTTAATTTCTAGTTTGAAACTCTAAATAAACAACTCCAAATATTGGGGCCAGACATGGGTGTATTGAATTCAAATTCGAGTGCCTTCTGTGTGAAAAAATTGTTTTTCAAATTTCTTGGTACTATTCAATTATGGCTTTAAGGTCGAACTGAGTAAAACTTCCATTGGTGTGCAATTTCTGCTCGTAAAAAGCCTTTCATCTTAAACCCTATTATTTGAATCTCAAAGCTGGTGCCTTGAATCATAAAACCTAAAACTAAACCACTGATTTTTTGTTATAAGCCCTAAAACCAAATTTCTATAAGATCTGAATCATTGTCATTTCTTGTTTTGGACATATTCTTTGTAGAACTAAACGACAGATGTTGTTTACATTCTGTAATTGGGATTTTGTTGAATTGTCATGTCTGTTTAAATTTTGACGGTTGTGGCAGCTGCTGATGTGATTCTATGGAGGAGAAGAGTTTTAAGTATTGGCGTACTTGTTGCTGCTACTGCTGCGTGGTATTTGTTTGAGAGATCAGGATATACGTTCTTGTCACTTATTTCCACTATTCTTCTACTTTTGGTAGCTATTTTGTTTATCTGGGCAAATGCTGCATCTCTCCTCCAGAGGTGAGTAGTTTTCTAGCATTCCTGCCCCTTTTCATATGTTAAACGTGCTTTTTTCTCCATTTTTCCTGGTTTTATTCAGGATTGATATATGAAAATATGTAACATTCACCAATGTTTTTGCACATGCAGGCCACTACCTCCTCTGCCTGAATTGGAATTATCAGAAGAAATAGTAAACGAGGTAGCTGCTTCCATGCGTGTGAGAATTAATGACGTGCTAGTAGTAGCACATGATATTGCCCTTGGCAAAGACATTAAACTTTTTGCGAAGGTAAGGCTGTATGGCTTGTTATATTTCTCAAGTGATTTCAGTCAGTTCTGCTTATTATTTGCAGCATATAGCAATGGCCCTCTGCATTAGCTGGCACGAAACTAGGACACATTCATACAAAAATTTGGTTCTGTTCACAAGCAAATAGCAAAGGTGTTTGACATTGGTTCAACACTTCTGGTGTTGTAATGAAGTGTTTTCTTTTTGCTGTTTAGTCAAGGTTTTAGGTTGCAAGAATTTGTCAAAAGTATTAGAACTTTACTGGTGCACAGAGGTTTTTGTCTTGATCTTTATCACAAATTTTCATATCACAATGGATTAAAGTGGATTCTTCATAATCGAACTTCCATTAGAGGATTCACTTTCATCTAATAGATCCAGTAATATCCACTTAATACTGTTTAATCATTGTCTTTTAGTGCTTAAGGAACTAATTTTGTTTCTGGCAGGCGGTTATCTTTTTGTGGCTATTTTCAATTTTTGGTGGTTGGTTCAACTTCCTTACACTTGTCTATATTGGTAAGTTAAATATTTCTTGCTGGTACTATCATCACATAGATTCAACTTCTGGCATTACCTTTCTTATGCCTTTTAGTTTTATAATTTTATTCTGTTTATATGAAGAGTATCCTTGATATTTGAATTTTATGATTCTCCACTATCCCCCGTTTATGTAATATAAGTTGCAAAGAAATGACTTATTTGTCTGTTTTTGGTGCTTCACCAGCACCTTATGAACAAGTTCGTTGTTTCTAGATCTGATAATCTTCCTTTCTTGAACTGTCATTGTGCAGGTCTTCTTGTTAGTCTAACAATTCCTGCATTGTACAACAAGTATGAGGATCATGTTGATAGAAATGCAGAGATAGCACATAAGCAAATTGTAAAGCAATACAGGAACCTCGATGCAAATGTTTTAAGCAAGATTCCAAGGGGATTGTCCAAAGACAAAAAGATGCAGTAATATCTGCTCTGGCCCTCAATGCAGGAAAGATCTGGTTTTGTGACATTAAGGCGGTCTGAACCTATGAATGTATAAACTTTACTTGGAAAGTTATCAATTATTGTGAAGTTCGTCCATGTAGCTTGTCTACTGTTAGAACTTGGGACTTATTTGTCAAGGTTCATTTTGTTCATAAGTGGGGAAGCATGAGAAAATTGTGGAATCTGGTTTCTTATTCATTAATGTCAATGGTAACTAGGTCACTGATGAATGAACTGTGAAACTGGCTGAAGACTTCTTTCAGCTTGATGGTTGGTGATGTTCTTAATTGATTTTGAATTTTCAGTTTCTGTGTTCGAATGTGTGCTTTGTTTCCATTATTTTCAGGGTCGTTTGTCTCTTTGGTTGGAACGTAGTATCATGTTTTTTATGTATAGAAGAAACAGTGAAATAGTTTCATGTTTTTTTATGTATGGAAAAGCTAGGAAGATAGGCTTGACGTTAGATGCTTGTTCCAGACTAAGTTTGAAGAACATAATTTCTTCTAAATGAATGATTGGAAATCAGTACTATCTCAGCAAATAGCAAAGTTATAATACTCTCAGCAAAGATCTAGAAAAGTTTTGGGCAGTCTTGTACAAATTTTGAGAGGCTTTTCCAAAGCCTGCAGACTGATTGATGAATATTATGGCATTGAGTAAATTCTCAATCAGGGCAGATTTATTTACAAGATAACATTTTCAGGCTGAAAACTGGATATTAGCATAGCATTTTGTTTATTATACACTCCGTGCTAGATGACAGTTTTGTTTATGTGCATAGCCTATGTTCATGGTTTCGTTGACTATCTTTGAAATCATTCTTTGATTGTTCTTTCTAAAAGGTAATGCATGAATAACTTTTGAATGTTGGATGATGCATTGTAAACGGTATTGTTCGATGTATATATATATATATATATATATATGTCAATGTGGTAGCAGGTTACAATGGTGACTGTTTTGGTTATTTTGTACGTTTATTTGAGGTAGCATGCAACGGATGGACCATTGGCCTTCAGGGGTCTGTTTGATTGTTGGAAACGATGTTGCACTCTATTAGTTTGTAGAGGAGCATTATGGCTGTATGGTGCTGCGTTTTATGTGTTAAATTAAAATATAGTTCTAGCAAAGCGAAAAACACTTGGCTTAACTGTTGTAGTTAATATAGAGGTGTAAAGAGTCGGTTGATTTGTGCTTATCGGTTAGGTTTTTGGGTGTATAAACTGTAGTAATTTTGGTAGAATTTATTGTTTTGTGTATTTTTCAACGTCAATCTAGTTGTGATTATAGATTCATTCGTCGTTATTATTGTGATAAATAATTTGTGATTATTAAATTTAAATCCTCAGTAAACCCACATCCAAGAATCTAAATCCACCAAATTGTAATTCCAAAAGACCATAGAAAGGATGAATGTGTTTTTATTATTATTGGGGTGATGAATGTGTTTTTATTATTATTGGGGTGACCACTTGATTAAACAAGTTCCCAATTGTCTTGCTTTCTCATTCTTTTTTAAACTCAATTATTCCACTTCTATTAAACTCAATTATACCACCTCTATTAAGATAATTCTTCACTAGTAGTTCAAGTACTAATTCTTCCATAAGTTCAAGCATGAGCATGTGAAGGGTGTGTGTTCATCATATCAAATTTATTCACCTCACTATGTGACAAAGGATAGGGGACATCTAGAGAAGGAAGAGATTTTGCAAGAATTTACACAAACTACAATGTCATTTTTAGATATATGTTGATATTCCAATAGTTTCAATCATAAATGGATTGTGTTTAATCTATTGAGGGTTGGAAGCTTTCTCATGAGCCAAACCCCATATTGCACCATATATTTCATCTTCATTAATTGTTTTCATTAGATGTACATTGTTGACAAGCGAATTAATTGAGGGCATATGTTCTAACATGGATTCCATAATTACAAGATCAACCCCTTCACGTTCTAAATACAATTCCTCAAAATGAGTCTTGGTGGCCTACTTTGTTTTTGAAAAATAACTAGTAGTGGAAAGTCTTGGTGGCCTACTTTGTTTTTGAAAAATAACTAGTAGTGGAAAGTCTTGGTGGCCTACTTTGTTTTTGAAAAATAACTAGTAGTGATTCCATCTTCCAGGAAAATTTCTTCTATAGTGTTTTTGAGAAGGGAAATTTCTTCTATAGTGTTTTTGAGAAGTCTGACTTTAGCATGCATGTGAAAAAATGATGGATTTTTGCCTCCTAAGTTTAATAATACACTCTAGAATTTAAGCTTCCACATTTTCTCTTCATTTTTAAGAAGCTTATGAAACTTTTGAAAGACCATTCTTCCTTCCTTTCCCCACTCTTTGAGAGTATTTTTGACAACCTTTGATTTTTTCTTGTCTTTTTCCACTCTTTGAGAGTAGTTTTGACAACCTTTAATTTTTTCTCCCATATGTAGATAGGTGACACTGACCAAATTGTGCCACTATGACCAAATTGGCTCACATTTTGATCTTGGAGCCAAAGTGGGTTAGATTTAAATGCAATAGGACCATAGTCTAGGGAGTCTAGGGTCTATTAAGTGATGGGATTGTGATAAGAAACTACACAAAGATTTTGTAGGAAATAAAAATCAATCATGGTGCATTGCTATTTGACTAGGGTTGACCCTGTTAGACCACATGAATTTCCCTTTTATTGGATTGACATCAACAAGGTCCCATGCTATAATATTAGGCCTTCCATACTTTCTTGGAATTGATCTCTTATAATACTCCCCCATCTTTTTTCTTTATGATTGAAATCTCTAGTCATGACATTGTTTTATTAGTATTCAAAGTCCTTTAATGCCAAGAGGGGGACCAACCATCTTCCTTTATTTATATGTCATTGACATGTATACAATGAAGACAGTGAGTCACTTTCTTGTTTGTTGATATATAAATCTTGCCAACATCCAAAACTATGTTTAGTATGAGAATTCTAGTTGAAGGGTGCTATTCTATATTGTGTGGATGCCTCTAATTGCACCTCTTGAGATGACCATTATACCTTCACAATTTTCCTATTGCACCTTTATTTTAATGCTTTTGAAACCTCTACTTGGTCTCCTTGAGGGGGATAATATCATGAACATTATTTACCTAATGTTTTTTGGTCTCATTGAGGGGGATAATATCATGCTCATTATTTACCTAAGGATTTTGGTGCTTCTTTTTTTTTTCTTTTTTTCTTTTTAACAAGAACAGTTATGGTTTATATTAGAATTTGGCCAAAATGCCTTTCACCGGATACATTTGATCGGGCATAGCCCTTAACCTTTCTTTCACTAACTGATCACAGGCTCCTAAACTTGGAAAACCGCAAGATTTACTCGAGACTATCGAGTCTATCTCCGTTATTTTCCCTATCTTAAAGAGACAAACAAACTGTTTCAGCAAAATGCAGAAAAACATGACAAACTTTATGGAATGGGGTCCCAATTCTCAATTCCATCTGCCAAGAGACAGCCAGCTGGAAGTGAAACTGCCCTGTTGGCTTCCAAGTCAGCAGCTTTATTATTTTCCCTCAAAACATGAAGGAAGGAAGCAGTCCGGAAGGATTTCACCAAATTTCTGGTTCTTGAAATTACTCTTGCCAGTCTAATGTCTGCAGGAGAGGAATCCTCCACTAGAACTTTGATAATGGATTGAGAGTCTCTTATGATACTGATGTCTGAAAGACCGAAAGCCTTTGCTTGCTTGAGACCTTGCAGAAGAGCCAAGGCTTCAGCTTGCATGCTGGTAGAATAACCTAGACCCCAAGCGAACTTTGCCACAGTAATACCCTCTTTATTTTTAATAATTCCTCCTGCCCCATCGAAACTAGGATTGCCTTTCACTGCTCCATCGAAGAATAAAGAGAATCTGGAATGCCTGAGGAGTAGATCCAAGAGATCATTCTCCTTCCCTCTGAATTGCCACTCTTTTGTGGCCTTGTAATGCCTTATTTCACTAGAGAAATGGAGGTCCATCGAGGCACCCCATTCTAAGTCTTGCTGACTCAGATTTAGATCCGGCAAATGATCCCCCAGACTTTCTTTCCAAAGGCATTTTATTTTGTTGATGATGAACTGAGCGTTTAGACTTTCATCTCTGAAAACTCTTCTGTTGCGCTCAAGCCAGATCTGCCAGCAAGCAAATTTCGGCAAAGAGAGCCATGCAGCTGTGAAACTCTCATTTTTTGGAAGCGATCCTGGGTAGGGATTCCGCCAGTTTGCAAAAAGATCAGATATGGACGTGGGTAAGGTGAATTCAGAATTCCAGAAGCTCAGAAGGCCGTGCCAGATATCTCTTGAAAAGTTGCAGTCCAGAATAATATGCTGAGCGTTCTCCTCACAATCACAACATAAGTAGCATTGAGAAGGACCGTGAAATCCTTTCTTCTTCAATCTATCTGCAGTTAAAATCCCTCTGTGGCATAACAGCCAACAGAAAGAGTCGACCTTAGGCATGGTTTTGCGATTCCAGATCCCGTTCCAGACTGCAGGATTAGGAGGGACGTTAGGGTGATCATGAAGGCATTTGTATCCCTGTGCAACCGTGTAAAGCCCTGGGGCGGCTCCCCATCTTCGGCATCCTTCTTACCCACGCGCAGAGGCGCCATACCATTTAATAAAGAAAGGAAAAGATCTCGAGCTTGGGAGAGCGCAGGAGGGACGGGAGGGAGCCTCCATCGCTGCCAATGTCTGCCTTCCCATTGTGAAATGTCCCAAAGAGTGGTGCATTCAGCGTTGTCCAACCACAAACGCAGCGCTTGCAGAGAGCAGTGGGACGATAGAGGAGGGTGCATCATAATGCTGTCATCCCAAATTTTAATTTCTTTGCCGTTTCCAGGGATCCAATACGCTCTGTCTCTGATTAAAGGGGCTGCTTTATGAGAGAGCTTGATCAGCTGCAAACCTGAGGAGGGTAGGAGGGCGTCTAGACATCTCTTCCTCTTTCCCATGAAATATTTCCTCCATAGGGCTTTTTGCGCCCAACCTGGTTTTGGACCAATGATTCTCCAGAAGATCTTGGCTCCCATCGCTGTGTTTTGGAGGCTAAGATCTTTGAAATTGAGGCCTCCTTCACTCTGGGGCTTGCAGATTTTCTCCCAACTGACTAATGGGATTTTCCTGTCATTGTGATTGCCCCCTTTCCAGAAGAACTTGCGAATGAAGGCTTCCATTGTGCTTCTTAATCCAATGTCTAATGATATTTATATAAAGGTCTAGGTAACCATTATTTTCTCCTTGTTAGCTATCTCTTCCCTTTTATGCATGACTAGGTTCTTACTAGCCTTCTTGGGAAACCTTTTCTCTATTTCATCCTCATGGCTTCTTCCTCTAGCCATTCATGGTTATTTATTTATTATTTCTCCAGGTAAGGATATTAAAGAGAATTGTAGCTTTTTAGGAAGACTGTCTATTTACTCCAGTGTACCTAATACAATGTCATCATTAACAAAGAAGAGCACGACTTCTTGAAATTCATGAATATACTAAGGAAAACTTTAGGGTGGGGGGATGATGAATCAAGGGTTGAACCAATCATTATTTTAGAAAATAAAATTAGTTCTTCTTGAGATAAAATTTCATACATGTTGGATTGTGAGCTTGTGCTTCCTCCCTTTAAGTGATTGGACAAATTTCGAGCTTGATCTAGATGATGTAAAGTGTTAGTTTCAACTTCATGAGGCTGCATATCTACTTTCCTAGATCCATATGGTGTTGAGGGTGTAACATTAGAGTAGATTTATGGAGGGGAACAACCTGCGTTGCATTCATCTCTTTTTTCACAATTTACCATTGCTTGTCTTTGTTTTGGGAAGATTTGGAAGCTTGGATATACCTTTGCGATCTTTCATCAAATTGGTTTATTAATGACAATATTTGCATTTTAGAGGTAACTACACATTATTAGTCCAAAGGATGGAAAAACTTCCAACTATCCATTTTTAGGAGAATTGCTTTAAGTAGACCCTTTTGAAGATCTATTTCCACTCAAATTCATGCATTTGCATGTTGAAAATAGTAACTAGGTTCAATCTTCATAATTATCATTGTACTTATATCATTATATATTTTATATAAAAAAACAAAAAGAAGAAAAATAATAATAATAATAATTATTAGTTAAGCATGTTCTTCATGCTTCTTGGATTTATTGAGTCAAAGAGTCAAATTCTTATTTGGAATTTTTGTAAAGAAAAAGGAAAAAGAAAATTTAAAATGCAATTTGGGTCAATTCACCTCAAGAAGCCAAGTCGACCCTCTTGGATGATAGGTCAACTCACTCAAAAGGTCAGTCTTTTCGTAGATGAGAACTATTTATTGTCATACGTCCTCCTTCAAATGGAAAGTAATTCAGTGATTTTTGTGGTGAGTTTTGAGAAAAATAGTTTTTAACATTGCGAATAAAATCATTGAAATCAATCCCTAAATAAAAAACGGCACTGAGAGCAACAATTTTTTTTTTGTAAGGCCACAATTACAATTTTGAAACCATGACCCTAACAACCTATACCATTCCAACCAAAACCTTAAAAAAATGGTTCTTCTAGTAGTACCTCCCTTTTTCCTAGGTAAAAAATTGGGACTTCTTTAAAACCCATGACCTTAACAACTACTCTTACAACCAAAATATGAAAACTAACCCTCAAATACAGTTAGAAGTAGTCCCACAATTTTTTGATTTTAAATTTGAAACATTGTTAAAACTATGAATTAAATTCCTAGTTTAACTGCAAACAAAATAACAAAAAAATTTAAAAAAACCTCAAAATATAGAAAAGATAAATAGAAACTGAGAAGAGAAATGAAAAAATGAGAGAAAAAATAAATTTGAAAAGAGAAAATATGTTTCCTTTTACTTAAAAATATATTTTGAAAGATATATTTTAAATTAAAAAGAAAAATCCCATAGACGGTATGTTAGGGTGACAATAGGATGGGGGGCACATGGCTATCATCCCACAAAGCATCCAAGGATGTATATGTGGCCACACACCCCCAACGTATCATTCATAAATAAATACTTTGCACAATGTTGTGCAGTTATCTGTAATGCTAATGTGCATTAATTGGGACAATTAGTTTTTCAATGCGACAAAGAGAGTGGAGGATCAACATTTTAATGATTTATAGACATGGGAGGTTGTTTCCATCGGTATGTCCAATCCATGTTAAATATCCCATGCAAACTAGTCATTTCAACCTTAAATAGACAAACATGCCAAGTAGAGGGAGATTGCGCCACATGCACATGTTTTACCAGCTCACATGGCTCAACAAGAAGGTGTATCATGGGTTTTCATGACTTCGAGCTTCTTCATTACTCTTGCTACTCTATCTTGTGTCATGTCTGGGTATTTTATTTGTTACTCTATCTTAAGTTTCAACTTCTACAATATGTTCCTTTGCTATTCATAGATTCCAGATCATACATCTTGTGCTCATCTTGCTTTACATGGGAAACTTCCCTTTGGTTTATTAACCTTCTTGTCATGGTTACGTTTCCCTCACCTGAACTGATTGAGCCCCATTTACTATTCAAGTTTGAGGAGTAGTGATTTATTTAAAGTTTTATGCAACTCTTATTTTAAGTGGTCTCATTTGTTATGTTTTTAAGATAGCTTAGGCTTTAATCCTGCAAATACCGTGCTTTTACCTTGTAAGTATACGAGCCCAGTGTTGATGATTAATGTTTGAGGTTTATGCATATAAATAACTCAACACTTCCATTCATTCTAATTATCTTCTAGTGTCCAAAGAGACGCATTGTATTCCTTCCTCAACAAAAATCTCTAAGGGAAATTATCCCTACAACAATATCCTAGTATTTTTCCATTTTGGTTTGACCCTCTTCTCAATATATCCTTTGGACCTAAACACTTTTGATTTGGCTGATCTTAGTAGGATTCTATCCTAGGTCTTTAATATGTTTTCTAGTTCTCTTAGCGAACATAAGTCCCTCTAATAATTTTCTCTCTGTGCTTTACTCTCTTCGATTTCTCTCTTGGTCTCCCACATTTGACTCTGTCTTGGCCCTCCCCCTATTTTTTTCATGTTTCTTGAGAAACTTTTGTCCCTCTTAGTCCCAAATTGGAAACAATAAAAGGATTCTAATTTAATTTCCCCTTCATTAAATTAGAATAAAATTGTAATTCCACATCACATGACAACTTGTACGATTTAACTAAGTTAGGATTACTTAGTTGGTTCAGTTAATTTGAGTTGAGGGTCAAACTAGAGGCATGTAGAGTGACTCCTACATTATAGGAGTCATGGTTGAGTTTATTTTGAGTTGTAATTAATTAACTAAGTTTATCTGAGTTAAAGTCAGTTAAACTAGTTCTAACTGATGGATGAACTGGTATGAGGTTAGACATTGGAGTTTCACTTCATGTGTTCAATGATTTTATTGATAGTTCACTCATAAATAACTCATGCATGTCAATTTTGAGAAAGACCCAGTTGAGATTGGAGTTCAAGGGAAATGTAATATCAGTTGTATATCTATTCGAATTGTACATGTGGTGCATGCAGTGAGAGGAGGTTCCCTAATGGATTGCGCATTATGGATTGGGAATTTCCCTAATTGATAGGGCCTAGTTACCGAAGGAAACAACACAAGGAAATAAGGATCTTGGAGGACATAAAATTGGTTAAGTATTAACCAGACTTGTCTAGGAATCATTGAGACAAATAAAGGTAGTGCTGAGGTTTCTCATATTGGAGAAAATCATTGCAATCTTATCATATTTTCTGAATTATGAAATATACAAATATTAGGGGTTTTAGCTAAGGCTTTCCCTAGGAAATACTTGTGCGTTGTGTGATTGAAATTCTCTCTTTCATTTTTTGCGATTTCAAGACCTAAATTGGTTTCCACAATTGGTAGAGTAGAAGTATAATGTTTTAAAATATTACAATTATCAGTTGAATCTATGTGGATTTTCTACATGGTATCAGAGAAGGAATCACTCTAGAAGAGAAGAATACAAGTTTTTTCTGTGCAGGTGAATCGAATTTTCATATCTACTCTTCAGGACTAGCATTAGGATCATGATGTCTTTCTCTGGATTAAGACTCGAATATGCCCTTGAGGGTAGTTCGAATTACATATCTTGGAGAGATAGGATGGAAGCAGTGTTGGACGACAACAGGTTGAAGGAATTCATAGACAATGATATTCTAAGGCCTATAGCAGCAGATGCTCAAGATCTAGTGGCATGGAATAAGAAAATAGAAAATGAAAGAATGATTCCGTTGGAAGGTGTTCAAGATCGTATTGTCTCTAACCTCCATGGAAAGACAACTCCATATGCTATGTGGAAGGCCTTAACATATTTTCTTTAGAAAAACAGTGACCACAGGAAGCTGGCACTGAAGGACAAGCTCAGGAAAATCAATATGGAGAAGGGTGACACAATACCAAAGTACTTGACCAAGTTCACCCAATGTCAGGATGAGTTTGGAAGTGTTGGTGTTACAGTTGTCGAGGATGATCTGGTGACCCTAGCACTTATAGGCCTTCCCAAGAGCTGGCACAACTACCAGGATTCAATGAAGGGGAGGGAGAATCTACCAAAGTGGGAACGATTGTGAACTGACTTGGTGCAAGAAGAGATTCAACGGAACACCAGAGTCAGACCCTCATCAAAGCATGATGATGAGGAGAACTGTGCCTTGGCTGGAAAGGCAAAGAAAGGGAAAGGGAATTCATCCCATTCCAAATCAGATTCTAGTCAGGCAGGAAATAAGGACTTGTTGAAGATTAAATGTTTTCACTGTCACGAGCTAGGACACTATGCCATGAAGTGTATGCACAAGGTCAGAAAGAAGCCCTTAGGAGGAGGGGTAGGTGAAGCACTTTCTTCACAATTCGAGTTGGCTTTAACTCTCATAACATGCATGGTGACATTGGTGATGGGTTCTGTGTGGTACTTGGATAGTGGAGCCTCATTCCATATGACCGAAAACAAAGAGTTCTTCAACAACTTGGAGGAGAAGGACCTCCAGATGCACATCGAGATGGGAGATGATGGAAGGTATAACACGACTGGAATCAATATTTTTACCTTTCAGAGGGAGTCTGGTTCTCCTCTCGCATTAAAATATTTCATGTATGTTCCTAGTTTGAAGAAGAACTTAGTTTCAATTTCTATGTTGGAAGACCGTGGATATGATGTGATATTTAAAAAAGGAAAGGTGTTCCTTTATCACATAGCCACGGGACAAGTGAATAAGATCGAGGTTTAGGTAAAGAAACTATACAAATTGGAAGTAGAAGATTGTGCTTCCTTGAGCACGAAAGCAGAGAAGGCGGAGAACCGAGACATCATTGAGTTATGGCATAATATTGGTCCATCTACACCACTGAGCTTTGAGGATCATGAAAAAAATTTCTACAAGTCTTCCCAAGGGTGCAATTGAGCAGCATGATACATGCAAAGGGTGTACATTGGGGAAGTACACTGAAGCCACCTTTCATGATAAGGACAGTCAAGAGAAGGTGATCTTTGAAAGAGTTCAATCAAATGTGTGTGGACCATTCTTGAAAGCCTCCACATACAAGCACATGTATTATGTGATTTTTGTAGATGATTTTTCACACAAGTGTTGGATATTCTTCATGCATAAAAAAGACTAGATGTTCTCAAAATTTTGTGAGTTCAAAGCACTTGTTGAAAAAGACACAGGTAAGAAGGTGAAGGCTCTCAAGAGTGACAACGGTGGATAATATGTGTCAAATGAATTCAAGAAATTATATGCATCAAAAGGAATTTGACGAGAGTTGATAACACCTCATATCCCACAACAGAATGGGGTTTCAGAAAGAAAGAACATAAACATTGTGGGAGCTACATGGGCAATGTTACATGATCAGGACCTACAGTTGCACTTGTGGGCGAAAGCATTCAATAAACCGTGTATGTGCAGAACAAAAGTCCTCATCGATTCTCAGGATAAGTACACCATAAGAAGCCTTTTGCGGTAAGAAGCCAAATGTGGCACACTATATAATTTTTGGTTCATAAATTTACTGTCATGTTACCAAGGATGCACGAAAAAATCTAGAACCAAGAGTTGAGTTGGGCATATTTGTGGGGTACATTGATACACCTCACAACTATCGGGTGTAACTCCCATTTGACAAGATGACAGTGGTTCGTACAAATGTGAAATTTGATGAAGGAAAGGCCGTGCAAATTTCCCTTGAGAGGGAGCTTCAGATGCATGCAGATGAGGATCTCTTAGGTAAAAAAGAAGAACCTCAAGATATGGAGCATCCACAAGAAGAGGATAAGAGAGTGGAAGCACCCACTCATGTAGAGACATCTATAGACAGAAGGAAGCGCACCAAAGAGGCTGACAGGTTGATGCATGATGCTAGAGAGAATGTGGGATCACCCACATCGCAACACATGCAGATAATGTCCCCAAATAAATACAATGGCTACATGGCTCTTATGAGCGAGAGTGTAGAGACTGAGCCATCCTCATTCAAGGAAGCAGTGCAAAAACTAGTATGGGTTGATGCCATGGTAGAGGAGTATGACTCCATTATCAGAAAAAATGCATGGGAAGTTGTCCCAAGACTGGAGGACAAGTCAGTTGTAGGATCCAGGTGGATCTACAAGATGAAGCAAGCAACAAATGGGAGTGTGGAGAAACACAAGGCCAAATTTGTGGCCAAACGATTATCTTAGGTGGAGGGAATATATTACGAAGGGACCTTTGCTCCAGTAGCAAGGTACTCTTCAATCAGATCTATTCTTTCACTTTCAGCTTAGATGGAATGGAAGGTACATCAAATGGATGTAAAGAAAACATTCCTCAATGGAGTGATTGAGGAAGATGTGTACATACAGCATCCAAAAGTATTTGAGACCTTTGAAAGAGATTCGCATGTGTGAAAACTTAAGCGAGTGCTGTATGGACTAAAAAAAGAACCCCGTGATTGGTAGACCAGGATCGAAAACTATTTCACCGGTTGGGATTCACCAAAAGTGAAGCAGATGAGAACCTTTACCAGATTGTGGTTGAAGGTAAATTATTGATTATAGTATTATATGTCGATGATTTAATTCTGAAAGGTGATGAGAAGCTAATCAATTCTTGCAAATAGGATCTTGCAAGAGAATTTGAGATGAAGGACATTGGGCTCTTACATTATTTCCTTGGTTTGGAAATTTGGAAAAGAGATGGGGAACTATTTGTCTCACAGGGAAAGTATGCCAATGAGATACTAAAGAATTTTAACATGGAGAGAAACAAACCCATGGAGACTCCTGTAGCAGGGAATTGGAGGAAAGAATATGCTACTTTAGGTGAAGTGGTAGGAGTTACCATTTACAGGCAGCTTGTGGGTTCACTATGTACTTGGTGAACACACAACCGAATGTGTGTTATATGATTAACCAACTTAGTCAAGCAATGGTTAAGCCAACCAAGCTCTATTGGAAGGCAACCAAACATGTGTTGAGATACATCAGAGGCACCACTCAATTTGGTATTTGATACAAATAGACATAGGGAGTGAAGCTTCAAGGCTTCACAAATGCAGATTGGGCAGGGAGTCCATCTGACAGGAAGAGCACATCAGGGGCCATCTTCAGTATTGGGTCAACAATAGTTTCCTAGTACAACATGAAGTAGAGATCAATTGCACTCAGTTCAGCAGAAGCAGAGTACATGGCTGCTAGCTAAGAAACTTGTGAGGCTATCTGGATGAGGAATATCCTTGTTGGGTTTTTTGGTCAACAAATGGATCATAAAGTGATTTATTGTGATAACCAAAGTTGCACCAAACTCTCGGTTAATCAAGTTTTTCATGATATGTTTAAGCATATCAACATTTGTTATCACCATATCAGAGATTGTGTGTAAAAGTAGATTATGTTGTTAGAGTACATTCCTACAAAGGAGAAGGACGCAGACATATTGACGAAGGTACTATCAAGAGGAAAATTCGAGTTGCATAGAGGCATGATCGAGGTATCAGATAATCCCTTTCTTGTTGAAAGGGAGTGTTGAAAATGGTTACAAAAAAAGGATTCTAATTTAATTTTCCCTTGATTAAATTAGAATAAAATTGTAATTCCACATCACATGACATCATGTACGAGTTAACTAAGTTATGATGACTTAGTTGGTTCAGTTAATTCGATTTGTGGGTCAAACTAGAAGCATGTAGAGTTTCTCTTACATTATAGGAGTCTTGATTGATTTTATTTTGAGTTGTAATTAATTAACTTAGTTTATTTATGTTAAAGTCAGTTAAACTAGTTCTAACTGATGGAGGAACTGGTAGGATGTTAAACAATGGGGTGTTGTTTCATGATTTTAATGATCTAACTGATAATTCACTCACAAATAACTCATGCATGTTAGTTATGAGAAAGACCCAGTTGAGATTAGAGTTCAAGGGCAATGTACTATCAGTTGTATAATTAACCGAATTGTACATGTGGTGCATGCAGTCAGAGGAAGGCCCCTAATGGATTGCGATGTATGGATTGGGAATTTCCATAATTAATAGGGCCTAATTACCCAAGGAAACAAACAAGGAAATATGGATTTTAGAGGGCAGAAAATTGGTGAAGTATTGAACCAGGCTTGTCTAGGAATCATTGAGACAGATAGAGATAGTGCAAAGGTTTCTTAGCTTGGAGAAAAGCATTGTAATCTTCTCATACTTTTTGACTTATGCAATATACAGATAGCGGGGTTTTTAGCTAAGGCTTTCCCCATGAAATACTTGTGGGTTCTGCGATTGAAATTCTTTCTCTTTCATGTTTTGTGATTTCAAGATCTAAATTGGTTTCCATAATTGGTAGACTAGATTCAAGTATATTGTTTTAGAATATTACAATTATCATTTGAATCTACATGGATTTTCTACAACATACATTTGGGAACAAGGTGGCTCACGTGCCTAGTAGAGGGAAAAAAGCTCAGCTAAAAGTTATTAGGCTGACACTCCTTAGGCTATCCAGGAGGAAATTACCGAGGTTGAATGTGAAGTTTTTGGGGAGAGATATTTTTTAATAGATTTTTATGTGATAATAGAGATTGCTAACTAGGTACCTGATACTAGTTTGAATATAGGGTGATTTAGTCAATATATGCACATTGTTCATATTTACTATCTTTTAAGGCTTCTTCGTGGTCTAGTTCCGCTTAATTGAAATGAACCCAAAGAGGAGGATCTCATAATTTTAGATGAGATTTAGTTGACTATGAAGAACATGGACAATAGGTCGAGACATGTTGAAGTTCATTTGGGAATTCCCCTAGACCTAGGATGCTCCCTTAGAATTGGAAAAGAGACAATCACCATGGACACCTCAAACTCTTCACATACTAAATGAAAATTTCTTATTAGTATTTATTTTACCAGTTTTTTATGCTTTGTGTTATGTTTTAAGCTAGAATTTAGACCAAGCTATCTAATGCTCTAATATAGTTTTTTAATAATTTTGTTAACTCTTAAAACTCTCTATGTTTGGATGCTGCAAAAAATATGGTACTGTCACTACTCTAGTTTCCCTAGTCAAAGCATAGGATAGACACCATAACTGATATTTATACTTCCTTAAAGTTTGTAATAGAAATTTTAATTTACCAATAAAAAAGAAATAAAAATTTTCATTTTCTCTCATTTTAATTAAAAAAAAAAGGATATTTAAAATATTTTTTTAGTGAAAAAACATAATGTAAATTGAAAATAATAAAATTTAAATAAAAATTTGAAAAAATATTGTGCATTATGAAGATGGTTGCAATTCTCAAAATCCCCACCTCCCACTATTCTCAGCCCACCCCTCCCCATCCTTGAAACATACCCAACTGAAATAAAACATATATAGTTCCAATAGAGGGATTTTTTCTTCATTAGTTGTTATAATTCCAACAAAACTATTGTCATAACACTTCTCCACATTGTATGGCCCTAGCCATATGGTTACTAACTTTCCTTTGAAATATTTAAATTTGGAGCCATAAAGTAAGGCCTAATATCCTTCCCTAAAATATCTTGTTTTAATGAACTTGTCATGCTAGTTTTCCTCAACATTTGGATCATTTCAATGTGAAAAGCATATTTCCTTATCTGTTCATCCACTAAATTTAATTGTTGTATTCTATCTTCCTAGACATTTTAGAAATCCACATCTAACTGTGAACCTATCCTTAAGGTTGAAAATTCAAATTCAATGGGTAGCATAACACTCTTACGGTAGACGAACTCATAAGGGGTGAATCATGTTTTTGTATTCCATGTTGTGCTATGCTTCTTCTATAAGTCTATAAACCTAATCTCTTGTACTCATTCTGATTACTTTGGTGAGTATATTCTCTACCTCTCTATTTGTCACTTCAATCTGTCCTTTGGCCTCAGGGTGGTATGGAGTGGATTTCCTATGGTGGATGTGGTGTTGCTCCATGAATCATTCAATGAGGTTGGAAATCAACTGACCATCATAATCTATAACCATCTCTATTGGAAATCAAAAGTTATAAAAAACATTTTTTCTTAAAAATTATGCTACCTTCTATTATGTAGCTATTTTGAATTCTTTTACTTCAACCCACTTCATCATGTATTCAGTGCACACAATGATGTATTTATTTTGTACTAAAGGAAGACCAGTAGTTCCTATGAAGTCTTTACTTAATTTTTCAAAGGGTTCTAATGATATATCAAGAAGAAAACGGTAATAGCGCTAATTGATTCAGGTAATACTCATAATTTTATTCACTGTAATATAGCTAAGGAATTGAATTGCTTCCTATATCCAGCACCAAAGTGTCAAGTGATGGTTGCAAATGGAGGAACTATAAATTTCTCTAGAAAGTGCCATAATATCAAGATAACCATGGGGGAATATGTATTTAATAGTAAAAATTTTTCCATTCCAATGGGTGGTGATGATGTTGTACTTGGAGTCCAATGGTTACAATATTTGGGGATGATAAATTTTAATTTTCAAGAGATTTTCTTGAAATTTTTCTGGGAAGGAAAGGAAGTTGAATTAAGGGGTACCCTAGGGAAACCAAGAAAGGTAATGAACTCTAATTGCATGAAAAAAATTATGAAGACAAAACAACGAGGCGTAATTGCACAATTATGCTCACTAAAGGTTCAAACATCAAAATCATCTATTTCTCTAGATCTCTAAAAAGTATTATAAAATCATTTCAAGGTATTTGAGATTCCCAAAGGAATCCCACCTATTCGTGATCATGATCATGCTATTCATTTGATTCCAGGAAGTGTTCCTCCAAACATCAGGCCTTACAAATATTCCTATGCCAAAAAGAGTGAAATTGAATGTATGGTTACAGAAATGCTAGAGGTTGGTATAATTCAACCCAATCAAACTTATTTCTTTGCTCCAACAATATTGGTGTACAAGAAGGATGGATCATGGTGTATGTGTCCAAATTTTGGGGTGCTCAACAAGCTCACTATTAAAGATAAATTTCCCATTCCTGTCATTGATGAATTGTTAGATGAATTACATGGAGCAATTTACTTCACCAAGCTGGATATTCTTCCAGGATATTATCAAATTAGAATGAAGACTGAAGACATTTCGAAAACAACATTTAGAACTCATGAGGGTCATTATGAATTTTTTTTCATGCCTTTTGGCCTTACTAATGCACCTTCGACATTTCAAGGTTTGATGAATTCCATTTTCAAACGCTTCCTTAGAAAATCCGTGTTCCTATTTTTTGATGATATACTAATCTACAACAAGTCTTGGAAGGATCATTTCAACGTGTTGACATGGTGATCAAACTATTGAAGGAGAAACAATTATATGAAAAATCCTCCAAATATTTCTTTGGAGTACAGGAGGTTGAATATTTGGGTCTTATTGTATCTCATGAGGGTGTTAAGGTATACCCTAACAAATTTAAAGCCATTAAGGAATGGAAAACCCCCACAACCATAAAGCATCTTCAAGGATTTATTGGTTGACAGGGTATTATCACAAGTTTTTTAAGAATTATGGGAGAATAACAACACCTATAACAACATTACTTAAGAAAGATGCATTTTCTTGGAATCCAAAATAAACTAAGGCCTTTGAACATATTAAAGAGGCAATGTGGCAAGCACCGGTCTTAGCTATGTCTGAATTCACAAAAACCTTTATTATGGAATGTTATGCCCCAAGAAATGGAATTGGTGTCGTTTTAATGCAAGAAGGAATACCCATTTCTTTTTAAAGTCGTCCAATCAAATGAAAGTATTTGCAAAAATCTATTTATGAGAAGAAAATGTTGGAAATAATACATGCATTAAAGAAATGGAGACCTTACCTAATGGGAAGACACTTCAAGGTAAAAAATAATCATGATAGTCTTGGGTCACAAAGATGTTGGGTTATGAAATTAAATCATCTACAAAAAAAGGAAGAAAAATATTGTTGCAGATGCACTCTCAAGAAAGGATGAGGATGTGGAAGCATTTCTTTGTGCCATTTCTATTATCGAACCTGGTTGGATAATCGAAGCAAGGGACGAATGAAAGAATGAAGAAGAGGTGTGGACACTCATTCAAAATTTGTAGCCAGATCCCAATACATATGATACATTTATCTGGAAAAATGATTCATTATGGTACAAAGATTGCTTATATATTTTTAAGAATTCCCAACTCAAGAAAAATATTCTTTTGGAATTTCACACCTCCTTCTTAGTAGGGTACTTTGGATTTTTAAAAATTTACCACAGGGTCAAGAAGGAATTTTTTGGGATGGCCTTAAATCTAATATTCAGAAGTTCGTGGCTGAATTCTTGGTTTTCCAACAAAATAAAGTTGAGACAATTAAGACCCTGCGCCTGTTACAACCTTTAGCCATTCCAAGTTAGTGTTGGGAGGAGGTCTTAATGGATTTTATCACAGGTTTACCCAAATATGAAGGAAAAAGTATCATCATGGTGGTAGTTGATAGACTTACCAAGTATGCACACTTTTGTGCATTATCACATCATTTTAAAGCCAATATAGTTGCCACTGCAGTAATGGAAACAATTCAAAAGATACATGGAAACCCAAAGATTGTTGTAAGTTTTAGAGATCCCACTTTCATTGGAAATGTTTGGACGAAATTGTTTTCTTATCTTGGTACTCAATTAGCTCATAGCTCATCTTATCATCCTCAATCTGAAGAACAAACTAAGATACTGAACAAATGTTTGGAAGGATATCTTCATTAATTTGTATCTGATAAACAAACACAATGGGTCAAGTGGTTACCTCTAGCTAAATGGTGGTATAACAATTCCTTCCATACTGCAACAAAAATGACCCCATATATGGCACTTTATGGATAACATCCACCATCCATCACATCATCTTTAAGAGAAAATTCTAAGGTTCAAGTAGTGGAAGATCACATCGAGCACCAACAACAAGTTCTCCAACTCTTAAAGGGTAACCTCACTCTGGCGAAAAATCGAATGAAACAACAAGCATATCAACATTGCAGTGAAATAAGTTTTGATGTAGGGGAATGATTATTTTTACAGATACAACCATACAAACAAATTTCCCTCAAGAAAGCTAAGAAGGACAATAATTATCACCAAATTACTATGGTCCTTACAAGTTGTTGCAAAAGATTGGTACTATGGCATATAAAATTGAGTTGCCTGCATATTCCCGAATACACCCAGTTTTCTATGTTTCATGCTTAAAGAAGGTTATTAGTAACAAGCTCCCAGTTCAAACAGTTTTGCTATAAATTTATGAATAAGGAAAAATCACATTTTATCCTGAAGAAGTCATGGAAACAAGAACCCGAAAACCACAAAATTGATTAGTTTCAGAGTATCTCATTAAATTGAAGAACTTACTCATTGAAGACTCCACATGGGAGGATGATAATTGTATACAAAAGCATCCAAAACTACTAAAGCGTTGAGGACAACACTTTTTTGAAGGAGAGGGTCATGTTAGATACCTATAATACTAGTGTATTCCCCTTATTGTTATTGTTAGTGTATCCCCCTATTGTTATTTTTGTGCTCATGTATCCCTCATGTTGTTATTGTTGTGCCTCATAGAAGCCCACTATTATTATTGTTGTTCCCTTACATTATTATTGTTATGTAGGATCTGATTATATTGTGATCCCTTAGACTCTTATATATAACAAGGAGGTATTATCATTTGTATCATCCAAGAATTTTATGTAATGTAAAGGAGGTTCCCCCCTCAAAGAGGATAATTTTTGAGTCGTTGATCTATATTTTCTTCTATTTTGTGAACAAGAATATGTTAAGCACAAATCACTAGAATGTGGCAAGGGAATTCACATAAACCAACGGGAAGAACCTTGTAGTAAAAGGTTTCCCAAGGATAAGTGAAGGTGCTTTTGACTTTATCTTTAGAACTAATTTTTATTTGGTTATACACATTGAACCCATAAAAATGAAAAGAATTCCTTCCCTACCAAAACATCTAGAACTTGGTCAATAAAGGACATAGGAAAGTGGTCCTTTCTAGTGGATTTATTCAACTATTTATAATCCACACATATCCTCCATTTTCCATCCTTTTTAGGGACAATAAGTAGGGGTGATACACATTCACTGTAAAAATTTGGATAGATAAAATCAACATCTAGAAACTTTTATAATTCTTCTTTGAAAATAACCTTTAGTGAAAGGTTCATTCTTCTATGGGGATGTTTGATATGTTTATGATATTATTTTATGTATATATTATGAGTTAAAATAGAGGGTTGGATACCTATCATCTCCCTATAATCCCATGCAAACATTGTAACATGATTTCTTTAAAAAAAATCGATTCTTGATAATGGTCAATAATAAGAGAAGTGCTAATTTTCAGTAATTCGGATTGGAAAAATTAGATAGTTTTGGTGGTAGGCTTATTGGATTAAATAGTATGTGATTCTACCCATAAATTATCATATGAATTTTTATGGTTTCCTAGTTATTGATCACTGCTTAAGCCATTGATTTTCATGGCAAAAGGCTACTGATTTTGTAGAAAATTAGAAATCAAAGTGCCTTCATCAAGTTGCATGCAAATTATAGATTAAAAAATTGTGCATATGTGATAGGTTGATGCAAGGATAATAATTATTATTCTTCATCTTCCATCCACATAGGAATTTATGCTTCAACCAATGGATGAATAGGGGGGTAAATTATGAGTTGTTTTTTGGGACCTCCCTGTAACATCCCATTTTGTAACCCTTCCCTTTGTAATAATAATTGTGATTGCAATACCAATATGGGGGAAACCATGAATGGATGAACCTATGATTACAAACCCGGTAACTATTAATTAAATATAATTATTTAATTAACACAAATAAGGTAGGGAAAACCTTACAGATCCTTGGTTTGAGGGAAGCTTTCTTGCTCACTTGTTTTTCCTGAAGCCACTTGCTTTCTCGCCTGTTTGAAAATCCATGACCCATGCCAGCTGAATTAAATGCTGAAGTTGCTTGTAAAACTAAAGAAGTCAATTGTATGATAGGTTTAATGAGTTGCATTTGAGGTTGGACTGAAGTTGGAAGAGTTCACTTACAATCTAGATGAGATTGGACTGGGGCAACATAAGGGTAGGCAGTGCCCATTACCCTTTTCCTCTAGAAAATTGAAGAGATAGGGAATTCATCTTTGTAGGGAAATAACAGAGAAGAGCCAAAACTACACCCTCAGGGAACATATTGAGAGGGAAGTTAGTGCACTCTAAAAAATGTGAAGGGATTCTCTTAGGGAACACATAAAGGAAAAATTCAGTGCTCTGTCTCTCTCAGAACACACCCGAATGTGTAGGAATTATCTACATATAGGCACAATATAGGAGAAAATGGCGTGGTTGGATTTAAACTGATGTATGAGTCACTGATTGTGTGGGAAAAAAAGAATGTATATCACTATTTCTTGCTCATGTTGTCTCAATCAAGATTTCATATTTTTTGGATTAGATTTTGTTGCTGGATTATTGACAGCTGACCTTGGCTGAAGGCTTCATAACTGGTTCTGGGCAGAATGGAAGCTTTGGAGTATAACATGAATGACTAAACAACATTGGATCTTGCTTTGAACTTGTGACCTACAACCTTGAGCTAGTTCTCTATGGATTTTGGTGCTCATTCTTATGACTATGTTTAAGACCAATGAAATCCTTGTGAAAGTTTGTGTCCCTTGTGTAAAGTTTAGTGATTGAGCTCAATTAATAAGTGCTTGTCTTTGGATGATGAACCACTTAGTTCTTTCTAAGTGCTTTCTAGTTGGTTGTTTAACCACTCACATAGTGGATTTTATACCTCAGAATTGAGTAACATACCACTCTTGATGTGGGTGAAACCCCGTGTTTTGAAACGAGGAGAGTAAGTGATCCACTGTGGTGCTTACCTCTATAGAGTAGTTGATGGACCACCTAGATAGTGGAATCCATATCTTGAGTGTTTGACCAATCCATTAGTATGAATTTCCCTTGTGTAAGCATCCCCTCAGGCTTTGGATCCAACTCGAGGGTTTCGACTGCAAGAAAGATTGCAGTGTAGCTAGCCTATGGTTGGGTGGAGAGTGGAAGCCCCTCCTTCAGTTTCCATATACTTTAACACACTTAGATACGTATAATTATTTTTACTTATTTTCCTTATGGATGATGACTATTATTTCTTTGTTGATTAGATGATGTAAGGTCCCGTTTCATTCATGAAGGAATGCTTGAATCATTGTATATTCATTGTTGACTAGTTATTATGTTTTTCCATGAATATAATGAATGATTTAGTTATGTGCTTACTTCCATCTTAGTGAATTGAAGGTTTCAAATATGCTTATGATTAATGGTCTATAAACTACTCAGGATTACCCTATTGTCTTCTTATAATTTCTCCATTATCTGATATGTTTATGAATTTGGGTAGCTCACTACAACCATGATTGTAGGCCAATTTACAAGTTATGAGTTTAATTTATATTCCATGTGTTAAAATGGGTATCTAGCTAGAGCCGATGGTAATTTAGTCTATGAATAACATGATGTCTCCATGAGGTATGCACACTTACATATTTCTCTAATAGAGAATTATAATCTGCTGAATAACCTGAGATTCAATGCTTAATACATGGTCTAAAAATCTCATCTGTAATCACACTAATTAGTAGTATTATTGAAAATGAATTGAGAAGTCATATGTTAATGATGAAATTAATTAACATGTAATAGAGAATAGAGCTGGAATGCCTGAATCATGGATGAAATAGCCTTTGGAACTTTCCCTTTGGTGCATTTTGGTTCCCTTTGGCACCCTATTATTCATTCTAGATAGGATATAGTGATGCCAAGAGCTTATGTTCAAACCTTGGCCATCATTCTCAAAATTTGGTGTTTGTGTTGATTCCCGAGTCATAAGTGTTTTCTTAATTATGAGTCTATTTTTCCCCTACATGCCTTGGAGAAAATACAAGAATATATAAATATGGATTAGTCACTAGTTTTCCCCCTTTTGAAATGGCCTCGATATTTTCGAGGTCATATTTCCTTTGTTTTATTGCATGGAAATCTAGAAATCTAGTAGTCTGGGGGAGCTAATAGAAGTGTTTACTCGAAGGACATTTGGATATATCCCTGGATGGATCTCCCACTTGTGGCACAAATGATCCGAGATTTGAAATTCCAGAGGTTGGGTAGTGACCGCTCTTATTCACGAACCAAATTCCTTTTTATTATTATGCGGGGACCACAATGCATAGGACCCACACCACGTTATATTTGATTAAATCCAATAGCAAGGAGATTCAAAGGTGGAGTAAGTGGATGCGATTTTGGAGGAATATATGGTTGGATTCTATCCTTGCATGCTAGAATGGATGTAAGAGTTCGAGATATGGGGTTTTAAGAAGTGCACACCTTGTGGAGGCATAAATGGGAGCCAAGCCTAATTTTCGCTGAGAGGAAGTGGATCTAGGGATCTGAGGGTCAGAGAGCATAGAAAAGTTGGAACAATGTTGTCAAGTCGTATTTCTCGCTAACTAGATAACAAAGAAAATTGCTGCAAAACATGGAGGGGGAAGGCCTAGGGACCCCACACTAGAGTTGACGTGTCAATGCCATGTTGGCTTTATAGGAACCATGTGGGGCCACATAAAAACTAACGATGATGTGGAACTGAATTAAGTTGAAGTAGAAGTTCCATGTGGATGCCATGTGGCAGCTCAATGCTAATGTCGCCTAACATAATAGACCAAACTTCAAATGAGAATAACCTTCAATTCGAGAGTGAGATTGAGATAGAATTTACATCACCAAAAATATCTTGATGAGCTAGATGCAATGGTCACATTATTTTTGAGTTTTAACGACATTGGAAAAAGTGGAATTTTGCGACCTCTTCATAACATACCTTAGAGCTCGGGTAAAATATCAAGTAACACTTTTAACAACCCAATATAGTACAAAGGGGTGGGAGGGTATGTTAAATTATAGTATTAGAGTGTTGGTTTAAACAATAGGTCTGGAGGGCCATAAAAAAACCATGTGAAGCAATGGTTCAACACTTAGATCGACCATGAAAGAGAAATTTATAAGCTAGGATACATAGTGACATTGTCAGATCTTAGGTTTAGCACTTGACCTTAAGAGGCTCAATTGAAAATTTAATACAAAGATTTGATTGATGCATATTGTAATTTTATTTTGATTTACAACTAATGTGATTGCTAACCTTCATGAATTACTGATTTTAAACATGTTGTTGAATGTGGTTACTAACATGTTGATATGTCCTTTGGTCTCTTGAAATATGTGACTGACATGGGTTTAGATGTGTGAACAACATCATATCAACATACTTTAGACCATCATGCTCATTGTTGGAATGAAAATATAACAAGTTAATATGTTTATTATTGATATAACTAACAACTGAGTGTGTGTGACAACACATAAAGATATACAATTTGCAACAAGGAATATATTTGGAATAAATAGCAGTATGGTACAATACAATATGGACAAAAATAATCATGAGTAAGAAGAATAAAGTTCCCCTAATGGAGTAGATAATATCATGAGCTTGAAGTTTGAGTTAAATAGTTTCGAAGTAGAAATTGAAAGGCTCATTAGAAAATAAGAAGAATAGGAAAAACTAAACATAATGATGCCACAAATTATGTCATACATGCAAGGGATTTTGCAACATGAATCAACATCTAGATATATAGAAGGTTGTCATATTAACAAAACCAAAGACAAACCTCATAAGGTTGGGAAGAAGAAAATTTAATTGACATGTTGGTTTGTGGAGGAGAATGCTTGATCCATGAATACCCTTACAAAAAACAAAATAATGATAGCCCATTAAAATATAGACACATGAAACAACAACCAACAATACCAAAGGAAGTAACTCAAAGAGGAATAAAGATGAGGGAGAATCCTCAAAAGCTCTCTAAAATAATGAAAATTCCCCTTGAACTATTTAGGAATATTTTTAGGATATTGAAGTGGTTTTGGAAGACTAATTAAATTGTGTGCATTTACTGAGTGCCCTTGTTGAAGTAAATATAGAATGCTGGTTGTGTTGTGAATCAATATGTTTTGCAATTACTTTCTTATCGTTAGCTACATGTTTTTGTTTTCTTGACCTTGAACATGGTCATGCTTTCTGTTGTTTGTTGTGGGTTGTTATTGCTTTTTTTTTTTGTGTTTCATTTTTTTTTGTTCCCTTTTGTGGGCTAGTCTTGGTTTGATTCATTTGGCGTGGGAGAGGAAAGAAGCTCATGTAGAAGAGCTGAATGAAACCCAAATAGAAGTTCAAGACCTTGATTAAATTTTGTGCATAAGATAAACTAAATTAGAGGGAATAAGAGGAAAACCAATCAATAAAGAAGTCTAGATTGGGTCCACATGGACCATATGGAATAATCTCTCTCTCTCTCTCTCTCTCTCTCTCTCTCTCTCTCTCTCTCTCTCTCTTAAATAAATTTGTGCTTGGCTGATATATATATTTTATATTTATGAATATGTGAAAAATGAGAAAATGATATAAAGGTATAATGATGCCATTTCATTTGAAATGTATTTTGTTGAGAACTATCATAATAGGAAGATAAGTGATTTAACTCCTAAAATATTATGACTATGTAAATGGTATGCAAATAAAAAATTGTAGTTAACATGTTTTGGGTAACACAATGAAGTTATTTTATAGATTCCTTGTCATGTGGAATATCCATTAGGTGAGTATGCAAGGATGATATCTTGTTTTTAAATACCATTGGTAAATGCATATGATATTCACATGCTTATGATCATGGTCATGTAAATGAATATTTGAAAATAATAGAGGTTGAAATTTTACTCTAAAAACTTCAATGTATAAATAACATGGAGCGTGTGCATATATGACACATGCTTGACAAAATGAATATGCACAAGTTTGGGAGCATGGATAAAGATATGCTTACATTGGATAAATAATCGAAATTCATTTATGAAATATATGAATTGATAAAATTGTGACTAATATTTAAGGCTAATATAATTTTAGGAATGGTTGAATATTGCAACAACAAATGTGCTACAATCTGACTGGACCCCTTTAAAGGGCTTCAACTAAAAGTGTTGGTAATGATGGCCAAGTAAGTAAGGAAAGTAGTAAGCCAAGGTAAAAAGTAAAGGAAATGAATTTTGTAAGAATTCATTTCAGCTGAATTTGATATATGTTGCTTCAAAACTAATGCTTGTATTGTATGGATGCCAAGGAAGGGGCATGGTTAAGGCGGAAAGCCTTCACCATGAAAATATTCCTTTGAATTTTGAAATGCATGAAAAACCAAAGTGAAAACTAATTGCTCATGAATTTAGGGATATTCATTTCTCATTCATGTCTCATTTGCCTACTTGAATAAATGTTTGATTGCATTATGGAATGCTGGGAATAAAAGTGATGCAGACATATGGTATTGTGACAGTTCCATTTCAATTTAATTGAAATCAGATAGACTAGTAGAATTTTTATATGTGCAATATTTTTAGATCACTTTAGGATGTTTTGAATATCTGAAATGAAAAAATGTATGTATGAATACTAAAATTTATTTGGTTGATTGAAATATGAGATTGAAAGTAGAGTTTTGGCATGAAGTGTGACATGGAAGTCACCATGACAACATAAAACTGCTTGCAAATGAGCCCAAAACATGACTAAAAGTATAATGCCTATGGGATCATGCTTTTGAATGAAGCAAAGTTGGGTAGTTAAATTTTTTTATTCGAAATTTTTGAGTATATCTCATCGAAAACTAAATGTTGTGACATACGTGAAATGATGGAGCATGGAGTTTAGGAAGAATACTATCGTTATGGCATTGTGGCACTGTGGCACATTTTTTATCTCATGGGAGTAATTCATAACCAATAACTTTACTATACGACCCCATGAGTAGTGAAATGGAGCACAATAGGCTGTTACTTGGCCATAAGACTCGATGCACACTACATTAGAGCATACTAGAGTAGTACTTGGTTGTAAGACTCTAATGGCTACAAAATGCAAGAAAACATTTGGAAAAATAGACTTGCCAGAATGAGGGTTTCTTAGGTTCGTAAAGATGAGTAGTTTATGGGGGCCCATGTAGGTAAAAATTTGGGCTGTTGAAATGTGTAGCTTTGGAGGTACTCCCACAATCCATAATATACTGGGTTTGTGAGGAGTTGACCCACAAAAATGTGTTTTTGTGGACAATGTACCCAAGTGGTAGACTTTGTACCCAAATTTGTAGGTGAAAGTCCCAAGTGAAAAATGATTTCTATTCATTGAATCCACGAGAGGAACCCTTGATGAACTAAGGGGAACCTAGGGCTACAATTGAGCGAGAAAAATAAATGAGGATAATTTTATTCCTTACGATAATGGTGCTTGATCATGTAGGGTCAGATCGGCTTGGTTAAAAGATGCAACCCTTGGAGAAAAGTGTCTCCACTAAGAGCCTATATGTAGGAATGAATGTGAGTTTGTTTGAAATTAAGTGAGCATGTATTCTCAAGTTTTATCTACCCAAAAGAAGTGCAAGTTACCTTAGTGAGCTACAGATCTTAAGGAGGGATGAAGTTGGAGCTTGTATGGTCTTTCTTGTGTTTGAATGGAGGCTGATTTTTCCTAGGTAAGAGGACATATATCTTTGTGATTTTTGTGCCCTTAAGGAGGTACATTTGTGCAGGTTTGATAATGTTGGGTTGTGACCTAGTTAGGGCTTATTATATGCATGAACAACCATATAAAGTTCTGTGCCAAAGTCTAGATATTTGATCTAGTTTTCTGTTTATGAATGGGAGGTTTGAGACCCTAAGAAGATGAAGCTATGCTCTATTTTTTCTCTGTGATTAGGCTGATAAAAATAAAGAGTATTGCACATGAGTTTCAATGTGAAGTATGACCCTAAAGGAGGTAAAAACCTGCCTGAGGTTGTGGAAAGAGGTGCAAGTTGGGATAGGGAGAATGGCAGTCAAAAAGTGAAGGAAAAAGGGAAAGAAAAGGGAAGATACATTGGAGATTGAATGTTGAAGTGATATGTAAATGTCTATCCTACTACAATGTGTTTGAAAATAGGTTGGAAGACCTAATGAACATCCCTTTTTAGAGGACAAATTACTGTAGTGAATACCTAGTTTGGAAGCCTCTGTACAATATCATTTGAGTCGTCAAACCACTATTAGAAGGCAGACCTTTGTAACTCATAAATATTGATCTAAGGAGAAACATAGAAAATTTGTGAGGGAATAATTTGTAGCCTATGTTCAGTCATCTTGGAGAAGCAAGGGGACTTTTAGAAGACAAATTTAAGAAGGAAAATTGAAGAGATGGTTATGAAAGTGTATCTGAAGCATCAAAGGACATTGTTAGTATATGGGGTAGATGCATTGGAGTAGCATATTATATGTAAGTAGAGGTGGAAAAGGACCTTCTAGGTGTTCTAGACAAGTGGACTGAAAGGGCTGGTGCAACTTCTTATTCAACAAGTAAGTCAATATTGTTCTTGTTCTTAGGTAGATTGATTCTAATGCATTGTTGACATTAAGCCCTAGTTTTCCTTGTATCAAGGCTAATTGTAAGGGCCATGATACATGGCACAAGAGCCTTATGTATTTTCTATTAAAGTAGCAATACAAATAAGTTTTGAGTTGCATAAATTATTGTGTACTTCATTGATTCAGTGATGTTACATTTCCGCTGTGAAAAGTGCTTGGAGTTGTGACATTTCAGTGTGTTTGTGATCATGTTTTAGACATAGAATTGATTTTTAAGTTCCAAGGAAAAATAAACATGGAATCAGAGCTATGTTGAATGGACAACTGGATTAGAGTGTGCACAATGTATAACTCAAGAGGGAGTTGGTTTCCTTTTTTTTTAAGGACTAACAACATGGTGAAGTTGGTCACTAATTTGAGGTACAAAGATATATTGGATGGCTTACCAAAATATATTCCTTGGAAGGAAAGGATCTAGCTAGTCTTGTTGGTGAAAAATATTTGGGAGTTTGCTGACAAAGAGATTCAAAAGCAACCATACCATAAGGATTTGGAAGTTTATGAGGAGTTGGATGTGAAGGCTAAGCTCATTTTCATATATGGTGTCAAATATCATTTGATACCTCATTTAACTAGGAAGAACACTACATGAGAGATGTGGAATGCTCTTCAATACAAGAGATGTGGAAGGTTGTTGGTATTGGGAGAGAAGTTGAAGAGAACCAAGATGTTGGATGGCGAAGGTGTGACTCCATATCTGACAAGAATTTCTCAAGTTTGTGATGATCTAATTTCCATTGGAGGTAATGTTCTAGAGTCAGAGGTAGTGAGGATGACTTTGAAGGGCATCTCTAAAGAATGGAAGCCATTTATCAAAGGGGTTGTTGCTCATAATAATATTCCATATTAGAATAGGTTATGGGACAAATTCATCCAAGAAGAACTACTGGATGAGGATATTCACAAGAATTATAAGTTTGTTGAAGATAATGTCGATCTTGCAGGAAAGATGAAGGGAAAAGTGAAGAATTACTTGAACATGTTGAAGTGTTATACATGTGGAAATTATGGTCATTATGCGAGCAAGTGTATGTAAAATAAGAAGGGAGATAATGAGAAGAGGAAGGAGATAGTTGGGGTTGATACATCTTTAGGTGAGCTGGATGAATTCTCAAGAATATTGGAGGAGGATTTTTCTCTAATTTCTCATTTCTCTGAGGGTACCATAAACGAGGGTGCATGGTATGTGGATAACAGGGCGTTGAAGCGTATGATAGTTTTGCATGATTTTTTTGAGACTCTAATTGAATGGGACTCAAAGTTCTAGATGTATTTTGGCGACAAGAGTCAAAAAGTTGTTAGAGGGTTAGGTGTTGCACCATTCAAGATGGAGTCTGGTGGGCTGTTACAAGCTTAAGATGTATTGTGGGTAATGAAGATGATATAATGCATTGTTTGTATCAGTGATTGAGTTGAAAGGGTTTTAGGTGATATTATAAGATGGAAAAGTGATTCTCAGGCCCAAATTATCTAAATATGCTGGAGATATCATTGGAGTTAAGGAGCATTGTCTATATCGACTGACAGGAAAGCATATATCTCAAGGGAAGAAGCAGAATACTAAGACCCAAATGGAGTCAAGTTCGAGCAGGAGTATGTAGGTTCAGAGGGAGAATCCACAACCTAAAAAGAGCACATGGTTAATGGGGATTAAGAATATTTATGTAGTTGGAAAAAAGGAACTGATGAGCCTGAGTATTGCAATAAGAATGTTGCAACTCCCAAGGCTACCAACTTTAATTATCAACCCGGGGTTCGTACAAACTTAAGAGGTATCCAACGTATGTGTGAAACATAAAATGTGTCCTTATTTGGTTGATATGATGTAATGGAGGGAATTTCATGAAATCAAAGCCTAAACTAATTGCATAAATGGAAGTGTTGCTTTGAAAATAAATTAATCCTAGGCAAGAACAACAATTTGTAATTGAAATCATAAGAGCATGAATTCAAATAAAAAGACCTAATCTAATTTGCGAAAATGAATTTTCCAAGGGGTGTTTGTTCTTCCTCAATCATGTATTTAGATCCTCGGGGTCATGATTCAAGCCTAAGAGACAAAAACCAACCTTTGGGAGAAAACCTGGTCGAGTTTACACATGCTACAAGAGTGCTACACACAACTCTATTTTTGCTACATGCAAGTCTGTTTTTGAAATAACTCACCGAATGACTAAGTATATAAAATAAAAATGGGATGGGAATTTTTTTTTATTAAGCATGATGTCTTAGGTCTCCATTACAAGTGGAATCACTCCAAAATACTCCTGTTCACACGTGCTAAAAAATAAAAGAAAATTACTACTCTAAAATATGGAAATTGAAGAACTAGTGAGCTAATTAATCTATCAAATGAATAACCTAATCAAGTGAAAATGCAATGGGGTAAATTTTGTTATAAAATTTAACATTATTAAGAACTAATCCAAGTGTAATCAAGTCAAATGGAGATTCTCATTAACCCCTTCTAAAAAGTATGTAATATCACAAAATAGGGAATTTCTACAACAATAAAAATATCTTAAGATATTCTAAAGTTGGAGCTACAACAATATGTAAAAACAAAAATGGAGTACCAGTGATAAATCAACTCATAGAATTTGAGAAGAACTCATAGCCATATTATTAAGTTATAGCAGCAAAATGTATACAATATCTTGAGGAAAGAGCTACTCAAGATAGGCAAAATCAGCCTCAAGAAACAAGTACATAAAATATGACAAAACACTGCTACATAAGAGTGCCCAAGGCTATGACTGCACAGTTTTATAAAGAGAAACTGTTGATAACATATGTCAATATATAGATATACAAGTGTATGGCATACAACATTGGGAGAGAATATCTAAGCTCCCAAATACTATTTCAAGTCAATCCTGAAAGGATTGGCTGAAATATGCAAAACTGCAGAAATGTCGGAGTTGCAGGGTAGCAGCTGCAACTCAAGAACTGGAATTGGATGGAGATGGCTGAAGATGCTGCATCAAAAAAATAGACCTTATCCAATGGATCTTCCAAGTGAAAGGCTGATCCTATCACTGAAGATCTCACCCTCCGATAATCACTGCAATCCCTCACTGCAAATGTTCACTAAAAATAACGCAGTCACTGAGGGATACTGCGCTGTAGATGATGGAAAATGGTTTGCCTGGTGCCAAAGATGATGGGAATCAGCTCAAATTCTCCCCTACTGATCCTCCAAAGGAAAGGAGACTCCCTCCTCTGAAAAATAAGCACAGGAAGTGGTGTTCAGTAACCTCCACTGCAACACCCTCCAACACAACCCAACTCTAAAGAGAAACTGCGCTGTAGCTGAAGGAGGATGCTTCGCCTCAAGCTCGAGTGTGGAGAAATGAAGAGAAAGCTCCTTCAAGAGGCCTCTCTTGGAAGGAGAAGGAATTCTTGAACAGGAAATCCTTGTGTTAAGCAGCACTGCAACTCTGCTAAACAACAGGAGAATGCACAAAGTCTAAACAGACAATGAAATCAATAATCTAAATCATGAATAACAATGGCTGCCTTGCCCTCCTTTAAAAAAAGTGAAAGCCTTCTCTCCATGGGTCCCACTAATTAGGGTTTCGTTCACCAAATAAACCTCTTCCCATTCATACTGTGCTGTCTCTCAAATTATTCTCCACCTCCTATCCCAGCACTGTTGACTTGGTCAAATTGGACCTTGTCTCCATGCAAATGTCCTCTTTCACACATAAGGGTGTGAAATCCAACTCTTATGACTATCCCCTTTCACATTATGAGGGGCTTTATTCATGTTTTTAATATGCATGGGCTTCCTTACCCATTTATTTAGATGCTAGGTGATAAAAACAAATTTTAATATTCCATTTAGCTGTGTGGTAAAATGGGAATATTACAAAGTAGCAGAAATTTACTACTATTTTGCTATAAGGCATTTCCAGAAATCTTATATTCGTGAACTAGTAACCAAATCCAAGTAGCTTAATGATTAAGATGACCTTCCAATGTTATTCTAAGGATTAATAATGATTTTGAACCTATAAAAAACCTGCAAAAGAACTCACTTAAATCATCTAGCTCAATCCTACAACAAGAAAAGAAATAATACTAAATACATAAATATGCAAAACAAAAATAAGAGATGCATGTGAATAAGAAGTGAAAATAAAATAAAAAAATTGTGCAAGAGGGCTATGAGGCTCCTAGGATGGAAAAACCCAAGGAGGAATCAGATTCCTATGGAAGAAACCAAGCCTTAAAAGCTTAAAATGGCCTTTATTGAATCAGTCCAAGTACATCCCTGCAATAAAAGAAAGTTGAGCTTCCAGAAAACAAATTTTCTACACAATAAGACTAAACAATACATGCCCCTAGAGGCCAATTCGAATTCCTAGTTATAAAAAATGATGAGGAAGCATTCTCCTTGAAAGGAGAAAGCTTTCCCCTCCAAAATCCCTCAAATAGTGGATCTGGTTCCCAACACTAGGAGTTTGCAGTAAATGATAGGGAACAGGGTCCTAGATTTTCTGATTCATCAGAGTTCCAGAATCTCTCCAGAATTTCTCAATTATTTCATGATATTTTGTTCATTTATTCTCCAATATTGATCCTCCAGTAGTAGGGAGCAAGTCCCTAAATTATCTCCTTCTCCAAACCTTCATAATCTACCAAATATTCTCACAATATTCTACAAAAATAAATAATATTAGGCACAAATATGCAATTATCTTTAAACCTTCCTAAGAACATATTAAAGCATAAAAGGAAATTATTAAGATTAGAAGGAGAGATTTAATATATCTTTTATGTGCCTAATAAAGGTTAGATAGGCCTTAACTTATGTCTAATTTAGAGGCCCATCATACCCCCCTATTGAAATTGTTGCTCATCCTCTGAGAAACCTATTCATCCTCCTTGCCTTGTGGTTCTTCATGTATGTTGGCCTATTTCATTCTCTGTTTATTGGTCCATGTGTTTCTCCTCCTGTTTATCTTCTTGCTACTCTTCTATTTGCATTTATTCTTGCAGGTGTTGCATGGAGGCCGTCAGGTGCCTTTTCTAGTGTGTTCATCCTCCCAGAGTCTGCTGATGGTCATTTGAAGCCATCTTTATAAACTTATCCTCAAATTTTGACCTTGATGTGCCATATACATAATTTCTACATGAAAATTTTCAACTTCCTATAGTATTCTTATCTCTTCTTATTGGGACTCTAGATTTCTTAGAGACGAAGGGAAATGGTTTATGGAGGTTAGGGATGGAGTTATGGAATGATTGGAGTGATGGAGAGGTAAGGGGAGAGGTCCCATGCTAAGGTATAGGTGATCTAGCTGCTAGTGGCATAGCATAGGGTTTAGGGAGTGAATCCTTGTGCATGGAGTGAAGTGAGGGTTAGTAGTGGTAGATATAAGAAAAAAAAAATTATCATGCTCTTTTTGAAGTTTAGAAACCTTTGAGAGAGATATTTTCCTTATAAATAAGTTTCCTGTAGTGCTACAAGAATCCTCTAGCTGTTAGGACTTTCCTGTAGCAATTATAGTCAAGAGTAAAAATGAAGTTTTCTTCCTACTTGAAAGGTGAAATGAGTCAATGGGTGCATGCTGGAGTTGCCATGGAGTGTTTAAGCAGAGGAGAGAGAGAAGAGAGGAGGAAAACTACCTTTGATCAACAAAATTTGTCGTCGTTAAATTCTTGTAGCAATTTTTTTTTTCCTGTAGCAAATTTTGTGCCTGTAGCAACCCTATTTTTCCTGTAGAAATTCTATTTCGCCTGTATAAATTCTATTTCGCATGGCAAGAGGTGGTGGTCCACCTTTTATTTATTATTTTTTCAAATTTTTTCTCTTTTTTCAATTTTTTTTTTTGCATGTAAAATAAACTAAGAGTTATTTTTCTGTTAACTGAGTTCGTCCTCAGTTACCCCTTGGCACTCCTTGTCTTACATCACAACTAATTTCTTACTACCCACATTCTCAAGTCCTCTTTACTTTTGTCTTGTTCCTCTCCCACGTGTGTGTGTCTTGGTGGAAAAGTGAAGCTAATTGTGAGATAAGGCCGAGGCTGCTCTGCTACTGATTTTGGCTATAAAAAACTTTCATTCTCACACTTTTAATGTTTTCTTAAGCTAGAATAGATTCTAAGAAAGGTTTATATGATTGCATACCTGAGCCTTACCCTTGATTTGTTTTTGCAGGTGATATTGAAGCTGCCGATATGACTGTTGAAGTTGTTTTTGGTGGTTCTAAAGCTGCTACTGAAGCTGCATGTGATAATCTGCTGGAGGTCCAATTGCTGATAGTCTTGAATTTGGAGGTATTCTAGGGTTTCTTTTGTTGTTGTTGTCGCTGCTTCATATCCCCGACTTAAATTTTGATGCTGAGATGTTCATGATGTGACTGCTATAGTTGATGATTTTGTTTCTGTACAGGTCTTCATAACATGATGATCTTTATTTTGACTGATAAAGTGTTTTGTGTGTGCAATCTTCTCCCAATGTTCAATATTATGTTGGTGGAGTGGATGGACTGCTTCCTAAGAAGGGTGTGCTCTTCTCAACCTCAGAAATGGCTTCATGATGCTCAAGGTGGCTAGATATTTGACTCTGTGGTTGAAAAAATAATTGATGCTGAGTTTTGATGTGACTGTAAAGGCCGCTCAGGACAACCCTCTTGTAGAAGATTTGATTTAGGAATAGATCTCAAATGGTAAATCAGATTGACCTGAATTTTTTTGAGCATATTAATGTCATACTTATGCAACTCCCCATAAACAATCTTGGTCATTGGATGCATGAATATCGAGAAAAATTAAAAATGGTTGTAGGTGATGGAGGTCGATTTATGAAAAAATGTGCACCAGAAATTGCTGAAATTGTTTGAACATGTTATCATCATATATATGCATCCCCCTTGAAACATCTTGGAAAATGGATGCACGAATTTTGAGCTATAATAAATTTTTTTTTTATGCTAAAAACTATTTAAGGGAAACCCCCTTGTAGCAGACTTGTTTTAGGCATAGCTCTCGAACAATAGATCAGATTGACCTGAATTTTTTTAAGCATATTAATATCATCCTTATGGACCTCCTCATAACAATTCTCAGCCATTGGATACACAAAACTTGAGAAAAAATATAAATGGCTGTAGGTGATGGAGGTCGATTTCTCACAAACCATGCACCAGAATGTGCTGAAATTTCTTGATAATGTTACCATCATATATATTCATATCCCCATGAAATAGGCCGAAAAAATTATGCACGGTTTTTGAGATATTATAAAAAAAATTCTGCTAAAAACTAGGAGTTTCCTGTAGCAAAAACATCGTTTCTCGTAGCATTTTAGGACAACGAGGAAAATGAATGAGAAAATCTTGGAAATGATAGGTGGATGTTGGAAATGGATGAGGGTGATGGATTGGCATGACCTAGGTCCTTTTGGAGCATTTGAGCAAAGAAGGAGGAAGTCCAAGTTTGACTTCCTTTGACTAGGGTTTTGACCAACTTTTTCTTTTTGTGCCATTTTGTTTTTTTTGCTGCTTGCAAAGGTTGGAGAGCACCTACATTCATTAGAAAGAGATACACAGAGAAAATACATTTTTTTCTTTTCATTTTTTCACTTTTTTTTTTTTTTTTTTTTTTCTTTAGGCCTACTAGCTGCCTCAATGAGGTTTTCAACTAGTAGGTCTGCCTAGGTGCCTCAAATGAGGTTTTCACCTAGGATCTTTTATTTTTCTCTTATTTTCTCTTTTTTCCAACCCATTGACCCCGTCATGGAGGTTTTCAATCAGTGAGCCAATCTCAGGTGCCTCATAAGAGGTTTTCACCTGAGATTTTATTCTTTTTCTTTTTTCTATTTTTCCATTTTTAAATTTTTTTCCTATCCCACTCTACTTGAAAAAAAAAAATCTCTTTCAAGTATAGGAATACTTCCAATGGAGCCATGTGCACATCAAGATGACAGATAAAATCATGTGTACAATTGAAATACATGCTTTGACATGTACATGAATATGAGGGACTAACTTCTTTGATTGAGATGATAACAAGTACTGTTGAAGAAGAGTGGGTTGTTACAACTTAATTATTGTCTAGAACCATATTTCAATATGGTTGTGATACCCCTGATCCACTTGCTGATTTGGATAATATTGGAAGTCCTCTTGTACCATGACATTCAAATCTTCCTCTCTTTTTTTTGATTGTTTTCTTGAACACATGGAGGATTTGATGGTAAACCCGAGGGAACTTTCTCAATATCCGATTCTGATGTCTGCTCTTCATCAAGTGCAACCCCTAATTCTTTGATCTCTTTGCTTGAATCTTCTTCTTCTAGATGTTGTGCTTCAATGACATCAAGAAAATCACTTTTTTGCAATACCTTTCTTGAAATAAGATGAATACCACTTCGATCAAGAAGATATGTTTGGAAATGTTGTAACTCAACATTGTAAGTGGGCTAAGTTACTTCTTTGTATGGGTTTGGTAATGGTGGTACAGGTAGTTGAGTGGGAGTGGATCTATGAGTGGTATGTGGTTGAGGTTGTGGTTGTGGTGGAGGTGGATGGTAGGGATAGCATGGAGTTGGATATGGAGGATATTGAAGAAAATATTGAGGATATTGTGGATTTTTCCCATAAGGTCCTTGCCAAACTTGTTGCCAATACTGGTTTTGGGGTTGAGATGGCCAAGGTTGCCAAGCAAATAGTGTGTTCCAATTAATTTGAGATGGATGTGAATGAACTTGAAATTGTGAAGTAGGTCCTTGCATCATATTAATTTGGCTAGGATGCCATGGTCTTCTTGGAGCTACATAACGTAGCTTCTTTGGTGATTGACTTGCCCCATTGTCTTCTTGGTAAAATTATTTAAACCTTGGTAATGATGGAAAATATTTAGTAGCATATGATTCTGCATGGATAACACAAATATCAACATCTTCCTTTTGCTCATTTTTCATTGTTAACATTTCTACTTGTTCACTTAGATTGCTAAGAATTCCTATTTTAAAGTTATCAAGCAAATTTCCAAGTTCATCTTGACTTACCAATGTTGATGCTGATTACTTAATCTTTCCCTTCCTCTTGATATGTGCTTGCATGTTTCACAAATTTCTTCAAATGATAATTGGTATACATCTCCTTTACTCATGAGATCAAGGATATCTATCCATTCATACCTAATTGTTCTAAGAGGATTTTTAGTGTGTCAAATCCTAAATGTTGTAATTTTTCCCTCTTAACATTAAACATGAACCTATATATTAGATCTTCAAGGCTCTCATCTTGATTTTGATTCATTCTTAAGATTTATTCCTTAAGATTATGGTATTTCTATTTTTCTAGAAATATCTTTGCATATCATTCCATGACCTTATTGAATTAGTACCTAAACTCATGAACCATTTAAGAGCTATATCCTTAAATGTTGCAGGAAACAATCTCAATTTTTGAGTGTGTGATAAGTAGCCATAAGATCTACAAAGTATTTCAAATTCAAAGAGAAAGGTTTCCTTATCCTTTGACCTCATACCATGGTAGTTGGGAATGAAAGATGAAGGGATATTCTTCATATGCGCATTGATATCAATATCTTGAATGGGAAATCCAAGAGGATCTTCTTCATTGTCATCATCTCCATCCATTTCTTCTACCTTTTATGCCATATATTATTATTCTACTTGCAAAAGTGGATGGTGATGTGGTTCTTACTGTACCACATGATCAAATGGGGCAGATGGGGGGGGGTTGGTGTTGGAGAAGTATTTTTAAATATTTTTTTGAATAAGAATGCTAATGCAATGCAATTTTCTGTTTTGAAATGAAATATGCCTAATGCAATTTTTTTTGTTTTTGCACAAAGAAAACAATGAATCAACTAGGGAAGAAAACAAGGCATACTTTTACACCTCCCCGACAACGACGCCAAAAAGTGATGAGCTTGAGTATTGCAACAAGAATGCTGCAACTCTCAAGGCTACCAACTTTAATTATCAACCCTGGGTTTGCACAAACTTAAGAGGTATCGACACTATGTGTGCAGTGTACAATGTGTCCTTATTTGGTTGATCAGATGTAATGGAGGGAATTTCATGAAATAAAAGCCTAAACTAATTGCAGAAATGGAAGTGTTGCTTTGAAAATAAATTAATCTTAGGAAAGAACAACAATTAGTAATTGAAATCCTAAGAGCATGAATTCAAATAAAAAGCCTCTAATCTAATTTGCGAAAATGAATTTCCTAAGTGGCGTTTATTCTTCCTAAATCATGTTTTTAGATCCTAGGGGTCATGATTCAAGCATAAGAGATAAAAACCAACATTTGGGAGAAAATCTGGTCGAGTTTACACATGCTACAAGAGTGCTACATGCAACTCTATTTTTGCTACAGGCAAGTCTGTTTTGAAAATAACTCACCGAATGAATAAGTATATAAAATTAAAATGGGACGGGACAATTTTTTGTTATTAAGTATGATGTCTTAGATCTCCATTACAAGTGGAATCAATCCAAAATACCCCTATTCACACATTCTAAAAAATAACAGAAAATTACTATAAAATCTGGAAATTCAAGAACTAGTGAGCTAGTTAATCTATAAAATTCCTAACCTAATCAAGTGAAAAGGTAATGGGGTAAATTTTGTTATCAAATTTAACATTATTAAGACCTAATACAAGTGGAATAAAGTCAAATGGATCTTATTAATCCCTTTCAAAAAATATCAGAAATTTACTACTATGGCGCTACAAGGCATTTCCAGAAATATTATATTTGTGAACTAGTAACCAAATCCAAGTAGATTAATGATGAAGATGACCTTCCAAAGTTATTATAAGGATGAATAATGATTTTTAACCTGTAAAAAACCTACAAAATAACTCACTAAAATCATCTAAATCAATCCTACAACAAGAAAAGAAACAATACTAAATACAAAAATATGCAAAATAGAAATAAGAGATTGTTGTGGAGGTAAATCCCCTCTGCGGACAGAGTCGATCCCTACTAGCCCAGACCGGGTCTAGCAACAATAATTCATGCTATAGTTCAGGTTCCTAATTGCAAATAAACCAACTAGCGATGAAGGCTTACCTGGAATCCAACGCTGTTGCTTGTAGAAGAGGTGGCACTCCCGTTCCTTAGCTCTGGCAGATCACGATCCCCACGATCTCCGTGATAGGACACCTGCACATGCGAGAAAAAAAAAAAACGCAAGCGTAAAATCCAGTAGATGCAACTATATGTCATTTAGAAAGGACATAACTCATCATCATAGATAACAACAAGAGTGGAACCATAACCAATAGTCGTTCATTAATAATCAATCAAAGGAAAATTACAACCATAGTTCTGACGCTGAATTCTCCTTCGGAGGGTCGCCAGCAGAACACGTCTCGAACAGCCTGTTAGGGATGGGGCAAACCTCTCTCTTCGGATCTTGACGATAGTCTCCTTGCTTGAAATTGGCCTTAAGGGAATTATGGAGGCTCTTGCAGCATAAGGCTCTTGGAAATTTGGGAACTTGAAGACTAGCTTGCAAATGAGATGAGAAAGCTTTTATAGATGGAGGAAGGGGAGTTGGGATCCCTATAATCATGGGATTGGCCCTATCATCAAGGAAGCTTCCATGAGAGGTGGAAAACCACTTCCTCTCTATGGAAACCCGTAGCCAAACCTCCCAACTCAAGATAGATATCAGTTCCTGGATCAGCTAGGACGAAACTTCCGCCATTTATTTTAAAAAAACACTCCTTAAATTGGTTGGCGCGAGTGTGACTCTGGGACAGAGTGCCAACTGGCGCGACCTCTTTGAAGTATTTTCCCCATTGGTGCGGGTACTGAACTGCTTGATCGCACCAATGCAAAAAGGGCCATTTTTAGGGTTTTTCACAAGGAGATGTCTTCAGGGAAATGAAAGCTCTTGTTCAGAGGGATGTCATGAAAGTGGTTTCAAGCCATGTCACTGCTCACAGGTCACGAAATGAGCCCTTCAATGTGCGGGACGGGGATTGCAGGGACGGTGACAAATTACTGTGTAACAGATGCCCCCTAAAGCATGAGGCCCGAGAGAGAGAGAGGGGTGAAATTCTTTACGAGAATGTGTCCAACCGAAAACTCCGCCATCGGAAAACCTGCGTGGAGAAATACAACTGATATCTCAAGTACATGATATATATGCGGTATGGGCGCAGCCATCCATAGCAGAGTATACAATAATCCAGATCCAAGGCATGGACGCAGCCATCCAGTGAGGATTGATAAATAGACTCAGGTATGGTCGCAGCCATCTAGTAAGTGAGTCATGTAACTAATCATAATAATCCACAAAATCGTAGCCTGGATTACAACAGACACAATCCAGGGTCTTGCACTCCATCTCGACCCGAACAAAGTACAAGTTCAAGCATGCGAATAAATGGGTTGAAGTCGAACATGCGAGAACATCGTCTGATTACCAGCCAATGATGAAAGCTGTTAACAGACGCGAGAGGTACCACCAATAATGACGATGGCCCTCAAGGTACTACAGGTACAATCTACGGCATGTGAATCAATGAGCTGGCGTCGAACACCCGTAGAATCACTCGATCGGAGGCCAATAATGAAAACCTCACGTCGAAGGTGAAGAACCTGCCATTGAGGCATGCAGGCTCCAAGGCACCAAAAGGGAGTCTCTAGATCAGCTTTCCGGAAAATGAGCTGAAGTCGACAGGAAGTGACCTTGATCAAAGGTGGGCCATAGTGTTTCCCACATCATCGACATGAGATAGAGGAACATAATGTCTTTGTGAATCAGAATCAGATGAGAATCAGAGGAAGGTTGAAATTTGCAGAGGTCAACTTCTCTTGAACATATTGGTGGCACGATAGTGGATTTCGCAGTATTTGACATCAAAAGATCAGAGGTCATGGTGACGAGGCAAAGAGCAAATGAGAGGTCAAAAGGGATCACCCAAACCCATGGAGGCAAGTGAAAAATGAGATGAGATGTCCCCAACCCGACACGAATGCAGACAAGTGCCATGTTCAAGAGCGACATACTGCCGACACGACAATGATTCTGGTTCCATTTTCCCCACCATTTCGGCGAGTACCTCTTTATTTTTACACAAGCTTGAAGAGGATACCATATGCTTGTCATATAAACCAATCCTAGTACATTTAACGAGCCCTAGGAAGGAGGAACTCGAGTAGCGTCATTACGACTGAATCCGATGTCATCAGGGTTTAACGAGTCTGAAAAAGGAAGAACTCGGCATCTTTTCATGTTTAGAGAGTTTGAAAAGACAGCTGAAAAGTAAACTCCAATGGTCCCTTTTCGTAAATAGTTCCTCAGATCCGAAAAGGTAGAAAACTATGTATGAGAAAATCTCCTAGTCGCGATAGGCTAGGGTATTCCTTTTTCGTAAGTAATCCATCCCAGCCTGAAAAAGGGGTAAACATATACTGGGTAGATGTCGTTTCGTGGCCACTTTAATGAGATTGAAACGACAAGGGCCTCGACAATATTTTCATATTTAGAGAGTCAGAAAAGAGCTGAAATATGACTCCTCCTGAAGGAACGAGTGGTATTAAGGGTAGCACTGGTTTTGGTAATGATGGAACTGCTCTGAACAAACAAAGGTTAAGAGGCTGCCTAACAAGACCACTCATCGTGGCGGTTCCTTAGGAACGAGTAAAACAACCAAGTGAAGGCATATGATCGGCCAAGCAGATAATGACGATGGAATGAGAAAACCAAGGTTCATCTGGAAAAAACAGGCTGATAAGATGGAAATCACGAGAGGTAAAATGGGAAAGGTTTCATTTTTACACAAGCTTGAAATCAGGAAACTCTGCTTGAAGTTGGTTTCATTTTTACACAAGCTTGAAACAAAGATAAACTATGCTTGAAACCGGTTTCATTTTTACACAAGCTTGAAACGGAAACAAAGTATGCTTGAAAAAGTAAGCATGCCCCCAGCATGGTGACTCAATTCGAGGTACATGCCCCCCAAGCTTCAGTCCATATGAAAGGCAGATGGAGTGAAGGTTCAAGTTACGAGATCACGATAAAGACTCGACTGGGATTTTACGAGAACTTATCAAAGACTCGAATTGAACGGGAACGTGTTTCATTGTTTTAACGAGGTTGACACATTAAAAGAACTATCCTCGGACACCCTTGTTTCATGGTTTAAGGAGCTTGACACAAGTAGATGAACCATGCTCCAACAACCTTGTTTCATTTTTTAGGGAGCTTGACACAAGACAAGGAACTCTGCTCCGAAGACCTTATTTCATTTTTAAAGGAGCTTGACACAAGACAAGGAACTCTGCTCCGAAGACCTTGTTTCATTTTTTAAGGAGCTTGACACAAGGAAACAAACTATGCTCCGACAACCTTATCATAATGAAAAAGAAGTCATGCCTTCCAAGAGTTCCACTCCTGGAGGAAGGAAAACATCTTGGAAGTCAGGACCCAATGCCCCCAGCACCTGATGCACAACGACATTGTCATTGAGTACAGGCACGGGGTAGGTAGCCACATAGTTGACCTGCGGTGGGGCAGATACAACGGGTGGATAAAAACTAGGAAGGGAGGATGGCGGGCCAGATGCCACATCAGGACCAAAGAATGAAAGCTGATCAATGGTCACGATCCGTTCTTCATGCGGAAAACAAACCACATGAAAAAGGGAGGAGACAAGTGCTCCCATGGCATAGGTGTAATCGCGCCCCAAAAGTAGATTGAAATCCAAAGGGCCTGGAACAACCATCACGTCCATATGGACGATTTTACCTCCCAAAGTAACCGGTAACCTTGGAAGGATCCCTAAGGGTTGACTCGTTCTTCTGTTAAATGCCAACAGATTCTGCGTAACAGGCGCAAGCGGCGGTGAGCCAAAAGCTTGCCAAGTAGTCGAGGATAGAACACTAACAGAGGAGCCCTCGTCTATAATGGTGCTGGGTACGACCAGACCAAAAGCCTGTACTGTGATCTCGAAAGGCACATAAGACGGAAGGCGGTATCCTGAAAATCGATTCCAATCGAAGGAAGCGACCAAACTACTTGGAGGGGCTACCATTGAACCGAGATGGTCTTCCCCTGGTGTTACGGAAGAAGAAGGAGCATCCTCCACGACCTCCATCTCGAAGGTGGGAGGGGTATCCTCCGGAACCTCCATCACGGGAGGCGGAGGAGCAGCTTCTTGAGGTATAGGGACAAGAGAATTTTTCTCCAAGTCCGAAGAATCTGAAGAAACAAGAAGAACCTGAGGGGTATGAGATCCACTCTCAACGGAAAAGACCTGGTGCACCGTAGACGGGGCCAGTTCAACTGATCCCACGACCAATGGTTGGTCGGGAACGGATTCCTGAATTTGAATTTCCGGGGGAGCGGGATTGACCAAGGATGACTCTTGACCAATCGTAGGATCAGCTGGTGAAGGACTCAAAGAAAGTTTTTTATAACCAGCCGGGAGGCATGGTGTAGAAAGAACCGAGTTGTCTAAGACTCGTTTGGCTTCATCCATACACGGACAAAGGTGAATGGCATGATGCCCTTCACACAACTTACAGGGATTGGTGATTTTACCCTGCTTATTAGGAGCCTTACCAACACCAGTTGAAGACGTGCCCCCAACTTGACTCCCGGAAGCCAAAGGGAACGACGGACAACCGTTGGACCATACTTCGAGCACCTTGGGAATGCCAGGGCAATCTCGAAGAAGATGGTTTCCCTGGCACAACATGCAAGGGAATTTGACTTTCCGTGGAGGGTTGGGAGGTTTATCAAGAGGAGACTTCTTAGGCGCAATAGATGCAGAGATAGCCTCTCCTTTATTAGACTTCTTCTTCTTTGTCTTCTTATTCTTCTTCTTAGCCACCTGGTTACTCGAATCCAGACTTTCACCAGGCGAAGTAGATGAGGAGGACGCAGAAACAGGCGAAGAAGGGGAGAGGTCCACCTTAGAATCAACATGATGTTGTTCAGGGGGAGGAACTAATTGAACAGTAGCTAAGACATTTGGGATCACAGAGGTTGAAAAAAACCAAATAGGCAACCCAACAGTTAACCCAGGAAGGGACAACATTGCCATATAAGGAGCACCAACATTCCCAAAAGGAGGAAAATGACCAGGATTCCCATCGGAGGGGATTCCTTGGTTGGTGAACTCTGGGAAAGTTGCCATCAAAACAACTCAAAATCGCACACGGGCTAGACCAAGGCACACAATCAAACGTCCAAAAAGCAAATTCTAACAAGGCGTGTGATCGCAGGTGATTTATTTTACCACATTGAAACTTTAGAAAATTCGCCATTTCATATTTTAAGAGTCGAGAAACGGTTGAAAAGGTGACTCTATCTCTTTCAGTTTTGAAACAAGCGTGAAAGGACAAGCGCTTGGTGATCATTTCAAATTTAAAGAGTCAGAAAAGATCAAATGACTACTCAGGAATACTAGGCAAAGGGCGTACCAAATAACTGTCAACTGCAATATACACCTTGGTTTCAAAATGAAAAAGAAATCAACCAAGGATTTAACGTACGTGCAGGCAATCTCCCCGAATGCTGTGTCCGGTGTATCACGGGTATAGGGCGGCAGACTCGGCTTCCTATGGATAAAGGATTGAGACCTAGTGGGGTCTCCCTTTATATACGTGACGGTACGGGGAGCACAAGTCCGTACTAGCGCTGTCTAAAGCCAAGAGGCGAACGACAGCTACTAGGTTTTAAGACGCCGGAACACATCTCTAGCCTAGACCTATAAATGTGTTTCGTTAGATTTCAATGCTGCCTTAGTGTAAATTGAGTAAATTTTAATGTTTATCTTCAATTATGTTTCAGTTTTCAGGCACTACCGAATGTCATCTGACTATCTCCTATATGCAGCTATATGAGAAAAGAAAAATTTTCAATTCGATGAATGCTATCTAGTAAAGGGAAGAGCTTCAAACAATGATGCAACAAACAACAGCACTGCAAACGAAATTTTTCCAAACTAGATGACTTTTACTATCCAAAATTATTCTAAAACATTCAACGATGCGAATTATGCAATGTAATCTATGCAAAATTCTCTTTTTCGAAAACTATGCAATTGTAATCTATGCACAATTTCCTTTTTCTTTTCAAATGATAAGAATGCACTCAATGCATTTTTCGATGAAATGAGAATCTACTTAATGCATGCTTTCAATGAAAGAGAATGCACTCAAAGCGATTTTAAGCTTTCAATCATTAAACAATGTGATCTAAGTTCAATGATAAATCTCAAAATATTCTTCAATGCAATGTGATCTAATGCATTTTAACAAAAAGAACACTTTGAGACGAAAACTAAATAAACGCAAATCTTCTTAAAGAAGGATGAATGCAAAAGAGATGTAAACAAACACTAAGAATGCAATCATTGTTTCAAACACTTTGTAACGAAATCCCTCAAAACGCGACAAGACATATGTGGTCAAACAAAAAGAGGACTTACAAATCAAGAGATCAAAACAAGGCATTCATTCCCTTTTACATCAAGCAATCATGGAAAGAAGACATTCCAAAGAATGAGCAATGTAATCTATGCTCATACAGTGAAAAATCGGAAGGGAAAGACACACTGGTGAAGGATTTAGGGAAAAAATCTCAATTTTCATACACCCTGAAATTGGCTCGACTTGTACATTGACAAGTAGCGCCAACTGGCGGGACTTGCTCACTGAAAACTAGCGCCAATGGCCAATTGGCGCGGGTTGCTAACTGAAAACAAGCGCCAACGCCTGAAAATGAAAAAAAAAGAATTTCTCCCAACCAAAACCAGACTCACCACTTCAAGCAGAATCCAAAACAAACCCAGAAGCAAATTACTAACCAAAAGAAGCTTCCGAACAAGGGTAAACCCTAGCACCTACAAAAGATGGCGCGACTGTTTGGCTGTAATCCGCGCCAGACAGGGGATGGTGCGAGTGATGAACTGGCAACCCGCGCCAATTGGCGCGACTATCAGGGTGGAAACCGCGCCAATCAAGTCAACTATGAAAAGGTGAAAATTCGGAAAAGCAGAGGTCAGATCTAATCCTCTGGGGCTGAACCAAAAGCCAAACACTCAAAAAAGAGCCAGCCAAAAGAGCCGATCAAGCAAGCAGAATCGAGAAACAACCGAAAAGACAAGACAATATTCCAAGTGTTCAGTTCATAAACTAAATCGGAGATTGACTGAAGCAGCGTTGATCTACTTCGCTAATGCAAAGAAAAAGCGTTTCGAAGGCTATCTGGCTAACTTCAGGCTCTGTCTGTAGCTTACAAAGCAGAACAACAAAAAGCTAGACGATCCCCAGTGGAGTCGCCAATTTGTTGTGGAGGTAAATCCCCTCTACGGACAGAGGCGATCCCTACTAGCCCAGACCGAGTCTAGCAACAATCATTCACGCTATAGTGCAGGTTCCTAATTGCAAATAAACCAACTAGCGATGAAGGCTTAGTTGGAATCCAACGCTGTTGCTTGTAGAAGAGGTGGCGCTCCCGTTCCTTAGCTCTGGCAGATCACGATCCCCATGATCTCCGTGATAAGACACCTGCACATGCGAGAAACAAAACAAACGCAAGAGTAAAATCTAGTAGATGCAACTATATGTCAGTAAGAAAAGACATAACTCATCATCATAGATAACAACAAGAGTGGAACCATAACCAATAGTCATTCATTAATAATCAATCAAAGGAAAATTACAACCATAGTTCTGACGCTGAATTCTCCTTCGGAGGGTCGCCAGCAGAACACGTCTCGAAAATCCTGTTAGGGATGGGGAAAACCTCTCTCTTCGGATCTTGATGATAGTCTCCTTGCTTGAAATTGGCCTTAAGGGAATTATGGAGGCTCTTGCAGCATAAGGCTCTTGGAAATTTGGGAACTTGAAGACTAGCTTGCAAATGAGATGAGAAAGCTTTTATAGATGGAGGAAGGGGAGTTGGGATCCCTATAATCATGGGATTGGCCCTATCATCAAGGAAGCTTCCATGAGAGGTGGAAAACCACTTCCTCTCTATGGAAACCCGTAGCCAAACCTCCCAACTCAAGATAGATATCAGTTCCTGGATCAGTTAGGACGAAACTTCCACCATTTATTTTTTAAAAAAACTCCTTAAATTGGCTGGCGCGAGTGCGACTCTGGGACAGAGCGCCAACTGGCGCAGCCTCTTTGAAGTATTTTCCCCATTGGCGCGGGTACTGAACTGCTTGATTGCGCCAATGCAAAAAGGGCCATTTTTAGGGTTTTTCACAAGGAGATGTCTTCAGGTTAATGAAAGCTCTTGTTCAGAGGGATGTCATGAAAGTGGTTTCAAGCCATGTCACTTCTCACAGGTCACAAAATGAGCCCTTCAATGTGCGGGACGGGGATTGCAGGGACGGTGACAAATTACTGTGTAACAGAGATGCATGTGAATAAGAAGTGAAAAAAACATAAATAATTTGTGCAAGAGGGCTCTTAGGCTCCTTGGATGGCCAAGCCCAAGGATGAATCAAAGTCCTATGGAAGAAACCAAGGCTTAGAAGCTTAAAATGACACCAGTATTCATTATTGAATCTGTCCGAGTACATCCCTGCAAGAAAAGAAAGTGGAGCTGCCATAAAACAAGTTTTCTCCGCAATAAGACTAAAAAATACATGCCCCTAGAGGCCAGTTCGAATTGGTAGTTATACAAAATGATGAGGAAGCATTATCCTTGAAAAGAGGAATCTTTCCCATTCAAAATCCTTCAAGTAGTGGATTTGGTTCCTAACACTAGGAGTTTGCAGTAACTGACAGGGAACACGTTCCTAGATTTTCTCAATCATCAGAGTTCCAAAATATCTCCATAATTTCTCAATTATTTCATGATATTTTGTTCATTTATTATCCAATATTGATTCTCCAGTAGTAGGGAGAAAGTCCCTAAATTATCTCCTTCTACAAATCTTCATAATCTGCCCAATATTCTCACAATATTCTACAAAAATAAATAATATTAGGCACAAATATGAAATTATCTTTAAACCTTCCTAAGAACATATTGTAAAAAATTATTAAGTGTACAAGGATAGATTTAATATATATTTTATGTGCCTAATAAAGTTTAGATGGGCCTTAATTTATGTCCAATTTAGAGGCCCATCAGGAACCATGGAATGGGATGAAGGAATATCATGAGAAGAAGGGGTGAGAGGATTTTGGAAGCATTGAAACTACCAAGGATAGTGTGGTTCATTCTATAGAGTATGCTACTGTGGTGGATGCGAGATATTGGGATAGTTTCACTAACGAGTTACTTTTGAATAGTGGAAGTATCTCACTCACGAAGAGGGAGTATTTAAATGTGTAGCTTGGGAGGTACTCCCACAACTTGTGGGTTACTAGGTTTGTGAGGAGTTGAACCATAGAAATGTTTTTTGTGGGAAATATACCCAAGTGCTGGGATTTGTACCCAAAGTTGTGGGTGAGACACACGAAAAAAATGATTGTTTATTTATTGGATGCATGAGGGGCACCTTTGATGGATTAAGGGGAAATTGGCGCTTCAATGGAGTGGGAAAAAAAAAATTATAATAATTTTATTCCTTACGATAATGGTGTTTGAGCATGTAGGACCAGGCCGAATTGGTTAAAATACATGATCCTTGGTGAAAAGTGTCTACACCAAGAATTATATAAGTTTGAACAAGAGTGACTTCGTTTGGAATCAAGTGAGAATCTCTTCTTAAGTGATATTTTCCCAAAAGAAGTTCCATTTACCTCAACAAGCCGCAGATATTAAGGAGGGATGAAGTTGGAGCTTGTATGGTCTTTCTTGTGTTTGAATGGAGGTCTAGTTTTCATAAGTAAGAGGAAATATATATTTGTGATTTTCATGCTCTTAAGGATCTCTATTTGTGTAGGTTTGAGGACACTAGTTTGTTCCCAAGTTAGGGATTCTTCTATGCATGAACAACCATACAAATTTCTATACCAAATTATGGTTATTCGGTCTTATTTTATGTGCATGAAGGGGAGGCCAAGACCTTAAGAAGATGAAGCTATGTTATGTTTTGTCTCCGTGATTGGGATGCTAAACCTTAGGAGTATTGCACAAGAGTTTTAGTGTGATTTTTTGTCCTACAGGAGGCCAAAACCTGCCTCAGTTTGTGGACAAAGGTGCGAGTTGGGATAGAGAGAAGGGCAATCACAAAATAAAGGATGAAGGGAAATAAAATAGAAGATATGTTGGATATTGAATGTTGAATTGAGGTTTCAATATATGTCCTACTATAATGTGTTTGGACAGAGTTTGGAAGGCCTAATGAACAACCATTTGTAGAGGAAAAAATGCTATGGTGAAGACCTAGTTTGGAAGCCTATGTACAATGTCATTTGAGGAGTCAAACCACTGTTGGAAGGAAAACCTTTGTAGCCCATTCAAAATGATATAGGGAGTAGCATAGAAATTGTGTGAGGGTCACATTTGTATCTTATGTTTAGTCATCTTGGAGCAACAAGGGGATTGAAAGAAGGCAATGTTTTGAGACCTTGTGCACAATGAATTTTAGTGTGGAAAATCACTGTAAGAAGGATGATTAAAGATTTGGTTATGCAAGTATATTTGAAGAAGTAGAGGACCATGTGAGCATCTAGGGAAGAAGTATTGGAGAAACATATTCTCTGTAAGTGTAGGTGTAAAAGTACCTACCAGGTATTCAATACAAGTGGAATGAAAGGGTTGGTGTAAGCGCTTCTTAAGCAAGTGAGTCAAGAATGTTCTTGTTCTTGGGTAGATTGATTGTCATGTGTTATTGGAATTTGGCCCTAGTCTTACTTGTATCAAGGCTAATTTTAAGGGAGATGATCCCTATTATGGGAGTCCTATGTTTATTGTATTAAAGTTGTAATATAAAAAAGTTTTGGGTTGCATAAATTCTTGTGTACTTTAGTGATTCACTGTTATTACATTACCGTTGTGAAAAGTGCTTGGAGTTGTGGTATTTTAGTGTGTTTGTGATTATGTTTTAAACATATACATGATTATGAAGTGGTAAGGAAAAATGAACATGGAAAAGTAGACTTCCCCGAATGGGGGTTTCATAGGCCCATAAATGTGAGTAGCTGATCGGATCCCACTTAGAAAACCCTTAGATAGGCAGTCTATCTAGAATGGGGGTTTCCTGGTTCTGGAGGGGTGTGTAACTGGTAAGAGAAGTAATACACCTCACATTCCCTAGGATGTGAGCATGAAGGGGATTTTTTGGTAAATATGGAACTGGAATGGAGTTGGCCTTGTTCGGTAAAGGAGGAGATAGACTGGAGCTGGAATTGTTTGGTAAAGACAGGGCTAGAATTATTACCTATGGAGAAAAAGGAAGTAAAGAGTAGCCATAGAGATAAGTATCAGTTTAAATAATTTTTTGTTGACATTATGGTTTAATTTGATTTAAATTTTTTATGATTAATCTCATAAGAATCATATGCTTATGATACAAGTGAGTTGTCTAACTATCCAACACTAATATATGGTGCATATCATTATCAATATTAGAGTGGTATATGTTGGATCATTTTTTTAAGGTAACACCTTTTTGGAATTTCACAGAAGAGTATCGTGTAGGAAGGCCAAATGAGGGATAACACATAGAAGTGCAAAGAATAAGGAAATCCATTGGGAAAAATTTGTATGTACTACCCCATAGTAATGTTTACTAGCCCATAATAATGTTTAATATCCCATAGTAGTAATTTACTACTTAGGGGTTTTTGGTCAACTTGAGTCCACATGTAAACCTATAAATAGATCAAGGTCGAGAAGGAAAATGCATACTTAGATACATCTTGAGGTGAAGACATATATTATTGTGTTGTAATGATAAATGATTTGGTAGGTCGGTGAGCTGCGATCTATATGATTATAATGACAAATCCACATTAATAATGGAAAGATCTGTTTTGGCCTATTCTGTGTATGTGCACAATGTTTAATGGATTATATATTTTTATGATATTGTTACTTTAAAAATTATGTGTGATGGGATTGGTGCACATAATTGGGGTATACTTTATTTAATTTTCTAAATAATAATAATAAATAATGTGTTCAATATGGGAAATGCTAGGTTAATATATGTTGAACCTATGAATTGTTCTCATTTTAACAAACATTTTTCCCTTTCTTTAATCGATTTTTTTCACATTTTTGCTTCATCCATAAATTATGAGGTCATATAGGTCATACATAACTAAATAAAATGTATCATTCACTCGGCGCTGATAGTCTATGATTTCTTTATGAAATTGGTCAAAAAATTGCTATAGCTACCAAAAGGTGCATATTTCATAGCTAATTAGTGTTTATGTAGCTAAATCCAAGGCTGAACAGGTTCCCGAGGGTTTGAATTCAAGCATGACATATGGACAGATTCCAGATGTAATCCTCATGGGTATCCACCTATTGGGCTCAACTTGAAGTTTACAAAATATGAGAACTTCTCTGGTCAAATCAAGAGTCAAACCTAGCTATAAAAGACTACTGTTGCATAGAATTTCAAGGAGTCAATCTTATCATCAAGCGAGCATGGAGAAATCAAGCGAGCGAGACCTAGAATCTATAATTTTTATTTGATGATGTGTCAATCAAAATTACCTCTGATGATTCACTCTTCCCACAATGAATCATGAGAGTAAACTTCCTATTCTAATTTTAAAACTTAGATGTCGATCAAGGAACTTATATTTTGATATTCATCTCTTAATGTTGTTAGATCATAAAACAATATAAAATTTCTTTGAACTAGAAGCGAGAAATTAATTTGTTAATTTTATAATTATTGTTACTCTCCGAGAGAAGACTTTGTTTACAGTTAATGCAATTACTCTATTCATGGCACAATTGTGAATGTGAATGGCACAATTACTATATTTCCTCACACTCACCAGGAGGGTGCGCTATGGAGTTGTGAGATAGCGTAGTCATTCTTTCAATTTCATTCTGTTTAGCATTCATTTCAATAGTTATATGTTTAATACTCTATTTTCGAGCACAATTTTTTTGTCTTTTGTTTGTAATAGGTTGAGTGCTCGATAATAAATAAAAAACCTCAAAAAATTTATTTCAGGTTTAATTTTGTGCTTAGTATCAAATTTATCTTACATGCTAAGTTTAATTTGAATTAGGATATGCACACTAATAATATATAAAGTCTCTTTCATTTCAAGTCTCATTTTATTTATTCTCTTTGTTTCTACTCCTTAATCTAGTTTTGTTTCATTTATTGATAGCTAGATTTCCTTTCATGCTCCTAGAAGAAATTATTTCAAGTTCATTAGAATAGACTTATCTCTTTCTTGTCAATTAGGTCACACTTTCATTTCTTGTTCTATACACCGAAATTAGAATAAAATTCATTTCAAAATATTTCTAGAGTAAGATTTCAAGCCAATTAAATTATATTTCCTTTTATTGTCTAATAGAATAAGATTTCCATTTATTGTAAACTAGAATAATTTCACTTAATGCTCAAATATAATAGCTTTTAATCGTTCTTCATTAGAATAGTTTTATTTGAAGTTTATTTAAATTAATAATGCCTCGTAAACACAACATGTGCATACACTTAACAAAAATTAGTCATAGATAGATTGAATTTACATTTTGCATCCACTCTCTTTGATTGAAAATAGATTCCTACCATATACATTGCACATACACTTCACAAGTTCACGAACCCTGGTTGATAATTTAATGAAGTAATTTAATCAAAAATTAAATTGCCAACATTTTTTGCGTCGTTGTTGGGGAAGTGTATATAGGACTTTATTTTCGAATTATATTTTCATATCATAATAGATGCATAATTAAAAATCATATTAAAATCATTAAGGATGCATGTATAGGGGATGAGATTCTAGGGGTGGATTCATAAGTAGAGGACGTAGTTCATTACCAAAATCACTAACCACCCTTGCTAGACAACATAGTACCACACCATCCACCAACACTCACATTTCATCTATAACAGGAAGACATAAACTCCCTGAAGTACATAGATATGAAATTCAACGTAGGGATTCACCAACCTCATGCACAAAAGCTGTAGTTGAATAAACCACATCCCCTACTAAAGGAATAATATTTATTTCTTCAACATGTGAACAACTCATAGTACAAGAGTTAAAAGTACCTAGTGAGGAGGAAGAAGAAGTAGAAGAGGACAACATTTCCGAAATACCATTAGTAGAAGAACCACATGAATAAGAGGTAGATAACCCTATCATTGAACCTTATATTAGCTCTAAGGTGTCTATAATGGAAGGAGAAGGAGAGGGGGAAGTACATAATGGAGAAGACATACCAAGAATTGGTGGAGGAAGAGATATAATAAGAGGAGATGGTAAAGGAGGTAGAGGTGGTAGAGGTGGAAGAGTAGATGGTGGAAACTTTCATGAATAGGATCCTTTTGGGTTCTCTATTTTAGATACAAATACCACTGCTATCATGTATCCTTCCCAACTTCCATGGGTTAATAATTGAGGATCCAAAAACATTTATTTTTGATTTTGAGGTATTGTGCAAATCATATGATTATTTACTCAATACTTAAAAATTGAAATTATTTCATGCCACTCTAAAAGATGGAGCTCTTAAGTGGTTCATGGGTGTAGGAACACTTCTATTAGAACATGGGATGATGTGAAAAGAATATTCCTAGAAAAATATAAATATTATTGCATACATTGTGACCTTAAGGATGATTTTTTTTAATATGGCCCAAAAATAGGATGAAAACCTTGAAGATATGGTAGAAAAATTGTCCTACAATGCAAAAAGAGATAAGTTTCGTAAATTAGATGAATACACATTAAAAAATATCTTGCTAAAAACCATAAGGGATGGATGGATGGATCTTCTCAATTTAATGGGAAAGGGATATGTTTCTCAATTGTCATTCCAAGAAATTTGTGAATTATGCAAACACATCTTAAGAGGAAAATCGAAATATGGTAACAATTCAAAATATCTAATCATGTAAAGAGTAAGAAAATATGCATATAGAACAATAAGTAGAGTAGGATCAGGGAAATTTATTTATAATTTTAAAATTTATATCCTTGGAAATCTTAGCGAGCAACTAGATACCTTAAGGATACAAAAGAAGCAAAAAGATGAAAATTCCGCATTGTCTATTTTCTATCCTAGATGTAGGAAAAATCATACTTTACAAGAATGTTCTCTTGACAGTGTTGAAATATATGTTATATGTGAAAAGAATCATGCTACAAAGGAGTTCCCTTCAATACTTGGACTTAAGTATTTTTTCCAAGAGGACGTATGAATAAGTCAAGCTATATCACTTTGCTATGATGCTCTTAGAAGACCTTGGCAACCTCGGAAAACAGGCCCTGGCACAAGCTCCCAATGTACTATATCAATCAAGTGCACAACAAAAGAGAAATTGGAATGCACCTATTCCATGGAAAACTTGACCACCTCAACCACAAAACCCACCTTGGTCACAAGGTTAGCAAAATTATTATAGTAGGAATCCTTAGTATCCTCAAAATTTTCAACAAAAATATCTTTAATAACAACCTCAAAATTATTCTCCTACACAAAATACTCAACCAAAATTCCAACCTCAATTTACTTCAAGTCAAACACTTCCATTACCATCCACTCCGTTTCCTCATAAATCTGACCAACTACTTTCTCAACCATTTCCTAATCTGAATAATAAAACTCCTCAACAACCCATTTATAATGTTGAGGGTCAAAATTTTCAAGCCTATATGATAGCTCCTCTAGGTCTAAATGATGTCCAACTTAGATCTGGTTGCAAAAGAAGGCATCACCAGTTGTGATCCAAGAATATAAGGAGAAAACAAATAAAGAAAAAAGAGACATCTCTTAATCAATAAAAGAATCCTCCAAAGGAATATATTACTACACAATTAGGTGACAACCAAATAAAGTCAACTCCTACAATTCATCTAATTGAAAAACCTTATGTTTCCCTACAAAATCCTCCTTTCCTTGAGAGACTTCAAATTGATAAAGGAATAGAAAGGAAAATTATTTTACCTGATTATAACATGCTAGATGAATTAAAAAAATATTTGTATAGAAAATCCATTGCTTCAAGCTATGAAGGAAATACCTATCTTTGAAAAAACAATAAAGGAGTTATGCATTGAGAAACCACGGACAAAAATAAAAGGCTTTAAAAAGATTAAATTGGTAGGAAAATTTATAGATATTATGATGGGGAAACCAATAGTTCAAAAATATTTAGATCCAGGTAGCCCTATTGTAAAATGCACATCAATGATATTGAAATTCAAAACACTTTAATTGATTTAGGAACAACCATTTAATATCACGAGTAAATAAAACTATTGATCAATTGAAGCTCCCTAATATTCAATATACCCCAACCTTAATGGGTAAACAAATCTATTATCAAACCTGATGGTATATTAGAAGATGTATCATTATCATTAGATTCATGGGAATATCCTATTAACTTTATGATTTTAACTCCCAAGAATAATTTAGGAGGGCATCCATTGATCCTTGGTAGACTTTGGCTAGCTATAATTGATGCATTTATAAGTTGTAGATATGGTGCTATGTACATTTATGATGGAAATTATACTAAGAAATTCACATTATATCCACCTAAAAAAATAATAACTGAAATACAAAGTGAATATTGGAGTGAAGATGACGATGAAGACTTTGAAAATATTCAACCAATTTTTACTCTTTCACAAATTGATGAAGAAGATCAACTAATAAGTTTGATGAATAACAATAACACTTCTTCATATTGTGAACAAGATCAAAGTTTTAAAGAACAATGCAATATTGAGTATTTCTCATCTTGACAATCTAAAATAGATTTACATTCTATGGAGAATTTTGGAATTTATTTAGAAAAAATTCACCCAGGTAAAACATTAAACATTAATAATAACTTGGAAGAATAAGAAAAAATTAATAAAGATGATACAAAAACATTCTTCTGCATATGCATGGGAATACACTGACATGAAAGGAATTGATCCTAACACGTGTATGCATCATGTTTATATTCAAGAAAATTACAAACTAATAAGACAATCTTAGGGGAGGATGGATCCCAATCTAAGATAAATGGTTAAAGAGGAATTGCAATAATTACTTAATGTGAATTTCATTTATCAAATATCAGATAGCTAATGGGTTTCACCCTTAATAATTGTACCTTAAAATAATGGAAAGTGGAGAGTGTGCATTGATTATGTTGATTATATGGTTCACCCTTAACATTTTAATTTGAAGTCATGCAGAACAAAGCACCCAATAACATTACTCATGGTAAATGTTTGAAGCTGGCTAAGTAGAAATAGCGCTAAGCTAAGTCACGTGCATAATGGATAAGCACATTTCTATAATGGAGTGGAAATACATAAGGAATTTGAACATTAGCCGAGAAAAAAATTAAAAGGCACTAAGGGAAAGAATACAAAATGGGGCCCACACTCACTTTATGCACGTTGGCAAGGGATTTCGCAGGTGCAATTCCGGGGGGGTCACGAAGCGGAGGAGTAAGGCGGAGCCTTACCCCCGCTGAAATTCGATGACGTATCAAGAGGGTCGACATGAGGAAAGTGTATACGGGGAATAAAGTACGGGGCTTAAAGCTATCGCACTATGAACTTCGTGTTCCACAAGGGTTATGTTCCGAGGCAGAGCTGTCTCCGTGCCAAAAAGGTAAGGTAAAGTTCTTAGGATATCTGGTACTGAGGCACGTACCAGTATTCAACCCGACACGTGGCGTTTACCTACCCGGACTCAAACACCCAATTCCTACATGCTCCGTGTCTCACTGTCAGTGTCCTTACGACGCTCGCCCCACTTGCTTCACCATTCCGCCTTTTCCCAAGAGCCCTTAGTTCTATATAACAGTCCCCCGTCTTTTACAGCAGTAAAATTTTAAGGTTTTCGACTACGGTATAAAATAAAGTGGGAGCCCAGTACCAGGTCCACCCAGTCACTGTCAGTACCCCCGCATCGCTTTCCTGAGAAAATTTCCTACTGCACAGGTATTCCATCCCTCATATTCCCTCCGGTTTCCATTTGTTTTTAAAGTTTTCATATTATTCATGGGAAAGGTCACCACTACGAAGTCAGAACCAGAGACTCCTCAAGTATGTGAAACAAGAAATCCTCCAGGGTTTGAACCTTTCTTAGACCTACAAGCCGACATCTGTGACCCGCAGTATCCATTTCCCATCAGCAGTATCAAACCTGAACTTTTTAGGAGACATGTCGAAAATAGGGATAGGTATCAGGTGGTTCTATCTGTATCATCAAATTACCCCTCCAGTTTATCCGGTGGTCGAATTTGTCTATTGGCTCAGGGACGCATATGACGAACGTCGGGGCATGTTCCTCTCAGCCCAATGGAACATGATATTCACTCTTTCCCCTGATATTATTAGAAAGGCCCTTCGTTTTCTAACCAGTGCAAACTACATCAGTTTTAGTGAAATTACTCTGACCCCTCAGTTTGCAAAATTTCCATGGAAACAACAAGGCGATTTCATCGCCTCCATAACTGACGATCAGACCATAGCCCTTCCTTTCGCAGAGTCTTTCCCTGTGAGTCTGTTCAAAAAAGAAGTACAGCCCATCCTTGCTCTCATTGCAGGTTTATTAGGTGTGGATGGTTTGGGGTAAACCTCCAAGGGATGTGTTGCTTTCTTATGGTTAATGTCTCAAACTAGGGTTGTTCTGGACATCCCTGGTTTCCTGGCCTCCACCATTCAGACCCAGTTCCAGGAACTCTCAGACACTGGTTGCTTCCGCTTTTGCTCTATGGTTTTTTACCTCTTCCTCTTTCAGCATGCTGATAAATTTGGGGGTTTGGATTTAGACAAGGTGTACAAGGTGAATTCTCAGCCCAGACCAATTTTCAACTAGAGCTTTGCAATGCATCAGTTACCAAACGGGGTGGGCTATTCAAGGTTTCTAAACGAGTTCATGTCTATTTCCTACACTATCATCCACGACTCTCCTTCACCTAGGGTTTTTCCTGAGATGAAGAGATGGTTACAGTATAGTGAAGCCCAAAGTACCGAGGATTGGTACCTGTTTGATAACTACACCGAAATCCGAGTTTGTGGAGCCGAAGTTCCCCCCTACCAGTTGCCCGTGTTTCCTTCCTGGCGGATTTATGCTTTGGAATACATTCGGCAGACCCTGAAATATGACCAACTCCACTTCCTCCCTACAAAAAAGGGGTTTATCCTGAGACTTCCCATTACCATTGGCCCTTTGTTGTTAATTCAAGGCACACCCTCCCTATCATGGAAAAGTTTCTTCAAGACATGGATTTGAGACAAGGGAAAGTTTGGCCCTACGATCCGAGGGCATCATCTCTAATAGAAGGAGAAGGAACAAATCAACCCCATATATGCATGAAACGAGACCTTTCATAGAATGGCGGGCTAATCTTGAAAATTGGCCTTTGCTTTCACAGATGGAGACCAATTCATCTGCGACAGGGGAATAGGCAGATGCAGCTTCAACAAGAGAAGCTGGTAAAGGTCAAGAAGCGAACGAGGCATGTACATCAGGAGCACGTTCTCCCCCCCATAAAAGGCAGAAAACAGTGACCAGTGAAGCAGAAGTTATTGGGGAAGAACAGTTGCTCGAACAGGAAATATCATATGGAAGACCTGACAAGAGCAAGATAGGAATCAAAGTGTTACGGGTTAGTGTTACATCTTATTATTTCTCAGAGGTCTCACAAGCTATCATAGCCGACACTTCCCAGGTGGAAACCGAAAGGAGTTTGAAAGCTAGAGAAATCGGAGATAAGTACCGGGCTGAACTAGAAGGATTTGTTGAGAAATACCACACCAGACTTTCAGCCTCAATGAACCTGGACACTGAACATTTAGTAATGGCCATGGCCGAGGCTGTTCTAGACCCAAATGCCGATACTACTAGCTACAGAGCATTAGAGTTTGTAGTCGACATGTCAAAAGTGTCAGCAATTGACAAATGCAACATATTCTAGGTTTTTGGTGATATGATAAAGGATGAAGTGATGCGTCTTTCAATCACTTTGAAGAAGTTATAGAACAAGCATGCCCAAGTGACAGAGAATTTTAGAAAGGAAAAGGTAAACTCCCACGCCCTCACGAATCAAATACACTCTCTCCAGGATGTGATTAAAGGAAAAAAGACAGGTGAAGCCAACCCACAGCGTCACCTCATCGAGCAATTCCAGAAGGAAGTTGCATCCTTGAAAGGTAAAATTAATATACCAGCCTCTCATCATGTACAAACAGCCGAGTTGGCCCGGGCTGAAAAAGGCAGAGCAGACTTGGTTGATTCTCTAGTAAAAGAGAAAGAGGAAAAAGAAAAGATCTCAGAAGAGATCGTTGTTCTTCAAGGTAGACTCAATGCATTACAGACAACTTGGGATACACATATGTGTGCACCACCGCCAGTCCCACTAGAGACTAGTTCGCTGTCTGAACAACTGACTACGGCATTAGCCACAAATGATGCATTGGAGAAACAGGTCTCTACAGCGAGACAAAGAATCGGTGAGTTGGAAGCTCTTTTGGCTGATAACTCCAAGAGAATCAAGGCCATGCAGAAGGAAATTGAGCAAGGGAAGAAGGAGAATGCAGAGCAGGAGAAAACCATCAATGAACTCAATAGTTGCTTGAAAGGTAATATCACCCTCATGGAAGCTAGACGATTAATCTGGGCAGAGATCATCACAGAGGTGAAAGGGCATTGGGCATTTTTAAATGTCATTGAGGAGGTAAAGTCGTCCATGCTATATCTCAGAAGAAAGTTACATGAGGGGAATACTAATGCATCTAGCAGGGTTCAGAACACAAAGAGTTATATATCTTTCCTGAAATGGCTGAGACCTGAAGACGTGGCGAAACAGGGTATAACAAGTAGGTTCAAGGAAGCCGCGGAATGTCAAAAAATAATTGAGAAGGAGTCTGCTCGCAATATAGCTTCACGTACCTTGGAGAACGCGACAGTCAATTTAGAACGGTTTGAAATGATTTGGGCCGAGATCACAACTTCTGGGCTTCCATCATGTTGGGGTCCAACCCCCGCCGTATTACAGCTGTTACCAGCTTATGAGGCATGTCTCAGGGAGGAGATGAACTGAACTGATGTACTTTCAGACAAAACCGCTCGGCTGAAACCCGAGACTATAGTTTCAGCTCTCCGCCAGGAATTTTCCCTCCTGCACCTGGTGAAGCACAAAATTCCTGTTGATGCAAATTTCGATGATCTCACTGAAGCCTATATCAGAGTGGAAGGTTTCGCATCAATTCCTGAACCTGCAACATACAGTCAGTAAAGGTGCACCAAATATGCCAGCCTGTTAGCCAGCTCATCACCAAATGTCCCGCCACCTGTGTCAGCAACTGCATCAACTCCGTCGCACCAGTGAACACAGTTAACTCATGATTTGGCCCTAGTGGCCTTTACTTTTATTTTACTTTGTTACTTTCAAATTTCAAGTGGAATCCAAATTTTACTCCTGCATTTTACTTTTTGTTAAAGACAGTTTTAAATATTTTGTTTTGAAATGGCCATGAGCTTAACTGTAAATGATGAGTTTCTCCATCCCTCATCATGAATTTTGGTTACTTTTGATTAAGACTTCAAACTGATTACTAGCACACGAGGAATATATTTTTCCCAAAAATATCTTCCCGCTCATGTTTCTGAAGGTTCTATATAAGCAGCAACCCAATAGGAAAAAGGGTTCCAGATTTTCAGAAGAATACGCTATGAAAGAATTATGTATGCATCTTTTTCAAATTTTGATATAAATGTGAAGAGCCCGTTGGGTCTCAGTGATGAGAAGTTTCATCTTTAATGAGGATTCTGGTCTTTATGCTTTACAGTCTGTAACTCTCCCTTATGTGTTATAGCTCAATTGTTCATTTCATTTACATCCATTTCTCTTGTATCATGTTCTGGAATGCGAGTAGCTCACTTGTCATGGTATGAATTTATCATAGCTAATACTCATGCTAAAACTTGTCTTGCACTTTAAATATGGCTCATGCATGATATGCTGTTTCATTTTTCACTTCAACCGTACTTCTTCTATATTAGCTGTTATTGAATTCTATCTTTAAAGCTATTGTCATGTGTGGATTCTTGTTATTATAAGCCCATTACATGTTGATATCCGTTTCTGGATTTCATCTCGATGACAGCTAGTATTCTCTCTATATTTCATACACAGTAAATACCTTCTGATTATTCATCTCTGTGAAGTATCTTAGAATCCAACCCTCCTTACAGAAAGCTGTCTTTGAATTGTATGATACATTTATATTAGGAATCTGCGCTTTGCCTCTACAGTATTGCTTTCTTTCTGCTGATGTTTTGATTATTCTGGTTCCTTCCAAATTAAACGTTCCTATTTACATGAGATAGCATGAGAGCCTTTTCCTGATAACTTTCCATGTTATATCATATGCTACTTATTATATAAGATGTCCTAGGAACTAGTATTTCACAACTCAAGGTTGTCTCTAGGGTTGACAACATCTTTTTGGTGCCGTTGCGGGGGAATACGAAGTTGAGAAAAGTTAAATCCCTGGGCCTCGACAAAATCTCTATTCACTCTTCAAGAAGGTGAGCATGAAGAGTTGAGAGTTGTAGATCCCTCACCTTGGCGAATCCACAGTCATTTATCAGATAAACTTACTTGCAGTGCTATCTCCTCGAAAGCCACACCTGAGGTCAGATACGTCTCATCCAAAGACACCCTCAGTGTCTGAACCAAAAAATATCCTACATAGGAGAAGTTGGAGGGAAAGACAATTAGTTCACACAGAGATCCTTGAAATCTCTTTAGAAGACTTTCTATCCTCCTCCTCTCAAGTAGCCAAAGTGCAAGGTCCTGAATCCACTGTGGGAGATACTGATTACTTCTCTGATAGTCCTCCTCGGAGAGGTATCCAAATCAAAGATGAAGCTGAATCAATAGATACCACCCACTACACTCTTCACCCCACTCCTGAGGCTGAAGAGGTCAAAGAGGTCATCAAAGTATCTGCTATTAATAGTCCATCTTTCCCATCAACATCCCAAGCTGTTGTCCAATACATTGCTATTGTCATTCACACTTCACTTCCACCCCCTCCACCTCTTACACATCAAACTCTTGCACTACCTCCACCACCCCCAATGGCCAATGTCCCTGGTTTCTTGCTAAATAAATATCCCCCCTTGGCTTTACCTCAAGTATTGAATGATATGCCATAGGACTATCTGAAGATCTTACCTCGTTTCAATGGGGAAAATGAGATTGAAGCTCAAAAGCATCTCGAGGTCTTATGCTCTTTTGCAGAGAACTTTAATGTGGAAGATCTAGATGTAGTCTTAAGACTGTTTGTTCAATCTCTTGATGGCGAAGCCAGAAAATGGTTTAAGACATTGGTAGACCGTTCTATCACCACTTGGGAAGGGATGGAAGATACTTTTCTCAGAAAATGGGGGGAAAAGAAGGATCATGGACATTGTCTCACTGAGTTTAATACACTCAAGAAAAGACATAAAGAAGGGGTGTCAGAATTCATTAAGAGGTTTAACAAATTATACTTAAGCCTTCCTGCTAATATGAAGCCTCACCAAACTGCTGCTAAAGTTGTTTTCGTAGCAACTTTTGACTTTGAATTCGGTTTCTCTCTGAGAGAAAGAAAGCCTGCCACCTCGGATGATGCTCAAACAGATGCATTGGAGCTGGAGGCAAACTTCGTCTCCACTGGGAAATCAAAGGGAAAATCAGATCAAGATGCCAGAAGAAGAGGCAAAGAAGAGGTATCCACCTCTGGCCAGGATAGAGATTCAGTTGATAACAAAATTGAAGAAATGAACAAAATAATTAAGAACCTTTCAAGTAAGCTGGTCAAACTTGAACTGGAGGCCAAGAATTCATCCTCCAAGAATTTCCAGAATGCTCCAAACAAGGGTTACAACCCTCAGTATAGGAAACCACCCCTGCAGATACTGCAAAGGGAACGGAAGGAGCAACAAGATCAAGTACCCCACCCATTGTACTTGGAAGGTCAGGTAGAAGGTCCTACCGAAGACATCGCTTATGAGCAGGATGATCCATATCTTGCTTATTCAAATAGTGATGAAGTTGAATGTCCCCTGCAAGAAAGTGATGGAATGGAGATTCCGTTACGAGGAATAAAAGGTCAAAGAAGGCACCGAAGATCCTGAGATCGATGACTATTGCAAGAAGTTCGTAGATTTCATGCAAGCACAGTTCAACAGAAGATATGACCTCAGATCTTCTAGGAAAAGAACACGCACTCAGGATCAAGAGGAAGACACGCCTCAGAAGGAGGCATCTGCTCAGAAGGAGACAACAGTACAAAAGGTCACAGGCAAAGGTAAGAGGCCTCTAAATGAATCTTTGCAGTCTAATGATAAAATTCCTGATGGGTGAAAATGTGAAGTTGGGAAACACTTTTTTCCCTTTTTTGACGTTGAAAATTGTAATTTTCTATGTTTTTCAACTTCAACTCCACTAAATTCATATTTTTATTGCAAATTATGCTTTGACATAAAAAAAAAGAATTATAGATAATTGTCTTACCTCCATACCCATATTTAAAAAAAATAAAAAAATATTGACATATAGAGGGGTAAATTTCTTGTTTACTAACTGCATATACTTGAAATTTTCAGGCAAACATAAATAGTCACTTTATGATCCATAACTTTTTTTAGGGAAGGTTATTCATTTTTTGGAAAAAAACCATAACATCATAATCTGCATATATTGCACCAGTGCACAGACTATTTTTCGGTAATTTTTATATTAAATCACTATTTTATATTATTTTTTGAAATGGACGAAGACAAAAAAACAGTGATGTTTCAGTACATTTTATGATCCCTAGATTTTCTTTTCAATGTGATCGTCAATAAGAAAAATGAGAGCACCCTTTTGAAGTAGACAGGGAGAGGAAATGCAATATGATTTTTCTGAATTTTTTGGTTTTGTCATTTGAAAGTTATTGAATTTTCATTCAGTGCAATTTTTCGAACAATGAAATTCCACAGTGACACAGTTTAGTAAAAAATTAATAAAAAATTGAATTTTTTAATGAAACTCCACAAATCTCATATCATCAGAAACTAGATTCAGAGATGAATCTAATGGTACTTGGTCTGACGTATAAAATTTTGTTTTTGTAGGTGTTCTGTCCCTCCAAAGTTGCAGGTTCCTGAAAACTGCAGAATTTTCTGGGTTTTTCGTTGACCAGAAACTCTCGGCCGAGATAATGTCTCGGACGAGAAATTTATAAAACTCTCGATCGAGAGTTTAACCCACCTAAAGTTACATTTAACTGCGCAACCAAACTCTTGGCCGAAAGTCTAAAAAACTCTGAAGAGGACGAGTTTAGCCAGGATTCTTGGCAGCGTAGCACCAATCAGAACACATTAAATGTTTTAATGAAAAGTGTTAGGGGTTTATATGTTTAGGGTTTTATATGTTTAGGGTTTAGGGGTTTATATGTTTATGGTTTTATATGTTTAGGGTTTAGGGGTTTATATGTTTATGGTTTTATATGTTTAGGGTTTAGGGGTTTATATGTTTAGGGTTTAAGGGGTCAAATGGGTTAGGGGCTTTGGGGTTTAGCAGCTTAAATGGGTTAGGGGTTAACGGGTTAGGGGTAGGGGTTAAGAGTTTAGAGGTTTAGGGTTTATGGGGTTAAATGGGTTAGGGGTTAGGAATTAGGGTTTAAGGGGTCAAGGGTTAAGGGGTTAGAGGTTTAGGTGTTTAAAGGGTTGAATGGGTTATGGGTTGGGAAATAGGGTTTAAGGGGTTATAGGTTTAGGGTTTAGGGGGTTAAATGGGTTAGGGTTGGTTTAGAGGTTTAGAGGGTTAGGGGATTTAGCAGTTAAGGATTTTAGGGGTTAGAAGTTAGGGGTTAATGGGGTTTAATGGGTTAGGTTTTTAGGGGTTTAGGGTGTTGAATTGGTTAGGGGTTGGGAATTAGGGTTTAAGGGGTTAGGGGTTAAGGGTTTAGAGGTTTAGGGTTTAGGGGGTTAAATGCGTTACAGGTTTAGAGGTTTAGGGGTTAGGGGATTTAGCAGTGAAGGATTTTAGAGGTTAGGGTTTTGGGGGTTAAATGGAATCCACACTTAAATGGGTTAGGATTTTAGGGGTTTAGGGTGTTAAATTGGTTAGGGGTTGGGAATTAGGGTTTAAGGGGTTAGGGGTTAAGGGTTTAGAGGTTTAGGGTTTAGGGGGTTAAATGGGTTACATGTTTAGAGGTTTAGGGGGTTAGGGGATTTAGCAGTGAAGGATTTTAGGGGTTAGGGGTTAGGGTTTTGGGGGTTAAATGGAATAAACACTTAAATGGGTTAGGTTTTTAGGGGTTTAGGGTGTTGAATTGGTTAGGGGTTAAGGGTTTAGGGGTTTAGGGTTAGGGGTTAAATGGGTTACGGTTTAGGGGTTTAGTGGGTTAAGGGTTAGCAGGTGAAGGATTGGGGGGTCGGGGTTTAGGGTTTTGGGGGTTAAATGGAATCCACACTTAAATGGGTTAGGTTTTACGGGGTTTGAGATCTAATAAAGACGTTAGGGGTTGAGGGGAATTAGGGTTTTAGGGGTTAGGGGTTATGGGTTTAGAGATTTAGGGTTTAGGGGGTTAAATGGGTTACAGGTTTAGAGGTTTAGGGGGTTAGGGGATTTAGCAGTGAAGGATTTTAAGGGTTAGGGGTTAGGGTTTTGGGGGTTAAGTGGAATCCACACTTAAATGGGTTAGGTTTTTAGGGGTTTACGGCGTTGAATTGGTTAGGGGTTTGGAATTAGGGTTTAAGGGTTTAGGGGTTAGGAATTAGGGTTTAAGGGGTCAAGGGTTATGGGTTGGGAATTAGGGTTTAAGGGGTTAGGGGTTTTGGGGTTTATGGGCTTAAATGGGTTAGGGGTTAACGGGTTAGGGGTAGGGGTTAAGGATTTAGAGGTTTAGGGTTTAGGGGTTAAATGGGTTAGGGGTTTAAAGGTTTATTAGGGGTAAATGGGTTAGGGGTTAAGGGTTTAGGGGGTTAATGGTTTAGGGGTTAGGAATTAGGGTTTAAGGGGTCAAGGATTATGGGTTGGAAATTAGGGTTTAAGGGGTTAGGGGTTAAGCGTTTAGAGGTTTAGGGTTTAGGGGGTTAAATGGGTTATAGGTTTATAGGTTTAGGGGGTTAGGGGATTTAGTAGGGAAGGATTTTAAGGGTTAGGGGTTAGGGTTTTGGGGGTTAAATGGAATCTACACTTAAATGGGTTAGGTTTTTAGGGGTTTAGGGTGTTGAATTGGTTAGGGGTTTTGGGGTTTAGGGGCTTAAATGGGTTACAAGTTTAGAGGTTTAGGGGCTTAGGGGATTTAGCAATGAAGGATTTTAGGGGTTAGGGGTTAGGGTTTTGGGGGTTAAATGGAATCCACACTTAAATGGGTTAGGTTTTTAGCGGTTTAGGGTGTTGAATTGGTTAGGGGTTTTAGGGTTTAGGGGCTTAAACGGGTTACGGGTTAACGAGTTAGGGGTAGGGGTTAAGGGTTTAGAGTTTTAGGGTTTAGGGGTTAAATGGGTTAGGGGTTTAGAGGTTTAGTGGGGGTAAATGGGTTAGGGGTTAATGGTTTAGAGGTTTAGGGTTTAGGGGGCTGAGGGTTTAGGGGTTAGGAATTAGGGTTTAAGGGGTCAAGGGTTATGGGTTGGGAATTAGGGTTTAACGGGTTAGGGGTTAAGGGTTTAGAGGTTTAGGGTTTGAAGTTATATGGAATTCTGAGTTTAGAGGTTTAGGGGGTTAGAGTTGCTTGATCAGAAGGATTTTAGGGTTAGAGAGTTATGGTTTGGGGGTTAAATGGAATCCACACTTAAATGGGTTAGGTTTTTAGGGGTTTAAGGTGTTGAATTGGTTAGGGATTTTGGGGTTTAGGGGCTTAAATGGGTTAGGGGTTAACGAGTTAGGGGTAGGAGTTAAGGGTTTAGAGGTTTAGGGTTTAGGGGTTAAATGGGTTAGGGGTTTAGAGGTTTAGTGGTGGTAAATGGGTTAGGGATTAAGGGTTTAGAGGTTTAGGGTTTAGGGGGTTAAATGGGTTAAGGGTTAGGAATTTGTGTTTAAGGGGTCAAGGGTTAATGGGTTAGAGGTTTAGGTGTTTAAGGGGTTGAATGGGTTATGGGTTGGGAATTAGGGTTTAAGGGGTTATAGGTTTAGGGTTTAGGGGGTTAAATGGGTTAGGGTTGGTTTAGAGGTTTAGGGGGTTAGGGGATTTAGCAGTTAAGGATTTTAGGGGTTATAAGTTAGGGGTTAATGGGGTTAAATGGGTTAGGTTTTTAGGGGTTTAGGGTGTTGAATTGGTTAGGGGTTGGGAATTAGGGTTTAAGGGGTTAGGGGATAAGGGTTTAGAGGTTTAGGGTTTATGGGTTTAAATGGGTTACATGTTTAGAGGTTTAGGGGGTTAGGGGATTTAGCAGTGAAGGATTTTAGGGGTTAGGGGTTAGGGTTTTGGGCGTTAAATGGAATCCACACATAAATGGGTTAGGTTCTTAGGGGTTTAGGGTGTTGAATTGGTTAGGGGTTTGGAATTAGGGTTTAAGGGGTTAGGGGTTAAGGGTTTAGGGTTTAGCGTTTAGGGGGTTAAATGGGTTACAGGTTTAGAGGTTTAGGGGATTAGGGGATTTAGCAGTGAAGGATTTTAGGGGTTAGGGGTTAGGGTTTTGGGGGTTAAATGGAATCCACACTTAAATGGGCTAGGTTTTTAGGGGTTTAGGGTGTTGAATTGGTTAGGGGTTGGGAATTAGGGTTTAAGGGGTTAGGGGTTAGGAATTAGGGTTTAAGGGGTCAAGGGTTATGGGTTGGGAATTAGGGTTTAAGGGGTTAGGGGTTTTGGGGTTTAGGGGCTTAAATGGGTTAGGGGTAGGGGTTAAGGGTTTAGAGGTTTAGGTTTTAGGGGTTAAATGGGTTAGGGGTTTAGAGGTTTAGTGGGGGTAAATGGGTTAGGGGTTAAGTGTTTAAAGGTTTAGGGTTTAGGGGTTAGGAATTAGGGTTTAAGGGGTTAAGGATTATGGGTTGGGAATTATGGTTTAAGGGGTTTGGGGTTAAGGGTTTAGAGGTTTAGGTTTTAGGGGGTTAAATGGGTTATAGGTTTACAGGTTTAGGGGGTTAGGGGATTTAGTAGCGAAGGATTTTAGGGTTTAGGGGTTAGGGTTTTTGGGGTTAAATGGAATCCACACTTAAATGAGATAGGTTTTTAGGGTTTTAGGGTGTTGAATTGGTTAGGGGTTTTGGGGTTTAGGGGCTTAAATGGGTTACAGGTTTAGAGGTTTAGGGGGTTAGGGGATTTAGCAGTGAAGGATTTTAGGGGTTAGGGGTTAGGGTTTTGGGGTTAAATGAATCAGTCTTAAATGGGTTAGGTTTTTAAAGTTTAGGTGTTGAATAGTCGTGTGGGTTTTAGGGTTTAGGGGCTTAAATGGGTTAGGGTTAATTCGTTAGGTGTAGTTATGGTTTAGAGGTTTTTGGGTTTAGGGGTTAAATGGGTTAGGGTTTAGAGGTTTAAAGTGGGGGTAAACAAGTTAGGTTTAGGGTTTAGGGGTTAGGAATTAGGGTTTAAGGGGTGAAGGGTTATGGGTTGGGAATTAGGGTTTAAGGGGTTAGCAGTTAAGGGTTTAGAGGTTTAGGGTTTAGGGGGTTATATGGGTTACATGTTTAGAGGTTTAGGGGGTTAGGGTTTTGGGGTTAAATGGAATATTCAATTTAAACGGGTTAGGTTTATTTTTGTAAGGCTTAGGGTGTTGAATTGGTTAGGGGTTGGGAATTTTGGTTTAAGGGGTTAGGGGTTAAGGGTTTAGGGGTTAGGAAATAGGGTTTAAGGGGTCAAGGGTTATGGGTTGGGAATTAGGGTTTAAGGGTTTAGGGGTTTAGGGTTTAGGGGGTTAAATGGGTTAGGATTGGTTTAGAGGTTTAGGGGATTAGGGGATTTAGCAGTTAAGGATTTTAGGGGTTAGGAGTTAGGGGTGTTGGGGTTTAGGGGCTTAAATGGGTTAAGGGTTAACGTGTTAGGGGTAGGGGTTAAGGGTTTAGAGGTTTAGGGTTTAAGGGTTAAATGGGTTAGGGGTTTAGAGGTTTAGTGGGGGTAAATGGGTAAGGGGTTAAGGGTTTAGAGGTTTAGGGTTTAGGGGGTTAAGGGTTTAGGGGTTAGGAATTAGGGTTTTAACTTATGTTTGCAGTACATCACATCGCATATGTTTTTACTTACCTTTGAAAGTGCCCGCAATATTTTTGTTTTAACTTTCGATGCGGCAGGTTGGCCCCACCTCAGCAGCTCTGCCCCCCAATTTACAGCCTTTGCAATACATTTATATATTATGAAAACACCATAAAACCTTACCTTACCGCATAAAACTCTGACGATTGCAGTGGGCCCCATTTCTCCTTGACATGTCATCCTCCAATTAGCGCAAATCGAACTTCGCGGTTTTAAGCGTTTACCTTATTTCCAAGTGCTACATTCCGGGATGTGCGATGCGGGTAGAGTCCTCTCCCCGCACTTCACAAATTTTAGGTGTTAACCCCGCAGCTTATAAATAAAACTTAAAAGTTGTGATTTGGGCCTGCGATCCGGTCCCACTTTTTCCCTACCATGTCACTTACCTCCTCCCTCACGCTTCACACTTCACGGTTTTTAGTGTTTACATCCTCCGTGCTTGTAACTAAAACTTAAAACCTGTGATCTCCACTGCGGTCCGGTCCCACCATGCCTCCACGCCATATCCCACTTCGCATCGCATCGCTAATCACATTATTCATAAACTTAAATTGTAAATGTTGCGAAGTGCATGGATGCAATGTGGATCTAATGCTGAAGTCTATAAGATTTCAAGTCTGGTATATTTTTTCTTCACGCTATTTTGTTTACAAATTTTTTTTAACACGGCAAAAATATTTCGGGTGACAAAATAACAGAGAGGTCGAATTGGGCAGCAAAAGGCATTAAACACTTTGTTCATACAACAGTTCATCTACCAGCACAACATTTATTCTGCTAGCATATCAGAAAATTGTGGTCCACATCCTAAACTACCTCACTACATCAACACTTGCTCTGCACAACGCATTCCACCGAGCTATAATTTTTTAACAAGTTAGAGTTTTTAGTTTCAAGTTCAAGTCTAAAAATACCAGTCTGTTAGAGACTATATTGTTGTAATTTTTGTATAAGTACTCCAGTTTTGGAAGTATTAGAGAAGTCAATTGATTGAGATCAGAATTGTTACTGTCTTTTGGAGTACTGTAAGCTTTTTCAAATCACTGGAGCATCAATAATAATTAGACCATTCATAGGATTATTGTGGTTTAAATACTGGTGATGTTTTCTTCTGTTCTTCTGTTTCATTGTAATCATATGAATTCTAATTGTAAAGAAGAAAGCATGATGAATAGGATTTACTTTTGAGTACCTTATTCTGGCTGTGTTTACAATCATAATGTTTTCCACTGAAGGCCAAACTAAATAATTCTTAATTTCTCTTTGGTTTTGTTGAATTTCCTCATATTTATGTCATAAATCCATTTACAAGTTCGAAAAGATTCAGTAAATATTCGTAGCTTTCCCTGTGTTTACTCTGTGAAAATTTGATACAACTACCGAGTTATATTTTGACTCCATTGCCCAATAGATATTAATAAATTGAATACAATCAATCTTCCAAAATCCAAAACAAACCCAAAACCCAAGTACTATCATAACTAGCCTAAAACTTATTTAAACAAAGCTATATCTAATAGAGAGAGCCCTTTCTGAATCTAGGAAGGCTAGGTCCTGGATTCCAAAGTTGGTTTGATGTTGGCCTCTGGGATTCTGTCTTCAACCTCAGAATTACGGAACACTAACATAGTGGCGACCATACTGGGGAAGAAAAACCTTTATCTTCCTCAGGAAAGTACATCAAAGTTCAGATCTGATTACTGATGGTGGACAGTGATCAGACACAAAGAAGGCTGCAGTTATTCACTTGGCGAATCCATGATCCAAAGAACTCATCTTTTGAGCATTCATGGCGCCTCCATGATCCAAAGAACCCAAATTTTTAGCATTCATGGCGACTCCACAACATGCTGACCAGAGTTCCTGCCAAACAAGATGACAAGGTTTGTGGCAAACCTTCTATCTTGTGATGTTTTAAATACATTCAAGAATCAATTATCAGAGTTTCAGCTTGATGAAGATTTCCTAGAGGTTGTCTTTCGCATTTTGAAATCAAGGAAATGTATTCCTAAATCTAAAACATGTTTTCTGGATATAGTTTTTGAAAGATATGAAACTGTTATTGAACTTTTAAATACTAAAATTCAATCATACAATTTCCGAGATCCTCAAGAATTCTTGGAAAATCTTCCTTCCCCTAATAAAGAGGAAATTGTACTACCTCTTGACTTACATAGTGAGGATGATTGTGCTTTCAAGTACCAAACTGAAGATGTGGGTTCAAGGTTTAATATTGAGGACACAACTACTCAACTAGTCATTGAAGGCCTAGAAGCAAATATCATACATCATGCTTTTATTGATCCTATAGCATAGTATATGGAGGTTCTTCTTAACTCAAATTCTCAAGCATGTACTCTTTATAAGGGTCAAATTCATCAGCAATTGTCTTTTCATATTATAACTTCGGTTATGAGGACACATAATCAAGTTATACTGTTGATTTTCCTGACAGACAGTCAAGTTGTCCAATTGTTTCTACAGCTACTTGACTGGCTTCATTGGCATTTCTGTATTACCTGATTCAACATAAGTTTCTACAGCATAGGGTAGGTCGCAGTGTGCAAATAAATCTCAGTGCTTTGAGCATTTTTTCAAGCATTCTTTCAAGTTTTAGTTTTATTTTGCATTTCAGTTTTCAGTTCAGTGTGTTTCAGATTTCAGTGTGCAGAAAGGTTTGATTTCAGTCACAAAGGTTTTATAACAAAGCAAGTTTCATATTTGGTATCAACCCAATGGATCAGGCTACAAGTCTACGGTGTTCTTGGCACTTCACAAGGAGTGTGCTATCCCTAAATGAAGCCACTGTTAGGGTCCTATAATTTATAGGATCTCAAGGTGATTAATTATTTCATCTCAGATCTTTCATATTGTAATTAATATTCCATGATTGTAAATTATTTCCAAATAAGGTTAAAACCTTAGGAAAAATATGCTTGCTTGTCCAAATGCAACATTAGGAGATAATTAAATATGCTTTGATTGCATTAATCACATCATTTATATGTGATTAAATAATTTGTAATAAGGTTGGGCACTAAAGGTTTTAATTTTGTCAAAAAAGGTCAACACTGGAAAAAGAATGGCATATCCAAGGTTTTGGGGACCCATTATAAGTTAAACACACTCAAAGGGAATTACTTTACAAACCTTTGAAACTCATCCGCATTACCATGTTTCATTGGCGAGGACCCACCTCACCATTTTTCATCACCCAAATCCCAAAATCATTCACATTGTCGTCTCCTACAAAACTTTCAAAGGATTATATATGATCAAGTGGGACCCATTCCACGCCATGCTTCCTTTTTCATTTCATTTTTTCCATCGAAAATAATTAAACTTACCCTTTTTTTTTCCTTTCCGCTTTACCCTTCCACCTTTACCTTTTCATCGCTTTTCACTTACTCTGCTTCCTTATTCCCCGATCACGATTAAAGTAGGGCCCTCATGGTTATGCTTTCTTTTGTTAGAGAAAACCACTACTTTTGTTTTTCTAATATTGACTTGCATCCCAACCCTTCTACAAAAATGCTCAAGGGAAGGTAAGTTCTCTTGCAAACCAAGAGCCGATTTAGCAACCAATATAAGGTCATCTGTGTACAAAAGAAGCCTTATAACGAACTTGCCCAAATGGATACCGTCACCCGCTTGCGAATTTAGCCACTCTTCAATCTTGTCAATATATAACCCAAAAAAGGGTAGGAGACAATGGGAAACCTTGCTTGACCCCGATATCACTTCTAAAACTTTCAGAATGCTTGCTGAAGTTCTAATTTTGACTTTCACCTCTTCATACAGCCTATGCACAGCTGCTCTCAAATTCTTGGGAACCCTGAGTTCCTCCATTCTACCCCAAAGCTTATCCCTAGGAACCGTGTCAAAGGATTTTCTGAAATCAACAAAGCAACATAAAACTTCTTCCTTTTTTTCCCAAAATTTTTCAATGATGTGCCTTAAAGTTATACAATGATCAACTATGGAATGTTTAGGTCTAAAACCTCCTTGCCCTTTAGCGCATTTATCTCTTTTTTTAATGTGAGCCACGACGGGTTTTTCAAAGACTATTCTGGAATGACATGTGGTAATCCACCACTCATTGATCGCTTCCATGAGTGCTATGTATCAAGAATAGTCTCTGGCTTTCGAAGAGATTAGCAATAATGTCCATCACCTTTTCTGCTACACACTAATTCTTAGCCTTTGGTTTATGTTTCCACCAGAGTCAAAGAAACCGATGGCAGAGTAGCGAGAGTCATATCAGCACCAAGTAAATCCATAGGCCAAGCAGCTATAGTAGCAGAAGAGCTAATCCATAGAAATGACTGCCTATGCTATCGAAACCACAACAACTATGTATGCTTAAGTACTAGTAGCCAATTTCTAAGCCATGGAAGAAATACGTACAACCAAAGCCATCGTTGTCAGAGATTTCAGGAGCAACCATTCAAGCAATGAAAGAGAAAGAATCCATATGGAAGTAAAGAAAATCGATCCATAGAAAAAACCATCTATCATTAGTAAGTGTGCTTGCTAATCTGAATTACTAGGGAAACAAATAACTCACCTATTATTGGGTAGTTAATGCCCGAAGCGGTATATGCTCACTCTTGACTAATGCATTTGTTTAAATTTAAGGGTAAGCATATACAATTCCTCTTTAAGGGTAGGCATATTATTTTTGGCTAGAATTACTGCTACCTAGTTAGCTTTTCATTATTGAGTTTTGACACAGAATGTCGAAGGGGTAAAGTTTCATCCGAGTTGCAACATACCACTCACAGGGTTGTGCTTTCTCACTGATCCACACAAGATAGCACCTAAAGTCATCTATTTCCATGGTTTCAAGCTGTCTTAATGATGAATTAAATCCAAACTGTAGGCATATACAAGCCGCGCATTTACTGCCCAATAACATGCCAGTTATTTTCTACGAGCATTACTATTCCCTAATTGGCTCTTCATTATTGGGTATTATTTGGTTTTAAGCATGTAAGGTGACAGCATAGAGGTGAAGTTCGATCTGACTTGGAATGTACCGCTTACAGGGTTGTGCCCTCTCACTGATTCACATGAGATAGTACCTACAATCATCTATTTCCATGGTTTCAGACTGTTTTAATGACCAATTAGCACATATTCAAGCATACGCCTTCGGCCTTAAAACTCATCTTCAGGCCTTTTCACTTCACGATCCCTCCCTCTGTTGTTGCTTGATCCCATTCTCGTTCTAGTTCTAGTACTCTGCTCTTCCTGTACAATGCAGGGCTCTCTATAGACCTTCAATCATATGGATTACTATCTGCGTTACTGAATTCATGAGAGAGTCCCAAACAGTCTCACTATCTGCGTTACTGAATTCATTATTGAATTCATGAGAGAGCTCCAAGCTCCAGTGTGCCGCACACTCTAGGTTCGCTTTTTCCCCCTTGCATCCATAGCCTATTGAACTAGTGATTATATATGTTTGAATGTTGTAAGCGGTACTGGGTAACTGAGACGTCAAGTTACCTTTCATGCTTTGTGCTTTTGAGACGGGGAATATGATGATTAGTACAGATGGAAGCAAATTCTAGTTGTTTCAGGTAGAGGTTTGAGTCATTCTGGTGGGGTTTGTGCTTTAGAATAGAAACAAGTTTCCCTGTGCATTAGTTCTGTGGGAGATGGAAGGTAGCCATGATTAAATCTTCATGACATGGAAACAAAACCCAACATCGATTTAGTTGTGTATATTGTATCGGTCAGGCCTACGTTGTAAATAACAATACCGCATCTCTAGTAGCTACTCAACATTTAAAAATCCACAGGGCACAACTGCTCTCCCACGAGAACCCTACCAAATCCACACTTGCAGCTGTCTTTCCGCCTCCTTATGGGATTTTCCTCGCATAAGCTGCTAATTCAATGAGATGAACATGTTTGCATCTGTATACATTGCTAAGGCATAACGCGACCTCTATTTTTCATTGTGTGCTTTGAGTAAGTTGAAACTACAAGAGAGACCGTATTTATAAATGATGCATCATTCGCACCGAGACCGTATGAATTCTGCGTGATTGACTTCCGGTTCTACCACTTTGATCACTTGAATCACCAAAAATTACAATTCCAGTCTATTGATTCGTAGGGGAAATGCACAAATCGTAATATAGACCACCCTTAACCCGATGGTTGTCGTATTTGGTTCCTATAAAATCTGGAAGAAACACAAGTGCATAAACTATGAACCCTATGAACTACATGATCTATTGCAGAAACACAGATGCATATGTTAAATAATAAACATGTGATTTTTATATCTCATTCATTGAATTGGATTACATTTATACTTAAAAAATTAGTTCAGAAATTAGTTATCACTAACTAATAACTTCCTATCTTCCTAACTAACTAACTGAACAAGACCCTTAGGATTCCCGTAGAATTACAACTCCCCCCCCCCCCCTTAATTCGAAGGGACATCTGACATACCAAGTAAAGATCTAAACTTTTCTAACTTTTCATGCCCTAATGTTTTGGTAAAAATATCTGCAATTTGTTCAAAAGTTGGACAATGTTTCAGATGAATTGTTTTGGCCTCTACATGGTGTCGAATCAAATGATATTTGGGGTTGATATGTTTGGTTTGATCATGAAACTTTGGATTCCTGGCCAACTGAATTGCAGAAGAGTTGTCGAAAAATAAAGGAGTTGAAGCTCTTTGTTTCTCCTGCAAATCTTCGAGTACTTTTCGAAGCCAAATGATTTCCTTAGTGGCTTGAGCTGCTGCAACATATTTGGCTTTGGTGGTAGAATCAACAGGAACATATTGCTTGTGAAATCTCCAACTAATGGTTGTTGATCCAAGATTCATCGAATATCCAGAAGTTGAGACTCCATTTTCTTTATCTCCATCAAAATTTGAATCTGAATAACCAACAAGATGGAAGTCTAAAACTTTGGAATATTTGATTCCGTAAGTTTGAGTTCCTTTTAAATACTTCAAAACTCTTTTCGCTGCTACCCAATGCCTCTCACAATGATGATGCATAAACCTAGAAAGTATTCCGACAGCAAAGGTTATATCAGGACGAGTAATAGACAAATAAATCAAGCTTCCAACAAGTTGCTTGTACTTTGTTGGATCTTCAAATGACTTTCCTTCTTCGGAAGTGAGTTTCAAATTCTGCTCCATTAGAGTAGCAACAGGATTACATTCCATCATACTATATCTGTTCAATAATTTATCAACATATTTCTTCTGAGAGATGAAAATATGTTGTGGTTTTTTATCAACTTCAATTCCAAGATAATAATGAAGTAAACCTAAATTTTTCATATCAAAAACCTTTTTCAATTCCTTCTTTATAGATTATATGTATTCATCATTGTTTCCTGTGATTATCAATGATTCAAATCATCAACATATACAATTAGATATACAACTGATCTTCCAAATTTCTTAATGAAAAGAGTTGCATCATCTAGGTCAAAATGTTTATAGTTTAAATTAAGAAGATGTTCAGTTAGCTTCTCATACCATGCTCGTGGCGGTTGTTTCAAGCCGTACAAAGACTTCATTAGTTTGCAAATCTTTTGTTCTTTCCCTTTAACAGAAAAACCTTCTAGCTAAAACATGTAAACATCTTCTTTCATTTCTCCATTTAAAAAGGCGGTTTTGACATCCAATAGATGAATTTTCCATTCTTTCTGCACTGCAATAGCAAAAAAATATCTAATAGTGCCCCATTTAGTTGTAGGAGAAAAAGTCTTTGTATCGTCGATACCCTCTTTCTATGCATATCCATTTGCTACAAGTCTTTCTTTGTACTTGTCTAGTGAACAATCAACTTTAAAATTAGCTTTATAAATCCATTTGCAACCAATAGGTTTGACACCAGCAGGAGGATCCACCAGCCTCCATGTGCCATTTTTTATGAGAGCATCATATTCCTTTTGCATTGCATCTTTCCATTGTTCATAACTAATAGCTTCTTCAAAGCAAGTAGGTTCACAATCCACAGAAAAATTAAATTCACAATGAGAGTAGTTATCTGAGGAACTTCCAGCCTTAAAATCATCATATTTCTTTGGAAATGTTCGAATACGAGTTGACCTTTGCAAAGGTTGTGTAGGAAGTTGTTCAGGAAGTTTCTCATCTTCTTCATATGGCTCAGTTCTTTCCATTTCTGTCATTGTTTCTGTAGAAACAATTGAATCAACTAATTCCTCATTAGCAACAATGAAATTATCATCATCAACCAATTTCTCATCATTGAGAGAAGGAAACTCCACAGGCTGATCTAATATAGGAATCCCCCTTCAGGATGGGGAAGTATATTATCAGATTCATAATAAAAATTTTGAGGCACAAACTTTTCTATCTAATTAAGTTGTCTATCAACAGTGAGAGAATCTCTATCAGTTTCAAGAAAAATTACATCTCTTGACAAAATAAACTTTTTGTTCGCTTCATCATATAATCTGTATGCCTTAGAAGTCATGGAATACCCTAAAAATATGCATTTTTTGCTTCGTTCACTCAGCTTATTCCTCTGATGTTTAGGAATCAAATCATAACATTGAGAACCGAAAATTCGGAAATGTTTAATTGCAGGAAGACGACTATACCACATTTCATATGGAGTTCTATTGTTAATGAAAGAGGAAGGGCATCGATTTCTAATGTATGCCGCATAGAGCATGGCTTCTCCCAAAAAAATTAATTTTACATTCTTAAAAAACATCATTGACCTTACCATATTAAGCAATGTTCAGTTCATTCTTTCAGCAACACCATTTTGTTGCGGATTATATGGTATTGTGGTTTGGTGTTTGATGCCATTCTCTTGCAAATATGTTTCAAAAGCATGTGAAGTATATTCTCCTCCATTATCAGTCCTTATAGTACCAATAGTAAGTTTTTCTTAATTTTTTATCAAGAGATACTTTCATAATTCGAATACTTTCATAATTAACATGACCAAAGTGTGCATGCCATAATAAAGAAGATGACAAAGTATCATTTTTCTAAACCAAATAAGTTGTGTTCAATGCACAGACGACATACCATTCAACTTCAATAATTTATCTTCTTCCACACTAGACATTACAGTTTTATTGTCAGCTGCTCTTCTAATTTCTACTTTACCATCAAATATGTGAATGGAATGTCCCTGTTGTCTTATTTGTATAAGAGATAACAAATTTCTTTGGAACTGTGGAATGTAAAGAACATCATTCAAAATATAATTTGGAAGTCCAGGAATTTCTAACTGAATTGAACCAATCCCTGATGGTTTGATTTGGGACTTATCAGCAAAATACACTACTCCGTAAATATTATCATTGAATTGATAAAACAGATCTCTTCGAAAGGTCATATGACACATGGCACCTGTGTCTAACCCAACTGTTATACCATGAAGAAAAATAAGTACTAAAAACATCTTCCATGTGGAAAATACAATGTGTGACAACATAATGTGCATTCTCAGAAGACTGTCCTCTGTTTGGAATTATATGATATTTCTTTTCAAGAAATTGTTCTCTTTTTTCATTAATTTTATCTCAGGGAATTCTACAATTTGCAGTAGTATGTCCAAGTTTACCACATCTAAAACATTTTACAGCTGGCTTATTAGAAAAATTTCTTTGTTGTTCATTCTACTGTCTATCTCCCTGAATATTTCTGCCCCCTGTAATATTCCCTTTCTTAATCCAGTCAAAGTGGATAGAATCAATCCATGGTACTTACCGTGGTATTTTCCCATGGTATTGGCCCATGGTATTGGTTGTCATTTTCCGAGAAAAATAATAAAATAAGGTTTATAGAAAGTCCATCAAGCCTATAAAAGGGGAGAGAAGCTAGGCATTTAGATTCATTCTGGTATTATCTATCTTATTGTGTTTGGGTTGAGAACTTGTCCTAGCCAGTTCTAGCATTGATCCTGGAACGAAAACCCCGTGGTGAATTTTTCTGGTGCATCCACCCAGGGTCCACGATTGTGCTTCAGTGTTTTTTTTTTTTCTGTTTTAAGGAGCAACCAAGCATGCCATCTGCAAGAGCTCAGATTTATTTTATGGGCATGCATTTTATTTTCAACTAATAATATAATAAATATCTGCAATTTCAGATCTCGTTGTGTTCTGTGTTTTTATCGCAATTATTTTTAGTTGGAACACTTAAATGTGCTAGATCTGACTGAATTATTAAGATTTGGGATCTTACAGTGGTATCAGAGTTGTGCATCCTGCCAGCTTGAGGGCTTATTATATATCAACTACAAGGAATATCATGATCCAAGTTTTCATGAGAAATTAGTTTTCGGTGATTTCACCCTAGCTAAAATCTCAGCAATATCGGTGGTTATCTATAGCCACCCTAATTAGCTCATTATTATTGAATTTTCTGGAGTATACATCAAGGCGGAATCTCGCTAGTAGCTGAGGACCAGAACGCCACTCAGAAGAATCGAAGGAAGTGTAATAAAGAACATTATGTTGCAGTGTTAGTAGTGATCCTTTTTACACATATCGGTTTATCCACGCCAATTGCAGATCACTATATTTTACATCTGATTACACCATTGCATTTGTTGTGACCCCCGTGAGCGTAGCCGTGGGAGAACTAAGATAGTTGAGGGATGGTGGGACGCAGCCTAGAAAGGAGTCGACGATCTGTCTGCGGCTCAGGGATCTAGGGAGGCTGTGGAAACACGAAGGCAGTTGAACGCAACCCTAAGCGAAAGACGAGAATGACGTATATATGTGGCTTTTGCGCACTATGGGAGGACATGATATTCCAGATCACCACATAAGTAGCACTGAATCTTTGGATCCAAGCAATAACGTTCACATATCCTTGGAATTCTAGGAGTGAGAATGTTCGGAAAGACCAGTCTGACGCCCACATCGAACTGAAGATCACGAGTTGAGGGAGTTGTCATGTTCTAGGCACAAGGGAAGGCCGAGTAGTGTCGACGGGGCCGAGCAATGCATCCTCGTTGACTTTCTAGCACTCTGGGCCGAGCGCCGTCTGATTCAACAATTGTAGCGAATTGTCAATGGCTCCAAGGGCATCCACACCGGTGCAGTATAGAAAGGGAATTTATGTTGACAGTGCATCATGGAAAAGGGAGTAGCGATTGACTATTGCCCTGTGCAGAATTCGGTGGACCGAATTTTTAGCCAGAGATCCATCTGTAGGCGCAAGAGTAGGATCGAACGTGATCCCCCTGGGCGTGAGTGCAGAGATCGGATCGGAAACATTGCATATCAACCAAACTGTAGTAGATGATAGCTGTTGTTAAGCCAGAGTTTTAAAGCGATCGCAACCTCCATGTGCTGAATTGGGAACTTGAAAATAGGCATACGATCTAGATCGCGCAGAGAGACAGTCTCAATTTGAGACTAAGCGTGCAACAGGTTTGCCTTGGCTATGGCATACCCACCAGAGTTGTGAAACGCTCTATGTGGCTGACCCTTTTCTTTGATGCAGAGAGGGACAATTAGAGAATTTTTGTACCCATTTTAATATTTGGGCCAGATTAATAAAATTAGTGATTGGGGTTTATTTTTGAAATGGATTTTAATTGGCGTTTGATCATTTGAAATGGGGTTTATGCTTCATATTAATTTGAGTTGAGGTTCGAATTTCTATCAATTTATTTAACAAGAAGACAAGTTGTTGATTAGTGCCAAAATTCTTCACATAAGGGGCTGAATAATTATTGCTGAGGATCGAATTGCCTCTCTATCTAGAGGTCAAATTACCCCATCTAAGATCAATATTGTACTCAGAAATTAAGGCAAACCGAGAGCAGTTATTCATCAGTATTCGATTGGTCAATTTTGGGATTGTAATTCATATGTGATGGGTGAAGTTTCAAGTGCAAGATGACCTAATTCTTCTTCAACGGATGCTTGGAAATTTGTATTCATTAGGTTAAGCTCTGTAGTTTATATTAATTTTCCAGAGGCCTAGTTATTTTAATTATTGGAGACCAAATATATTATTTCTTTGCATAGTTCCAGTACCATTGTTAGCTACAACACAAATCTCCACTGTCATGAGCTGCTATTGTAAGCTGTGGGCCAGATTAATAAAATTGGGGGCTTGTCTCTCATCGGATTGAAGCCATCCTGCATTGCGTTCATAAGGGTAGATATATCCTTTACGGGTATTGTTTGGAATTTAGGAGATATAAAAATTTAAAACGGGTTTGATATATATCCTTTACAATATGGGTTTCCATTAGTCAATAAGACATACGTCAAGTAGCCATATGGTGCATAGTATTAACACTTCTATTCAAAACAGAAAGGTGATTGATTTCATATTTGAGGCTGAAGATTCAAGCAGAGTTCGCAAGAGGGTGTAAATCAGTTTTATTGAAGAAAGCCGAGGAGTGAAGGAAAAGTATTGAGATCCATTGATGCCAAACAACAATGTCATAATTTTAATTTTGGAAATGCCACAAGAATCAACATAATGATACATCACTCTATTCTATGGGCTAAAATACTTCTATGGATCACAGATGGCAACAACATACAAATCAGAAGCAAGAGCAGAACAACAGGCCTTTCTCTAGAAAGCTCCATGTTATCCTTCAACAGTAAAAAGATATCTGGAAGGAATATGTAACAAGCAAGAGTCTCTTCGAACTTGGATCCAAATTGCAGGATACAAAGTTAGAAGATGTCCTCCTACAGCTAGAAACATTAAATCTGGATTTGATCTTGATAGAGAAATCAGAATGGGAAGGGTCCAGTTGGGCCTTGAAGCCATCCATGCTTGCTTTGATACAACCTAGGTTCTTGGAGCATTCTTGTGAAAAGGTTAGACTCACAGTCGCCTCTTGACTCAGTAAAATCATAACCTTAACATCACCGCTACTACCCTACAATGATGACATCATGAGGAGGACTTTTTACGTAATGGTAGAAGCACTCCAAGGGTTGGACCACACCACCCTTCTTAATTTTTTCCAGAAGTGCACAATTTTGGAACGTGTGGTGAAATTCATATTTGGTATACTTATGCTGGATTTAGAGTGTGATGACTTAATCCTTCAGATGCTTGAATACTTTTGCACTAGAATTACAATGTCTCATCCAAACTTCATCAAAACAGACATGCAAAAGATCATGTCTCTGATCTTAGGAGAAGATAGGGACATCTGTGAACAATTGAGATCCAAATTGTTGGCCATTTGGAGGAAGAAGCTAATTGTATCACCTGCGGATTATGAATTAGCTGAGGGGTTGATCAAACAGAGCATCAAACTACTTATAAAGAAGTTAACCAAGGAGGAACTAACAAATATTTGTGGGGACTGTAAGAATGAACTAAGGAGGAAAGGCTTATGCTTTGTATGCAAGGGAGTTTGGGCACCTGACCATTCCTGTCCAGGTGATAAGAGGAAGGAAACAAAGACAGAACAAGAGGAAATTACTTCAAGCCATGGGGAGTCTTTTGTAGCTGGGTTTATCGATCTTCAAGATGGTGAGCAACATCATGACATTATTCAGGGAGGCTTGCAGGATGACAAGCATTTGGAAGTGCATAAGGAAGTTCTACTTAATGGCATTGATAAGGTACACTCCTATACAACTGAGTTCATAGATCCCCAAGGAAATATCCATAAAGAATATGAACAAAAAAGTATAGATAAAAGTCCACCAATGCATCTGTGTTTGACAGTTGAAAGGGATGAACATATTTTCTCCATAGACGGAGGAGACTAGGGAGATTTGATTGAGGATCTAGCCATAGTGAACCGGCATGATGAGTATGATCATGAGGAGAAACATGAAAAACATAATGTACAAAATGAACCATTCCTAGAGAGTTGGTCAAAGGCTCAAGTTGAAGCTGTGGTCGTGGGGCATCCGCTGCAATCAAATACAGAGACATTCAGCAGGGCACTAGAATTGCTAGTGAAAGACTTTTGGGAAAGGATCATGCATTTCAAGACAGATCTTATGTTGCTGAAGCAAAGAGTTTGGACAGTCTGAGACACTGTCTTACAGGAGAACAAAGGGTGAGACTCATGGGGTATTTCAAATCCTGACCAGAACACTAGTGATGAGGAATTAGCACCAGTCCTCAGAAATTTTGTAAAATTGATAAGGAGTTCACTTGTGCGCTCTAACAGATACATAGATATGGCTTGCAACACCAACGACCAACAACCCACTGTATACCTTGGTAGTGGCAGGCAAGTTCTCAGCCTAAATACATGTTAGGTAATAAGTAGGCAACCAGTGAGCAATGAACATCAGCCTCTAAGTAGGTGCAGATATTCATTCTTTCCCAAGTATGGATTGGCGAGAGATTATGAGTTGGTATTATATTGATGGGTTGATTATTTGGAGGATAACCATAGCCAAGGAAAAATTACAGCTTGAACCACTTGGTGCAAACAACGATGGAGGGTTGAAATGGTATCATAACCCACAGGTCTCAGGATTTAGGTGGCATTGGGATCTAGGAGAATCCATTGGGGGAAGGATTGGCCAAAGGATTGTTTGGGATCCAAGTAAATCTATTGAGGGAAGGATTGGCCAGAGGATTGTTTGGGATCCAGGTATCGAAGGATCCATTTAGGACCATTCAACATGGAGGGATGGAACAATACATCAAGTTGTATGGGATTCTGGTATCAATGTACAAATGATTTTGTTGTGGATAGAAGTGGATCGCTTGAGGACAAGAAATCTTTGGGTGGGAGGATTTGTAATATTCCCTTTCTTGATCTAGTCAAAGTGGATAGAATCGATCCATGGTACTTATCGTGGTATTTTCCCATGGTGTTTGTTTTCGGTTTCCGAGAAAAATAATAAAATAAGGTCTCTAGAAAGTCCATCAAGCCTATAAAAGGGGAGATAAGCTAGGCATTTAGATTCATTCTGGTATTATCTATCTTATTGTGTTTGAGTTGAGAACTTGGCCTGGCTCGTTCTAGCATTGATCCCGGGACGAAAACCTCGTGGTGAATTTTTCTGGTGGATCCACCCAGGGTCCACGATTGTGCTTTAGCATTTGTTTTCTGTTTTAAGGAGCAGCGAAGCATGCCATCTGTAGGAGCTCAGATTTGTTTTATGGGCATGTATTTTATTTTCAGCTAATAATATAATAAAGAGCTGCAGTTTCATATCTCGTTGTGTTCTGTGTTTTTATCGCAATTATTTTTAGTTGGAACACTTAAATGTGCTATATATGACTAAATTATTAAGGTTTGGTATCTTACACCCCCCCTGCCTCTATAATTCTTCCTACCTCGACCTCTATTACCTCTAGTATTTCTGAAAGATTCCCCCTGAGGTTTTTGGTATTTTTGAGCAAGACATAGGGTTTCAGTATTAGAACTATGTGATGCTTCTTTCTTGCCAAAAGCCTTCTCTCTTTCTGTAATTTTCCCTACTAATTTGTCAAAATATATATCTTTTAATTGCCGACTAGCTTGGAGAGATTCCAAGTAGTGTGAATAACTAGGGTAAAGATCTTTTATAAAGGTAGTAAGCGACAAATCAACTTTAACTGTTGTGAAACCAGCTCCAAAAATAGAAGAAAAGAGATATCAACGCCTTAGAAATAAGCCACTTCGAGGAGGAAACCTCCAATACATTACATGAATGAACAACTCTTGGATGATACAAATGAGAAAACCTCCTTTCTATATATAAGAGTCCATGGGGCCACAATGTAATCCTAGCTGACCTAACAATAATAATGTAAGGGCACAATAATAACAATATGGGGTTTACAAGGGTACAACAATTATAATAAGGGGGGCTACACTAACATAATAGGGGACTACACTAGTAATATAGGGACCTAACATGCCCCTCTCCTTCAAACAAGTGTTGTCCTCAACTCTTGATTATTTCTTGATGCTTCTGTATAAAATTCTCATGCTCCCATGTGGAATATTCTATAGGAAAGTTCTTCCACTTGTTGAGATACTCTAAAATTGATAGTACTTGTCGAGTTCTTGTTTCTGTGACTGCTTCAGAAATTCTTTCGATGTGATGTTGATCTTCATGTTGTTTCATTTCATTCTACGCCAAATTTAGGTTATCTTTTGAGAGTTGGAGAACTTGTTGTTGATGGTCAATGTGATATTCCACTACTTTATCATCCATATTAGCTTTTATTTTATCCTTTAAACCATCTAACTTAGCCTCCATTTCTTCTTTTAAACCATCTATGTCATATTCGGTTGCTCTTCGTAAGATCGAAATTTGTTGCACTTGGTACCGTAATTTTGATATCTCATACTGCAATTCTTCATCTTCATGTGTCATAGTATACATTTCTGAGGGCTTAATGGGTATGAAATTATTGTTTGGAGGCATTATAGAACCCAATATGGATAAAAATTCTTCAATATGCCCTTGGAATCACTTCAAACTGTTTTTTCAAACAAGCGTTATGCAATTTTAAAAAACAAATACACACCTTTTTCTTTCTTTTGAGGAGCTCGATATTAAAACTGAATTATATATGTGATTTCGGATCTTCAATATCTGAAATTCGGCCCTAAAGTATCCCTCTGAATCTTCTTTCCAATTCCACAGGTCTGACCTGATTTGGATTCTTCAAGACAAAGTTATGCCCAATCTCCCACAATGACCTAATTATGGACTAGTTCCGTAGAGCTAACTTGTACGACTTACGATGTGTCATTGTTTCCTTCTTCGGCTCTGAAATTGATATTCCAAAAACTAAATTCCGTGTACTTCGGCCACTTTTTATAGAGTCCAAATCTGACGCTTAGAGAGAGAGTTATGGCGTTTTTCCCATGGTCACCTCTTTGAGATGAAATTCGGGAGCCTGAAACAATCCTACTTTCCACAGATCATATCTCATTAAATATTGTGAACCAAGATCTGAAATTTCTACAGGAGGTTCCTCTCGATTTTGGCTTCGTTTTGTGAAAATTTCAGCTTTTGAACCCTTTTAGAAAAAAATTTATAGCAAAAATTATGTGATGACCTGTTTAGGTTTAATTCAGGAGCCTGCAAAATGCTCTAACTTCCATAGATCATATCTCCGAAAATATTGCGAACGAAGGTCTGAAATTTTGCGAGGTTTTCATCAGGATTTTGGCTTCACACTCTAAAAATTTCAGCTTCTGAACCTTCATAGAAAAAACGTTATAACGCAAATTCCATGATGACCTGTTTGGAGCAGCAAAACCCTAGAATCTAAATCTCTGATACCAAATGTTGTGAAACCAGTGCCAAAAATAGAAGAAAAGAGATATCAACGCCTTAGAAATAAGCCACTTCGAGGGGGAAACCTCCAATACATTACATGAATGAACAATTCTTGAATGATACAAATGACAAAACCTCCTTTCTATATATAGGAGTCCATGGGGCCACAACGTAATCCTAGTGGGGCCACAATGTAATCCTAGCCGACATAACAATAATATTGTAAGGGCACAATAATAACAATATGGGGGTTACAGGGGTACAACAATAATAACAAGGGGGGCTACACTAACATAATAAGGGACTACACTAGTAATATAGGGACCTAACATTAACTCCAGTACATTCAATTTCATGATTGATGGCTTTAATTTCAAAGGCAAGTTTTAAAGGATCATTATTGCTCATTTCCAGATTAAATAACTTTACCAATAACTGAATTATCACCAATTCAGAATGTGAATCATAAGGCTCTTTTAGTTTTTTTATGGCATCATAAGCTTTTTTACTTTGAGTAATGTATTTGCTTACCTCTTCTGACTCTGAAGTGGATATTAAGGCAAAGGTGTTCTTATCCTTACTTTTCCAGATTGCGAGTTGTTTCCGATCATCAGGCTGCACCGGTGCATTCTCTCCTTCTCCTTCACAGGCTCCATCCCATAAATCATTAAAGATAAGAGTATTTTTAACTTTCCTAAACCACTCCTGGTAAATTTCCTTTCCGGAAAGGACAACCCCAATTAAGGATACCAGGGAGTTCATGTTTTGACTACCAAAAAACTGATTTTGATCACATGCACATAATTTTGTCTTTAAAAAATTCCGAGTCAACCACAAAAAAAACTCTTGTAATCACCGACAAAGATTTCTCTCATATGCACAAAATTTTTTCTTTAAAAAATTCTGATTCAACCACAAAAACTTTTGTAATCACCAGCAGAGATTTTAAAAACTCTTTCTTCTATTTTTAACCAAAAGCAGGCACAAATTTCTCTTAAAAAAATTGTTTTTAACTTTGAAGATTCAGAGATTTTCATTGTTTTTTTTTTTTAAATCTCAACAAGGCACAAATTTCTTTTAAAAAAAACTTGTGTTTTGTAACTTACTAATCATCACCAAAACTGATGTTGGCAAAACAATTTGAATCCTTTTCCCAACAAAAAAAAATCTGCTCCTAATAGTCCACAACGAACGCAACAGTTAAACTGCACTCAGATTTCTTAACGTCCACTCCAATCAAATGATGAACGTAGCCCAAGAAAATGATTTGGTAGTCTTTTTTTAAAATCTGCCACAACACTGCAGCATGACATGAGGGATTTTGTCAATCACACGCTGTAAACGCAGCAGAGGAAAATGCTGGCAAACAAACTTCGCTGGCAGTGTTGTCACATGTTGAAAACAATCCGCTGCTCCCTTAACATCAACGCTCCCAACAGCCTCTTCGGATCTCAAGAGCTCTGATACCACTGTTAAATAATAAACATGTGATTTCTATATCTCATTCATTGAATTGGATTACATTTATACTTCAGAAATTAGTTCACAAATTAGTTATCACTCACTACTAACTTCCTAACTACCTAACTGAACAAGACCCTTAAGATTCCTGTAGAATTACAGCATTTAAGCATAAACTATGAACCCTATGAACTACACGATCTGTGAACCCTATGAACCCTATTAAATAGTTATGGATCTCGGCAACAGGTTTGCGTAGGGAAGATCATGGTTTTTTGTAGCACAAATAGTATGCACTCTGTTTTTTGTAATTACACTATCATCTGTATGCTTTTGGGAATGAGGAGATTTTTTTCCTTTTCGGTAGGGGTAAACCAGGTGATCTTTCGGAAGTGGGTTTATTCATAGTGTCGGAGCTCTGTAGTTTATGCGTGATGAATCCGAATGGTATGTGTATTAAAATGTCCTGGTCTATGTATGAGAACTGCTGGAGAATTAGTGTCTTCAAGGACCCTGTTCCTGTTCATGTTTCAATTGTAGAATGTAAGTCCTGATCTGTTGCCGAGCGAGGTAGGCGAACACTCTGATTCCTGTGGGAATGAAGTAGTTTATTTTTTCAAAGAAAACGCCGGGTATAATTAAGAATATATACAGTACATGTTCAGTATAATCTCATCTGTGTGATAAAACACAGTGAAAAGTCCGCCATCATTGCCCAGTAGAATATTGCTCATGATTTGAGCTTAAACAATAAAGTAGGCTACCACATTGGCAGGTCATGATCCGACCCGTATACAAATGCAAACAGGAAATGAAGTTCAGGAAATAATAAACATGAGATCAAATCAATTCCAGGATCCTGTTGCGCTACTAATAAAAACAAAAGAAAAGCATCTTTCGAAATGATTCTAAAAATATAGGAGAAAGATGATTCTGATACAGCATTGATAATGAAAATAAGAAGCTGATGGTCGGATCAAAAGGATGAAGTAGGCAAATATAGGAAAACACGCTCGCCTGTAATCACGCTCGCCTGTAAACGCGCTCGCTTGCTTAGATTTCACGCTCGCTTGATATGATGAGAGTCCGCACGATTTGTCATGTCCAGGAAACTTGAGAGGAATATGCGCGGAAAATAACAAAAAACGGTGCCAGCAGAGTGAATGGTTGTAAGCATATAATACAACCAGATGAAAAATAGCAGAGACGCTGGGCTGTATGAGGATAACAGCGCTCGCCTGTGGATGATAAACAGGAACCGTATAGAAAATAATAAGCTTATGTCCTGTAGGCAACCTGACCCTTCAGGATAAAAGACTTTCACGCTCGCCTGAAAAAATATCATGTACGATTGACAAAAGGAAAACACTCTTGCTTGTTGCATATCGATCCGACTGTAGAGAGACCAAAAAGGATGGATGCCCCACCAGAAAAAAAGGAAGAATAGACGATTTTTACCATATTATACCCTGCAGCATCAACCAAGAACAAACCAACCACATGCAAAATGATAAAAAAGGCATATGAAGATGATTTAAGGGAGTGGAATGTCCTGAATATTAATCATATTGCCGCTTTTGAAATGTGCAACCTTCAAAATACCAAAATCCTCCAGCAAACCCCTCTTGGACAATCGATCAGCTCTGGTGTTGTTTTCGCGATATACATGAAGGAGAGGGAGGCAGCCCATCCGATGCCACAACGATCTGGTCCTGTCCATCCAGCCTTGAAGTAACGGGGTATCCATATGAGCCTCACCAGATAACCATCCAATCACCAGTTGTGAGTCCCCATAAATGCCCGCAACCTGTATTTGGAAATCATAAGCAATGAATAAACCACCCCATAAAGCCATGATCTCCGCCTTATTATTGGATCCAGTGCCGCCATTCCAGTGGATATGAAAACGTTCCTTTTCAGAAATCTTTATCCATGCCCCGCAGCCAGTAGTATCACTTGTAGCAGCACCATCAAAGAAAATAGCAGGGACCGCAATGTCATGTGGTCTTATACGATGTGATCTGTCAGCAACATCGGTCAATACTGTAGGAGAAACATCCATCCAAGATCTAATGGCATAATAAATTTTGTAGACCTGGAAGGGAATCCGATCAAAAATCCATCTGTTTCTGGCGAGCCAAATCTCCCAGATGAGGAAAAATGGCAGCGTTCTGAAAGGGCTATGAGATTTGTCCCATTCTAATGCAGTGGACATGAAGTCCACGGGCCTCCATGACGGATCCGGGAAGATAAATCTGAATAAGTTCCAAATATGTAATACAAAAGGACATGTAAAAAATATGTGAGAGATAGACTCATCATCAGCAGAGCAGAATACACACAAACCCGGACCTTGATGACCTCGCCTCTTTAAATTGTCCCAGGTAAGGATACGGCCCTTCCAGGTAAGCCATCCAAAAATCGTAATCTTGATTGGGATATTCCTTTTCCAGAAGATTCTGAACATGCTTGGTCTCTGCATGGAATAAACCATAGAAATATAGGACTGGTAGACATCCTTTACTATAAGGGATCTGTTTCGCATAGGACCGCCCAGACCATTTGATCACCCCCTGTGGCATAGCAGAAACCCTCTCGTCGTAGAGAGTCCCGGAAGATATTCCATTCATCGCCCACATCACCTTGTAATCCCAATTGATCCGCTGACTTGAAGATAGGAGCTGTATGCGACCAACATAAAATAGTCTGAGAGAAAAAGTGAATGCCCCTGAAAGCAAGAGCATGGAGAAGATTTGGAGATGGTCCAACATCTTGGGGCAATTGCAGGGAGGCCGCGCCAATAGGAATGAGGCCACCATCCCGAAAATTCCACCGAAGACGGGGAGAAAATAGTGGAATAATCCGTCTGAAGCTACGCCATATGCAAGAAATGAAGCGCGGAAAAGAGAAGGAATTGCAGCTGATCAATAGTAAGGCATTTTCCGGTAGGTACTTGGCCTTATTTATATCATGCCATAAGCCTGGGATTGTGATAGCCCGCCAGAAAGATTTAGACAACAGAGCAGAATTAAAAAACCTTGAATCAAGAATACCCCACCCATCCCGATCCTTTGGAGAGCATATATCTTTCAAACTGCATAAATGATATTTTTTCTCCATATTGGCACCACCCCATATAAAGTTTGAAATGATGCTGTTCATCTTGGAGATAATGCCTGCCGGAATGAAAAGAAGATGTGCCCAGAAAACATACAGCTGAGAGAGAACCGATTGGACCAGGATATACCTACCTCCCATCGTGAGCCATCTATGATTCCATCGTTGAATCCTCTCCCTGAACCTTTCAATAATCCAGATCCAATCTCTGTTTTTATATCCACATGGCTTTATAAAGTACCCCAAATATTTAAAACCATCTGATAGATGACGCTTAGAGATACCCATAAAATCCGCAATGAATGAAATCTCCATTTCATCACCGAAATCGAATAGAAGGAAGGATTTCCCACAATTGATGGATAAACCAGTGGCGCTTTTGAAACGTCGGAACATAATGTGTATATAAAACCAATGATTTCGGCGCAAGTATCCAAACAGCAATAAATCATCCACAAATAAGGAATGAGAGGTGGAGACCGAATTGGAGAAAGCAAAACCTTTTATAAATCCTCTATGTTCTGCAAAATGCATTAGTCTGCTGAGCCCATCCATCACCAGTATAAAAAGAAGGGGAGAGAGGGTGCAACCCTGTCGCATCCCCCTGCCAGCTTTAAAGAACCTCGATGGGAATCCATTTATAATGACTGAAAAACGAACATTTGAAACACATGACATAATCCATCGCATAATACGAATGGGCAGACCGACCTTGAGCAGCAACAAACGGATGAAAGCCCAATCCACCGAGTCATAAGCTTTATACAGGTCGACCTTCATAATTAAAGATTCTTCCTTAGTTGTATGAATAGAGTGCGCTACCTCCTGAGCGATAGCTATCGCGTCATGGATGGACCTGCCGCCCAAAAACCCATATTGCTCCCTTGAAATGTTGGCAAACAAAACCGGCTTGATGCGTTCAGCAATGATTTTAGAAGAAAGCTTGTATAACAGATTGCACAAGGCGATGGGCCTAAATTCCGCAAAAGTCTGCGGATCCGTGGCTTTAGGAATGAGAGCGATAAAGGTCGAATTGAGGTTAGCCGGCATGTATCCTCTGCAACGAAACATTTCAAGCATTTCAACAATCTCATCACCCATGATATCGAAAAAGTGTACGAAAAATTCTGAGGGCCATCCATCAGGGCCCGGACACTTATCATGTTTAAAAGACTTCAGGACCTTTAAAGCTTCTTCCCTTGAGATCACCCTATCAAGAACATCAATGTCATCATCAGCAAAAAACGTTGGGATTTGATCCAGGACCCATGCCTGGTTTGATTCATCTATAGTCAGGTCAGAAGAGTAGAAATTGGAAAAATAAGAGAAAGCCTCTTCTTGTATATCTGACGTTGAAAAAGCATAATTGCCATCATCCCTCCGGATGCGCCAAATAGCGTTTTGATTGCGTCTGGCATTTGCTGTTTTATGAAAATATTTAGTATTATGATCACCATCCCTCAGTCAGAGCATTCTGCTTTTCAATCTCCATGAAATCTCTTCAATGCGAAGAATTTCTCGTTTCCTTGAGCCAAGATCCTGTAAGAGACGCAATGAAGCCTCATCTGGAGGTCGGGAAGCATATGAGGAGAAAATATCATCCATTTTGGCAGATATGACAGACAGCTCCTTTTTGAGATATGATTTTTTCTGAATCTCCCAAGCCTTAGAAGCTTTTTTGACACGCTTCATCTTATAGTGGAATCGATCCCATCCCGAAAGGCCGGTCCGCTCATAATTTTTCACCCATATGCTATGAACCAGCTTGGTGTAATCCGAATCCTCTAGCCAGACCCGATTGAATTTAAAGGGTCGTCCACGTACCACTGAATCAGACTTCCATGAAAGTCTAATAGGCAAATGATCAGATACATTTGAGCTGATGACATCGGATCGAATCTGACACCAACGATCAATAATGTCGACGTGGACCATGGCCCTATCCAGTCTTTTGGCAATAAACTGGTCACTTGCACGTTTATTGGTCCATGTCGGTAACAGAGGGCTTGGGCGGATATCAAACAAATTAAAACCATATAGCAAGTCATTTATATATGGAGAAAGAGAGTCCAGCCTGGCATGTGTGCCCCAGACTTCATCTGAACGAAAAGCAGTGTTGAAATCTCCCATCAAAATAAGATTATGCAGAGCAAGTAAACCAGATGCAGCGAAACGCTGCCAGAAGGATAGTTTGTTCCGATAGGGGGCATATTTAGACACAACGTAATTTGCAAAATTTTCAAATATAAATGAAAATTTCGAAGAAGTGATGTTCAACTGAAAGGGATAAAATAATTGATCATTCGACGATTTTGTTCCCTTTGAAAATGTCACGAATCCTTATTAATGATACACTCTAGGATTCAGACATTTTCTGGGATCACCGATTGGGAAATGCAATCAAAAGCTTAGTTTTAGCATTTTGGGTGTCACAACCCGTCAGACCTGCAAACTAAAGCTTCTAATGGCATAAAACTGCATTTTAGCACAGATTTATTGAACGGGGCTAGACTGAATCAGATCCCATTTCTGAGATAGGGGACAAGGATCGCTTAGAACAAACAGATATTGGAGTGCCAAGAACACAAGGACACCATTTTTTAATAGCATTTCCAACTCCGTGAGAGAAATTGAAGGGGATGACCGAAATTTCAATATATAATGTGATGGCAAATCTGCTAGCAATGCTTGATCGGATCTTGATGAAAATGCCTCGTGCGCTCAAGAAGGCAGGTTCGAATCCTGCTCGTCTCAGCCCTCAATCGAGCATTGACTAATCTCGATCCTAGTTCCGAGATTTGCACGATATCACATATATTAAGCAGTTGTATCTTTTTTGTGAATTCGACTGGTCAATTATAGAAATAGAATTTATCTTCCACTAGTCCTACGCCCAGTAAAGTAACTATGCCTCAATTTGTGAGTGGAGATTCACCGAAACAGAACACACTCAGTGCACCTGGCTGCTTGGCATTAGGACATTTCATTTCCCCAGTTTAAAAAGGAAATTCATTTGGATAAAACTCTAGGGTCGGAATCGACATTTGTAGTTCGGAGCAGATCACTCTTTCTGATCATTTATGTCCCACTTCGATCCAATAACTCCACCAAGGATATTTATTCAGAAGGAAAGAGTTAGACAGGGGCTGGAATTTGCCAAAATTTTAGACAAGGACCTACCCAAGCGAGTACACTTTTGTGGTCTCTTCCGAAACCACCAATGACCACTGAGGCTGTCACCCAAAGGAGCCATTTCTATTTCACTCTCTTTATAATTCAATGCAAGAATGATCTGAACGACCTTAGGAATTACAAAACTAAATATACCACCAGGTTTATTTAATTTAACTGTTTGGTTTTTTCAAAGAGCCAGTCCATCTCTTTTACCAGAGGGTCCACAGATTTCTTTTGAGTCCAAGATGTCGAAACTAGGTTTATTTAATTTAACTTTTTCTTTTTTCAGAGACCCTGTCGATCTATTTTCATCAGAGATCCCGCACAATCTCTGTTGAGGCTAATAATTCAGAGAGGAATCAAACAATACACCCAAATCTATTTATTGATTGTAGAAATAATTCAAATTAAATAATTATTAAATAATTATTGTAATTAACAAATTAATTTTGATTAAAAAATTAAATAATTTTTAAATAATTATTGTAATTAACAAATTAATGATATATTATAATATTATAATAAAGAAATATTATATATTGTATTGATTATTAATGAATTAATAAATATAGATTATTTGATAAAACTAAATATGCATTATATAATATAAATGTGAAGAAAAATTTAAACATTTTATTAATACAATTCTCTATATTAAGTAGAAGGAATATTAAAACTCATAATAATTTGTGTATCTCACCTTATTTTTGAATAAATATGATACATCTATCATTTTTTTGGTAACTAATATGTGAAGATCATATATAAAATTTCCATTTTCCAACATATTTTATGAGATTGGTATTTCCAATACTTAAAGACACCTCATACTAGTATGAACATCATAAATGATCTTTTCTTTAAATTAAATATCAAAATCTATAACAATTTGTTTATATCACTTCATTTTTGGACAACAATGAGACATGTAATTTAATGGTAACTATTACATGAAGACCATACCATACCCCAAGTTAATAGGTTACTTATGATGTTACATTACCAACATAGATCTATCTTAAATATGGAACTAACATGAGCAGAGAGGGATCCAATTTCTTCATGTGTAATTTTTTTATGACTAGATATTATTTAAATGTTTTGTATAGATTTTTTTTTTTTAAATATTGGCCTACATGAATGAAATTTTAACTTTGATGAGACTGACAAGATTACACATCCTACTAGGCTGTAGAATGAGCCTTTCCTTGTGTTGGTATAAACAACATAAATGACCCCAAAACTATTTCTAAAAAGGTCTTGTATTAATAGAGCAAAAAATTGAACTATTAAATATATCGAGTCATAAATTATGGTTAATTGTATTACTTATAATAGTACTTTAATAGAATGTCATGATTATGGTAACATGTATTTTAACCAACGATTCACATTGTGATGCAATAAGAGTGAATTGCAAGGATTTTTTTTATAACTTGCTAAGAAAAGCAATGAGAATGAGAACTTGGACTACTCAATCACAATAAATATAGATATTTTTTAAAAATGAATGCTTGATATAGACATTAAAATAGTCCTCCTCAATGGCCAAATGTAATGCAAAATCATGTCTAAGAGTAATATTGATACCTTTAACTTTTTGAAGACCGAACACATTTAATAACACATTTGATATCAAAGGTATTAAGAAAAAATTTTGAACTATGATCACCTTGCCCAATTATATGATATCCTTTACATTCTATGATATGTTTTTCATAAGAAACTTTCAACAAAAAATCCATCTCCTCAGTGTTCCTACCAATTATAACCTATTAAGAATTCATCATTAATAAAATTAATTTTCTCTAATGCATAGGTCCCCTCACTCATAAGAGTATTTTTCTTAGGTTGTCTCTAATTATTGTTAAGCTCATTTCTTTGGATTTAGATTCCATTGCTCATTAGGTTGGATCTCTCAAATAACATGTTTCTAGTATTAGATTTATTTACAACATATATCCATTATTAACTTGTCCTTAGATAAAATTTATATTAAATTTTGTGAAAGTATGTTTTAATTACATATATTAAATTACATTATTAATATTTATTTCAATAAAAATGTATATTTAAAAAAATCATACTTAATCAAAGTTAATTTAAAGCTAATATGTTTATTCAACATCATAATTTTATAAATTAGATTTGATTTTTAAAATGATGTTCCTTTATTAATCGCGATTACTAATCATTTAGTTAGCTTTCTCCCATCGTGATGACCTTTATTACCATCTTTTGATTGATGGCCTTGGGTACCGAAATCGAAGTCTACAAAAAGGAAACCGTGAGACGCGTTACCTAAAGTTTCGATTTGCACAAAACTGTATTTTAGAATGACCTTATTCATCTCTCTAAACAAATAAATATTAAACTGACAAGAACATATGGACACTTTCAATCCATCCACTAGGTAGATATGTCTGGTTCGAATGTCAAAGATTTAGATTTTGTAGAGTCAGATGGTGATTAGCCACTCTAAATTTATTTTGTTATGATAGTAGATAGCTTTTTGTTTATATTATGAAAATGATAATGATAATAAGTACAAAATGATATTAGTTACTTAAGGATAATTCGAAGTAGACCCATGAAGTATATGTTTTGGATGACGTACAATACACTTAGACTACAATCTGATTTTCTACCAACAAGTTGAAGTCTAATTTTTGTATTTTCTAAACCTGCTTTTTATCTATAAATAAAAAATAAAGAAAACCTACTAAACTTCCTACATCCCTTTTACAACACTAGTAACCCATAACCACAAACTACTACCTAAATGTCATTATTACAGCCAACCATTAATACACAAACAAAAATAAAGAAAGACCTGAGACAACACAGTGCATACTCAACAAGGCATACTAGCTACTGAAACCTCCTTTATGTTCAGAAAATACCGAAATTAGAAATTCCAAGTGCTGATAATATAAAGAAACTATAAGCAGATTTCCGTCAGCTGACCATCTCGGAAGAGGAATAAAGATTGAATCAACGAAATAAAATTTTCCCTTCTCTGGCTCGCCCTTGGTGGTTAATTTGCACAAAGACATCAACGCAACACTAACAACAACATACACAACACAAAAATAGAAACCATAACAAGCTGAGCGATCCACAAATTCAATCATAACACACCAGACTCTTTTTTTTAGGAGAAAAAAACGAATTTTTAGGAGAAAGACCTGAGACAGCACAGTGCATACAAACGGATGAAATCAATACTCAACAAGGAATACTAGTTACCGAAACCTCCTTTCTGTTCAGAAAATACAGAGCAAAAACAACGGGTCCCGTTAAATATCTATAAGGCTTTCCCACATAAATGTACAAAAAAGCATAAATTTTATGAACTCAAGTCAATTTCACCTGAGCATTAGTACTCGATATCCTTATCGTCCTTCCATTCTCCTACTTGTATAGGAATAGCACCTCATTGACATCTTAAAGTTCACTTTCAAAAAATGATAATATTTCAATTCGTTAAATTTATGATCTTTCAATCCTTTGAATCTCTTTGACTAAAAGGTTAGTTCCAAATTTGTGTTATAGAATTTTGAGAGTCTTTAAATAAGTAGTAATTTTTAAATTTTAATTAAAAATAACTAGCAATTGTACCACATGTTGCAAAGGAAACACCGTAAAGCATAAATTGGAGAAGCATTGTGACACATAAAAAATCATTGAAAGTGTTAGCTCCCTATAATTTCAGCAGATTAGTAAGACCAAAAATGCAGAGAGAACACTTGAAACACTTTGGGATTCTAGGATCTAGCCCTCCTGAATCCGGAGAGGGATCTCTCCAATAAAGTGCAAATATTGATTTATATTTAAAGCTTTTCGGTATGATATTAGGCTAGTTATTAAGACCGAGGGTTTTGTTTTGTTTTGGATGGTCGAGCATGATTATTAGTTGAGTGGAAAGTCCTAAATGGAAAGAGTTTCAAAGGTGTGAAGTTGCAAGCAATCGGAACAAACTTTGTCTAAAAAGATAGATGTAACAGCTGGTTTTTAGTCATTGGGCTATGGAGTCATAATAGAGGGCTTTAATTGAGCAACTTAATTTCAAAGAGTGGTCAAGGGGAAAGTCATCTATATCACAAGATCTTTGAGATTAAATGATGGAATGGAAACAATAAAAGTGTTGGAGGGTGGAGAGCTTAGAGATAATAATTTCAACTAGGATTTATAGTATGTCCAAACAAGAAAAGCCTTTTGAGCAAACATTTTTAAAACCAACCAAGAACGGGGGCTAACCATAAATTTCTTGGGCAAGTTCGTATTAAAGCAACTCAATAGACAAACAATCCGGTAATCCACATAATTACTTTCGAGAAAGGATGAAAACAAATAACGAAACAAAATGCCACTTAAGATCAGATAATATGCTTTTAAATCTAGTCTTCTTTCAACATACACTTAGGGGAACTTTCGAATCTACCTTTGGAGAACAAAGCTAGAAAACGAGGAACATCGTCACTTTTCTAGTCTAACTTTAATAAGAAAATAATGAAAATAACATTCAAGAATAATGTTTGAAGTAAACAATAGGACGAGGAACGCCGGCATTCCCTAGCTTTGCTCAGAAATTTGTATAGAATCATTCTTAAATAAACAATTTAGAGGAAAGCAATGAGATAAAGCTTATTAGTCCAAAGATGCATAGCGAGTAAATTTTAACTCTATGCTTGTTGTTCTTTATCGGATAATAATGGACAATATGGCATACATGAAAGGAAAAACAATAACAAAGAAAAGCCTTACGGTGATATAGACCGGGATCCCAAGAAACAACTGTATATTGAAGTCAAACCGATTCATTCTTCAAGTCCAATGTTTCAGTTCGGAAATCATCTTCACTTCTCAGACTAACTTATTTAATCACAAATAGAGCTTCAAGAGCCTTTTAACACTATTTACATGTAGAAGTTTCAAGCACAAGTATATTTCAAAGTTCTGCAACCAACATTGTTTCATCTTCTACAAAAGTATTTATAGAAGAAATGAGGAGGTGGGATGGGATAAAAGATCTCCAAGGTTCAATTAATACAGATTAATACTTCTCGGCCTTTGAGGGGCTCGATGGAGAAGTTAACAGATATTCCCTTTGTATTAATTGTTTTACATTTAAGAATTAAGCTCGGTGGGATGATTTTGTTGACTTTAAGGCTCTGTGTCATCTTGTAATAACTTTGCTGATATTTTTGCAATAAATATTTTGGCTTGAATTAACTGTTCGGCTGTCGTGAGGCAAATATCCTCTGTTCTGGTCATTACTCGGCCTCTGTTGAATGCTGTGAGGCTACAGGTGGCATTAAGTAGTTGAGAGGAATCAATTAGCCTCTGATGTGGCAGTGGAGGCATCCTCTATCTGATAAATATTTTTGATTTGTATTTAACTATGTTTAATTCAATGGATTAGGCTTTCGATTTTCGATCTTAGCCATAATCCACCAAAACTGTGAAAACAATCTTCAATCTTCAATTCTGCTGTGGTTAGGTTTTCAACATTGATACTCTTTTAAATTTTACTATGTCTTGTTGATGTGCAGGTGTACAAAGGGTTCATATGGCATCAGTGCCCATGATACACTGATGAAACGTGGCGTCGAACCCTGTAGACGGCTTTTCTTTTATGAACAAAGGTGTGGGGGATCGTCATCCCCGGTCTTTGGTTTTCCTTTAATATAATGGAAAAAACCTTAAAACCTACAAAATACACACAAATGTTAAAAAATCCTGCATATTTTTTGGTTTAACTGCTTTGGAGGCTGCAGTTAAGTCGTGGTCGTTGGATGAAAGCATCCAACAGTGGAGATTTTCTTGCGGGGGTCAGAAGGAGGCGGTCTGGTAGAATGGTGCAAAATTAAGTCTGAACCGTTGATCTGTGTTGATCAACAGTCGAGATCAACCAAGGTAATACAATGGAGAAGGACCACTTTTCGTGAAATAGAAGAAATACAAAAGAAATGAGGGAATTTCCCTTGGCGGAGGTAAAATGCACAGGAAATAAAATTGGGGTTTCTGGATGATCATGGGTCGTCGGATCAGATTGGACCCAGCGATCAATGGCTGTAATTGCTCATTGAAGGCCCTTTGGAAAAGGCGTAGGGCGATAATGTAAAGCTTAGATTGGATCTGAGCCGTTGATCTACAAATATCAACGGCTGGGAGCAAACGCGATGAAATGCCATAAAAAAAGGGGAAAGCGGTTTCGGGTGGAAAAACCGGCAGTATCGCGCGGGAAAAAGGGGAATAGGCGGTTTTCACTTTTCGAACGCGATATGCGTTATCAGTTGACACGTGGCATTTCAATACCACCCTTATCACGTATCTCTTGAGAAATTAACCTTCGCGCTTAAATTTACATGAAAAGGCGCGTCAACCGTTAGATCTGGTACCTCAGATCAGATGCTGGGGAGTGAGCGCGATATTGGATAGATGCACGGGCGGAAGCAGGTTGGGTGGTTTTAATCTAGGCCATTGGATCAGAGATTTGGATGGCTGAGATCAAATCTGGAGTTAAAGGAATATATATGCGAGGCAGAGAAAGGGTCAATATGGGCCATTGATCTGCAGAGATCAACGATTGAGATCGGCTAAAGAACATTATATAGGGGTTTTCATATTTTTAACCAAGGTCGTAAGGATTGATCTGGACCGTCAGATCTCAAGGCATGAACGGCCTAGATGCAATCGGAGGATTGCGATCGGCGGGGGCATGGATAGAAGAGTGCCGATGCGATTAACTGTGGGCCATCGATCTGCAAATCAGATCGACGGTGGAGGATGAATCAGAGGAGTTCTTAGCGGGGAAATGGGCTTTGGTTTAGAGCGATAATGGCCATCAGATCTGGGAAGGTGGGGAGGAGATCAACGATTAATATTACATCGGGAGGCCGTCAATCGGGAGGGAGAAATAAAATATAAACGTGCCCGATGGAAAATCTCCGATGCAAGATTGCGCAGGCCATTGATCTGGTCTAAGATCAACGGTCGGAGAAAGGGTTCAACCAATGAACAGCGGGCCCCTCTATAACATATGAAAATCAAAATTTTATAAAATACAAAGGTTTATTGGCTTTGGGGCGGGTTATATATAAGGTTTGGCGCCCGACTGTGGGGCCTTTGGATATATGAGAAGGATAAAGGGACCAAGGTCTATACATATAAAGGGCCAATCACATCGGAATAATGGTGCGGGCCTTTTCAATGTACCCATTAGAAAATCTCCGATGCGATATCTTTTAGACTGTCGATCGGCCTTTGGATCAACGGTTCTTTATCATTCAAAACATTGTACCGGCGGGTTTAATGTAAAACATAGGAAAATGGGTTTTTGTGAATATACAAAGGAAAAATATGGTGGGACAGGGTTTATATAAACATTTAAACGCCCAATAGCGGGCTCTTGGGTTATATGAAGCGAAAAAAGGCTCGGGGCTTATAAACAGAGGCCAATCGGATCAGAGGTTTTAACATGATAAAAAGACTTGCGTGCATCAATTGTTTCCGATGCGATAAGTGCCCGACTGGGTTAGCGCCTGGTTCTAGGGCAAGGGAATGTGGTGGGGAAGTGGTTTAGGACTTGGCCCAAAGGGGCTTAGGTCCATAGTTAAAAAAGATTATTTTTTATGAAATTTTCCAAGTTTTTTGATGGATTTGGGGGTTTCGGTAAGGTTTAAAAATGAGTTTTAAACCTTATAAAAGGGATTTTAATGAAGGGGAAAGGGAATAAATTAAAAATGGAGGAATTTTATGAAGAAAAGGGAACAAATGAAGGTTAATGACGAAGGGAAAAAAGGAGTAAAATGAGGGGAAAATGGGGATTTTTGCAGCATTCTTTTCTTCATGAGAACAACAGAACTTTAACATTTCGAAAGGGAAACAACAGTGAAGTTTGAACAGAGGATATGATGTCTTCATAAGACTTCAAGAGATAACAATTTTTTGCAATAAAGCTTGTTTCTTGAAGTCTCCAAAAATTATTTAGCCACCATTTGATATGGAAAATTTTATAGGTGGCTAACAGTGGCTCCACTTGGGGATGGTGCCTTCTTGAAGGCATCAAGAACTTCAGACTTGCATTCTTTGGGGGGCTGATCAGTGCCTTATCCATTGGGTTGAAACTTTCTTCACTTGGATGATCTTCTTTTGCTCTGAAAATATTAGTAGCCATGAAAAAAAAATGGAACTTCATCAACACAATCTTTTGACTTACCCAATCCTACTGATCTAACATTTTTTCTTCTTTAGAGTGCACTTGGATTGGCAAACTCTTTTACAAACATTTTATTCTTTTTGAAAGAAAAAAACTAATCTATTTCTACTTCTTATTTCTCCATGTTCCCTCTTCAAAAGTAGTAATGCCCCCTAATGAAAAGTCAGTAGCAAAAGAAGTCAAACCCTTGGTCCAAAGCAAAGAGTCAAAGGAGATAATAACAGAAAAGTCCTCTTCTGCCTTTAGTTTACAAAAAGAGCTTGAGAAGGTCAAAATCCCAGTTCCCTTGACTGAATTGTTGAAGCATCCTACATATCAGTCTTAGGTCACATCCTTTATGCTTCCTCCATAAGTAGCCCATATCCCAGATAGTTTGAACCTTCAAGAAGAAAGACCCATGATTGTGTTCGGCCCACATGTTGAGGAGTTAGATGCCTCTACTCCCCATTTTTATGTGTCTTTAGTGATTCATGACCTGCTATTACATAACCGTATGTTAGATTCGGGAGCTTCCCATAAACTATTTCCCCTGTCAGTCATGGAACAACTAGGATTATAGATCACCCTTCCATACAAGGATCTCTATTCATTTGATTCCAAAAGAGTTAAATGCCTAGGTATGATCAAGGATTTGGTGGTCAATTTGGCCCAGATCCCAGCCAAAAGCGTGGTGATGGACATAGTGGTGGCTGACATCCAAGCTCGCTTCGGCATGTTACTATCAAGTTCCTGGGGGACCAAAATCGGTGGGTCAATCAAGCTGGACTTAACATATGCTACTATCCCGATTTTTGGTGGCCAGGAAAGGAGGTTTTATAGGGAAAAAAGATTTGTCAAGATGGTTACTAAGGCATAAAACTCGGTTAATTCACCAGTCTACAGTAAAGAAGGAGATTTCTCATGTTTTATGCTGGAGGAAGACCAAGATTATGCTCAAGAACCATCGTTCTGCCAGATCAAGACTAAGCAGTCCTCAGGGAGCCAGGAAGCAGGAGTCTGGACGCTTCACTTTGATGGAGAAAATTATAGAGAAGGTAATGGGACTGGAGTAGTATTGATTTCTCCTACAGGAAAATGCATCCGATTGTCTTTCAATTTAGAATATGAAGCTACTAATAATGTGGCCGAATATGAAGCACTTTTGTTGGGGTTACAAACAGCCAGAAGCATGAATATCCAAAGTCTAAAAGTTCCGGGAGATTCAGAACTGGTGGTTAGACAAGTGAAGAATCAGTGCCAAACCAAACACCCTAGGCTAAGGGCTTACAAGAACGAAGTATGGGATCTGGTGGAAATTTTTTCCCTAGAATTTAATATTCAGTTTATGCCTAGAGAGCATAATAGGAAGGCAGATTCCCTTGCAGTGGCTGCTAGTAAATTTCGCCCACCTCGGAACCCTCTATTAAGATATGAAATTGAGGTGCGTTATAGACCATCAATCCTAGAAAACATCAAGCACTAGCAGGTGTTTGAAGACGAAGACCAAGTGAAAATATTTCTGGAAACATTTAGGGAATTCTCAAACATGGAGATTGATGCTTGCGAAGAAGAAGAAGCAGAAGACATTTCAGAAAATAAATGGGAAGAAAAGGTGGCTTGCCATAAAGTGTTGCAACTAAAAGGAAACGTTATACCGAGAGGACTGGTACCTCTAGAAAGGTTGTTTGACAGGAACGATGTCCCAATGCAGCCAAACAAAGTGATATAAGAGAATCAGGTAGAAGACCTAAACCTTGGTACTGATGCTGACCCAAAAATTGTGAAGTTGTCTAAGAAAGTCCCAGAGGAATATAAAGAGCTCTATCAGAAACTATTCCAGTCCTACAAAGATGTGTTTGCATGGTCTTATCAGGACCTGAAAACCTTCGACATCAGCATCATGCAGTATAAAATTGCTCTAAAGGGAGAAGTGAAGCCACATAAACAGAAGCTTAGACAGATTAATCCATTGCTGTTCCCCTCCATAGAGAAAGAGATTAAGAAGTTATTAAAGGCCAAAATCATTGTGCCATTGAGGTACTCTGAGTGGGTGGAAAACTTAGTCCCTGTCTAGAAAAAGAATGGAGAAATAAGGCTGTGTGTTGATTTTCAGAATTTAAATCGAGCATCCTTAAAGGATAATTACCCACTGCCCAAGATGGATCATATTCTACAGAAAGTAGTGGGAGCTTCAAAGATGTCGATGATGGATGGTTTCTCTGGTTATAATCAGGTGGTTGTACTCCCAGAAGATCAAAAGAAGACTGCCTTCACCACACCATGGGGTACATTTATGTATGCAAGGATGCCTTTCGGGTTGATTAATGCATGGGCCACTTTCCAGAGGACCATGGAAATTTCCTTTGTTGGGGAGCAAGATAAGTTTGTGGTGGTCTATCTCGATGATATCACTGTGTTTTCAAAGGATGATGCAGAGCACATTGAACACTTGCGTAGAACTTTCGAGAAGTGCAGAAGGTACGGTCTCTCTCTCAATCCACAGAAGTCATTGTTTGCATTGGAAGAAGGTAAAATTTTGGGATATATTGTGACCAAAGATGGGGTAAAAATTGATCCTAAGAGGGTAGAAGTTATAAATGGCATTTCTCTCCCCAGAAATAAAAAGGAGGTGCAGGTGTTCCTTGGGCACATTAAATTTCTGAGAAGGTTTATCGCTAACTATGCAGAGATAGTTAGGCATATAACCGACATGCTTAAGAAGAATAACAATGTAAAATGGTCCCAGGAATCACGAGAGGCCTTTTCCAGAATCAAAACGCCTTTGCAGAAGCCCTAGTGCTAGCTGGACTAGACTATGCCAAACCCTTCATGATTTTTTCATTTGCATCACCTCATACAGTGGCTGGAGTTTTATTGCAGAAAAATGAGGAGGAGTATGAGCAGCACATCGCTTTCTTCAGCCAGGTGCTTCGTGATGCAGAATTGAAATACAATATATTAGAAAAGCAGGCTTATGCTTTGGTGAAGTCTCTCAAGGCATTCCGCATGTATGTCCTGCAATCACACGTCACTGCATTTGTGCCCACAGCAGCCATGAAGGAAATCCTTATCCAAGGAGATAACAAAGGAAAAAGGGGGAAATGGATTGCCAAAATACAAGAATATGAGCTGGATATTCGCCCCACCAAGCTGATTAAAGGGCAAGGATTAGCCAAAATCCTGTCGGAATCAAACTGTCAGGCTCTAGCTATAAATATGTCCATGATAGCTAATGAGGAGTCCGAGAAGATGGAAGACCAGCAGGGGATAGAGACAGCTGCACAGAAGACTCATATGAAGTATCTCATCAGCCCGTGGTATAAGGAGATTGTAGAGTATCTTCTAACTCTCAGATGCCCCCCCAACTGTGACAAAGCTAAATACAGAACACTAAGGTTGAAATTACAGAAATTTGTTGTTGCTAACGGTCGGCTGTACTGACGAGATCCTTCAGGTATCCTGCTCTTGTGTCTCACAGAAGATGAGGTAGAAAATATAATGGCCGAATTTCATGAAGGTATCTGTGGGGGTCATTATAGCTAGAGAGCTACTGCTCACAAAATTCTGAAGGCTAGTTTCTACTGTCCTAAACTCTTTGGAGATGTGTTTACTCGGGTCAGAGCTTGTGAAAAATGCCAAAAATTTGCAGAGAGACAGAAGTTGGCACCCCTACCCATGATCCCTGTACATGTGGATGAACCATTCCAGCAATGGGGGATCGACGTTATTGGTGAGATTCATCCTACGTCGAGTGGTCAGCACAAGTGGATATTAACTGCTACAGATTATTTCACAAAATGGGTGGAGGCTATACCTGCGAGGAACGCAACATATACTGTAGTGATGAAGTTTATGGAAGAAAATATTATATCCAGATTTGGCTGCCCTGCCAAGATAGTGACCGGCAATGCTCAAGCCTTTAAATCTGCTAACTTTGTCAGCTTCTGCCAGTAGTATAACATTGCATTGGGTCACTCCATAGCCTATTACCCACAAGGAAATGACCTAGCAGAGTCTTCTAATAAGACCCTAGTGAGAGCACTGAAGAAAGCTATCAACAAAAATCAGAAAAATTGGGACTCTTAGCTAAAATTTGCTTTATGGGCTAACAGGATCACTAGAAAGAGATCAACGGGGAAGTCCCCATATGAATTGGTATATGGGAGAGCAGCAGTCTTTCCCATACAGCTGGCTCTACCAGTAGCCAGATTCATGCAGTAAAGCCAAGAAGAACCTGATGATATAACCAGGACACTACTACATTTGGCGGAAATTCCGACACTTGGTTCCGACGCTTTTGACCAAATGTCGGAAATTTCCCCAAATTTTTTCCATCCCGCCCGAAACCGTCGCTATACCGATGTTTATAGAAAAGTGTCGCAATACCGACACTTAGAAAAGTGTCACAATTGCGACGTTTGGAGGAAGACGTCGCAATTGCGACACTATGGCCCAAAGCGTCGCTATTGAGACGACTCCAATCGTCGCAAGTGCGACACAATGTCTAGGTGTCGCCATTGCGACGTTTAGGTACTCGTCGCAATAGCGACGCTTTTTCCGCCGTCGGTATAACGACACTTATATGCGCGCCACATAAAAATACGAAACTTATATGCGCGCTACATAAAAATTTGAAACTTATATGCGCGCTACATAAAAATGATTTTATTGTTTCGTATGTGTTGCAATAGCTACATTAACGTCTAATTTGACGCGCGCATTCGCCCTCCGCTCTTGTAGAACAGCATTCACCCCCAGCTCTTGCAGAACAGCATTTTCCCTTAGCATTCGCGCTCAGCTCTTGCAGAACAGCATTTTCCCTCAGCATTCGCCCTCAGCGTTCGCCCTCAGCTCTTGCAGAACAGCATTCGCCCTCAGCTCTTGCAAAATGGTAAGTTCTTACTGCCGGCCCTTCCTCCTATAGTAGGGTTGACTCTATTTGGGTTTTTTTGGTCAATTCCATTGGATTGTGTTAGGCTGTATGGTTCTCTCTAGATGTCAAGAATCAAGATTCAATACCCTCTATTATCTTCATCACGCAATACAAGATTTAAATTTATCCCAAAGAAACGCTTATTAATTTGGCAGCCATTATTTCTCCCTGCTTTAAAAACCCTACATTTAAATGAAAACAAGCATTGCATTTCAACTACAAAAATCTATTAGTGTTCAAATGTACATGTGTGCTACGTTAACGTCTGATATCACGCGCGCATTCGCCCTCCGCTCTTGCAGAACAGCATACGCCCTCGACGTCAGCACGAGCTCTTGTAGAATAGCATTTGCCCTCAACATTTTGCCATGAGCTCTTGCGAACGACGTTCGCCCTCTGCTCTTGCGCGAACGGCATTCGCCCGGATTCGCCTACGGCTCTTTCGGTGACATTCGCAACCGTCGCCCTCAACTCTTGCGAACGACGGCTTGCCCTCAGCATTCGCCCTCAGCGTTCGCCCTCGGCTCTTGCAGAACAACATTCGCCCTCAGCTCTTGCAAAATGGTAAGTTCTTACTGCAGGCCCTTCCTCCTATAGTAGGGTTGACTCTATTTGGGTTTTTTGGTCAATTCCATTGGATTGTGTTAGGCTGTAGGGTTCTCTCTAGATGTCAAGAATCAAGATTCAATACCCTCTATTATCTTCATCACCCAATACAAGATTTAAATTTTTCCCAAAGAAACGCTTAGTAATTTGGCAGCCATTATTTCTCCCTGCTTTAAAAACCCTACATTTAAATGAAAACAAGCATTGCATTTCAACTACAAAAATCTATTAGTGTTCAAATGTACATGTGTGCATCATTTGTGTAGGGTATTCCTTTTCCACTTTCACATTATCCAAGAATGTGTGCAGTATAGTTCATATTTTTTGTGATTTATATTATCTTGAAAAAGGAAAGGTAAATTATTTCCATGGAAAAAGAAGGTTTTCCCTTTTTATAGGTTGTTTGGACTTACGTGGAAAAATTTATGGTATGCCTTTCATATTATGTAGTTTAAATTTGAATTAACAGATTATTCTACATGAAAATATAATTACCTATGTGATGTCCTTCATCACTAATTAAAATTATAGGTTTCAATTTCCTAGACTCTAACTCATCTGATGCTAAATTCTAGGTTCTCATTGGTGGATCACTCTTCCATTGATTTCCTTTCCCTCTGGATCTTGTCATACTTTAAAAGTCATCAATGATACATATATTATTTTAGGTATCCCAAAAGGCTTTATAGTAGAACATATTGTGAAGTTTTTTTGACACTTGAGGATTATTTTTAGAACTGCAACGTGTTCTATGCTATCGAGTTATATATCAATCAACTTGTCCTTAATAACCACACTATGAGGTAGGTTCAACCAGTTTGAACTTGTTGGGACATAGCATATGAAGTTGTGTGATGAGTCCATATCACAGGTCTATTATGGTGAAAAAAGTGAAGACATGTAATGATAGTTATTATGTTAACATTACTAGAAACATTTCGAAATTATCCATGCTATCAAGATGTCAAAATTCCAGGCATTAGGTGTCAATACTCGTAGCTAATAGATAATAATAATAATATAAAAAAATCACAACTTTATTCTTGAAATATGATTGTTACACATTGGTAACCTAGTTCATGAGTTACTATCACCCAAATATTGCAAAAAAAACTTAAAATATAAATTAAACCAACATGAGAATCCAACTAAGGGTTTCTCGACAAAATCATGCCATAACCTGGCATTTTGAAACCCAAATTTGAATCCATCGTAAGTAATACAATGCAAACTAGGATGGATTTTCAATGCATGTTTGCATGCTACACTTATTCTCTGTCTAGATATCATTTTTTAAATGGAACCATTAGTCAAGCCCACAGTCCTTTTTATGTGAAAAATTTCAGCTCTATTTGAGCTCTTTTTTTCTCCACCACCTCCATAAACCAGTGTTACATGGGGTCTCGCCCCCCCACCTAGGGGTCTAGATTCCTCGCCCCCTCGTGCTCCGGGGTCTTGGGGACTTCTAGGGGATGTTTCCCTCACGCCCCCTCACGCCCCCGCACACCCCCTTTCACGCCCCCTCACGCCCCCTCACACCCCCCTTCACGCCCCCTCACGTCCCCTCACCGCCCCTTTTATTTTATGGTTTCGTGTTAAAAGTTGATGTGCCACTTAGCATATTTGAGAATCCAAGTGATTCTGATTCAGATGGTGACATGGTTGATCTTGATATATTCGTGCAGAAGTTGGATGCAGAGACTAGTGGGGCATTAACTTGAGCATTTATGCTCATTTATCAGTATGATGATATCATTTGATATTCATATGTTATATTTTATGTTTTATGTTTCAGACATAACTTATTTGCGTTTAAGTTTTATGTTTCAGACTTGAGTTGTAAACTTCAGTTTAAACTCTATTTTGAATCTTGATATAATATGTCATATGATATCGTAAACTTTATTTTCATTGTACATTGTTAGTAGTTACATTAATGATTATATAGTTACAAACTTACAAACTTACATGCATGATTGTATGATGTATGTTTTAACTTTTAACTTTAAATTTGTTTCAATTATATGATTCATCATTCATCGATTTGTAATTTTATCATTTATGATTTATCTTTCATGATGCAAGTGTATGATGACTGTATATACATTCCTTGCAAAAATATAGTTACATTTTAAATATTAAATTTTATAATTTTTATGACCCCGACGTCCCCCCACGTTTTCTGAAAATTGGTAGGGAGCTTTTGCATAGGCCGCTCCCGCGCTCCCTCGCCCCCTCGCTCCCACCTCCAGGGGACTTGGTGGAACATTGCCATAAACATATGCAAACATATGTCATGATCTTGGAATTCCATTACATATGTATGTGCCAATGTTCCATAATCATGCCCCATCATCAATTTAAGAAATTTCCATTGAATATCAAATTATGGAGGGGGGGACTTTTTGCTGCAACATTTGGCTCAAAATCAGGGACCATCTCCGTATGAGGTGAATGAGAACTATAGATATTTGAAGAAGTATATTAGTGCCTTTTCCTCTAGCCATGGAGTCATATACAATCATCCATCACAAAAATTTGTCTTTGTTCATTCTCACCTTGAAAGTTGCAAAAAATCATGCCCTAATTGAAACGACACTAAATTTGAAAGATATAATAAAAATGCAAGCTAGAAGTGCCTATTAATACAAAGGGAAAACCTTCCTACCTACCCTAACTGAGATAAATTTTGATTGAATAGGAAACATGATATTTCCTATGGAGTTGATCCAACAACTTGTTAAATGTATGGGACTAAATCATGCATTTGATTTCTAGGGCAACATGCGCATGAAGAGAAAAAGTGCAGAATTAATGGAAAATCCATACATGCCACTTATAAAAACTACACCGAAAGGTCAAAAAATACTTAAGACCTTAACTTAATTTGAATCCAAAAATGACAAAACGGGATTAGTGAAAACACGAGAGTGGTGTGGGTGAACAACATAAATAAAAAGTGAAGATACCTTTCCCCAAGATGCCTTTGTCACCGTTGTATGAAAACATGTTTTCCTTTCCCTTTATACATGCAAGTGAATGCATTATAGGTACGGTGTTTTCCCAGAATAGGAGAAGCCTACTTAAATATATCATTCGTGGAGTGAATTTTTGGGTGCCTTAATGTGCAATGACATGTTTCCAGGACTGAATTCAATGCAAGGCATATTTGAAACTCTAACTTTGTCTTCCAGTGTCTTATTAGAAATTATTTCAGTTTTCATTTTTTGTTTTCAAGTTAGATATTGTTTTCAAGTTTTTACATTTATAATTTTATTGCAATGTGGCAGACTGATTAGAGCAGTGCAGGAACAACCCCGAGATGGGATGATCGCGGAAAGAGGCCGGCGGAAGAACATGTAAAGTGCCAGCATTGCTCTATCTTCAGGTATTTTAGTTATTTACATAATTGAAATAATATTAATTTTGTTCAAATATGCGGACACCTAGCCATGGTACGCCTGATGATTCCCTCTTTGAGGAAGAGCTTTCTTCATCCCTATCTCCAGTGTTCTTGTTGCAAAAAAAGGCACGAGATGCAAGGTCAGAATTTAATGCTTTGATAGACGCGCCTCAAACACCTAAAACAGAAGAGAGGATACAACATCTTATGAGGCAGCTAGAAAGATATCAGGTAATAATAAAAAAGTCAAAAGGATATTTTTTTTGTTCTGCATGAGATGAATTGTGATAGTTTGATTTTTAATTTTTACATTGACTAAACTAACAAAAAGTTCTTTTGTATGTAGCGTTTTTTGGCATTTGCTGAACCCAGTGTTGGTGGTAGTGGGACACAAGGGCAAGAGATTGCCCAACAACCCTCTCGTACACCTTCTACTCCTTTAGGTGCTAGCCAAGAAACACACCCTGCCCAAGCAGACACCCAGCCAACTACTGAACGTGTTGGCAATGATGAGGCTGATATGGCCAACTACATTATTGCGTTTTCTGGAGCTACACGTGTCAGCTCCACAGGGACCATTAATGGCACGTTGTTGGTGAACGATGAGGGTGTCCCTATAAAGCATGTACAACTCCCAGGTAAATTTTAATATTTTAACTATTTCATGTACTTTATCTAAAACATATTTATCATGATTTTTATTTTTAAATTAATGATAATATCTTCTTCTTTTTTGGTTTTATTCTGTGTAGGAAACAATGAGTTCCTACAAGATTCGGAGAGCCATGCGTGTACTTTTGGCCCAACCATATCGAGAGGGTGGAATTTCGTACCTCCAACCTCGAAAAGAACTTCTAGATTATCTAGAAGCTCTTTTTTGGGCCTGCACATTCGACAGTAAAAGCTAAAAGGCCTGTGTAGCCTAAGACACATTTGAAATATACCGTGGGACAATTTACAGACGCACTGGTAATTTAACCTGTATATGAGCGTCCTCTCGCAGCTTCGCAGAGTGAGTGGAGAGCACTCATCCATGACTTCGAATAGTGGGGCAAAGAAAGAAGTAAAATGCCAACTTAACTTGGGTTGCAACACAACTTTAATTCAATAGCTTTAATTTTCTTTATGTTCAAAATAAAAGTGTGCTACGTCACATTCGATTAATCTTTTGATGTTGTGTCGTACACCCTCAAAGGCAACCAAAGCTAGATTGGAGAAAGGCTATCATGGTGCCTACTGTGGTATTACTGAAATAGTCGCAAGAGTTGTAATCAAGTAATTAAACATCTTATAATTAATTGTATCGCTTTCCAACGTTTTTGTAATCCTACTGTGACATGATTAAAAATAATAACAATCACATATAATGTAGGGTGATGACTTCGAACAAAGAACTGCATAAAAGAGAAGATAAAAATATCGTTCCGTTTTGTCTATCAAGTCAGAGTTGAACGTCGGCAGGCTTGGGGGCAGTGTCCCAAGATCTAGAATGCATGATAAGGTAAAAGACAATCCTTCAATATTTTTGTTTTTCGTCCATAAATTTAATGTCTAACAACTTTGTTAAATAAGGGGAGCAAAGACTACCGACTTCAGGCAAATAACCTGCCTTTAGAGCCATATGTAGATGATCCTTCGTGCAACTCCGATCATCGTAGTGGGGACTGTGCCGACACAGCTGCTATCAAGGAGGGTCGTGACTTAATTAATTTCCACTTATAATTTTTTCTAATTATACCTGATGGTTGTCCTTATAACGTTTTTTGTTTAAATGACAAGAGAATGCTTCCCCAGATCTAATGAGAAATATTGTAAGTAACAGCCCCACCTGCCGACAATCAAAAGTAATTGTGTAAATAATCTCATTGCAATTTTTTTTTTTTATTATTACCGAACTAGTTCAATGATATTTAAAAACTGAGTAATTAAAATTTAATATTATCTCAAGTTGAGGCGATGCCTCACATCGGATGAGACTGGGAGATCGTGGGATACAATGCAACTAGGGTTTCAATGCATGGCTAACTGTGCACTGTAAATAATCTCATTGCAATATTAATACATATCAACTAGTTCAATGATATTTAAAACCGACAATTAAAATTTAATATTATCTCGTTTTTTGTAGGCGATGCCCCGTCATCGGATGAGCCTGCATATCGTGAATACGCAACTAGGTCGCGTGCGTTGAAAGGCACGAAACAGAGCAGAGAATGATGATATCGATGATGTGAATTAGGAGCTTTAAAAATAGGAAGAAGAAGAAAATTTGACGATGATAAAATATTATATTATTATAAGACAAACGTTACCATACTGGAACGTTGACGTTATATAAAAAACTCATTTATCATACTGATATTTTATGTCAAGCATTAATCGCAATGTTTCCTTGCATACTCTTGTTGAATTGTTTTTTTTATTAGTTATTGACATCTTTATGCTCATGAAAGTAAAAAATGAAATATAGATTGGTGTATTGGGGAATTGAGAGTGATGCGAGAGGGGCTATAAGAGCTTCCACCTTCACGTGGTTGGTACGTTTAGCAGATGAATAATTTATTAGGAGCGATTTAATCTTGGAGAAAACACTTCTCTGATCCATCGCTCAGTAACAACAAAAAGTCACTCTGACTTAGTTGCTACTCTTTCAGATCGTGGGAGGCTCGTTCCAAGTTCATGCGACTCCCAATAAATTGTTCTTGAAACGAAGATGAGCTTATTCATGTATGTTTTGACATTTTCAACATATGTTCTAACATTATCATAAGAATGCATCTTAGAGTAAAAAATACTGCATCAATTACTTGTATTTATTGTATAGATAATGATGGATTTTGATTGACTCATAGAGGCGAGTACAAATCCTCTTGCATCATGAGCAATACAACTTGTCAACCAGGGTCATGTCTAGGATATTTTTGCTTGTGCGCTGACTGTGTTCGTAATGTCACATTTTGTAAGTTCCTACACAAGTTCATAATTCAATATTAAGCTTGTTCACGGTCATTATTATCTAGGTTTTTTGATAATGCTTTTTTCATCTATTCGATTGATAAGCAACTATGCATGTTTCTGTTGTTCACTATGATTTCTCCCATTACCCTCGTGGATGAATCCGACTTTATTGTTACATAGGTTACTTTATTGTTACTATGATTTCTCCATTTACGATTTCATAGGTTACATCATGTAAAGTTGTCAATCTCAAAGTTGGTGATGAGCTTTAGTTCTCCAAATTTGGGGATTTTTCTCGATATTTTTCTCCCTCATGTCATTCCCCGCATCACCTCGTTGTTTGAGCATGCCAATTGTCTACCACTTGTACCAATTGGCACATGTCAATCTCTCGAGTGGTGCCACATTTCACCTATTTTCACACATGAGAGTTTAGGTTTCTCTAACATAGCTTCGTAAACTGATCCATGATGTTCGCTTGAATATTGTCACATAATACTTATGGTTTGGATTGATGAGCATGTTTCTGAATGGTTGGTTGGATTCATAAGAACCACTCCATATAGTCATCTTGAGATATTTTCAGAGATTTCTCGGGTGGTCCTTTATCTCACCGTTTCTAGTGGGTGGGATGGTGTGTGAGTCCATCAACACCGGTGCTCTTTGTAGTAGGGAATTTGTTTCGGGGGATATAAAGGAGCATTTGATGTAGATATCCCTATTGGATGCATTCATAGATGTACGTAGAGGTCAAGAATTTAAATTAAAAATATGCAACTCCTAGCATGGAAACTCGAAGGCCGCGAGAGTACATGGTGTAGAGATTGTTATGTGTGCCGGCCTTAATATAATGTGATTTATTTCTATCTATCTTAATGCAAATATATAGTCCTAGTTTCATTAAAATGAGGATTGTGGTTAGCTATTTCTCTTTGAGTTGTTTCTCTCTTAATGCTCCGGTGGTTTCAAAGTTGGACGAGTAGTTGTTTAGTTTGCCCGTTACAACTTAAAAGTGTTTTTAGCAATGGGAGTCATAAGCTTTTTTAAGGTTCATACCAATATGAAGATCTTGTAGTCTATATTCAAAGATAAGAGAAGATGGCCTTTGCTTTGAGCTACGTATGACAACAATTGCCACATCTACCTCATTGGGTAACAATGGAAAGGGGAAGAAGTTGGGTGCAATGTTTGATAATTATAGTGTACAATTGTCTTCTCTTTCCTGGCTTTTTCACCCATTTCATTTAATCGCTTGCGACGAGGGACTCGAGACTCTACGCGATGGCAGAGAAGGTAGTTAATACTAGCTATGGAAAAGGATTTGTACTTCAACAAGGATGGCTCGAAAGTGACACTGCAGAGTCGAGAAAAATTATGTTTAAAGGAAGGTCCCCCGACATGTAAAACTTCACCAGCGGGGTGATCTTTCCTTGATCCACTTATATTCGATTTTAATGATGTTATTTTAATTTTTCATGGAGGGTTGTTTTCTGGCATATGAGTCCGGCATTCAATTGCACTACTTACTGAAAGCATTGTCAATTTGACTCTTGCATGCAGTGTGAACTAAACTTGCTGATCTTGTTGGAGTCACCCTACTTGACTAAAGGGCAAAATGTTGTTCACTGAGAGCAAGCATGGTTCTCCGAAAATAGTTAATTATGGTGACATGAGTTTCAAGGAGGTAATTTGTAGATGTGTGCTTTCCTGTTTTCTTTTTAACGTTGTATTAGTTCCCCCTGCTTAAATGTCTTGGATTTGGTCAGGCACTATTTATTTGAAAACTCAAAGGTGAAAGGAAACATATTTTTTTACGAAACTGCCTACTTGCTCTATGGGACTAGCCACATTAGAAAGTAATGCATAAAAGATTTTCACAACAATAAAAAGAAAGGGTTATGTAGTCAAATTTTATTGTTACTGATGCTGTAATGAAATGTATCTCAATGCTATGGTTTTGGCCTTTTTATTGGTGCGAATTAGAGGACCAGATTGAAAATATTGGGGCCAAGATTGGTAAGGCAAGCTGCGGCAAAGAAAAATGATTTATCGCAGGGATGGAACCACAAACATCCGTTGTTCTTTCACATGTAGGAATATTGAAAAATTCCGTAACAATGAATGGAGAATAAATCTTTCCTCCCACACACAGAAAATGAAAAAATTTCTTCGACAGAGACAAGAGTTTCAATACTTTGAAACAAACTTCTATTCCCTTCAATAACTCAAAGACTATTACACTACTTCCTCAACCGAGAGTGGGATTACAAAATTATGATCGCTACAAAAACAGCAAGGCATAAAAAACCGACTCATTGTCTCGGTTCAAAACAAACATACTCCGTCTCTAAAACACTCGCTGTTTTTCCCTTTCGCACCGCTCGTGCATACACACTTAAAAAGTTACACTCAATCTTTACACTTTCTTTACACACTACCGTGTAATAAAAAATTTACATACTGTCTATAAAAAAAACTACCAAGCTTTTTCGACCTTTTTATTTTTGTATGTCGAAACAACATATAAACATATTATAATAAACCCTCTTTTTTAAAAAAAATAAAAATTAAAATCTAAATTCTATGGCCCACCTTTCATTTCGCATATGATATATATATAACATATGTTTAAAACATATGTATATATCATAAACTATCAAAACATTAAAGAACCCTTTCCGTTCTGACTTCAAAAGTCTGAATAGATTGAATTTCAAACCAAATTCGAGCGTTCCAAAATGGGATGTCGAGCGTCTCGCCTAATTTTAACTCGATTTTCAATCCAATGTGCCCTATAAAAAAATTGTCTTGCCGTGTTTTCGCGATTTCCCTTCAATTTCATGCGATCCAATATATTAATGCTCCACGTGTCCTCCTTTGAATTTACAAAATTGTCGAGTAAATTTACTGTTTGTTTAATTCTGCAGCTATGAATTGAGTTAATGTCGAACTGTTGTGATTTAAATCACAACTCTGCACAGAATACTGTGCCACGCATCTACACTTCGTCAGAATTTTTAAATAGTCGAATTAAATTTGCGGATGGCATGCTGAGCAACCTCCAAAAAAAAGTGTTGCCGCTCGTCATCCGTCTTATCATTGCAGTGAGCTGAAGTTAAAATTCAACAAGACAATGGTTTAATAAGTGAGGTGTAAAAGGTAATTGTCTTCGATAGGGGCAATCGATTAAGATCATCTATTCATTTTTGTAGGGTCTTATGGTGTTTGAGTTTTTTAGTTTTAGGGTTTGGGAAACTTATTGAGTCTAAGATAGTTTTTGAGTGAAAAAAATTGCTAGCTCATGTATTAAAAAATTTTTGGTTCTTTTGTCAAAATTTATGAGCTTGTTAGGGAAATACAAACCGACAATGGTTGTATCTTAAATTTGTGGAAAATAATTTGAAATGAAACCTTTTTTTTTAGGTTGTTGTGACAGCAAAACCCCCATTCAAATTACTAGGGGTATCGACAAGACAATAAAAGGCCCTGTTTCTAGACTCAAAATTTTGTCAAAGGAGAGTAAATAGCTTGCCTTTTGAGTAGGCTAGTTTTTCCTTTTGCTGATGGTTTGGTGTATCTAATTGAATTAGTTGCCTAAGGTATTTTTGGCTGCAAACTCCTTTTCATTTTTCATACAAAGATACTTGTGGAATACATTTGATTTCGTGTGTGTCTTGTTAGAGTCTACAACATTTGTAGTTGTTTATTCTTATGGCATAGGTCGTAATACTTTATTATGGAAATAGTTGATCGCAATATTGTCATTTAATCCTTACTGTAGTGGTAGCATGTTGAGAAGTTTCTTGTGAAACATTTGGTATTCAAAATGACACTTGATCCTATACAGGATCATGCAATGACTTCAAAATTCATATTCAAAGTGTTACGGCATAATTCTTGCAAAATTTCAAATATTTATGTTGTTTTAAACCATTATCTTTTCATGTATTGGATGCCTGAAAATGTGAAAAAGACTTTGGCATGAAACCAATCAAGAATACTTCAAAGACAACAACCACTTCCAAGACATGATTTAGAAGTATAACAAATGCTTAACTTGTGAAGCATAGAAAAGATATCCTTGATCGCATTGTCAATGTTTGGCTTTAGGGCTGAGTATTTTGGAGAAAATAACCTCATTCCTAGAATAGTGATCTTCAATACAAGTAAATGCCGTAGAAGAGAGATCATCGTGTGACGCAACAAACTGGGAATTGACCCCCAAGGAGAGTCAGGTCTCACAATCAGCTTCAGCCAAACGATTTTCCCTTGAGTGTACCGCTGTGTCTTCTCCATTAGCCTGAATTTCGACTTTCTTCGTTTATTTATCAAATTCGTAGAATTTTGATAAATAAATACTATCCACAATGGTTGGACTTTTAATTTATATTCCCGAACTTTATATTATCTCCAATCCTTATAACTAATGTTTAACTTTCAACACTTTGTATTTATACTCCACGTTTCTTTTAAATAAATAACTTGTAATGAACTTTCGGCTCTATATTTCACCACCTAGCCTTACAACAATCACGCTCCGGACTTATGCTAATTATCCGCCAATCGTTTAATTAAACAATTTCATTATACTCCAAATACCCACCTATATAGTCAATAACCAATCAAACACTGTATACGCACGGCTATCCTCCGCACACCTTAGCTAACCTCCGGGCTTAGTTCGACGTGCGATCACCGTCCGATGGCCCTTCTCTTCCAAATCAACTGACTCTTGGAAATTTCGCTCTGGCCTAACCAAGTCAAGGCTTTAACGTGCGATGGCGCGGGTTAAACTAAGTGTGGTTTTCCTCGGGGTCATCATATACCACTGTCGCATTCCCCTAATGAAACTCGCACGCGAAATAGGAAATACCGCCTACCCGCAAAAGCTTGCAAGGAGTATGGGCAACCCGCTTGTGATTTGCGTCGCTGAGCTATGCAAAGGGCTTGACCACGAAGTGTATTTAAAGGTCTGGTTCCGCTATCCTTTTGTTTGTTAACTCATGTCCAATCCTCGGGTCAGGTTCCGAAAGCACAACAATTTATTTTCTTTTATTAAGCGGGATTTTTATATTTGAAACGTTTTCACGACCCCCGGTTCTTCACACACTCGCCTTGATATTTTTACATAAAATGATTGTTCTCAATAATTTATATAACTTTTCCACATGTTTAGTGTGGTATTCCCATGATTTATTATAAATATGTGTATTATCAAAGAAAACCAACACAAGTTTTATAAGATGGGATCAAACAAAATTGTTCTTAAGTCGAGCCCGCTGGACTTCAAACGGCGATAAACCATAATTCAAACCAAATTCGCGTTCCAAAATAGTCATTGATCGCCGGGCCAATACCTCTTGTGACGTTAATTTTTATCAAATTGCCTCTAATATTTACGCCTCCTGATGCATCATATGAAGCGCTTAAAGAAGATCCGCTCCAATCAATTTCTGCCACGTGTCCTCAATAAAAACTTGCCCTTCTCCCGGCTACGGGTGCATTCGATGGCGTTTAAGGTGATGGGACATGGATATGGCGATTTCATATCAATCGCATTAACATTTAACGCTGTTCAATTAAATTTTCACATCAAATCTGCATTAATTAATTTTTAACACTGTTCAAGATCGGACCTCCACTCCTCTTAGCAATTCCGCACGCTCCAATTTGATCCAGCCTTCAGCTCTCATTATTAATGATCAGAGATTAATTATGACGGGCATCCTTTGATTGCATTGCAGACAGGTCGACAAAATGGCGTTTAGCCATGGTTTTTCAAACAAGCCGGTTGCTGGATTACACTGCCTGCTAACTGTGACGATAAGGAGAAGTGGCCAGCTGAACTTCTGCCTAGACGTTGCTGCATATTTTCATTTCTCTCAGTTTTGTCTCTGTCTGTCTTCCTCTGTTAATTGCAATTCTGCTTCTTCGTCTCCACTTGTGCCCATTGCGCCTGAGATTGCACCCATGCCTCACGTGCGTCATAGGATGCGTTGCCGCAGGGGGAGCACTAGACGTCAACCCCGGCGCGCTCCCTCCAGCGCCTCAACAGAGTCGACTTCCGGCCAGTCCAGTGATTATTACTTAGGTCGATATCCAAATACTAGGAGTGGGCAGGGTTGGCTTGTAGCATCTGGCCACTGTATGGATTCCCCTGCTCCTGGATTCCCCACCGTTAGTTCACCTTCTCCCACGACGCGCACTGTGCAATTTTCCTTTAATTGCTCTCTCAACCGCCCAAGAATCACGGCTTTAGTCACTGTGGTCTTCCGCGAGGAGGCCCAAACGGAGGAAGAATGCACCCGTCCGGCAGGTCTGAGCTCGGAAAAAGCCGGCCAGCATTCAGGCCTTCAGGAGGGGAGCCGTGGCATGCATGTGGAGGTAGCACCTAGCGATCCTGGACCTTCCGAAGGATGGTGCTGAATCATGGAGGAACCACCGGAGGAGTAGTTTGGTTAATTTGTTTTTCTTGCTTAGCAGGCCCACTTAATTGGGCTGCTTTTAGATTATTTTACTGTGCTGGACCTTTGTAATATTTTTTAATTCTGTAAATTAAACGTTCAAGACTGGTTTCCCCGTATGAGGGCAGTCTTCTTAATTTTTTGATTTTTTGATGACAAATTTGCCATGAGTATGGCCAGGCAATGTTTTTGACTTCGGTGTAATTTTATTCGCAATTTTAATAGATTAAATTTACTTAGAATTCTCACATGATTAGCGTTTTTCTTGATCTGTTCAAGGATTTTGGGTACTTTAATTTGTATTTAGAACAATGGACGTTGGTACTCTATCTGTTGCTTTACTGTTCTACATACTACTATTTCACTTTCTTATAGATGCCTCGGGCATATTTGAATGCTTTCTCAGATTGTCGATAATCTCCATGTGGACCGTTACTGGATTTTATATCATGTCCCCGTATGTGACATGGGGTATTTTTCTATCATTGTCTGGGGTGGGACTTCCACTTTTCTGGATGGATATTTGGGTTCCAATCTTCAGATGTGAAAATGTAATGACTTCATGGACTGTTTTACTTCATATAATATATTCAAAACAACATTTTTTCTCTCGTGAAAAAAAAATGATTAATGTTTATCACTCTGCCTTCAAAACTAGCGATGTTGGTTTATTGATATGGTCCGATGGTCTTTTTATATTTTGGACATATCACACTCCTCACATGATTAGCGTTTTTCTCTGTTCAAGGATTTTGGGTACTTTAATTTGTATTTGGAACAATGGACGTCGGTACGTACTCTATCTGTTGCTTTACTATTCTACATACTGCTATTTCACTTTCTTATAGATGCCTCGGGCATATTTGGATGCTTTCTCAAATTGTCGATAATCTCCATGTGGACCGTTACTGGGTTTTATATCAAGTTGTTGTATGTGACATGGGGTATTTTTCTATCATTGTTTGGGGTGGGACTTCCACTTTTCTGGATGGATATTTGGGTTCCAATCTTCAGATGTGAAAATGTAATGACTTCATGGACTGTTTTACTTCATATAATATATTCAAAACAACGTTTTTTCTCTTGTGAAAAAAATGATTAATGTTTATCACTCTGCCTTCAAAACTAGCGATGCTGGTCTATGTTGCTGGTTTATTGATATGGTCTGATGGTCTTTTTATATTTTTGACATATCACACTCCTCACATGATTAGCGTTTTTCTCTGTTGCAGGATTTTGGGTACTTTAATTTGTATTTGGAACAATGGACGTCGGTACTCTATCTGTTGTTTTACTATTCTACATACTGCTATTTCACTTTCTTATAGATGCCTCGGCATATTTGGATGCTTTCTCAGATTGTCGATAATCTCCATGTGGACCGTTACTGGGTTTTATATCATGTCCCTGTATGTGACATGGGGTATTTTTCTATCATTGTCTGGGGTGGGACTTCCAATTTTCTGGATGGATATTTGGGTTCCAATCTTCAGATGTGAAAATGTAATGACTTCATGGACTGTTTTACTTCATATAATATATTCAAAACATCGTTTTTCTCTTGTGAAAAAAAAATGATTAATGTTTATCACTCTGCCTTCAAAACTAGCGATGCTGGTCTATGTTGCTGGTTTATTGATATGGTCTGATGGTCTTTTTATATTTTGGACATATCACACTCCTCACATGATTAGCGTTTCTCTCTGTTGCAGGATTTTGGGTACTTTAATTTGTATTTGGAACAATGGACGTCGGTACTCTATCTGTTGCTTTACTATTCTACATACTGCTATTTCACTTTCTTATAGATGCCTCGGGCATATTTGGATGCTTTCTTAGATTGTCGATAATCTCCATGTGGACCGTTACTGGGTTTTATATCAAGTCCCCGTATGTGACATGGGGTATTTTTCTATCACTGTCTAGGGTGGGACTTCCACTTTTCTGGATGGATATTTGGGTTCCAATCTTCAGATGTGAAAATGTAATAACTTCATGGACTTTTTTACTTCATATAATATATTCAAAACAACGTTTTTTCTCTTGTGAAAAAAAAATGATTAATGTTTATCACTCTGCCTTCAAAACTAGCGATGCTGGTCTATGTTGCTGGTTTATTGATATGGTCTTATGGTCTTTTTATATTTTGGACATATCACACTCCTCACATGATTAGCGTTTTTCTCTGTTCAAGGATTTTGGGTACTTTAATTTGTATTTGGAACAATGGACGTCGGTACTCTATCTGTTGCTTTACTATTCTACATACTGCCATTTCACTTTCTTATAGATGCCTCGGGCATATTTGGATGCTTTCTCAGATTGTCGATAATCTCCATGTGGACCGTTACTGGGTTTTATATCAAGTCGTTGTATGTGACATGGGGTATTTTTCTATCATTGTCTGGGGTGGGACTTCCACTTTTCTGCATGGATATTTGGGTTCCAATCTTCAGATGTGAAAATGTAATGACTTCATGGACTGTTTTACTTCATATAATATATTCAAAACAACGTTTTTTCTCTTGTGAAAAAAAAAATGATTAATGTTTATCACTCTGCCTTCAAAACTAGCGATGCTGGTCTATGTTGCTGCTTTATTGATATGGTCTGATGGTATTTTTATATTTTGGACATATCACACTCCTCACATGATTAGCGTTTTTCTCTGTTGTAGGGTTTTGGGTACTTTAATTTGTATTTGGAAAAATGGACGTTGGTACTCTATCTGTTGCTTTACTATTCTACATACTGCTATTTCACTTTCATGGACTGTTTTACTTCATATAATATATTCAAAATATCGTTTCTCGTCTTTTAAAGTTTCAATTTTTTTTTTTTAAATTGAACCCTCCGTCGGTCTACCGACGCCTTGTAGACGTCGGAACTGCGACAACCTAGAAACATCGGAAGAGAGACAGTATGAAAACGTTGGACCACATTTCGTCGGAATTGCGACAGATTACAAACGTCAGAAGAGCGACGTTACAAACGTCAGACCACATATCGTCGGAATTGCAACAGATTACAAACGTCGGAAGAGCGACGTTCCAAACGTTGGACCACATATCATCGGCATTGCGACATCTTACAGACGTCGGAAGAGCGACGTCCAAAACGTCGGACCACGTTGGGTCGGAATTACGACGGTTTACAGGCGTCGGAAGAGCGATGTTCCAAACGTCGAACCACATTTCATCGGAAGTGCGACAGTTTACAAACGTCGGAGGCGTGACGGTTTGTGAGACGTCGAAAGAGTGATGCTTGTTCGGAAGCGACGAAAGAAGTGTCGATAGTGCGACACTTTTTACGTGCGTCGGAACTGCGACGGCATGACAAACCACGGTTTGTCCGCCCTCGAACTGTCGCTCTTGCGACGACTATGTGTCGGAATAGCGACGAATTGGCCGTCGGAATTTCCGCCAAATTTTCTAGTGTAAGTTGCACAAGAATAGCTCCTTGATGCTTGGGACATTACATCATATAAGGTGCAAAATTTTGATGTAACATTCATCATCGTAGTATTTTTTTTCTTTTTTTCCCACTCTAATCATCATCATTAGATTCTCTTCGCAAAATTAATAAATTCACTAACATAGAATTCCATTTCTCCCCACAATTTAGCAAAAATATATTGAGCTCAATTTCTCCTCCTTATTCTTGTTCCTTCCCTACATTTGGCCATTATAATTTAGCAAAAATTATTCGCTTTCATTCCATGTATTTGGCCATATTTATTCTTTCTCTCAAAATTTTTATCATAATTAATTATATTAACAAACACCATCCAAATTGTCTTTGTTTCAACCACCTATTTAATTTGAAACACCTGCATGATAAAAATAAAATAAAATATGTTACATATCTCAACTAATATAGCAGAATTCAATGAAATCTCTCTCATGTTTTATTAACATAACCTAATAACATCTTATTCACATATGTAGATAGAAGAAAAATAAATCTTTATTAAAATTGTTAATTATAAATACTTTTGAAAAGAAAAATAAATATTTTAAAAATTTTATTTATAAGAAAATTTTATTTTTATTTTTAAATATAATAATCTATCATGTAAAAATATTGTGCAAATAATTTTTTGAAAGAAATACTATCAAAACTGTAAAGTAAATATGTCATTATAGAGTGGAAAAAAAGGCATATAAAATTGACTATCAAAACTGAAAAGTAAAAGGTTGTGACTGAAAAGTAAAAATGCCAGGATAGACCGGAAGAAAAGGGCATATAATATTTTATATGACTTCAGTATTGTTAACTAAAGCTAAATTCTCAAATCTAGGTTTGAAAGAGGAATCTGCCTTCATACAGAAAAGTCTGGAAGCAGTTATGTAGAACCGCGAATCTGCCTTCGTAGAGAAAAGTCTGGAGGCAGCTAAGTAGAACCGCAAAATATTTCGAGGAAAAATGATCCAGAAGTGGAATGAAGAATAGAAGGTGAATAGGATTGTCTTGTAAATCCATGGTACATACCCTCCCATCTAATAAAAATCTTCCAAATGCTTAAATCTGTGTGGAATCCGTACTTTACCTTCACAGTATCTCAAGAACACTGAGACAAGATCAGAGGAAATATACTAAAGGGAGAAGGCAAGGTCAAAATCAAAACTCTGTTCTAATAAATGAAAGAAAATAGGGTTATTTATACGAACATGTCTCTGGTTTCCCAGAAGAGAGCATATTTCTCAGCTCTGAACACAAAGAGAGGGCATCTCTTACAAGTAGGTAGGTAGACCTATTTTATCAATTACCCACACCAAAAGAAATTCGAATGATCGCAAACATCAGTGGAGTAGGAAGGTGTCCAAACAATGGGTTAACAACACCTCCACCTAAATCACCTAGAATGTTGAAGGTAGCAGAAGGATGAGCTCCCTAAAGCTGAAGGTATATGTAACATATTCAACAAAACTAGAAATGGCCACATCATGACCAAAAGTGAATTGTCAAGCACAAATTTTAAAATGAAAGATGATGGACTCACTTAGTGATAGTGGCATACTTTGATAGGCTATTTCTAGGTCCTAAATATTTGGTATATCTGGCTTATGGGTTGTTGGATATACACTTGGTATTATAGTGGTAGCTGCCAAGTTTGATATTGCGCCTTTTCCAAATTACTCCAATAAATTATCATTCACCATGATTAAAAAAAATAGTACTAAGGCTCTGCTAGCATTATTCAGCCAGCAGGAAAATACAATAATCACATCATATGATTATAGTCACGGATATTATTTCTCAGAATGAGAGGAAAAGTTTGTACCCAGATGACATACCAATAGAACCTTATTTCTCAGAATGAGAGGAAAGGTTTATACTAGATGACATACCAATAGAACCTCTTTGGACATCAACTTTGTGCACACACCCTCCCCCAACGATCCTAACACACACATTGAAGGCCTGCCTGCATACACCATTGCAGTCTCTCAACAGCTTGGATGTGTAATGTAATGTTAAAATAATCACAAGTCCATTCTTGTTATGAGACAAACCATTGCTTATTAGCAGGCCATTCTAGGCAATGACATAATCAAATGCCATTTGCGAACCCGTCAACTATTCATATCGTTCTATCTGATTACTCTACAGTTAGCAACCCATTTCAACAGACTCATATATTTGGAGTGACAACATATATTAAGAAATTTTTATTTACCGTGTCCAAAATATGCATGAATAAAGTGCCCAAAAGGTTTAGTACTCCATATGCGACGTCCCATCAGTCTCAAGCATTTTGTCTGCATGAGATTACACCACACAATTGTACCTACCAATCAATCAACCTCTGCCACTCCAAATGCTCATTTCACAGCAACAAAATTTACGTACCAGATCATATGGAAAATGACTTTACAGAGTAAAATGATTTGCTGATTTGCCAAAGTGCGTTTAAGAGGCACCTGATTAGAATTTAGAATTATGTGCATATTCATCCAAGGTTGAGAAGTGAAAAATTGATGAGCATGGTGCTGAAAGGAAGAAGTGTTGATGAAGTACAAAATACATTCTGTGTTTGAAGGGGGATTTTGGTAGCACTGAGAAATTTCACCACATTCAATTCCACTCCGAGCTAGTAAATGGAGGCTAAATCTTCTAGCAAAAGATACCTTTTTCAGGGATAGCCTGAGTTTCGCATGATCCAAGTTCCATGCATTACAAAACCTTGCCCTAGGGTTTTGCCTCATTACGAACCGAACCAGATGCTCAGAAATCGATTGTAGTTCCAGATTGACTGGATATTTAACTTATTAGGTCCCTGGATTCTGACAAAGGAGGAAAGATTGCTACAAGTTTAGCCTATTCCACCAACTCATTCATTCAAAAACCTCTCAGCAGACATTAACTAAAAAATAGAAAGGCTTAATACACGGCCCTATTTTTCAATGAAGAATGGCTGAAGACATCTTACTAATCCCTCACCCTCAGGTGCTAAGGTATTCAGAAATTCTTACTAAGGAAGAATTTTGTTTCTTTATAGAAGGTCGAAATTATTAGCTTGTGCCATAAAACATGTTGGTGTCCTTGGAAATTCATACTGGCACCTACCTAGAAAGTTGAAACGCTTACTCCAAAACTGAAAACCATCAATAGTGAAACATAAAATTTTCAAGCTCCAATCTATAATGGCCTTCGGCCCTGAAGAAGGTCAACATATGGCTTATCTAGAGAATTCAGCATTTTCCCAGGTTTAACGTAGAAGATTAGGGACTGATTTTAACTGGGGATGGCATTTTAATCATTAGACCTAACTTGGGGATTGCATTTTAAGACATAAAAAGGTAGTCTACGCTTCAGTTTGCTTGCCTAATGCCTGCACATCATCCTGTGATAGAGGATCGTCACAAACTTAACCAGGGAGGGAGAAAGAAGTAGTGCTAGAAGTTAGAACCTAGAATCACAGAAGAATAATAAGGTTCCAACCATGACATGAAAGTCCTCTAAACTAGCCATCAAATCCACCCCATAATTAATTGTTTACTAGAAAATACTAATAGGAATATGATATTTAAAATACCCGGTGTAGCATACCTGATTGAGTTGGATACATTTTACATATCAGAATGAAGTCTCTAATACTGAAACGACTTATTTTAGTTTGCAAAGAGATTTGGCAAGGGAAAATCACAATTTATTGGGAAGGAATTCATAGTTGATGAAAACCATATCCATATTGCAGCTCAAGAAATCCACACGGGAACCTAAAAACTCTTAACCCAAAGCCTAAAACCCTTAATACATAAGGAATGTTGCAAGCTCCAACCTATGATGTCTTCGGGCCCCAAGAATCCCAACATACATATACCTACCCAGGGAATTCATCATTTCCAGAGGTTTAATATATTAGGGACTGATTCTAAAATCCCCTTGCGGGTTAGAGAGAGAAAGAATCATACTTTCACATGGGGATGGCATTTCAATTATTAGACCCGATTTACTTATTTCATTCTTTGACATAAATATGTAGTCTAAACCTGATCTCTAAATATTGCAACATTGGGACCGTCACAATGCTTGGCTAATGCCTACACATCATCCGTTGTCATAGACGACTGTCGTAAAGAAAGAATGTTCGAACCAAGAAACACAAAAGAATACTATTACACTGCCATGGTACAGAGGTCCTCGAGTTTAACCTTGAAATTCAAATCACGATTAATAGTATCAAAAGTAGGAAGCTGATATTAAAACACCTACTGTAGCAGACCTCGTTGAAAGGCTAGATGTATATCATAATGAAGTCTCTCATGATAAAACAAATTAGTTCATTTTTCAAGGAATTTTGGCAAGGTAAAATCACAAGTAGATGTTACGAAAATCATAGTTGTTGAAAACCATATCATTATTGTGTCTCAAGTCCTGGAAATGAAGGCAAAATATGGGACTGGGGTCGGAAGGGAGACCGATCATGAATTTTCCAATATACCCTAAATTTTCATGAAACAAAACCAGAGTTGACAGTGCATAATAGACTTTCAATTAAGCCTTTGGATACAGATTGGCAAGGCCTGGTCAGGGTATTCTTGAATAAGAAGCACCATTATACTCCTCCTTTACCATACCACCATCATAAACTTAGGCAGGGGTGGAAGAAGAAACAAATGCTGGAACCAAGAAACACGGAAGAATACTATTACACAGCCATGGCACGAAGGTTCTCCAGTTTAATCTTCAAATTCAAACCACAATTAATAACATCATAGGTAGGAACTGGAAGCTGATAGAAAAACACCTCGTGTAGCAGACCTAATTGAGAGGGCAGGCTTTTGCTGTATATACCAGAATGAAGTCTCTCGTGATAAAACCAATTAGTTCAGTTTGCAAGGAATTTTCGCAAGCTAAAATCACAAGTAGATGCGAAGAAAATCATACTTGTTGAAAACTATATCATTATTGCTTCTCAAGTCCTGGAAATGAGGGGAAAAAATGGGATTGGGGTCAGAAGGGGACCAACCATGAATTTTCCAAGATACCCGGAATTTTCATGAAAGAAAAACCAGAGTGGACAGTGCATAATAGACTTCCAATTAAATCTTTGGATCCAGATTGGTAAGGTTTGGTCAGGGTAGCATCGCAATATCTCTTGAATAAGAAGCATCATTCCACTCCTACACCACACTCCACCTGTGACAACCCCACCCATGGTTCTCTCATAAAATGCAATTAAAATATTTTTACAAATATATGAAATTTAAAAAGAGGTACTGTGTCAAAGGGACATGGATTCCAGAGTTGGGGAGGATTGCTTGCTTCAGATGCAGGGGTTTTCTTGTGCAGAAAAATTGAATTGTTGTACAGCCATTAAAATCTGGCTGGTGCAAGAATTAATGGAGTGTTTCCTAATTCAAATGGGCTGCAAGAGAAGGTACAAAGCCCATGTTGCTTGAAAACAGTCACAAGGAAAAGAGGATAGGAAATTAATGAGGACAACACTAGGCAAGACATCGAGGATAGGGATGAAGAATCCCTGCAAAAACAAGGAAAAGGAAAGCAGCAGGATCATTCGAGCTCATGCTCGGGATAGAGAGAGAACTTAGGCATGCAACGTAGAGAAAAAGAGAAGAGAAGAGAAGGGGATCAGCTCTGAGGTTCTCTGGAGGTTGTGGGCTAAGATAAGATCCTTGGAACCCTGTAACAGCCAGGGATAATTTTAAGGATGGAAATTTATCTTAAATTTTAGAAAACTTGGCGAATCTTACTAGTCCATAACATGCAAATTATAAAAAATTTAGCGATATGTTTGTAAAAATATTCAAATTTATAATGATTTTATATACTCTCTATAAAAATTTGGCGAATTTTAAGGTAAAATAATTTTATAATATAAATTTTGGGCGAATCATTTTTAAGGAAAAATGGAAATTGCCGAATATTTTTTTTGTGAAAAACATAGAAAATTAGCTCACCTGCGAATATTGGGGATTAGCTCTCAAGTTCCCTGGAGGCTATGGGTTGAGACAAGGTCTCTTGAGCCCTATAACAGCTTGGGTTCATGGAGGCTTTGGGTTGAGATGTAATGTCTGGAGCCCTGTAATGGCTTGGGTCCCCTGGAGGTTGTGGGTTGAGTTAGTAAGCTCTGGAGCCCTAGATAACTTAGGAAGAAGCTAATCCTGAAGCAGCATCAAAGGAAGACTTGATTGAAGACCTCTAGCTATTTCATTGTTGTTACAGTGGATTTTGGACTCCCTAGAAGGGAGTGAGTCACTGTGTGGTGAGGTAGAGAACCTTTGGACTCCTCGTGCTAAAGAAGATGGTAGCACTCAACTGGTGGGATTGGTTGATGCAATAATTAATGGACTGGTTCCTAATTCAAATGGGCTGCAAGAGAAGGTACAAAGCCCATGTTGCTTGAAAACGGTCACAAGGAAAAGAGGACAGAAAATTAATGAGGACAAGACCAAGCAAGGCAGCGAGGATAGGGATGAAGAATCCATGCAAAAACAAGGAAAAGGAAAGCAACAGGATCATTCGAGCTCATGCTCGAGACAGAGAGAGAACTCTGGCAGGCAACGTAGAGCAGAAGAGAAGAGAAGAGAAGAGAAGGGGATTGGCTCTTAGGCTCCTTGGAGGTTGTGGGTTGAGCTGCTAGTCTTTGGAGCCCTGTAACAGCTTGGGTTCCCTGGAGGTTTTGGATTGAGATATGATCCCTGGAACATTGTAACAACTTGGATCCCTGGAGACAATGGGTTGATACAAGGACTCTTGAGCCCTGTAACAACTTGGGTCCTTGGAGGCTCTGGGTTGAGATGTAATCTCTAGAGCCCTGTAATGGCTTGGGTCCCCTATAGGTTGTGGGTTGAGATAGTAAGCTCGGGAGCCTTTGACAACTTGGGAAGAAGCTAATCCTAAAGCAACATCAAAGGAAGACTTGATTGAAGATCTCTCGCTATTGCATTGTTTTTATAGTGGATTTTGGACTCCCTAGAAGGGAGTGAGTCACTGTGTGCTCACTTGGGGTGAGCTAGAGAACCTTTAGACTCCTCGTGCTGAAGAAGATGGTACCACTCAACTGGTGGGATTGAGGAAGAGATCCTATGGAATTCCCTGTTTCAATTGACAGTTGGTGATCGATTCCCTTAAGCAATCACCCCCCTCAAAGTACGGAATCTGGCTCAGCGGTGACAGTGGAAAGTAAGTGTGGTTGCAACTGTCTATGGTTGGGTGGAGAGTCCTTGTCCTAGACTCAATTTCCCTGCAAGTTTAAAAGAGAAGTGATATTTTGTGTTTGTTTACATGTTGATGAATTTATGATGCATTTCTGGTTGAAATGGTTTGGATTTCTTATGAATTTATGACCTAGCAGGGTTTGCAATTGCTTATATTAACTTATTGCCTAAGAACACTAAGGGGTTATTTTTTCCCTTGGGGGTCGTTCAATCCCCGTACGCTATACCTAAATGGCCTATCAGCCATTCATTATCAACAACCTGGGTGTCTTCCAATAGCACCAAGGCATAGTTAGTTCGTCCCCAGAAGCTTTTGCGTAGCGACATGGAGTTTGTTACAGGCTTGACATGGATTCTAACACTGTCGGCGTGTGGTAGGTGAGGTGGAGACCATTCAGGAACCCACACCAAGCCCGTCGTAATGGTAGGTAAGCTCTGCAAGAGTGCCTACGCCAACATTCTCGAAATTCCCTGTCTAAGAACAAGGAATGCAGATGGGCCAGGAACTCCTTGGAGTTGGATTGTCTCAAGCTCAGGAGGGGTAGCACCACAGGGCGCCTTAATAAACCATTGACGTTGGTGCCGAGCACTAACGTTGACCCGTAGGTCTGCAAGATCTCTGAGACGGATTGATGGTTGAAATAACCAACTTAGGAAATCCATGGCATGGTTGAGATTTGTTCTTACGACAATTGTAAATATCGTTGTCCAATGCATTTCTTAAGGCAGGGTCAAGATCCCTTCGTCGATTCATTGTAAATATCGAGTGCTATTTCAATGTGGCACAAAGAGGAATTCCATAAATTTATAGCACATTCTGGCTAAACCCCATCCTACCTTTGGAAGGTAACCCTAGAGGTGAAGGTCCCCCATTGTGGCGGCCAAATTTCCCCTAATGCGATTGGTCGTGAGAGTATTGACGTGGCCCGAAGGTGGAACCCTTAAGGGTTACCCCAGGAGATTGTTATGGGAAGCAATGGGGACCAACCAAGAATGGTCGATATTCGTTCTTACGACAATTGTAAATATCGTTGTCCAATGCATTTCTTAAGGCAGGGTCAAGATCCCTTCGTCGAGTCATTGTAAATATCGGGTGCTAGTTCAATGTGGCACAAAGAGGAATTCCATAAATTTATAGCACATTCTGGCTAAACCCCATCCTACCTTTGGAAGGTAACCCTAGAGGTGAAGGTCCCCCATTGTGGCGGCCAAATTTCCCCTAATGCGATTGGTCGTGAGAGTATTGATGTGGCCCGGAGGTGGAACCCTTAAGGGTTACCCCGGGAGATTGTTATGGGAAGAAATGGGGACCAACCAAGATTAGTTGGTGGACACACCAACCCGGAAGTTTTGTGATTGGTTAGAGGTGGACCCTCATGACAGGTCGACCCGTTCAGGTTCACAACAAAACATTTTCTAGGGTACAGGCGGGGAGAAGGTCGAGTTAATGCGTTGGGATGATTTGGGCAGGGTGACGTGTGCCCAACAGTAAATCCATTGGGCAGAAGGGTGGCCCATTGGCCAGGTGGCCCAGAAGTCTTATCCGAGCAGAATGTTGGAGTGAAAGAATTGAGTGCGTCGGGCAAGGTCTTGCAGGATGACGTAAGGTGGGTGCGTGGAAGGGCCAACACCATTGTCGTGGTGCTATTTGTTGTGATTTTTCCCACCTGCCAAGTCAACCCGATGACTTCACCCTAAAAGTTAATGCAAGGAGTCCATAGTAAGCATCGGGAGAAGACTAGCAAGATGACGTAAGTCATACCACGCTAGTGGAGTGCATATCTAATTGGTGGAGAAGGGTCTCGTTGGATGTTGTGACCCCGAAAGGATAGAGGGGCACAACAAGAGGAGTCACAATGAAGGCAGTGAGATGACATGGGGTAGGTCACAATGGTAGGTCAGAGCGGAAGCGCAAACCAATGAGGAGGCGGCAACACGGCCCCACCATCCTTGCAAGCCCGGAACAAAGGCCCCAATGGTAGTTAAAGTGTGTGCTTAGGGAAATCGTTGGGAGAAGGTAAGTGGGGTGGAGCGTCTAGTGGCACACACTCGGAAGGCATAAATGCATTGTGCTTAAAGGCGTCGAGCTGCAGTGAAGAGAGGAGGCTATTTCATTCGACAAGGTCGATAAATACAAATATAACTATACATGCGCGCATATATATATATATATATATATATATATATATAAGCACACATATTACAAGCTCTACGTTATGAGGCTCTTATGATAAGTCGGGAAGCCGATGTAAATCACAAACTGCCTAACAAATATAAAATGTTTACCCCATTCCTCTAACAGGACTTGAGGGGTGTTAAACTTCCGAAACTGGAATCCTATTGCAGCAACTAGAAGTTATTCTCCTAATTTTTAATTTAATTTAACAATTTATTTGTTATTTGGTATGGCAAACACTGAATAAATCACACTGAAATCTACACAAATAAAAAATGTAGAAGAATAAACACTGGAAGAATGCTAGCACACTCATAAAATTTACAAAATTATTTTTGGACAAAAGTCCCCGGAAAAACCCAACTCGGCCAACTAGAAATCCAAACAACAAGAAAATCTAGCCAAAATATTGAAGGGAATTACCCTTCTCCCACAAGAAATCTCTGGCATGACTTGCCTTCAGCAAACTGGTCGTCCAAACCTCAACGTGAGACCCTCTGCATTGTATCCCACACGTGTGGCTCGAAATTGCCTCTGATGAAGTCATTTTTCTTAGGTTGTTGAGGAAATCGTCTCTATGGCCTTCTAGGACCTCTGCCTGGCCTCTGGAACTAAGAACAAATTTTCTCATCACCAAATCGTTTTGTTTATTGAAGCTCTTGTGTAGAGCCTCTGCGCTACCTGTTTGGGATAACTCAGCCCTCTTATTATTTCCTCTCCGAATTTGGAAATATTTCCTCCGGATCACTGTCCCTACTCACACTGCTTTGATCACTCTAACTCTCTGTCCAACAACTGACTGTTGCTACTTTGGAAATCAATCTGCCAATGAAATCGAACTGCTGAAGTGATATCCCCATTACCACATCGACCTCCTCTTATAATCCTCCGTTGGAGCATCAACAACCAAGATTAAAACTTAATCAGTCGCTAGGATCATCTCTGGATCAATCCGTGTGAGTTTCTAGACTATTCTTGCCTTGACTTAATTAATAATAATTAATTAACCAGTCTTCCTAAGTTTAGACTTAGGAAACATTAAAAAATTGGTTAATAATCTAATTAAGTCACTTCTAGGAGGAATTTCCATAAACGATTTTTGGGTTCTATAGATCTCATGTATTCTAGCCTTTCCACAAGGTTTCGTGGCTAGAACACATTTGATGCTAGAAAAACTAACATGTGAAAATTTTGAAACCAAAAATCCTATTGCAGCAACTGGAAGTTATTCTCCCAATTTTTAATTTAATTTAACAATTTATTTGTTGTTTGCTATGGAAATACTGAATAAATCACACTACAATCTACACAAATAAAAACTGTGAAAGAATAAACATTAGAAGAAATGCTAGCACACACATAAAATTTACACAATTAATTTTGGACAAATGTCCCCAGAAAAAACCCAACTCAGGAAAATCAATACAACAGATGAGGGTTTTATTTTAGTATGCAGCAGTGAAATCTGAGTATATCTATGGATGCCCCACAGACAATCCAAACAGCAAGAAAATATGGGCAAAATACTGAAGGGAATTACCCTTCTCCCACAAGCAATCTCTGGCATGACTTGCCTTCAACAAATTGGTCGTCCAAACCTCAGCGTGAGCCCCTTTGTGCTGCCTTTGCATTGTCTCCCATATGTGTGGCTCAAAAATATCTCTGATGAAGTCTTTCTACCTCTGGTTGCTGAGGAAATCGTCTCTCGAGCCTTCTAGGACCTTTTCCCAACCTCTGGAACTGAGAATGATTTTTCTCACCACCAAATTGATCTGCTCATTGAAGCTACTGCACAGAGCCTCTATGCTGCCTCTCTAGGGTAACTCGGCCCTCTTGCTGCTGCCTCTTTGGATTTGGAAATATTTCCTCCAAATCACTGTCTGTGCCCCTCACACTGCTTCAATCTCTCTGACCCTCTCTCTGACAATTGACTATTGATACTCTAGAAATCAATCTGCTAATGAAATCAAACTGTTGAAGGGATATCCCCATCACCACATCAACCTCCTCTTATAATCCTTTGTTGGAGCACCAACGACCAAGATTAAAACTTAATCAATGGCTAGGATCATCTCTGGATCAATCCATGTGTGTTTGTAGACTATTCTCGCCTTGAAGTAATTAATATTGATTAATTAGCCAGTTTTCCTAAGTTTAGACTTAGGAAACATTAAAAAATTGTACATAAATGTATTTCGGATTAATCTGGTTCAATCCTAATGAAGTGATTAATCTGAAAGACATTTATCTACATTATGGATCACAAAAGTCTTAGATCTAACATTAAAAAATTGGTTAATAACCTAATTAAGTCACTTTTAGGTGGAATTTCCAGAAAAGATTTATGGGTTCTTGAGATCTCATGTATTCTAGCCTCTCCACAATGTTTTGTGGCTAGAACACACTCGATGCTACAAAAATTAACACTCGTAGCAACAAATTGTTTCTGCATCATCTCCTGTCATGTTGCTGATGTCTGGCTGCTGCTGCCCATCAATCAATGCACAACTATGATATGTTGCATCAGTGCTGCTACTGACACTGTTGAACTGCTGCCAACAATGCATCTGCACTGCAACTTTGTTGTTGCTGCTACTGCAACATCTGCAACTGAAAAACATCCAAAACTGAACTAACTATTTTTAGTATGATGCATCTATCACCCGAGTCTTGACTGCTACTAGCAACTGCACTACTGAAAATTTTGCGTTGCTGCTGACTCTGCACTGTGTTGCTCAGCATTTGATTACTACTAGTTTCCTACAACTCGCACTCTGGCATCAACTGCCACTGATCCCTCCTGCTACTAAATATTGTGGGCCCCCGTAGCTAGGTATTGATCCAAGAGGTGGAATCCTCAAGGACCCCGCCCATTTGTAGCTCTCTGGATCTACAATTCCAAGTCACCCCACCTCACTCTTGGAGGTATATCGACAATCATGGCGAAGTTTTCTTCCAACCTGGAGAACAACCTACCAATCTCGGTATGAGTTGCTGCCTGGTCCTCCTCCTCCTTGTCCTTCTTCCTGAGAGGACTAGGTACTGTAGTGACCAAGCTCACCACATCTAAATCACTTGACCTTTGACAGGTATTTCTTCTTCTTCCTTTGCTCCCCCTGTCCCTGACTGGGACCCTTTAATGCGAGGGCCACATTCTCCTCCTTCTTCACTGTCTTCGGTCCGTTGCTACTGCTGCCACTGATGGAGCTCTTTAGAAGATCTCGCCTCAAATCCTCTTGCTACAAGTCAACCCATATTTTTTCCCACTCTGGTAGCTTGTATCTACCCAATATACTTTTCCTCTAAGATGCTATTGAGCACCAACTGCACTAGCTTCGATGCTTGAGGTGCTGCCCCAACAACGAACAACTTATCCCGAACCTCCTAAATCCTAGTGAGGAAAGGGTCTATGCCTTCCCCTTTCTGCATCTGGATGCATCTCAGCTTTTCCTCAAGGTATATCTTTCGCTGCTTAGAAGTACCCTGATATAGCATAGCGAGAGCATCCCACATCTGCTTAGCAGTATCCTTGCCAGCTATATGCGATACAATATGATCCCAAACTCCATCCAAGATCAACCACTTCGCTCGTGCCATCTAATTCTTATACTCTTTCTGTTGATCTACATTCTGGGGAACCACCACTACTGCATCAATATAGGCTTTCAGACCAAATTCATCCAAAAGGAAGGACACCCTTGTCTTCCAGATGACATAGTTGGAAGATCCACCCAACCTGTCCTGATCTCTAAGTCCTATAGTGGCTAGTGAAAATTCGATATCTCAAATCTTATTGCAGCAACTGATATTATTTCTTTTATTTGTTAAATTGATTAACCAAATTATTCGCAGTTTTCTACGGCAAATATCGAAACATATACACTGCAGCCTTCAAAAATAAAATACTGCGGAAAGTAAATGCAAGGAAAAATACTAGCACACATATAACCACAATGACAGTTATTTTTTTACAATCATCCCCAGAAAAAACCCAATGTGGGAAAACCGGTGCAACATATGAGGGTTTCTTTTATTAATCTTAAACACTAATTCATGTACAAGATACCAGATAGCAAAATAGAAGAGGAATCATTGAGAGAAATTTACTGATGAATTTATGACACTCCACAGTGTTTTTCTGACCTCGAAGAGGACCTTCTGCCCTTACGCTAGCCTCACTGCGTCACCCTTTGCGCAGTGCCCACATCACTCCTCTGCGTTGGTGATATGCGTCCCTCCTATGCGCTGCCGCTTCCAGACTTCTCTTGTACTCTCGGAGTATTGCTAATGCCCTCTCTCTCCCACATGCAACTCACCCTCTGATTCAATTTTCTCTTGTCGAACTTCAGCCACTGAGAAAATCGAACTGCTTGGGCAACTGAGTATCTGCACTGGTGTGTTTTTCCAAGTGCCCATCGAGTTCCTTCTTATAATCTCTCATTGAGATATCAACTGCCAATATTAAAACATAATCGATGGCTAAGATTAGCTTGGACTTGATCGTCGTCTTTATCTAGAATATTCTCACTATATTTAATTAATCACATTTCCTAAGTTTATACTTGGGAATACATTAAAAATGATTAATTATTTTAATTAAATCATCTCCAGGTGGAATTTTCCCAAATGATTTCTCCCACACGTGTGGCTCAAAACTACCTCTGATGAAGTCATTCTGCCTCCAGTTGCTAAGGAAATCGTCTCTCTGACCTTCTAGGACCTTTGCTTGGCCTCTGGAATGGAGAACGATTTTTCTCACCACCTAATCGATCTTCTTGCTGAAGCTACTGTGTAGAGCCTCTGCGCTGCCTCTCTAGGATAACTCATCCCTCTTATTGCTACCTCTCCGGATCTAGAAATCTTTCCTCCAGATCACTGTCCCTGCCCCTCACACTGCTTCGATCTCTCCGACTCTCTCTCTGCCAACTGACTGTTGCTACTCTGGAAATGGATCTGCCATTGAAACCGAACTGCTGAAGTGATATCCCCATCACCACATCAACCTCTTCTTATAATCCTCTGTTGGAGCACAAATGGCCAAGATTAAAACTTAATCAATGGCTAGGATCATCTGTGGATTGATTCGTGTGAGTTTCTAGACTATTCTCACCTTGACTTAATTAACATTGGTTAATTAACCAGTTTTCCAAAGTTTAGACTTAGGAAACATTAAAAAATTGGTTAATAATCTAATTATGTCACTTCTAGGCGAAATTTCCAGAAACAATTTCTGGGTTCTGGAGATCTCATGTATTATCTCCTCTCCACAAGATTTTGTGGCTAGAACACATCTGATGCTACAAAAACTAACATGTGAAAATTCTAAAACCAGAATCCTATTACAACAATTGGAAGTTATTCTCCTAATTGTTAATTTAATTTAACAATTTATTTGTCGTTTTCTACGGAAAATACTGAATAAATCACGCTGCAATCTACAAAAATAAAAAATGCAGAAGAATAAATGTTGGAATAAATGCTAGCACACACTCTTAAATTTACAGAATTTTTTTTGGACAAAAGTCCCCGGAAAAACCCAACTCGGGAAAACTAGTGCAGCGGATGAGGGTTTTATTTTATTATCTAGCAGTGAAATCTGAGTACATCTACAAATGCCCAACTAGCAAGCCAAAAAACAAGAAAATCTGGGCAAACTACTGAAGAGAATTACCCTTCTCCCACAAGCTATCTCTGGCATGACTTGCCTTCAACAAACTGGTCGTCCAAACCTCAACGTGAATCCCTCTGCATTTTCTCCCACACATATGGCTTGAAACTTCCTGTGATGAAGTTGTTCTGCCTCTGGCTGCTAAGGAAATTGTCTCTCCAGCCTTCTAGGATCTCTGCCCGGCCTCTAGAACTGAGAACGATTTTTCTCACCGCCAAATCGATCTGCTTGTTGAAGCTACTATGCAGAGCCTTTGTGCTGCCTCTCTGGGATAGCTCGACCCTCTTGTTGCTGCCTCTCAAGATCTAGAAATATTTCCTCCAGATCACTGTCCCTGCCCCTCACACCGCTTCGATCTCTATGAATCTATCTCCTGTAAAGGATTCTTGCTACTCTGGAAATGGATCTGCCAATGAAATCGAACTACTGAAGTGATATCCCCATCACCACATCGACCTCCTCTTATAATCCTCTATTGGAGCACCAATGGCTAAGATTAAAACTTAATCAATGGCTAGGATCATCTCTGGATCGATTCGTGTGAGTTTCTATACTATTCTCGCATTGACTTAATTAACACTGATTAATTAAACAATTTTGAAACATTAAAAAATTGGTTAATAATCTAATTAAGTCACTTCTAGGCAGAATCGCCATAAAAAATTTCCGGGTTCTAGAGATCTCATGTATTTTAGCCTCTCCACAAGGTTTTGTGGCTAGAACACATCTCATGCTACAAAAACTAACAAGGCGTTGGGGTATGTTACACCACCGTCATAAACTTAGAAAGGGAGGGAGGAAGAAAAGAATGTTGGAACCAAGAAATGCAGAAGAATACCATTACACAACCATGGCCCAAAGGTCCTCCACAATTTAACCTTGAAATTCAAACGACAATTAATAGTATCATAATTAAAAGTTGGTAGAAAAACAACTTGTGTAGCATACCTCATTGAGAGGGAAAATTTTAGTCCCCTTATGACCAAGGGGACTAAGATCATAAGGGGACCAACCATGAATTTTCTAATATACCCTGAATTTTCATGAAAGAATACCAGAGTTGACAGTGCATAATATACTTTCAATTAAGTCTTTGGATCCAAATTGGCAAGGCCTGGTCAGGGTAGCATCATAATATCTCTTGAATAAGAAGCGCCATTCCACTTCTATACCACACCACTGTCATAAACTTAGGCAGGGAGGGAGGAAGGAAAAAATGTTGGAACCAAAAAATGCAGAAGAATAGTACTACACAACCATGGCACGAAGCTCCACCAGTTTAACCTTGACATTCAAACCACGATTAATAGAATCATAAGTAGAAAGCTGATAGAAAAACATCTCGTGTAGAAGACCTCATTGAGAGGGCAGGTTTTTGCTACATATATCATAATGAAGTCTCTCGTGATAAAACCAATTACTTCATTCTGCAAGGAATTTTCAAAAGGTAAATTCACAAATAGATGGGAAGAAAATCATAGTTGTTGAAAACTATATTAATATTCCGTCTCAAGTCTTGGAAATGAAGGCAAAATATGGGACTAGGGTCAGCAGGGACCAACCATGAATTTTCTAATATACCTTGAATTTTCATGAAAGAAAACCAGAGTTGAGTCTTGACGGTGCATAATAGACTTTCAATTAAGTCTTTGAAACCAGATTGACAAGGCCTGGTCAGGGTAGCATCACAATATCTCTTGAATAAGAAGCACCATTCCACTCCTATACCACACTTCCATCATAAACTTAGGTAGGGATGGAGGAAGAAAAAATGTTGGAAGCAAGAAAGGCATAAGAATACTATTACACAGCCATGGGACAAAGGTCCTCCAGTTTAACCTTGAAATTCAAACCACAATTAATAGCATCATAACTAGGAAGCTGATAGTAAAAACACCTTGTGTAGAGGACCTCATTGAGAGGGCACATTTTTTCTCTATATATCAGAATGAAGTCTCTCATGATAAAACCGGAATTTTGGAAAGGTCAAATCACAAGTAGATGCGAAGAAAATCATAGTTGAAAACCATAGCATTATTGCATCTCAAGTCCTGTAAATGAAGGCAATAATATTGGACTAGGGTCATAAGATGACCAACCATGAATTTTCTAATATATCCTAAATTTTGACGAAAGAAAAACCAAAGTTGACAATGCATAATAGACTTTCAATTAAGTCTTTCTATCCAGATTGGCAAGGCTTGGTTAGGGTACCATCACAATATCTCTTGAATAAGAAGCATCGTTCCACTCCTACACAACACCTCAAGTAACTATTAATCTGGAAGAAGGAAGAATCAGTGAAGTCAGCTAACCCACTGAAAAAAATTATAAAACATATTGTAACAAGATGGAGCAACAAGAAGGAAATTACTCATATTCAGCTAACTCAGTTGTTGATTAAAAAACTCTGAAACTCCTAAAAAGAAATCATAAGGAAGACAGCTCTGAGCCCCACACCTTCAAAGAAAGCATTAAAAAGAAGCAAAAAGAAAAAAACTAATTGACCTTGAAAAAGATGAACTATAATAAAAGGATGAAAAGGACAATTCAAAAAATATTGAATCAGAACAAAGAAAAATAAATGGGGAAAGTAGAGTGTCTTTGAAAGTGACAAATTTAGCAGAGACTGAAAATTAAAGTAATAGCCAATAAATAGTAAAAGGCCAATGCAAACATGGGAGAAACCTCCACCCACAAATAATAGATTTAGCATGATTCCGAAGATCAGTATGAAGGGATAAGACAGATAACCATAGTAACCCCTCCTGTTAATTAGAAAGCAACCAACTCTAATGCACTACTAGATGCTTCAAAGATTCAGTTGTAGAAACAATAATTCACTATTAATGCATTACAAACAATATGGACCAAATAACAAGAGAAAATACGAAAATTAAGGAGGTCAAGCTAAATCAGTCCAACACTTAGATTAGACCATGTCCAGTATCACGAAACATGCACACACAATCTGCAATTAATCATTGATCGGAGAAAAATGAGGATTGAATATGAATGAGCCAACCATCAATTCAATGAAGAAACAGTCTAATCGCAGGAGAAAGAAAAACAAATTGTGAGGGGTTCATACAATCCCTACTTCTTGAGAAAAATATGATGAGGGACAAATATCATAAGCTTTCAAGGGAGAATAAATACTCAAAACGCAGATCCAACACTCTAATGATAAGTTAGGCACCAACACAGTCAGAAAGTAAGTATAGTACTGTTTTTCTAGTTTTGTGTTTTACAATTTTGCCCAAGCCAATTCCAACATTTTCAGATCCCTACTTCTTGACAAAAATATGATGAGGGACAAATATCGTAAGCTTGCAAGGAAGAATAAATGCTCAAAACTCAATCCAACACCCTAATGATAAGTCGGGCACCAACACAATCAGAAAGTAAGTATAGTACTGTTTTTCTAGTTTTGTGTTTTACAATTTTTCCCAAGCCAATTCCAACATTTTCAGATCCCTACTTCTTGAGAAAAATATGATGAGGGACAAATATCATAAGCTTGAAAGGAAGAATAAATGCTCAAAACACAATCCAACACCCTAATGATAAGTCAGGCACCAACACAATCAGAAAGTAAGTATAGTACTATTTTTCTAGTTTTGTGTTTTACAATTTTCCCCAAGCCAATTCCAACATTTCAGATACGTATTAGTGACTAACATCATTTGCTAACCTAATTTTACTTTGACATTGACTCAATGTCCTTAGCTTAGGCGTTCTAGGTATTTACAAATAATGCATTACAAACGATATGGACCAAATAGCAAGAGAAAATACAAAAATTAAGGAGGTCAAGCTAAATCAGTCCAACACTTAGATCAGACCATGTCCAGTATCACAAAACATGCACACATAATCTGAAATTAATCAATGAACAGAGAAAAATGAAGATTGAATATCAATGAGCCAACCATCAATTCGATGAAGAAACAATCTAATATAAGGACAAAGAAAAACAAGCACGTGAGAGGTTCATACAATCCCTACTTCTTGAGCAAAATATGACGAGGGACAAATATCATAAGGTTGCAAGGGAGAATAAATGCTCAAAACGCAGATCCAACACCCTAATGATAAGTCAGGCACCAACACAATCAGAAAGTAACTATAGTACTGTTTTTTTTAGTTTTTAGTTTTACAATATTGCCCAAGCCAATTCCAACATTTTCAGATACCCTATTAATAACTAACAACTTTTGCTAAGCTAATTTTACTTCGACATTGACGCAGTGTCCTTATCTTAGATGTTCTAGGTATTTACAATTGACAAGGATGACTGACCAAGACTGACTTGATATAAGTTGAGACAAATGCCATCAAGCTAATAAAACATTCCACTTTTCGACAACAGTTAAAGAAAAATGATAGAAGAAAGGGTCAACATTTCTTCAAACCAAAATTCACTATAAATCTTTTTCTTCTTCAGACTCACTCTCGTACATACATGATCCCTATGGAGTATATCTCATAGAAGAATTCTATGAAGTGCTCAAACCCTTTTGGCATTCACAAGTATGAAAAAATCCACATCGCAAACCCTTTTGCCATTCACAAGTATAAAAAAACTCCGCTTTGCAAACCCTTTTGGCATTCACAAGTATGAGAAAACACCAGATCCAAAAAGGAGAACGGTCAACATTCTTCAAAAGAAACTCACTAGAAATCTTTTTCTTCTTAAATTCACTCTCCTACATGCATTTACCCAAAACCCCTGCTATTCAACTCACAAAATAATTTAATAATTATTATTAAATTATTTTGAATAAGTGGTTATCCAGTGTATTGATGATTATCCCCGGCTGAAGAATTCTCTGCAGTGATCAAAACGTTTTGGCATTCACAAACGTGAGAAAACTCCATATCACAAAGCCAAGGGGCTTAGGAAAAGATAATTAATTTCAAGGAGAATGAAATGGACAAAGGAAACAGAATGAATAGTTAAATCATCCTACGCGATGGCTCATCATTTCAATTCCCCTCCCAGTCCTACAAGCTTTGAATCGTCCTTCAAGGTCAAAAGTTCTATTATGCCTCCCTTGGGTAGGCGAGCCTTATTTCCTCTGCTATTGACCCATTAATGCCCCTTAAGTACCAATGACCATGGCAACTCAACCCATGCCATGCACCCCATGTCGTTGAAACCCTGTCTTATCATCCGGTACTTGTCTTTATCGCATACGCATGGGTTCACAAAGTTTAATGGATGCCCGTGCACCTGCATCTGAATACGGACGAGAAACCATGGATCACATCCAAATAGGCATGAGGAATTTCCTTGCGCCTCCAACTAGTTTCCACCGCATATAAATACATGGTATACACTACAATATAGTGTAAGCAGTTTGAATTGTAAAATTTGAATATGAAAAACCGCTAATTGAAATTTGAAATTTTGATTTTAAAATTCATATTAGCCAACATTTTAAGGGTATCCAAACACCGGTTTCTGATTCGCATCCCATGGATGCTTATGCCTGGGAAAATCTCCCGTGGTTGCTGGTGTATTTTCGTGGTAAGCCCGTGGTCACCATTTCCGCATTGTATCCAGGTAGGTCCTTTGAATTTCTTCATATTATTGTATCCAGGTAGGTCCTTTGAAGAAGAGTTGAATTGTATCTAGGTAGGTCCTTTGAATTTCTTCATATTATTGTGTTCTTTAATGGGATACGAACCCGGGCCAAACTGACTAGGCGATGGCGCTTTCAGATATATAGTTGATCGATCTCACCTTAGTGCTAATCTTGGTGATGGATTGAAATTGTTTGAATCTCTGGAACTCTAGTTTTTCCTTCAGCAGAGCGGCAATTCCACAGTCAAGTCAAATAGTAAGCAGACACAAATAAAACGAATTTGCACCGTTGGATTAAGCAAAGGAGGGTCACGATCTACGGTGGAAAAAACAAAAGGAACTGTTGGAAAGTCAATGTTATTATCACTATAGATATAGATATCATCAACGGTGGCTGAGCCAAGTGTAGGTAAATTCGTTTGAAAAGGTGGAGTGGAATTTTGTTATAAATATCAGTTTAAAAATAGATATGTCTTTCCAGCAATTAAAACGATGGAATGGGTATTGTAAACAATGGGAAATGCTAATTAATTGATCTTGCACTTTGTTAATCGGATTCTATGATTGAAATGAATTTTGGAGATATGTTGTTCTTAAAAAATCAGTTTTGAAGCATATGCATAGAGTGTCAAGGTGAGAATTCTTCTAAAACAGAGAATTATAAAGCAAATTTTCTCCAAGTGCTGATATCACACTTCCATTGATAATGAGACCTTGTAAACTTTTGGGCTTGTTAACTAAGCACATCTTCCTATCAAATCATAGCATTACTAATATATGAATATTTTCCCTTCTGAATTTTATGTTTCAATTATGTGAACTGTACTAGTGTAATTGTCATCTATATCGTTTTAATTTTGGTAAGCCAGGGGAGAATTTGGAAAATGCAAAAAAAACTAAAAAATAACAGTTTGTTGCTTACTTATTTTAAAATGAAAACCTGAGCTAGTCCATTATTTATTTCAAAATAAAAGATCTAAAATTGTTTTCTTCTCATTTAATGGAATATTTTATTATTATAATTTATTTATTTTTTTAAAGTAAATTGAAGTTTCTTTAATATTTATTTTAGGAGTTGTCTAAGGAGACAGACGAATTTCCTAGACCGTCAAAATTGGCTGGAATCTCGGCTATAAAAATTTAAGAAATTTTACAGTAACAAAATCACGATTTTGATGGTGGAAATGGATTCAGCACCATCAAAAAGCTCTAACGCACCCAAAATATTAAAGTTTGATAGTTATAACGTGGATTTACAAAAATTCCGGCCACGTTTTCTTAAAATCTTACGAGAATTTCCATGATTTTAGGGGCAAAAAAGCAATCTAGTTAGACTAAGGCGATATGTTAAAATAAAAATGTAAATTGCTTTCCTTAGATTTAAGAGAATATTCCACTATAATAATTGAATTTGTTTAAAATTTTACTTTTATTTGATTTAATGAATTTTCATTATAAAAAGTTTAGTTTTTAGAATTTTAAACCATTTTAAAGATTAGGTAATTGAAATTAAATTCATACACTTGATAACAAGTAGGGAAAGAAAATATTCTTCCTTGAGGTGCTTAGTATAAAGCTTTGTAATACATTACAAGTTTTTAAATATTAAATTTTAGATGATTACTTATAATAACCTTTCGTAATAAGCTACTCATAATACCTAATAGTTAAAGACTATCAATTTTATTATTACTATTACAATATTTTTTGAACTTTAATGAAAAATGAAATACACTAATTTTAGTTGACCTAGTTAACTTAACTTTTAGGAATAAAGATAATAAATAAGTGCTTTGATGATAGATTTTTCCACTTCTTAATGAAGTAACACCATTCAACCATTCACTATGATACACCAAAATATAATATATAAGTTCTTTAGTGTTATATTTCTCCACCTTTTAATGAAGTAACATTATTAGACCATTTATTGTGATACACTAAAATATAATTATACCACGTAAATGTCGAAAGTTGAATGATACAATTGGGTCTATAAAAAGTTTATTTTTTCCCAAAACAATCATTTAAATATGTAATTAGTAATTGTTTTATGTGCAATAAATTGAAATATTTTGTTATTGAAATTATTAAAATATTTATTTTAAATAATATCTTAATATTATTTAAAATTTATAACATTGACTCTTTTTCAATGATGAAAATAAAATTTCAAAATCTGAAATTATATTATTCAACTCTATTTGTTGGACATTTAGAATTTCTTTCTTATTTTTATGACTTTTTTAGTAATGAGCATGATAAACTAATTTTGAAATATAGTTAGAAATTTCAATATTAAAAAACTACTTGTAAAAATACAATTTCTAGTGGAATTGTAAAACAACCTTTAATTTCTTAAAACTTTAACATATGGGTATTCAGAAAAATCCCATAATACATGCTCTATGATTTAAAATTATTTTATAATTTTCTTGGTTAATTAAATATTTACAATTTTGTTATTCAAATTATCTTGAAGTAATATTTAAATGAAAAAAAAAGAGGGAACCATAAAAAAAAAAGTTTTAAAAGTATTGAAGATTTAAACATATAGATAAATTTACAATATTATAATTGTTTATTTAATTTTAATTTGTTAGTTGATATTGTATATAAATATTTGATATATATAAAAAAATCCCTTTAAATTTGAATTCTAACTATTAAATACATAAAAAAAAAACTTATATATATAATCAATCATACATACATGTATAAATCATATAATCCATTTTAACTCTTGATTTTGTTAGTATGTCATGCTAAATATTATGAATATAATAATATCCACAATTTTATATAGTATAATTTTTTTTGTAGCTTTGGCAAGACTATATCTTCTACATGTCTAATTGACTTCACATCGAGGAGTGCTTTAACAAAGCACCTAATCAATGCGTATCTAAAACCTCCTGCTAAATTTATTTGTATTTACATTTAATTATAGAAAATATTTTAGATAATTAAAATATAAATGTTTAGATACATAAAACATTTTTAAGCAAGATATATGAATATCACTATGTTTATATACATTAATTAAATGTTTGATATTATGTTAATTGTTAATAATACTAGATATTAATTTATTAAAACTAAGTGGATAAGTGGTCTATGGTTACTATATGTAGAGTTCAATAGTTACATTGTGTGTGAAGTCTATGGTTGCTATAGTCTCCCTTCTATCTTTGCATGTTTTGCTTCATATTTTCAGTTAGCATAGTTTGGTTATTGTATGTGCCAAGATACATGGTCTTTTGAGATTCTAGATAAACCAGGTTAGTTATCCTTAGTGTAACCCCTCTAGTGACAAAGATAGGCAAATTTTAAGTTGTTAATTATCATTAGGTGTTATAGAGAGTTTTAGCTTACAAGAAAAGAGGTTCCTTACAACGAAGAGGAGAGAGGAAGAAGAAAATGAGTTTCCTAAGAATGACCTTCCTCCTTTACTCATCCCACTCATCATTCTTCATAGGAAGAGAAACACTATCATATCCAATGTTCTATGGAAGCATAAGGAAAAATGGAAGAATTAGAGAGTTGGTAGAGGGAACGAGAAAAAAATTGGAAAAATGGAAAAATTGAGTAACAAGTCAAGAAAAAGAAATTTTTTTTCCCAAAGGACCATATTTTGGAGGAGGTGAAGTGCACCCAATTTGCTGATACAAGTGGGGAAAATTTCTTTAAGATTGTTGAAACCTATTATTGAAAAAAACCGTGGTGGCTAGGGTCTTGGAAAATATGACAATGCAAGATGAGGCCAACCATCCTTGAGGATGAATACCAAATCCCACGGCTAAAGAGATATTAACCTCAAAGGAATTTGAAGAGAAACTGTAACTATCCCTTATTAATTAAACTAATTTCAATATTTTTTTAATAAGAAGTATTAAAAAATATTAAAAACTACATAGTATTGCTTTATTTTCTCCTAAACCTTTCGTAACTTATGGTTTGCTAACTCACACCTGATACTGATCAAATTATTAACATGAAGTGTTGATCTGTTTGGTTTGAAAGAGTTACCCAATATCAAAGTAGTTATATTTTTAATTTTTGTTTAAAATATCTGTTATAACATATAGCTGTGGTTATAACATATATAAATACATTTAACTTTCATACGTTATAATTTACATTAATAAAAATTCTTGTACATATTGTATCAGTTGAAAATCTTTCAAAGTCTTTCCAAATGAATTCTTCTAAGAAAAAATATATACACCGTGATTACTCTATAGATATAAAAGCGAAAGATGAAGAAAAAATTTTCTTTAATGTGACCTTCCCTGTGGTGTACTGAATCAATTTCAACAAAAAATTATAATTCCAATAACAACAACAAAGATGTACATCACTACAAAAAAAAGTAATCCGTTACATAGTAGTACAAATTCTTTAAAACATATGTGTCAAAGTTTTCACCGGGCACTTCAATCTAAATATCCAAAATCACATAATTAAAAATGGACCACCCAAAGTAATGTAGATGTTGGATATCTATTGCAGTGATTTGTTTTATAGAAGCTATGTTTCTATATTTTCATCTCACTATTAGGAGATTACACCAGCCAATGTTTAGGAAGAACTCTCCTAATCCAAAGGCGAAGCATCCTCTCATTGGACTACTCTCTTTGATCCGGGTGGATTTGGTGGCCACCCGCTATTCCGCAGGACCCCCACCATTGTTCTTTTAGTTTTTTTTCGGTTTCAGTTTCCTTAATTGTAGAACAATTTAATATTTTTGGCAATTTTCTGGGTCGTAAACTTCCGGAGTCATTTTGAGGCCCTGAACGACATTTTTTGGCATCAAACCTTCGGCGAATATGAGTATGTTCCAAACTTGATATTCATTGTTGGGTTTGTAGTCCTTGGATAGATGTTTTTAACGATGCATCATTTGCATCAAACAGAGATAGTATGCCAAAGTTACGACCCTGGGAAATTGATGCACTGATTTACTCTGACGGGGCCCATAGTCTGGCGTTTCATCTCCTAGGGTTAGGTTTTTGGATTTTTAGGGTTTTTCATTGTTTCTAAATAATATATAGGCCTTCAAGCCTCATTGTAACACAAAGTTTAGAGGCTTGTAACTGCCACATCTCTTCTCAGAGATAAGCTACCAACGCCTTAGTTAGTTTGTTTCCATTCTGTCTGTAAGCAAATTTCAGTTCTTTGATATTAATGAAATGAAGTGTTATTTCCGCTGCATATTTTTATTTATGGTTATATATGTATTATTTTGCGTTCCTACATAAATTTGAATCACTCTTGTACCTTTGAGATTATGATAGAATGGGATTAGTGGATCCCATATATAGGACACACAATTAGACGATTCAGCCAATGAATGCAGACTGTAGACCTTTATTAGAATATTAAGTTTTTATTGGAATAGACTATCTTGTACTGGCACGAGAACGTATGGGCATCGGGGACCAGAGAATGGAGAGGATTGAATGACACTTCGACATTCCTCTAGCGACATTTGGTACCATATGCATATACGAAAGATATGTGATACAAAAGATGTGCATATATAGAAGTTGTGTAACTTTCGTATATGAAAATATTTCATATATGCACATGTTTTTTGTATATACGCTTCTTCCGTATATGTGGATATAAAAAAGTTACGCATACACAGTAGATGCACATATACGGAAGTTGCACATATACAAAATATATGCACATATACGAAAGATATGCATATACATATGCACATATACAAAAGATACACATATACTCCTAGTACAACATCAACACCTCCCATAGGAATGGAAAGAATTGGACTATTCAATACATATTCCCCCATCGTTAGCTTGATATTATGGCATTTCCCAGAGCAATTTATAGTTCCTCCATTTGCAACCATCACTTGACATTCTGGTGCTAGGTATAGGAAACAATTTAATTCCTTGGCTACCTTACAATGAATAAAATTATGGGTGCTACGTGAATCAATCAACACTATTGCCTTTTTCTTCTTGATCCGTCCTTCTATCTTGAGAGTTTGAGGAGTGGTAATTCCTGCCAGTGCATTAAATGATATGGTCAGATTCATTTCTTCCTCTTCTAGGGCCGGTTCCCGGTGTATATCCTCTTCTTGTTCATTTTCTTCTTCTTCTTCACAATCTATGTAAAATAATTTATTTTCAGCACACTTATGACCTTTAGTGTATTTTCTATCACAACTGTAGCAAAGCCCTTTTGCTCTTTTTTCTTCCAATTTTTGTGGTGTCAACCTTGTAGGTTGTGGAAATCTAGGTGTAGCAACACTTCCTTCTTTATATAAGTGAGTGGTAGGCTTCCTTGTCGCCATAATTTCACATTCAATTTTTCTTGCCAACCTGAATGCCTTCTCCAATGAATCAAGTTCCAAAACGCAAACTTCATGTTGGATGTTATCCTTTAAATTACCTATGAAGAGATCAATCCTGTGTTCATCTGGAATATCAGTTACACTTATATTCAATTTTTGGAAGTCCTTAATGTGCTGCCCCACTAAACCCTTTTGTTTGAGATTTATCAATTGGCTAAAGAAGGTGTTGCTCTTTGTATCCTTGTAATGTGCTATCATTTCCTCCGTAAAAATTGACCAAGCGGAAATTTTTTTACGGGAGCAAAGCCATCGATACCATACAAATGTATTTTGTTCTAAATGTAAAGTTGCAATGTGCACCTTTTGTGTGTTTTGCACATTATGGAAATCAAATACTTGTTCCATCCATATTATCTGTGTGCCAAGATCCTTTCCGCCAGACTTCCTCATATCCATTTTTGGAATATGGTGGTTCTTCCCGCCAACATTATATTTTATGAAATCACGATTAACATTTATTTTTTTCTCATCATGAGTTTCCTCTACTATCTGTTCACCATTAGGAAACATTTCTTGTATCAACTTTGTCAAACCTTCCATGTCTACTTTTATATCATTCTTCATGTTTTCCATTTTCTTATCGATCTTAGCTTCCATGTCATCCATATTAGATTCCATGCTAGCTTCCATGACATATATCTTAGATTCCATGCCATTCTTCAAACCATCCATCTTAGATCCATGCATTTCTTCAAACCATCCATCTTATTTTCCATGCCTTTCTTCAAAACTTCCATGTCATTTTTTGTTGCTTTTTGCGAGAGCGAAATTTGTTGCACTTGTTCTTGTAATTTTGATATGTCATGTTACCATTCTTCATCTTCATGAGTCATAGTAGAGCCTTCTAAAGGCTTAATGGGTGTTGAATTATTTTTAGAGGCCATTTTAGAATCCAATACTGATATCTATTTTACAATATGCCCTTGGAATCAATTCGACTTGATTTGTAAAACAAGACTTATGCAATTCGGAAAAAAAAAAAAAAAAAAAAAACACACCTTTTACTTGCTTTTGAGGAGCTCGATATTGAAATTGAATTATCTCTATAATTGTGGATCCTCAATATCTGAAATTCATCCCTATAGTAGCCCTCTGAAGCTTCTTTCAAATGCCACATGTATGATCTGATTTGGATTCTTCAAGACAAAGTTATGTTCAATCTCCCACAATGACCCAATTTTGGACTGGTTCAGTAGAGCGAACTTGTACGGCTTGCCATGTGTCACTGTTTCCTCCTTTGGCTCTGCAATTTATAGACCAAAAACTACAGTCCGTGTACTTGCAGCCACTTTTTACAGCATTCAAATCTAATGCTCAGAGAGAGAGCTATGAAGCTTTTCCCACAATCACCTCTTTGAGATGAAATTCAGAAGCCTCAAAAAGCCCTAACTTCCACAGATCATATCTCCGAACATATTGCGAACCAATATTTTAAATTTCGTGCTGATGTTCCTTGGGATTGTGGATTTGCACTCTAAAAATTTCATCTTCTCAACCTTCGTAGAAAAAATTTTATTACGCAAATACCACGATGACCTGTTTAGGTTAAATTCAGGAGCATCCAAAATGGCCTAACTTGCACAGATCATATCTTCAAAAATATTGCGAACCCAGCTCTGAAATTTTGCGACGATGTTCCTCAGGATTTTGGTTTCGCACTCTAAAAATTTCAGATTCTGAACCTTCGTAGAAACAAAATTATAGCAAAAATTTCACGATGACCTGTTTGGAGTAGCGAAACCCTAGAATCTCAAAGCTCTGATACCAAATGTTGTGAAACCAGCTCAAAAAAGAGAAGAAAAGAGACATCAACGCCTTATAAATAAGCCACTTCGAGGGGGAAACCTCCAATACATTACATGAATGAAAAATTCTTGGATGATTCAAATTACAAAACCTCCTTTCTATATATAGGAGTCCATGGGCCACAATGTAATCCTAGCCAACCTAACAATAATAATTTATGGGCACAATAATAACAATATGGGGGTTACAAGGGTACAATAATAACAATAAGGGGGTTACACTAACAACAATAAGAGACTATACTAGTAATATAGGGACCTAACAGTGAGATTATAGCCTTTGGTAGCTTTTTTTCTAGATCAACTATGAACATTATAGAACATGCAAACATCCATATTTGAGTTCTGCATTATATTTCCCTAGTGCATTTCCTATGTTTTGAGTGTATCCTCATTACAATAGTGTAGGGAGGTAGGGGAGCTTTACCCAAATTGGGACGATGAAGAGAATGTCACTTTCGAGGTTGAGGTTAAGATTCCATCTATTTAAGTATATCCCTTATGCTTCCATGATATAAGGATAACTTTTGAACATTAATTCCATGCCTTCACCTTCTTCCCAGTCTCCTTCTCAACTAATTCCTTGAATTCAACAAATTTTGAGAAAACTTGATCCTTCTTCCACATGAATAAGATCTAGCATTTTCTAGAGAAATAATCAATAAAAATTACACAATACTTATGTTTTGTTTTGGAGGCTATAGAAAAGGGTCCACAAACATGAGAGTGGAGTTGCTCCAAGATTGCATTTTCTCTATTATCTCGGCCATGGAAAGTGAATTTGACATATTTTCTCAATGTGCAACCTTTTCAGACATCCTTCTAGTCAAGGGAGCATTTAGGAAGATTCATGGTAATTTTCTACATGATTTTTAAGGCAACATGGTGTAGATGACCCAATCTCGTGTGCCAAAGTTCTAAAACATCTCGAATCTGCACTTTTTTTTCCTTATTGTACAATGTCGCACAATATCCCACCTCAATTTTGTATAGGTTCTTGACTCGAAGTCTAATCCGCCTCACCTTCCCTTTAGCTATGTTCCTTAGAAAGGATTTCCATTTACTAAAAAATAACATCACAGCCTTTATCCTCGAATACTACTACATAGATCAGGTTCTCCTTGGGCCCATGTACAAACATAACATCTTTGATGTGAAGAGGGGAGGCTTTGTCCCTCTCAAAGGTGACAATACCAATTCATGTAGAATTGTACCTCTCATCATCCCCCAACTCAATATGCATCTAGAGATCCTTCTCCTCCAGGCCACTTAAAAACTCCTTGCACGTTGTCATATGGAATAGGGCACCAAAATCAAGGTACCAAACACTTCCCATAGCATTGTTGGTCATGCATGTTATTATGGTGAAGTCTAATTCGAATTTTGAAGCCAACTCTTCACCTCCAGCTCCTCCTGAAGGCTTCTTTTGTTAGACTTCTTGTGTGTACATTTTGTCGCATAGTGCTTGTATTCGTCGCAGTGGAATCATTTTATCTTGCTCAAGTCTTTATCTTGCCATTATTTTCACTAGATTTAGGCTTTCTTTGGGTCTTCTTTCCTTTTCCCTTCTTCCCCTTCTGAGCCAATGAAACATTCTCTTCATCCTCTGCTCGAGATGATACTCCATCTTTGGTATTTCTCTTGAACTCTTCTTGAACCAAATCGTACCACAAAATTTCCCAATTTGGTAATTTTTCACTTCCATTCATAGTCGTGGTAGTTGTGATCGGATTTTGGAAGGCCTTTGATATGTGCATATCTTTTGTATATGCACAACTTCCGTATATGTGTATATCTTCTATATATGTGAAACTTTCGTATATGTGCATATATTTTGTATATGCACAACTTCCGTATATGTGTATCTTCCATATATGTGCAGCTTCCGTATATATAGAAGTTGAAAATATATAGAAGCTACACATATACAGAAGATATGCATATACAGAAGATACACATATACATATGTTGTGTATATACGAAAGATGTGCATATACAGAAGATATGCATATACATAAGATACACATATACATATGTTGTGTATATACGAAAGATGTGCATATACAGAAGTTGCGCATATAGAAAATATGTGTGCAGATACAAAAGTTGCGCAATATACAGAAATTGCATATATATGGAAGATATGCGCATATATGGAAGATATGTGAATATACAAAATATGTGCACATATACGGAAGTTGTTCATATATGCATATATGTGTATATTTCATATATGCATAGATTATGTATATGCACAACTTTCGTATATGCGTATCTTTCGTATATGTGCATATATTTTGTATATGCACAACTTCCGTATATGTGCATCTACTGTATATGCGCAAATTTTTGATACCCACATATACGGAAGAAGCGTATATACAAAATTTGTGTACATGCAACAAACATATGCATATGAAAAATATTTACATATAGAGAAGTCATTCAACTTCTATATATGCACATATTATGTATATATAGCACCCACCGTTGGAGGAATGTCGAGGTGACGTTCAATCCTCTCCATTCTCTGGTCTACGATGCCCATACGGTGCTCGTGCGAGTCGAATATAGTCTATGTGAGTAAACAATTAATATTCTAATAAAGCTCTACAGTCTCCATGGATTGGTTGAATCGTCTAATTGTGTGTCCTAAATCAAGGATCTAATAAGCCCATTCTATCAGAATCTCAGTGTACAAGAGTGATTCGAATTTATGTAGGAACACAAAATAATACACATATAACCATAAATACAAATATGCAGTGAAAATAACATTTCATTTTATTAATATCAAATAACTGAAATTTGTTTATAGACAAAATAGAAATAAACTAGATAGGGCGTTGGTAGCTTATCTTTGAGAAGAGATGTGGCAGGTACAGGCCTCTGAACTCTATGTTACAATGAGGCTCGAAGGCCTATATATTATTTAGAAACAATGGAAAACCCTAAACATCCAAAAACCTAACCCTAGGAGATGAAACACCAGAATATGGGCCCCGTCGGGGTAAATTGGTACATCAATTTCCCAGGGTCGTAACTTTGGCATATTATCTCCGTTTGATGCAAATGATACATTGTTAAAAACATCTATCCGAGGACTACAAATGCTAACAATGAATATCAAGTTTGGAACATACTCATATTCGCCGAAGGTTTGATGCCAGAAAAGTCGTTCAGGGCCTCAAAATGGCTCCGAAATTTTAGGACCCAGAAAACTACCAAAAATATTAAGTTGTTCTACAATTAAGGAAACTGAAAACTGAAAAACTGAAAGAAACAATGGTGGGGTCCCAAGTGGAATAGCAGGTGGCCACCAATATCCACCTGGATCAAAGAGAGTAGTTTAAGGAGAGGATGCTTCTCCCCTGGATTAGGAGAGTTCTTCCTAAATATTGGTTGGTGTAATCTCCCAATAGTGAGATGAAAATATAGAAACATACCTTCTATAAAATAAATCATTGCAATAGATATCCAACATCTACATTACTTTGGGAGATCCATTTTTTATTATGTGATTTCGGATATTTAGATTGAAGTGCCCGACGAAAACTTTGACACATATGATTTTAAGAATTTGTACTACTATGTAACATATTACTTTTTTTTTTTTGCAGTGGTGCACATCTTTCTTGTTGTTATTGGAATAAAAAAAAAAATTGTTGAAATTGATTCAGTACGCCACAGGGAAGGTCACATTAAAGAAAATTATGTCTCCATATTTCACTATTATATCTATAGAATAATCACAGTGTATACAAAGTTTCTTAGAATATTTCCTCTGGAAAGTCTTTGAAAGATTTGCAACAGATACAATATTTACAAGAATTTTTATTAATGTAAATTATAATGTATTCAAAAGTTAAATGTATTTACATATGTTATAAGAGATATATGTTATAACATATATTTTAAACAAAAAGTAAAAATATAACTACTTTTATATTGGGTAACTCTTTCAAACCAAACAGATCAACACTTCATGTTAATAATTTGATCAGTAGCAGGTGTGAGTTAGCAAGCCATAAATTACAAAAGGTTTAAGAGAAAATAAAGCAATATTATGTAGTTATTAATATTTTCTAATACGTATTATTTAAAAAAATATTTAAATTAGTTTAATTAAGATGGGATAGTTACACTTTCTCTTCAACTTCCTTTGAGGTTAGTATCTCTTTAGCCTTGGGAGTTGGTCTTCATCATCAAGGATGGTTGGCCTTAGCTTGCACTGTCAGTTTTTTGAACACCCTACCCACCATGGTTTTTTTCAATAATAGGATTCAACAATCTTAAAGAATTTTTTCCCACTTGCATCACCAAATTGGGTGCACTTCACCTCCTCCAAAATATGGTCCTTTGGAAAAAAGTCTCTTTTTCTTGACTTGTTACTCAATTTTTCCAATTTTTTTCTCTTTCCCTCTACCAAATCTCTAATTCTTCCATTTGTCCTTATGCTTCCATAGAACACTCGCTATGATAGTGTTTCTCTTCCTATGAAGAATGATGAGTGGGATAAGTAAAGGAGGAAGGTCATTCTTAGAAACTCATTTTCTTCTTCCTCTCTCCTCTCCGTTGTAGGGGACCTCTTTTCTTGTAAGCTAAAACTCTCTATAACACGCAATGATAACAACCCAAAATTTCCCTATCTTTGTCACTAGAGGGGTTACACTAAGCATAACTAACCCTTTATTTGAAATCTCAAAAGACCACGTATCTTGGCACATCCAATAACCAAACTATGATAATTGAAGATATGAAGCAAAACATCCAAAGATAGAAGGAGGACTATAGCAACCATGGACCTCACACACAATGTAACTATTGAACTCTACATATAGTAACCATAGGCCTCTTATCCACTTATTTTTAATCAATTAATATATAGTATTATTAAAAATTAACATAATATCAAACATTTAATTAATGTATATAAACATAGTGATATTCATATATCTTGCTTAAAAATATTTTATGTATCTAAACATTTATATTTTAATTATCTAAAATATTTTCTATAATTAAATGTAAATACAAATAAATTTAGTAGGAGGTTTTAGATACGCATTGATTAGGTGCTTTGTTAAAGCACTCCTTGATGTGAAGTCAATTAGACATGTAGAGGATATAATCTTGCCAAAGTTACAAAAAAAATTTAAACTATATAAAATTATGGATATTATTATATTCATAATATTTAGCATGACATACTAACAAAATCAAGAGTTATAATGGATTATATCATTTATACATATATGTATGATTGATTATATATATAAGTTTCTTTTTTTATGTATTTAATAGTCAGAATTCAAATTTAAAGGAGTTTTTTTTTATATATATATCAAATATTTATATACAATATCAACTAACAAATTAAAAGTAAATAAACAATTATAATATTGTAAATTTATCTATATGTTTAAATCTTCAATACTTTTAAAACTTGTTTTTTTAATTGTTCTATCCTTTTTTTTTCATTTAAATATTACTTCAAGATAATTTGAATATCAAAATTGTAAATATTTAATTAACCAAGAAAATTATAAAATAATTTTAAATCATAGAGCATGTATTATGGGATTTTTTTGAATACCCACATGTTAAAGTTTTAAGAAATTAAAGGTTGTTTTACAATTCCACTAGAAATTGTGTTTTTACAGGTAGTTTTTTAATATTGAAATTTCTAACCATATTTCAAAATTAGTTTATCATGCTCATTACTAAAAAAATCATGAAAATAAGAAAGAAATTCTAAATGTCCAACAAATAGAGTTGAATAATATAATTTCAGATTTTGAAATTTGATTTTCATCATTGAAAAAGAGTCAATGTTATAAATTTTAAATAATATTAAGATATTATTTAAAATAAATATTTTAATAATTTCAATAACAAAATATTTCAATTTATTGCACATAAAACAATTGCTAATTACATATTTAAATGATTGTTTTTGGAAAAAATAAACTTTTTATAGACCCAATTATATCATTCAACTTTTGACATTTACGTGGGATAATTATATTTTAGTGTATCACAATAAATGGTCTAATAATGTTACTTCATTAAAAGGTGGAGAAATATAACACTAAAGAACTTATATATTATATTTTGGTGTATCATAGTGAATGGTTGAATGGTGTTACTTCATTAAGAAGTGGAAAAATCTATCATCAAAGCACTTATTTATTATCTTTATTCCTAGAAGTTAAGTTAACTAGGTCAACTAAAATTAGTCTATTTCATTTGTCATTAAAGTTCAAAAAATATTGTAATAGTAATAATAAAATTGATAGTCTTTAACTATTAGGTATTATGAGTAGCTTATTACGAAAGGTTATTATAAGTAATCATCTGAAATTTCTAACCATATTTCAAAATTAGTTTATCATGCTCATTACTAAAAAAATCATAAAAATAAGAAAGAAATTCTAAATGTCCAACAAATAGAGTTGAATAATATAATTTCAGATTTTGAAATTTTATTTTCATCATTAAAAAAGAGTCAATGTTATAAATTTTAAATAATATTAAGATATTATTTAAAATAAATATTTTAATAATTTCAATAACAAAATATTTCAATTTATTGCACATAAAACAATTGCTAATTACATATTTAAATGATTGTTTTGGGAAAAAATAAACTTTTTATAAACCGAATTATATCATTCAACTTTTGACATTTACGTGTATCACAATAAATGGTCTAATAATGTTACTTCATTAAAAGGTGGAGAAATATAACACTAAAGAACTTATATATTATATTTTGGTGTATCATAGTGAATGGTTGAATGGTGTTACTTCATTAAGAAGTGGAAAAATCTATCATCAAAGCACTTATTTATTATCTTTATTCCTAGAAGTTAAGTTAACTAGGTCAACTGAAATTAGTCTATTTCATTTGTCATTAAATTTCAAAAAATATGTAATAGTAATAATACAATTGATAGTCTTTAACTATTAGGTATTATGAGTAGCTTATTACGAAAGGTTATTATAAGTAATCATTTGAAATTTAATATTTAAAAACTTGTAATGTATTACAAGGCTTTATACTAAGCACCTCAAGGAAGAATATTTTCTTTCCCTACTTGTTATCAAGTGTATGAATTTAATTTCAATTATCTAATCTTTAAAATGGTGTAAAATTCTAAAAACTAAAATTTTTATAATGAAAATTCATTAAATCAAATAAAAGTAAAATTTTAAACAAATTCAATTATTATAGTGGAATATTCTCTTAAATCTAAGGAAAGCAATTTACATTTTTATTTTAACATAATGCCTTAGTCTAACTAGACTGATTTTTCGCCCTAAAACTCATGGAAATTCTGGTAAGATTTTAAGAAAACCTGGCAGGAATTTTTGTAAATCCATGTTATAACTATCAAACTTTAATATTCTGGGTGCCTTAGAGCTTTTTGATGGTGCTGAATCCATTTCCACCATCAAAATCAGGAATTTTTGTAAATCCATGTTATAACTATCAAACTTTAATATTCTGGGTGCCTTAGAGCTTTTTGATGGTGCTGAATCCATTTCCACCATCAAAATCATGACTCTGTTACTGTAAAATTTCTTAAATTTTTATAGCCGAGATTCCGTCCAGGCAATTCATCCGTCTCCTTAAACAACTCCTAAAATAAATATTAAAGAAACTTCAATTTACTTTAAAAAAAAATTAAATTGTAATAATAAAATATTCCATTAAATGAGAAGAAAACAATTTTAGATCTTTTATTTTGAAATAAATAATGGACTAGCTTAGGTTTTCATTTTAAAATAAGTAAGCAACAAACTGTTATTTTTTAGTTTTTTTTGCATTTTCCAAATTCTCACCTGACTTACCAAAATTAAAGCGATGTAGATGGCAATTACACTAGTACAGTTCACATAATTGGAACATAAAATTTAAAAGGAAAATATTCATATATTAATAATGCTATCATTTGATGGGAAAATGTGCTTAGTTAACAAGCCCAAAAGTTTACAAGCTCTCATTATCAATGGAAGTGTACTATCGGCACTTGGAGAAAATTTGCTTTATAATTCTCTGTTTAAGAAGAATTCTCGCATATGCTTTAACACTGTTTTTTTAACAACAACAAATCTCCAAAATCCATTTCAATCATAGGATCCGATTAACAAAGTGCAAGATCAATTAATTAGCGTTTCCCATTGTTTACAATACCCATTCCATCGTTTTAATAGTGGGAAAAACATATCTATTTTTAAACTGATATTTATAACAAAATTCTACTCCACCTTTTCAAACGAATTTACCTACACTTGGCTCAGCCAACGTTGATGATATTTATATCTACAGTGATAATAACATTGACTTTCCAACAGTTCCTTTTGTTTTTTCCACCGTAGATCGTGACCGTCCTTTGCTTAATCCAACGGTGCAAATTCGTTTTAGTTGTATCCGCTTCCTATTTGAATTGACACTGCTGAAGGCAAAACTGGAGTTCCAGAGATTCAAACAATCTCGATCCATCACCAAGATTAGCATTAAGGTGAGATCGATCAACTATATATCTGAAAGCGCCATCGCCTAGTCAGTTTGGCCCGAGTTCATATCCCATTAAAGAACACAATAATATGAAGAAATTCAAAGGACCTACCTGGATACAATTCAGCTCTTCTTCATTGGAATTTGATGCGGAAATGGTGACCACGGGCTTACCAAGAAAATACACAAGAAACCACGGGAGATTTTCCTAGGCATAAGCATCCATGGGATGCGAATCAGAAACCGGTGTTTGGATACCCTTAAAATGTTGGCTAATATGAATTTTAAAATTCAAAATTTCAAATTTCAATTCGCGGTTTTTCATATTCAAATTTTACAAGTCAAACTGCGTACACTGTATTGTAGCGTATACCATGTATTTATATGCAGTGGAAACTAGGCGGAGGCACAAGGAAATTCCTCATGCCTATTGGGATGCGATCCATGGTTTCTCGTCCCTATTCGGATGCAGGGGCATGGGCATCTATTAAACTTTGTTAACCCATGCGTATGCGATAAAGACAAGTACTGGATGATAAGACAGGGTTTCAACGACATGGGTGCATGGCATGGGTTGAGTTGCCATGGTCATTGGTACTTAAGGGGCATTAATGGATCATAGCAGAGGAAATAAGGCTCACCATGTTGAGTATCAGTTTAGAGGTCCTACTTATTATCGAACTCGACCTCCGTACTAGAAACAAAAACAGAGCCTAAGTACCACATGGCCTGTCCAAGTCAAACAATCCAATTTATTTTTTCGTTAAAACTGCTTGTTACATTAATCTACTCGATATGCTCGCTCACTTCATACACTAGATTTTTTCAACTTTCCTTCACCACCAAATAACAACAGTATAACTCAATCTAACCCGCTCAAGATCATGGATTTGCTTTAAAAGGTATTTCATTTCAGTGTGAATAGAAGACGACGCAGAAGTACTTGGTTAACCAAACTAATTCTGTTGATAACTCATGATTTTAATTTAACTTGATTTTAAAATAGGAGTATTTTTTTTAAAATTGGAAAATTTAAGAGAGGGAAAATTAATACTGGTAAAAATTATGATTTGTGAGTAGATACAATATGATTTACATATAGTCAAGTAAAATTATCACTTCACACAATATGATTTATCAAGTAAAATTATCACTTGAAATAACAAACCTGTGGGCAAGCTTCTATACTGATGTGATGTAGATATGTGTAAATTTTATATTATTTTTATTTATTTTAAAAGCTAATTTTAAATAAATAAATAAATAAATATTAATTAATTAATTAATTATATGAGTTTTATTTTATTAGAAGTGAAAGCACAAAAGTCTCATAGTACTTCTATACATTTTATGGATGATAAACTAGGTAAACCATAAGCCTTAGCCAACAACAATTTAAAAAAACTTTACATATGCTTCTAAACCACTTAAATAATAAGAACTCGACCAACTAAACAATCCGTTATATATAATTTTAATTTTATAATTTTAATATACATATACTATTTTTTAGAATATTATAATGGATTTTCCCCTATCGAGAGCCTAGTTATGGCTAGGCTTCTGTTGTACAAGCATAAGATCAATAGTATAGGAGACCATAGACTTCCCAAGCTAGCTTTAAATTCCAGCCAAAATCACCTAAGGCTTAAACAAGGTTGGTATAAAGACACCAGGACCTGGTTAAACTATTGGGAGATCGACGAGAATGTTGCATTGCAAAACATCAATAACATTAAAAAAATTATCACTTCTAAGTTCAAAGAAAAAAAGTGGTGTGAGAAAGATCTAGCAGCTAAAAGAAAATTAAGGTATTATAAGGAGGTCATCAACCCCACCTTAGAAGATCAAAGGTATCTCTATGTTTTAACTAGCTTAAAGAAGAAAATTAATATAGCCAAGATTAGAACGAACTCTCATGAGCTCCATTCATAGTGAAATAGGTCGTTGGACAATTCCTAAAACACCATGGATGGAAAGGATTTGCCATCTCTGTGAGAATATGAACATCGAGGATGAAAATCACTTCCTCTTAGAGTGCCCCATGTACAACCATATTAGAGCTCAATTTCATAATCTTTGTTGCAATATTGACCTTTCTAGCCTTTTAAGATGTCAAAATAATAGTGAGCTCCAGAGGCTTGTCTCCAAGCTTTTTGAGCATAGGAATAAAATCTTAAATCAAATTAAATAACTCTTTTTTTTAGGTCCTATAGACCAAAGATTAGTCTCAGTGGATGTTAACCATTATCATCATCAATTTTAAAAAATATATAGTTTTTTAAATATAATTTTTTTTCTAGCAATGTGGATAATCCCGAAAACTCCTTAATAAATGATCACCACATGAGTTTAAAAACTATAATTTTTTTTTAATTTTTATTTTATAAAATTAAAATGAATAAATATATAATTAAAATTAATTAAAAAAATAAAATAATTAATTTTTTTCCCAAATTATGTATATCTTCAAAAACTAAAATCAATTAATTTCAAATATTATTTAAATATTTCTTTGTTTCTTAATAAATAACTCTCACATTCTCGGATGCAGGGGATTGATGAGGGTTATACGGCGATGGGCCTATGGGTCGGCGCGTGGCATGGCCACATGGCCACCCACAAGCTACACCGGCGAGCATTTAAGTGCTCTAGTCGTCACCCCGAGCAGCATTCAATACAGTGCAATTGTCGAGGCTGCTACCTCCACCTCAAAATGACGTTCCCCTGCCTCCCGCCTAGTTATGCTCTTTGTCCTCCTGGTTATGCTCTTCGGCCTTTTAGCTCTATGCCTCCCCGATCTCCTCCTCTGCGAAGCTGCTATCCCCCTGAAGTCGCGGAGCCGAGTTCCCGCAAGCCAACAGGGAGACGCTGCAACCTTCGCTGCTGCATTGAATTCCTCCTGGGCCATCACTATTCACAGAGCATCCTCTGTCACTTGAACCTCTCAGCTGCCTCTGGCCTCACCACCACCTCTGAGCTTCCGTCTCTGTGGCACCATCGCCTTGCTTCTTCTTCTGCCCAGAGTGCCCTCCACCCCTACTGCGCCACTATGCCTCGACTCAGGCATCGCATGCGATGCGGGCGTGGCAGCAGCAGAGGTTGCGCTGCTCGTCTGTCGCTTTCCTCCCGGTCTGATTCTTCGTCCTCTTCACTGGAACATTCCTTGGGCAGGTATCCCGCCACTCGAAGTGGACGCGGCCGCTTGGTTGGTCAGCCTAGTCACTCGACTCAGCGTTCTGCCTCAACGCCCTCTCCACCGCCTCTGCCTTGTCTGGTCCCCTCTGTCACCCCGCAGACCTCTAGCTCTGCACAATTTCATTTCCACTGCTCCTAATTAGACCGTCCCCGTGTTGTTGCCACCATTTCAGTTTCCTTTAGGGAGGAGCTTGCTGAGGTTCCCAACCACGATCCGCCCACTTTGTAGAAGCTCCCACACAGTGACTTCGACTCCTCTGTGGATGATAAGGGTCCTCATGACTCTGGCAAGCACAATTCGCACTCGGATAGCAGCAACAGCTCGGGAAATAGCAAGGAAGACAAGGTGCAGAGAAAACACGCTATGGGAACCGATGGTGAGGCCATGAGGCCCCAACGCGCAACACTTGCCACCTAGGACACCGACGATGATGAGTACAGGTGCCTCATTGTAGAAGAAACATCTCCTCTGCCTCATGACATCTAGGCCCCCAGGTTTTTTTTGGTTCACTGCTTTCAATATCTTGGTTCTGTTAAATGTTGCTATCTATGTTCAGCACAGTAAATTTTGTCTGTATAACACTGGTTTCCTCACGCGAGGCAGTGAATCAAACTATCTATGGGCTAGTTTCCCCTACGTGGGCAGCTCCCTTTTTGCTATTTTTTTTCCGAATTATGCCGTTGATTCAAGCTTGAACTGCAAAGCCCTGAGCCTCCATGTAAATTATGTTTCACTAATAGAATTTAATCTTACTTAGAGGAAAAAAAAAAAAAAACTCTCACATATAGACAACTCCCTTTTATAATAGGTCTTTAATTCTACCAATTGTGTAAATATAAACATCTCCCTTTTATAATAACCTCAATTATGTATAACAACGGCATCAAATTGATTTAAAAAAAAATTATTATTTTAGATATATTTTATTTAATTTGCTCTAGCTATTTAATCTAGATTTGAAATGGTTTTTATTTTTATTAATAAAATATATAAATGTTGGTCTCTACCATCTTTTCCTTGATGTTTTTCTTTTGGGTTAATTTTATAAAATAACTAAATCAACAAAATAAATAAATAAATTTAAAAATAACTAAAACATCTAAATTAATTAATTAATTTAAAAATAAATAAAACATCTAAATCAGTTATTGATTTAACAATAACTAAAACATCACGGAAAATAAATTATATTTAATATGAGTTTAAAAAGCCACTAAAGAACATAAAAAGCATTATACGGAAGAATTTATATAGGAGTTGTCTAAAGAGACGGAGGAATTGCCCAAACTGTCAAAATTGTCCCCAGACCCAAAATTTTTTTAAGAAATCTTACAGTAACAGTGTTTGAATCATGATTTTGATGGTGGAAATGGATTCTGCACCATCAAAAACCTTTAGAGCACCCAAAATATTAAAGTTTAATAGGATTTATAAAAATTCCTGCCAGATTTTCTTAAAATCTTACCAAAATTTCTACGGCATTTATATAATTTATCAAAACAACAAAAGAAATTGAGCTTTTATAAAACCGAAGTTGATTGTTTTTTTCCATTTTAAAAAAATAATTACAAGACAAAGTGACCTGGTTACACCTTTAAGATGGCAGGGATTGAACCTTCGACAGAGCAATAGCAGGGATCTGAGCCTTGGAAGCTTACGACCCCGTTCTGAAAATTGGACTCCCCTGTTCCAGAGGCTTTGGCGAAGTCTTTCACCCGCACTATATATCCCGCTTTCCTAAGTGAGACCATGGTCGAAATTCTTCATCCCTCAGCGTGGCATTGTGTAGATTACCCGATTGGCTAATCAGCAATGGAATCAATTTTTGCTCGGCCCTCGACTGGGGAGTCAACTTGTAACCAGCAAACCCTAAACCCTAACATAAAACCCCATGCACCTCTTTCACACACCAATCTACCTCTTCAACAGTAACAATTCCAACAGCCTATGAAGAAGTTGAAAGCTGACAACCTTATGCCCCTGTTTCACAACATTCCAACGTTTCAACAGCAACCCAGGAAGAAGTTGAAAACAGATAATTGAACATCTAAACAAAGATTTTATCAACCCTACTCGTTGCTTTGTTACTGGAAGGGCGCCATCTTCCTGAGGAGTCGATCCTTCGGTATATCCTCAATGACCTGCAACATTCAGTACATACTGATTTCTCTCTCCCTTATTTCCATTAATAGACACACAAATGTCCAACAATGCCATACCAGCAATACATGTATAAACAGAAAAATTCAGAAAGGAAAAAAATACCAAAACAGAAAGAAATAATGAAGACAAATACCATTGAGACAATCTGCAAAATAAAACAGAAATAAATATCCCAATAAAAACCAACGGAAATCTGCAAAATAAAATAAAACGCAGAAAACTCAAATGAATAGTTGCAATTCAAACTAAAAGAAAATGAGCAGCCTGAATAGGCTAAGCGTATAAAATGAAGAACAGTTGCAATTCAAATCAAAAGAAGATGATCAGCATGAGAAAGCTAAGTTGGCAGTGCCGCTACGTGAATGGTCCCACTGTCATTTCCACTCCATCTCAGAAATCAGAAACCTTCTCAAATTCCATCTCAGAAATTGTAATTTTCCAAAACTTACCAGATCCACCTCCAATTCCAATTCACAAGCTGTCACCTAAAAATTGTATAAAGTTGTATGGGGTGATGAGTTACTGGTAACATTTAATGAAAGAGGAAACCCCATTGTTCCAACGGCTACATACAAAAATCTTTTTCCAACCGTTGGTAACAATAATAATTATGCCACACAACTTCAAAATAGTGACCAAAGTGTGGATAATGTCTCTGAAGTTAAAGCAGTGACTAAAGTGTGGATAATGTCTCTAAAGTTATAAGAACAATAATGCCACACAACTCCAAAGGAGTGATTAAAGTGTGGATAATGCCTTTGAAACTCAAATGGCTGGAGTTTTTTTTCCCCAAGATCGAATTTAAAATTTAGTGACCATCAAATTTCACTGATTTATATTTTATAAATTTAAAATTATGAGTAACTTTGCAACTTCTATTGTTATTGGTTTTATTGGCAATCTTGTAGATCATCAGAAGAACAAAAGGATTATTTATTTATTTATTTTATCACAAAGATTGTGTGAGTTATCTCTCCATCAAGGATATCTTCATTGTATGCAGAATCTTATGTACCATTGCAGTGGTGTGTATGATCCTAGGATGAATAACTTTCCTCTTGTTGTTGCAACAACTACATTAAAAGAACTTGAAGGTCGAGGAAGTAAGATTGAGAAAATGAGTCTTACACATTAATCAAATCATTGAAAGAGTTAGTGAATGTTTACAATACTTCAAGCTTTGGAGAATCTATTGATTCTTTACAAAAGTTTGTATATACTAAATTTCCAACAGTAGTGTTGGTACTCATGGTTTTGGTTGTAAAATAAAGACTAGATCTAAAAATGATGTACAAAAGCACCAACATTCTTGTTAGTGTCACGGGAAGAAACTTGCCACATTTTAGCACAAAGGATTTCAACATAAGAAGAAAAGAAGGTTTCTCAAGTATAAATCCAACAATAAGGTACATTGTTTTCTTTGCAAGTCCTTTGGTCATCCACTTGCCCTTCGAAAGACAAAGGTAGTAGAAAAGTTAAAGCATTACGTGCATATCCTAACTATGTCCCTTCAAATTATGATTTCATTGAGTAACCTGATTATTCCTCAAATGAAGAAATCACTCTCTTATGAGACAATTTCAATCTTTGTGATCATTTGAAATGTGAGGACAATGATAACTTGCTTCATGTTTACTATGACTTTCCTAGTTCGTCCCTCTCTATATAATGTAGAAATTATGGTGTAGTTTTGCAACTTCTCATGAAGTTTTAATCAAAATCACAAGGCACAAACTTACTCTATTGATCTGCGGAATTAAATTCACAATTTAGAACATCAATAACAAACATGCAATGAGAAATAACACACATGCACACAATATTTTTTCTAGGGGAAAGAAACTATTAAAAATCCCTTTGCTTACTTGCATTAATCTCATGAATAGAGATGTATTACAATTTCTTTGCTCGACTAAGCACAACCTGCAAGTGAATAATCTATCTCTTTGCTCACTGAGAAGCTCTGACCCAGAATTAGTCAATTTCTGCCTATGCTTGAGCCCCTATTTCCTTATGCAATTCCTTGATAAATTAGGCCCCTATTATTTAGGAATTTCTCCAAACTGGATTGTGCAATTCCCAAGGTTGATCATCAGAGTACATGCAACACTTGTACATTCAAGACTAGTCTACAACTGATGTTACGTTGCCTTGGAATCTCCACCGCAAATGAGGAACTTGAATTCTCTGCATGCACTAACTATTTTGGGTTGATTGATCAATTAACTGGATGATCACTGAGTTTTATTGAAGTCCCACTATACAACTGACCTTCCACTAGTTCCTTCAATAGTTGGAACTAGTTTAACTAAAAACAACTTGAGATCACTGACCTTGAATGCTATAAATTAGAAATCACACATCCTTAACTGAACTCTAACTCCTCCAACTCAAATTTACTAAGTAAACTAGGTGACACAAGCCATGTCACACAAGTTAACTTCATCCAAGTTGTATGTTGATGCAGAAATTCTAATTTTCTTAATTAATCAAGGAGAAATCAAATTGATAATTTCTTGTTGCATTTTTTAACGTATGAGTTGTAATCTCAATTCATTGAATTACATGAGAGTGTTGAAAGCATTCATCCATGGCATACTGAGCAATTTATTACTTTTTCCAATGTTATTTCCTCTCTTCAAGAATACATTAGCCTCCTTTCATCACACTAAAACACATGGTATTATCTACTTAGTCACGCTCTCCATCTATTCACACCTCCTCTTTCTCATGAAAAGTCACAGTGGAAAGAGTAAAAAATGAGAAAATTAAGGCTAGATAGGCCACAAAATATTACAAAGAGAGAATCTCAAGCTCAAACAACAAATCATATCGAGGCAAGTTATAAATTGAATATCTGGAAATTCAAAATTAGTGGTTTGCGTCAAATTCCTATTAGAAAATTACAAAAAATGAAGCAAAACTGCTTAAGACATAGTCAGATATACAAATGACACACCACCCTATTAAGCCAACCCGGAGTAGCATATTTTGAGATGAAGACTTAGCACAGATGCCAGAACTAGAATTTTTTTTCATTTGAACATATGGTTGGCCATAATTAGTTACACAACTAACAACCACATAAGAAAAAGTGGTTGATATACATTGGCATCATTACCTTTTGAAAGGTTGAAAACGGTGCTAATCAACATATACCAACCACTTTTACTTGTGTGGTTGTTTCTAGTTGACAATTGGCATATGTGGAGAAGATTAATAGATCATGGTTGATGGGTTGAACATGGTTAACGATGGTTGACAATGGTTGACCTTGGTTGACTATAGGCAACCATGGTTAACATATGATCGACTATTGGTGACTATGGTAAACCACATTTAACATTATTTAACTATGATATTCTATGGTTGGCCATGTTGACTTTAAGTTAGTGACCATGATTGAGTATCGATGACTCTAAAAGACAATAGTTAGCTATGTTTAACTATAATTGCCTATGGTTTATTATGTTTGACCTTTGTAGATAATGGCTCACCATGGTTCAGTATAATTGAATGTGTTGACCATATTGAACATGTTGAGAATGGGGCAACATAGTTGTCTATCATTGACTATGGTTGATTATGTTCAACATATGTTGGACATATGGTTAATTATAGGTGACCATGTTTGTGCACATTTAACGCTAGTTAATTATGATAGATTATGCTTAACCATATGACTTTAAGTGACCATGTTTATTGTAGCTAACTATGAAAGACTATAGTTGGCTATGTTTGAATATAGTTTCCTACGGTTAATTATGGTTAACCATTACTGATGATGGTTCATCATGGTTCAGTACAATTAAATATGTTGACCTTTTTTAGAATGAGGAAGTGTGGTTATCTATGGTTGATGATGGTTGACTTAGGTTTATTATAGTCAACATATGAATAATTATGAGTTGATATAGTTGACCACATTTGACCATGTTGACTATGGTTCACCATGTTTGGCCATGTTGACCATGCTTGGCCATGTTAAGCCATGTAGACTACATATATATGACCACAATTGACCATAGTTGACTATAGTTTCTTATGAAAGGCTATAATTGACTATGGTTGACAACATTTGACAATGGTGACCAATGTTTCCTTCATGACCGTGATTGACTATGGTTGACTATAGTCAACCTTGGTTAACTATGGTTGATCAAGGTAGACCATGATCAACTATGGCAAACCATGTTGACCATGGATGAACATGGTTGGCTATGTATGACCATGATTGATTATGGTTGACCAAGGATGACCATGTTTGACTGTGGTTGACCATATTTGACCATGTAAAGTATGTATGGTCATATTTGAGCAAGATTAATTATGGTTGTCCATGAAAGGCTATAGTTGGCTATAATTGACAATGGTGACCATGTTACTCATTTAAACCATGGATGTCTATGGTTGACTATGGTTGTCTATGGTTTTCCATGTTGTCTATGGAAGACTATATTGACCATGGGTGACTATGATTAACCTTAGTCAAGACTATGTATGATTATGATTGACCATTTTTTTACTATGGTTGCCATGGATGACCATGGTTCCCTATGTATGACTATGTTTGACCATGATTGACCATGATTGCCCATAAAGAAATACAAAACATACATAAAATACCTTAACACAATGACAAAGGACATACCTTAACACAAATTCCTTGTCACTCATAATTTTCCTAATATTGTTGGATGTTTGAAAGTCCTTCTAGATCATCTACTAGGACAAAAGTTGACTTTGTTATTATAGTCTTTGCATTTTGAGAAGTGAGAAGTAACTTGAAATATTAATATGCAATATTTGTAGTTGTGATTCTTCGAAGAGGTGTAAGTTGAAATTTAACATTTTAGATTATAATTTTTAATTATTATAATTCTTAATTGGATCATTATAATTTTTTAGCCGAGTTAACATTACATTACATTACTTAAAGTTGCATGAATTTACACCATATATAAAGATAAAGATAAAATATAGAGTGCCTCTAAGTGCAAAAATATAAAGATAAAATTTAAATGTTAATTTAATATCGAAAAAATCTAATTTAATATGAATAGAAATTTAAATGAATATTAAATAGGAGATTTGTCAAAGGATATCAAACGTAGTGGTTTGGTGAACAATTTATTTTCAAGTTCAAGTATTTGGAGACATGTTGTAGCTATCTTTTTTGTGGCATTTATGAAATATTGTATCTAGTGTAATAGTGTGAGTAGATCTTTTAAAATTCCCAATTCTTCATAAATTCTTGTTAAAAAAAAAAACACTTAATATTAAATTGTAAATATTAATTTTAGTAAAATTTTAGAGATATTAGTATTAATTTGGAGAAGGAGTTAGAAATACAAGTTTTTGATGTACCTTATGCATCTTCAACATGTAATTTTAATATTTATTAATAAAAATTATAATTTTTCCTTTTTGGAAAAAAGAATTGGAGGATTGAGGAGGAGACGAAATGGCTAGGGTTTTTACTATGATTTTTGTCTTGCCTTTGCCATCAAGCTTCCACTCGAACTTGATGTAAATGAAAATTGTGTACTGGGAGATCAATGTATCCAAAGTAGGTATGAAGAGGATTTTGCAGTTTCTATTATTGTTTTGCACGAGGATTGGATGTTGCCTTGCAACCCAAGATTTTTCGTTGTTGTTGAGTTTACTACTGTGATCTCACTTGGGAGGTTTTGTTTAATATTGTGATATCACTTCAGAGGAAGGGACTCTTCAGGGTCACCCTAGAATTTTCCCACTTTAGTTGTAGATCTGATCCGTCATCTCTCAGATTTGGCTCATGCTTTGGAGGGCCTTTGGTTAAAATGTGCTTTCATGGCTCTTTTGACAGAGCCAGTCAAGAGGTATGCTTTGACATTGAACCCTCGAGCGATGTCCCTATGCTCCTCTGTCATTTTGTTCGTTGATAGGGCTGTGATGTTTATCCCAACCCCATGGCTCCCATATCCTATTTTTCTTGCAGATTCGGTTGAGGAACAATATGGTAAATCAGGTCTGATATGCTTCATCCCAAATATGGTACTAGAACAACATTCAATGAAGCTTTTCCAAACTTTTAGAAAGTCTCCAAGTGCAAAATCATTCCTCTTCGATGTTCAAGATTCATATCTAGTATGGAAGCTGAAAAATAAAGTGCAAAAGAGCTTGAGTTTTCCGTCAAATATTCAAAGTTTGATTTATGAAAAGCAAGTATTTACAAGACATACATCTATTGGCAAGATTATAATATCACTGGTAACTCAACCATTATCATAAATTTGAGATTGTTGGGTGGAAGTAGAAAAGTGGGAAGGTCTTCTCTCCACATAAACATTAATGCATATCCTAGACAAACTAATGGACCTACTTCATTTAAGGATGCACTAAGGATGTACTAAAAGGGAAGAATTTCACTTTATCCCAACAATCTTCTTATTTTCCTGGTCCCAACATGGTGGAGAAAATGGACACGATACAAGTTTTGGAATTTAAATTCCTAGATCTAAAGATTGATTTTGTCGATCTACAACACACAACATTAATATGTGGATTTAATGGCTTTTGGCTTAAACGAGAAGACCTATTTAGTTGGGTGTATTCTTCTTGGACAAAGAAGTGTGATATCTCTTTGTTCTCAAAAATTTTCTATGAGAGAAGTGTGATATCTCTTTGTTCTCAAAAAGTTTCTTCATAGTAAATTTTGACACACAACAAGAAAGGGACAATGCTATCAATGAAGGTTTGTGGTTCTCCGGTAGAGTCCGACTCTTTGTAACCCCCTAGTTTCCAAGCTTTGATGCAACAACTATGGTTGTAACAACAATGACAATGTGGGTAAGGTTACCAAACCTCTCTCTTCCATTCTGGAATCTTCCAGTATTAAAAAAAGAAAAACAACATAATTAAAAAAAAAAGATAAAATTAAAAATTAAAAAATAATTAAAATAATAAAATACTAAAATACAAATAATTAAATATGAGGGGTTTCCGCAGTGCATTATATTAGATATCATTTTTTGGATTCAACTGCGTTAAGTAAGTCATTCATCTATGACCATTTCCATGAGAGCTAGTCGTAACTGACTAATTTCTCATGATTCTTGAATAGTCCACTTAGCATTCATTGCATCGGACTATTCAAGAATCATGAGAAATTAGTCAGTTACGACTAGCTCTCATGGAAATGGTCATAGATGAATGACTTACTTAACACAATTGAATCCCAAAAATGATATCTAATATAATGCACTGCGGAAACCCCTCATACTTAAATACAAAGAGTAAATGAAGCTCTACTTGAATGGTTCATGAGGCACAATACTTGCTAAGGTTTTCAAATGGGGTAGCAAGCTAAGTGGGCTTAATTGTGGGGAAAAATCCACAGTTAAGTGCGCTTGAGCAAGAGGATTTCTGGGATAGGTGACATCTCGAGAAGTCCTAGTTACCGGGTGCAAGCCCCAGAAGTGATGGTTGACTCTATGTGATTCATTTCACTAGTTTCAATCCCACCTCTTCACCCCTGTGAGCATCACCCAATGCAATGAGTGCTAAGTGGACTATTCAAGAATCATGAGAAATTAGTCAGTTACGACTAGGTCTCATGGAAATGGTCATAGATGAATGACTTACTTAATGCAGTTGAATCCCAAAAATGATATCTAATACAAATAATTAAAACTCGGACAATTTAAATTAAAAAATTAAAATTAAAAATAAAATTTAAAAAGAACATTAAAATAATAATTTTAAAACAATAAAAATTTAAATTAAAAAAAAAAAAAAAACTATGAAAAATACAACATTTAAAAAAAAAAAAATCGTTTTTTTTTAAATTAAAAATATAAAATTTTTGAAAAAAAATAAAAAATAAAAAAACACATTTTTTAATTTAATATATATATATATATATAATAAATTAAAAAATTAAATTTTTTTTTAATAATAATAATAATAGATTTAAAAATTGGGTTTTAATGGCCGCCCTAGGGTCGCGGCGCTCGGCCGAGTGCTGCTGCCCTTAGGGCAGCAAGGGTAGATTCCCAAAATCAACCCCAGCCACCCTAGGGGCCGCGTATTGAAATTTGCGACAAGAAACAATAAAATTGGCATCCATAAACAACACACACACTGGTGTGGGATCACATGTCACACAGTGATGGATGCTAGCAACACATTAGTGTGCAACCAATTTTTAAATAAATTGGAAAATTAATTGTTATATCTCATAACAACTTGTAATAGTTAACTAAGTGTGATAGACTTAGTTAGCTAAAGAATTTTGAATTGCGGGTTAAAGGATAGGCATGTAGAGTGATTCTATTATTAACAGGGTCCAGTTGCAGTTGTAGCAATAGTGTAGTGTGAGTGGGATCAATTAACTCACATTAATTGAGTTAAAATCAGTTTAACTAGTTCTAATTGTTTGATGAGCTAGTGGAAGATCAAGTGAATTAAAATAGATTTAATTCACTAGTAGTGACCTACCAAGTAATTGATGATTTACTATTTATAGCTGCATGCATGCTAATTCTAGTGGAGACTAAGTTGAGACAAAGGTTCAAGGCAAGTAAACTATCAGTTGTATTTTTAACAAACTGTCGAGATGCAGTTATATAACCACATGAAGCCCATGATGAATTGCACAGTGAAGGAAGGTTGATTATCTTATTTAATATGGATTAAATCTTGCCTATGGATTGCGTGAGCAAGGCCAGGAGAAGGAGGGGCTGAGAATTGGCTAAGTGTTGGTCAATTTTGCCTAAGAATTGCGAGACATTTTTTAGCAGGATCAGAGTGAGACAATCAGGATAGTGCTGAATTTTCTCAATGTGAGAAAGCATTGTATTGTTTCATGATTCTTTGACTATTTATAATACATGATAGAGGGATTTTGAGCAGGTGCTTTCCCCAAGAACATCTTGTGTTGTGTGATTGATAGTTTCCTTTCTCTTACTTGCATGTGATTGAGCAATCATGTTTTAAATTCCGCAAACATTGTAGAAGGATTCAATATCTTGCTTTAGTACATTGCATGATCATATTGAGTCCATTGATATAATTTCTACATGGTATTATAGCTATGTTAGAGATTTTCTAGACTGCGGGACTCAACCGACGGACGGTGGGAGAGCTCAGCATTCTTGTCGCCCGCCGGCCGAGCCCCGTAGCCCCAGGGTGGCAGCCAAACTCATTTGTTTTTTAAATATTTTTTTGTTTATTTATTTATTTTAATTTATTTCATATTTTTAAATTTATTTATTTTATTTTTATTTATATATATTTTTAAAATTTATATTTAAAATGTTTTTATTTTTTATTATTAAAAAAAAATTAATTTTTAATTTTTTTTTTCAAGTTTTTATTTTTTATTTTAAAAAAAAATTGATTTTTATTATTATTATTTTAATCTAAAATTGTATTTTTCATAAAATTATATTTTTCATATATTTATATATTTTTTGTAATTTTAATTTTCTTTTTAAATTATTATTATTTTTTTTCTTTTTAAATTTTTTTTTTTTTAAATTTAAATTTGTAAATTTAAATTATTTTTATTTAATATTTTCTTTTTTCTTATTTATTTTTTAATTTTTTAATTTTTTTAAAATTTTTATTTTAATTATTTTATTTAATCTTTTTTTTAATCATGTGGTTTATTATTATTATTATTTTATAACTTAAAAAAATGTTTTTCTATTTTAGGTTAATTTTTATTTTGTTTTCTTTAAATTGTGTGTTTTTTTGAATTTTTCCCTTTTGAATTTTATTTTATTTTATTTACTAGTGATATTTTATCTTTAATACCATGCCTAAAAATCATTGGAATTTTATCTTCATGAACATGATATTTTATCTTTAATGTCATCCCTTAGATTTTTAAGGCTTTCTAGAGACAAAATAATAGATTATCTTTAATACCATGCCTAAAATCATTGGAATTTTAAGACTTGATATTTGATCTTTAATGTCATGTTTATCGTTGAAATTTTAAGGTTTTTCAAAGTCATGATATTTTATCTTTAATGTCATTATTAAAAGCTTTTAACAATTTACCCCGAAAAGAAAAAGACATTATTCTATCATCAACACATTCGTTTTCAAGGTGTTTTTTGCACACACAAAATTGACGACGTTATTCCACCGTCAACACTTTTCGTTTTCAGGTTGTTTTTTGCACACACAAAATTGGCGATGTTATTCCACCATCAACACTTTTTGTTTCGAGGGTGTTTTTTCAAGAAAAAAATTGGTTTTTAGCATAATCTTAAAAAATGTTGAAATTTGACCCTAAAAAAATGCATTCTTGAAGACACACTTTTCATTTTTGGGTTGTTTTTTCATGTTTTTTTAGTTCTTTTGGGCTAGAGTACTCGTTTTGAGGTAATAGTTCTCGTTTGATCGATAACTATGTTCAAACACAAATATAACATCAAAGGACAATATTACTTTTGCTAGAATTTGTGTTGAGATGGACCGAAGTAAGGGTCTTCAGATCATCTCCTATTAAAACATGAAAGTTTTGAATGGTCACATGTGCTCAATTATGAAACACGACTTTTAGATGCAAACATTGTTTCCAAACAGGGCATTTGCAAAATTCCTACCCTCAATTAAAAAAGGCTCCAAAAAAGAAAAAAAATGGCAAGGTCCTAAGCAGAGGGCTTGGTAGTTTCGAAATAATACATAAGAGGAAGATGAAGAGCTAGAGGAAGATAATCAAATCCCAGAAGAATGGACTCAAGATAATGGAAGGGAAGAGATCAATAATATTCCAAGAGAAGACATCCAAATGGGGATGGCTTCAAAGGAGATCATTATCTCTAATAAGACGAGTGAGGAAGTGCACTTAGAAAAAGAGGCAGGGGTAATAAAGTGCTCCCATATATCTGAAAGTTCAAATTCGGTCAAAGAAGTTCCTCTAAAAGCATCAGAAAATTACTTGGAAATAATTACATCCACTTCCAACAAAGAGGTTTGGAGAAAAATGGAAAGGAAAATAGGAAAAAGGAGAAAATAAATTATTTGTATCATACTTAACCTCAAAAATTATTCTTGTTGTGTTTTATTTTATTTTCATATATATTTATGATAGTTCTTTAGTTGTTTGGTTGATGTTCATTAAATGTCTGTGGGTATATACAGAATGTAACTTTCTCCTTTTAAAAAAAAATTGAATAAAGTTACAATTTTTTCTTTCGGAAAAAATAAAATAAAAATAAAAATAAAAAATCAAGAAAGAGAGAAAAAAGTAAAATTTTAGAGAAATATTGAATAGTAAAGAGAAAAAAATAAAAATTCAAACTTAAATTAGAATACCAATCATAAAATTATAAAATTGAATGTTGTTATGGTTACTTGGAGTCCTCGAAGGTTAGCAGGGGTTCGGGGCAGGTTCTGGAATCCTTGTGAAATTCAACCGAGTGAGTGGGAAAGAAGTGTTGTTGGGGCTTGTGGGTAGTGTTGAGTTTGCGAAAAGGAACCTCGCAGGGAGGAGTCTAGAGAGTCTGGACTGGATTTCATATCAATTAGGGAGTCTGTGTGGGGGTCTGGTCTTATGTCAGTCGAATTGTCAAGTAAATGTTGGGCCGATTTCCAACTTCAAGGCACCGACTAAGAGAACAAGGGTTCTCAAACTCGTCCAAGATCAGTCCAAGATAGATGGTTATGGAATGGATTATCTCAAGGAAAATGCGTGAGGTGATGGTTATATATGGGTGCATGGTCTTAACAATGATTTTTTCTGCGAAGTCCTTTCAGGTCAGTCTAATTCGCTTTCTCCTCTGCCTCCCGCTCTGTTGGTGATAGCCTCGGAGAGGGCACCGAAGGAACTACAACTGTTGGCATACTTTGATTTTTAAAGAATGAAGGTTGAGGCAGCGGATGGTAGGAGGGGCCGCCGTGGAAGTGGTAACCCGAGCAGAGGGAAAAAGAAGGCCCAGGCTTCCACCATACGTCCTCAAAGGAAAATAGGTAGGAGAACTAGGGAGGAAAATATGCAGAGCCTATTGCACGCTTACAATGTAGGCTCTCCAGCATAGGTGAAAGTGTAAATTTCGAGATGGGAAACAAAATTGAATGCGAGGGAAATATAGGAGTTTATCCAAGCAGAAGTTTGGGAACCCTTGGTAGTACACCCGAGACATACCCGAGGCGGGATGACCTTGTTCAAACAGGTCGTCCAAACCTACTGGATTATGAAAATCCTCTTTGCGAGATCAATGACAGACATGCAACAACAACAAGAAGTACCTCACCAGCCAGGCCATCACCAGCCACTGCAAGAAGAGTCGAGCTTGTCAATCATTCAGAAGGAAATTCAATCAGTCCAAGTGCAACTATTCCACCATAATGTTCGTCTTGGACACATGGAAAAACAATTGTAGAGTATGCAGCAACACAAGATGGTGGGATCGAGTACTAAGGACACAACCCAAGTGGATTCATCCAAAGATTTACTTCTGCAAGTCATGGAGTTTTAGGAAAATTTCAGTTGTTTTGTCTTAATGATTTCGGATATCATTTACATTTACAGTAGAAAGAATAAGTGGATAGTAGACATGGTAGCTTTTAAATCTTGGTTGGACATGATGAAACTATTTAATTTTGGATGGCTTATGATGTTGATCGGTGGCTAAAAGACATGATTTTCTACGGGCAAATTATGGTCACCAAATACATATTTTATAACCTACTTTACATATGATAAATAAAAAAGTATTACCAAACTTAAAAAAATATATTTATAAAAAGTTTTCCATACAACCTATACTGATATTTTAATACTTAATTTTAATATTGTTTATAATTACCTCTTTCTTTTTATCTAATTTTTTAATTTTAAATTTTTTATTAAAAACCATCATCACCTATGAAATATAATAGGTTTTTAAATTAAAAAATATTCAAAATTTTAATTTTAGCTTTCCATTAAAAAAAAAACATAATCATCTAAATAAAAAAACATAATATTTTTTTATTGAAAAATAATTTATTAATAAATAATACATTAAAAACTAATAAAAATGAAGTGTTATTATGTAATATCAAGTTTATTACACACTAAACCAATAATAATTTAATTATAACTAAATAGTCTATACTTATTCTTTTTAAGATATTTTTTTCCCATAACATTAAATGAGTCACATCATGCCCATTTAGTGGCAACGACATTATCTGGTTTTATCATGATTTCTTACAGGGAAAGTAAATAGATGTGTAAAGTTCGAATCACCATATATATAATTGGCGCTGTTTAGCGATTTGAGAGTCTAGAGTGCTGTATCTATTCTTTCGGTTGAGTAACAAAAAGTTATATCAACAATTGTTTCAAAAGGTGTAAAAAGAGGTTACTAGATTTGTTAATTTAGAAAATTTGTATGAGAAAGACATTTGTATATACTTATGACATATGTTTTGCATTTCCAAAAATAACAAGGTCAAGTTTTGAAGATGAAAAGTCATACATTAAATTTCAGCTTTAATTAAAACTAACTATTACCCACACCCTAATTGAAAACCGTAAAAAAAAATATTTATGTTTGTTTTATTGTTTATGCATTTTAATTTAAAATAAAGTTATTGTTTGGTGGTTTTATAAATTATTTCATTTTATGTAAAACAATGTACGTTGCTCATTCTCTTTTTTTTTCACCTTCTAACTTTCATCATAAAATTTAAGTTTTATATTATAATAAATATAAAATATACTTTAAAAAACATTTAAATATGATTCTTCTAAAAAAATTCACGAGTGTTTACCAAATTTATTGTTATTATAATAATTAGCTAATTAACATAATTTTTAATTATTATTTATGTTGTATAGCAATAATATTTTTAAATATGCTTTGGTTATTGTTTAAATATGAATCCATATGAATAAAATTTGGACGATAAAGTAACTAAAAAAACATTTTCTTAATTAAATTTGATTAAAACACACAAATCTCCTCCATCCCATATTATTTCATGCTTCTCGTGATGCTAATAAAGATTGATTAAGTGATGCTAATAAAGATTGATTCATTGAAACTCGCTATCATAATTTTCAGAGAGCATGTATAAAGTATTTATTTGGCGAGATATCATAATTAAAAAATACAATTAAAAAACTTAAATGCATAAAGCTAACTACCTAACTACCCTATGTGGTCAAAAGGTCAAAGCTAACTACTGAACTATCCTATGTGGTCAAAAATATGTAAATCGTGATCACAAGAAAAAAGGTGCAAAAAAGACGCAGATGGGATTTTTAAATTGGAAAAGTTGTATTTTGTAATTGAAATATTGAGACAGTGAAGGAAGGACATATAATTTACCATTTATTTTACCAACTAAATATTTAAAACCATTGTGAAGAAATATTGATTTTCTAGAATGGACAATTTATACTAAGAGGAAACAAGGGATTACTTTTGCCTCATTTTAAGAATTCTATGTTATTTGATTAAGCGAATTAAATCATTTATTTTGCCTATTGATATGATGACAATCAGAATGTATAATGTATTCTTATTTCCATTTATATTCTCTATTGTTGTTGATTATCTCATTTATGAAATTATCTATCCTTGTTGTTTCTGGAAATTGTATCCAAGAAATTTAACAAATTTAAGAAACTTCTTTATTATTGTGCATCAGGTATATCGTATTGATATATGGTTGACCTCTAAATAATCCCAATTTGACTAAAAAATTAAACAACTTTTTCCAAAGTTAACATTATAAATTAATTGATTTATTTTTAAAATATTTTAATTATTTATTTTTTTACGTTTTGATTAGTTGAACCAGTTTGGATCTTATTGTGTAATAATGCTGATGTATTGATGGTTTTTAGTGCATAAAAGTTGTTACAACAATCGTACATTGATTTTAGCAGCGTTACCCAACAAATAATTGGTAAGTAGCACTGGAATTAACTTTCACAGCCTGGATTATTTTTAACTGCGCATCAACGTTGACCTGAATTCCACCCTTACTCTCTGCCTGAGCCCCTTCTTTAGGAATGAAATCCACAACATCATAGCAAATATGTTAGATGATCCAAAAATAAAATATTATCATAGGTTATAAAGTTGGAATAAAATAATTATTAATTTAAGATATTGAATTAATAATTATTATTCTAGAATATTTAATTATTTAATGGAGACATTTAGAATTAGCATATTGTTGTAACAAGATATGACTCTCCAAATGTGTCGTATCTTAGGCTTTTTGTTAGCTAGTTATTTGGAATAGCATTTAATGTAGGTGGACACTTGTTATTTAATAAGTGATCCATAATTAGTGGTAGTTAGGACATTGAGCATATAAATAGCTCATTGCAAGAGTGTTTTAGTTTTTCAGGTGTAAACTCTTGCATAATTCAAAATGTAATTGTTTTTCTGATTAATAAGATTACGTGTCTGAGGACACTTCGACTATTATTGTGGTATCGAAGCTACGGTAATGCTGCAGTGGATATGAGGAGGAGATTCCAGCGCTGCAAGTTCTTCGAAAACTCCATTGAATTGATCAGCAAATGATTGGTATGGAATTTGTCAAGTTTTTTGTTTAAAAGAATAGAAATTTCATTATTGATTTTAGATTTGTAAATTCTACAATCAATTTTATTAAAAAATTTGCAAAACTATGTGACTATCTCGCTAGAAGAGGACACTGATAGGAAGTAGTTGCTGTTGTATATGTATTACTTCTGCTTTTACATAAAACTAGTTATTGCAATACATCCACAATCAATGCACCATTCTCAAATTATAATTCAATGATTACCCTTCTTAGCCATTGTTGCTAACCATGTATACATTCTGGCCATTGACATATACTTGAAAAACCTCGAATCCGGAGATCATCACCAGATCGTAGAAGGTTGCCGTAGTCACAATGTAGATAAAGCTCTCTTCAAATCCGGATTACGGCGATTCATTTTCCAACTGTCTTCTACAGCTACAGCTAGCTCGAAAGACCTGAAAAACGACAAAACAATGCTGTTTGTCCAATAGGTCTTCGAATTGATCGTCTGATGGAGTACCGAAGCAAGATCCTTAGAGCTATGAACTTGGTACAAGTGTTCTTCCTGAATGCATCATTGAACCAGCTTTGAGGAAGTAACGACATTTAAAAAGATATGCGTTGAGCCACTTCTCCAAAGAATATTTTTAAAGGTGTGTTATATGAATTATTTAAATTTTCCTTTTACCTTTTAAAAAAAGAGACTCGTTCACCTTTTTGAGTGACTTGATAACGTGAATTCACTTTAGTAAAGGGACTCCATAAAATTATTTTAAATAGGAGTTTAAAAGAATGCCATTATTTGAAATAGGAGTTTAAAAGAAATTAAAAAGTGGACATTTAAAAGGGTTAGTAAAGTAAATTTTTGTAATGGAGTGATAGGGTATATATTTTTTTATGTAATGTTATTGGAGTAATAAGGATTTTGTAATATTTGTGGAGTAATAGGGTTATTTGTAATTTTTTTGGAGTAATAAGGCGATTTTTTGTAATTTGTTTCTGGAGAAATAAGTGTGACTCAAAGTAATTTTACTTTGGGGGGGGGGTAGCATTTTGTTTTACCAGATTTTGCAAGAGCATCATTGTAAAAGTCAAATTTTGAAAGTTACCTTGTAAATATTTGAGAAATTGACTAGAGCCAAGTGCAAAGCTCAGTCATTTTTCTCCTGTTTCAACGAATATAGGAGGGTCAAGGCCAAGCCTCGATAGATCGTTTTTTGCGTGGCGTGTGTCGTGGTGTGTTTCGTGTGATGAGTTGCTCAATTTTTTGTGCTTGATTATTTTGGTGCACTGCTTCAACACTCCAATGTTGAAATTAATTAATCTGTTCTCTGAAACTGATAAGCTAGAAGGAGTGAAATCTTATAAGACATGGAGACGTCTAATTGAAAGCACTCTTATTTTTAATGAATTATGGCATGACATTTGTGATGGCAACATTAAGCCAAATAAACCAACAGATCCAGCTTCACTTGCAAAATGGGAAATAAAATATGCCAAGGCATTAGCTCTTATAAAAGCTTCAGCTAGTAATGAAATGTACATACACATTGAGAATTCTTCAGATGCATGGGCTGCTTTACATACATTCAAAGATCTCTTTGATACACAACTTGAATCAAAGAATGTTGATCTTCAATTAAAATTGCTTCAACAGAAATTAAATGAAGGCGGTGATGTCCTTGAGTACATTTCACGGCTTAAAAACATTAAGCAAGAAATCATCAATGCTGGCTTTCAAGCTGTTGATGAAAGCTTCTTAACTACAATTTTAATTGCTGGATTGCCATCATCATATACTCATTTTTTGGAAACTTTGCAAGTCACTGGCAAGTTAGAGAAGATCAAATTTGATGAAATGAGTGACATGTTAGCACAATATGATAAAAATTTCAGGAAGAAGAAGCAGATTGGGGAAGATGTCTTCTTCGCCGAAGCCAGTTCAAGCAACTCCTCCGCTGACAGTTCCAGAAACAGAGGAAGAGGTAATTTCAATCCAAATCAAGTAGCTCAAGGTCGTGGTCGCGGTCAACACAGAGGAAACAATTCCAATAGAGGCTCCAATTTAGGCAGAACAACTTTTCAAGGCAGAGGCAACAATAAAAACAGAGGATATCATCAAGGCACATGAAAAAGTCCAGGAAGAGGACAAACTCAAAACAGAGGACAAAGCAGAGGTCGAGGACAGTCTCAAGGCAGAGGACAATCTCAGGGAAGAGGCACCGATTTGAGTCAAATTGCTTGTAGGTGATGTAACAGAGTTGGTCATTATGCAGCAGATTGTAGAACTTCTATTGAGAAAAATTCTAAGTTTCATCCAAACTCAGCACAATTTGCAAATGATGAAGATGATCCTGATAGTTCCGAATATGTCTTCACTAACACAGAAGCAACAGCTTTACAAGTTTCAAGCTTTCTCCGAAGTGATTATGAAGATGCATGGATTATTGATACAGACGCAACTCAACACATGAAATTTCGATGTGACTTCTACTAGAGTTTCAAAGAATGTCATATGAATTCAATCTATCTTGCTGACAAAACCAAACATACTCCTTCAGGAAAAGGTGTAGTTAAAGTTTTTTTACCAGGCATCGGAGGAAGAATGATTTCAAATGTTTGGTATGTCCCAACATTGAAGCAAAATTTGTTGTCCTTAGTCACGATTCCATAAGCAGGACATACAATAATTATGGAAGATGGCTTAGTTAAAATCAACTCAGTCAAACAGAACATGCAAACAATACTCATAGGTTATGAAGATGGAAAACTGTTAAGGATGAAAGGGATAGTTATTCCAAGACATTATGACTTTGCAGGCATAACAAGTACAGATATTTCACCAATCAGATTATGGCATGTCATATATGGCCATCTCAACTTTGACAGTCTCTCTCAGTTACAAAAACAGGGCATGGTTAAAGGACTTCCAACCTTCAAAAGGGAAAATGCAGAGTGTTAATCTTGCATTTTTGGAAAACAACATCGAGAGACTTTTTCTACAAGTTCATGGCGTGCAAATAGGCATTTGCAGTTGGTTCACAGTGATATTTGAGGACCCTTCCCAACTTCACTTGGAAGTTGTAGATATTTCTTACTTTTTATTGACGATTTTAGCAGGATGACTTGGGTATATTTCTTGAAGAAAAAGTTAGAAGAATTTGAAAAGTTCAAAACTTTTCGTCAGCTTATTGAAAATGAAGTAAAGGAGAATATTGGCACTCTTCGAACTAAAAATGGTGGAGAATTCACTTCAAATGAATTCAAAAAGTATTTCATGGATAATGGCATAAAACGACATCTTACCAATGTCTACACTCCGCAACAAAATTGGGTAGTAGAAAGAATGAATCGTACCTTGTTAGAAATGGCGCGATCTATGTTAACTTTAAAAAAGTTAAGTCTTTCATATTAGGCTGAAGCCGTTCATACCGCTGTCTACTCGAGAAACAGATCTCCCATAGCCTCTTTAGATGGAATCACACCTTATGAAGCATGGTTTGGATTCAAACCTCGAGTTAAGCATTTCAGAGTTTCCAGATCAGTCTGTTATGCCTTAGTTCCAAAGGAAAAACGAACTCAGCTTGACGCACAAAGCTTGAAGTGCACAATGATCGAGTATTCCGATGAAAAGAAAGCGTATCGAATTTTTTCGAATGGAAAATTTATTGTAAGCAGAGATGTGATTGTTGATGAAAATGAGAGTAAGAGTGCTGAAGAAGTTGAAAGTCTTCTTCAAAAGTTAGAAACAAAAATTGATAAAAGAAATGGAAATTTACAAAGTCAACCAAATTCACCAAGTTGGTATGAACTTGAATTTCCTTCATCTGACGATGATTCATCCAGTCCATCTTCTTCATCAGTGCCATCCAGGTCTTCTAGCAGTTCATCCAACTCTCCTAGCAGTAGCAGTTCTTCTGACAATGACTCTCCGCCCCTAGAACCTGCGGTTGATCAAAAAACATCAGTTTACATCCACCCTCTTTTTAATGATGGTGATTTTTCACAAGCTCAAACCAGTGAACATCAATTGCCGAAATGGGCAGTTCAACTTTTGAAAGATGTAAGGCCTAATGAACAAAATGAAACAGGAACAAGGGGATCAAAACAAAATGAAGGAAATTTTGCTTTGATAGCAAATGATTTTACTGAACCTTATTCTTATCAAGAGGTAGTAAAACATAAAGCATGGCAACAGGCTATGGTTGATGAATATCAGGCAGTTCAAGACAACAACACTTGGCAACTTGTTGATTGTCCTCAGCATGTTAAACCTATTGGATGCAAATGGGTTTATCAAATTAAGTACAAGCAAAATGGTGATATTGACAAGTATAAAGCAAGACTTGTTGCTAACGGCTTTGCACAGCAGGAAGGGATAGATTATGAGGAAACTTTTGCTCCGACATATAAATGGAACACTATCCACCTCACACTTTCCTTAGCAGCTCAACAAAGATGGAAAGTTCATCAAATGGATGTAAAAAGTGCTTTTCTCAATGGAGATTTACAGGAAGAAGTGTACATGACACAACCACCAGGTTTTGAAATTGACGAACAAGAACATAAAGTCTGCAAACTGATAAAGGCTTTATATGGGTTAAAACAAGCTCCCTGAGCTTGGTATGCCAAAATGGATGAATACCTTCGCAAAGTTGGTTTTCATCGCAGTGACTCTGATGATACCTTGTATGTACGCCAACAAGGTAAAAATCTGGTGATTTTGGTAATGTATGTCGATGATTTGATCATTATAGGCAACAATGATGATCACATTGAATAGGTGAAAAAGGAGTTACATGCAGGTTTTAAGATGACAGATTTGGGACTACTTCACTACTATCTTGGAGTTGAAGTATTCGAACGTCCACATCAGGTCTTCATTTCTCAGAGTAAGTATGTAGCAAAAATTCTTCAGCGATTTGGAATGCAGGATTGCAAGCCTGTCCTTACCCCTATGGAACAAAACTTGAAACTTTGAAAATTTGAAGGGAGGGAAATGGTGAATAGCACTTCTTATCGACAATTGATTGGTAGCTTGATTTATCTGACAACTACTCGACCAAATCTTTCCTATGCCATCAGTATTCTTTCCCGTTTTATGCAATAACCACGAGATAGCCACTGGAATGCAGCTAAAAGAGTTCTTCGTTATATCCAAGGAACAAAAGAATTTGGTCTTCTTTACAAAAAGACTAAAAATTTTGTACTTGGTGGATTTTCAGACGCTGACTTTGCTGGCAGTATTGATGACAGGGCATCAACCTCAGGTTGCTTAATGAACATGGGGTCAACTGCAGTTTCCTGGAGTTGCAAGAAGCAAGCTACAGTGGACACTTCTTCAGCAGAAGCAGAGTACATTTCAGCATGGGAAGCAACATTTGAGATTGTTTGGTTACGTCAAGTTTTACAGGACTTGGAAATTCCTCCAACAGAAGCTACTTTGTTATTCATCGACAATCAGTCAGCAATAAAACTTGCCAAGAATCCAGTTTTTCATTCAAAGACAAAGCATGTGGACACCAAGTATCATCATATCAGATCACTCATTGCAAAGGACGTCATCAAGCCGATTTATTGTCCTTCAGAAGATCAGACCTCCGACATTTTCACGAAACCTCTTGGCAGAATAAAATTTACTAAGTTCAGGGATGAACTTGGTATCTGTTGTAATGTATCTTTGGATCATGGGGGGGAATGTTAGATGATCCAAAAATAAAATATTATCATAGGTTATAAAGTTGGAATAAAATAATTATTAATTTAAGATATTAAATTAATAATTATTATTCTAGAATATTTAATTATTTAATGGAGACATTTAGAATTAGCATATTGTTGTAACAAGATATGACTTTCCAAATGTGTCATATCTTAGGCTTTTTGTTAGCTAGTTATTTGGAATAGCATTTAATGTAAGTGGACACATGTTATTTAATAAGTGATCCATTATTAGTGGTAGTTAGGACATTGAGCATATAAATAGCTCATTGCAAGAGTGTTTTAGTTGTTCAGGTGTAAACTCTTGCATAATTCCAAATGTAATTGTTTTTCTGATTAATAAGATTACGTGTCTGAGGACACTTCGGCTATTAAAATAGTTGTTGCTTATTACTAAGTGATTATCATATGAGAAAGTAAGAGTAGGGTACATGTAGGCAGACTATGCCAAAGAGAATACGTAGATGCCAAGTACCAAATGATGCCCTAAAAAACAATACAATACAAAAATTTTGAGAATTCCAAAAAAGGCACTTAATTTTGAAAATAATCGGTGCATGCTGGCTAGCTGAATTGAACTTGAGCTCAGTTCAAATCGGTGGTTTTCCTTGAACGAATATAAAATTTAGCATCGACCTCTTCTCCCTATCCTGTAGGTGATTCTAGTGGTCGTTCCCACATGGGTCCCACTCATTGCTTTCATACTCTACATATTTAAAGTTCTGGAATCCGATCTAGTTTTCTTGAACATTGTGCCTTTTAGTATTACATTGTAGGCCAACACTCGTCTTGCATTGCCAGTTATGCTTTTGCAATGACACACGAGTAAACTAACCATGAAACATGATCATTCTATGGTGTCAAGAACCTAAGAAGCCACTCCAAACAAAAGAAATTTCATGATAAAATGAGGTTAAAAAATGAAAAATAATGTCATAAATAAAGCCAAGAAATCAATGGAGAGAGCGACTATTGAACACTTTATTTACCTTTGAACTAACTGCACTACATTGTTGTCTCCATATTTTTCCTTTTTTCACAATCGAGGAGTGGCTCATGCTGATATTTGTAAGAGCTACTTTTGTTGCAAATACCAATCTAAAGGCCTTCATTTCCAAACAGTTGTGTGCCTAGCAAAATCTGGTCGTCAACGTGGGAGTGGAGTGCTCCATTATTTTTGGCATGTGGGAGTGGAATTCTCCATTATTTAATGGTAGCTAAACCTTTCCTGTGGATATAACGTGTTGGTAATTCCACACATGAATGCACACAATTCAATTCATTTTCCACTTAGACTATTACTGTGGAAAAATGACATGCATAGATACATAGATACTGTGGACATATGTCACACTTAAATAGAAAATGTAGACAAAAATCCGAGGTCAGTTATTCAAAAGAAAGGCCTATTGGCCTAATTAAGTCTCGTGATTACATGACATTCCTAATAAAAGAGATACTAGTATCCCTCTTACTGGCTATTGAAAATATTTATCTTTTCTACAAATGACTTGCATGAGTGTTAATGCCAAAAAATGTGACGACATCTTAGTTACAGTTTAATGTAGATCTTCGAAATAAGTCAAATCACTTGGAAAACTAATTAATTATTTATGTACTTAATTTTTCATCTAGAACTATGTGAAGGTCGTAATAAGAGCTTCAATTTATTGACCAATCAAATTATATATATATATATATTATAAAATAAAAACTATACATATTCTATTTCTACCATTAATATATGAAAAATGGTTCAATTTTTTTGGTTAACTAACAAATAATAAATAACCAATGCACAACTCACTATTATATGCCATTCCTATCTGCATGTATAAATATAAGAGGGGAAAATAGAAATGTTATCATCTACCTTACTTATTCTCTGCCATTCAAAAATATCTTTGATCTAAATATCATAGTTGGGCATGTTTTATATCACATAGTTGGCCAATAAACTGGTATATGATGAATGGTAGTTAGGATTTCTACTAAGAAAATTAAAAGATAGAGACTAGATGGAAACCCTAAATGCTAAAGGTTTGAATCAAATTTTTTCAACACTTAAAAATTCTATGTTTGGAGTAAATATGAAAGATTATAAACAATGATATTTACCATTTATTGTATACAAGGCTTTGAATACATTGTGAATGGGTGTATTTTTAAGACATTCCTTGCAAAAATATCACTAGTTCAAATTCCTTTGTTGTTAGCTGACTAAAAAAAAGAATGTATTTACCATTTATCATTATGGGTAAATTTGATCTATAACATATTCCATATAGATGTATGGATCTCCTCGTAAATAAATTCCCGTATAAATTCCACACAAAATAAATGCAAGTTCGAAATATCATAACTTGAATAACAACACATAGACTAGATATAAGGCATGCTTACATTTTCTAGCATTATGAAGGAAAGAGGAACAAAGGATTCCACATGTACTTTCTAAAGTCAATATTCCCAAAGGTTATAACTTGAACATGGAATAGAGAGAAAATGCCATGTGCATCAAAATAATTTTGAAAGGAACTCCCAACATAAATACTTATTTCTTTGGGATTAATTGGGGAGTAATGGTACTAGGAAAAGAGAGAGAACTCAAAAAGTGCCCAACAGTTTATTTGTGACATGGATATTTTATTATCTAGGAAACTTTGTTAGTCCAAAATTTGAGACCTTTCCATTGAACTTCTTATCCATTAAGATGTTGTTGGCCTTGATGTCTCTGTGAACAAATTTAACTCAATTGGCTTATGTATATATACAAATCTATAATTTAACAAACCAATTAGTTAATCTTTCCAACCATTCATTGAATAAGATTCCTAGTAATAATGATGGTTCCTTGAGAACTTGAAATGCAAGGAATTTTAAATCGTATGAAAACTCAAAGTGTAGCGTATCGTGCTAATCAACATTGTGTTGTGCATTTTTACTCATATACTAGAATTTAAAAAAAAAAACACCTCCTTTCAAAAAACTAGGAGTTGATACCAAGTTCCAAAGTAACAAAGGGAAATTATGAGTAGAGATGTCAAATTCACCAAAAATGATAGAAAATTCTCAATAAATATTTTCTTTTGCATATTATGTTAGGATGCGAACATAAGTAAATTCACATAAACTATTTCTACAATGAAATGACAACTAACTTGTTGGATTCATTTTTTTACCTATGAATTTCTTCCCTGTAGAATCCAAGGAGATGTACTAGAATTTTGTGTCACATGTGAATGAAGTGAACTCACTCATTCCCAATCTACAAGACCACAAGGTGTAGTGAATAGATCCATTAGCTTAGACGGGTGATGTGTTTTACCTTGGCAGAGGACACTGAGTCGCCTAATGGCCAAGCTTGTTACAGATATAGTAGGAACTCAAATGATGACATTGCTTTTACTTTTTTTAATATACATTCTGATTCATCTAATAATTTATATTATTATGATTTAAATAGTGACTTTATCTCTATTAAAGATATTAAAATGGTACATATTTCCCATCATGCCTCTCAACTTAAAAATGAGATTCATGATCCCGAAACTCACGTTGCTATACTTATTGTTATACAATTTAAACTTCGTAAACAACTTGGATCTCATATTTCATCCCTTCTTTCTCAATACCACTCTCTCACATAACACTCTTTCAATATATTTCATTTTCAAAGTCATAGTTGCAGAAATAAATTCAAGATAAAAAGGATTTAATGGCTCAAAAGAAAATTTGATAAAAAAATCACAAATTCAATAAATGAAGGTAAAAGATAACTCAAGTCTTTCTTAAGGATATTTAGGATAAAATTTGGAAGGATTATTTGGAAAGAAAATTATTGGAATGAGTGAATAAAACGCATTGGATGCATCTGAGATGACTAGAATGTCATTAATTTGGTTTGGCAATGTAATGGGTTAGATGATCATTTACATAAAGTTAATGGTTATCGCCAAAATTGTTTAGATGCATAAATATACATGAACACTAAATTCTTGTGCTCATTGCTCTACAATACCAAGATACTATTAGAAACTCATTCAACTGTATTTTAGAGCTAATAATGGTACTCAAGGGCCCATTAAAGCCATTGCACTTGGCATTCCCATTTTGTTACAAGAAAATAAGGCATTTGTAAATTTGTATAGTTTTAATACTTATGCAAACATTTTAATTGGTTAGGATTTTGTGAACAAACACTTTCCTTGAAGGTTGATCATGGATATGTCAATTTTAATATAAATTGTAAGAAGGGAAACCTCCTAAGTAAAAATGTTTATACCAATAAAGTTTCAAACAATCCTTCAGACGAGGTAGAAGATTTAGTTAAGAGGTTGGCTAATCTACGTAAGGTCATTAGACATATTGATCTACATAGAGAATAAATGGTAAAGTAAATAAAGGAGAAACTTGAAGTAGACTATACCTCAGATTAACCAAAATCTCTTTGGATGAGAGAAAAGTACTTTGTGGATCTTCCTTATAAGAAACATTATCAACCTAAACCTCAAAAGGCTTCTAGTAACAAAATGTCTCCTACTAAATTATATCATTACAAACAATAAATTTTGGAACTATTGGGAAGAAAGTTAATTGAGCCTAATAAGAGCTCTTGGGATGCCTTTTATTTTGTGTAAATAATCATTCTGAGAAAAATCATGAAAAACCTATAATGATAATCAATTACAGAGCTTTCAATGAAGCCTTCATGTCAATTAGATATCATCTTCCAACAAAATAATTTTTATTTTCCAATATAACATTTTCTAATGTATTTAGTAAATTTGACTTCAACGGTGGATTTTGGCAAATTTTCATCAATCCAAAAGATAGACACAAAATAAACATTGTTGTTCATTGTGGACAGTATCAATGGAAATTTATGCCATTTGGGTTGAAAAATTCACCTTCTAAATTCCAAAAGAGGACGGAAGATATTTTTTGTGATATTTATTTTGTTATAGTTTATGTTGATGATTTGTTATCCTTCTATGTTGACATGAAGCGACATAAGAAACACTTGTAGTATGTATATGATCAAGTCTACAAGCATGGGATAACCTTGGGTAAGAAGAACCTAGAGTTTGGAAAATATCTTATTGATTAATTGGGATTAATATTGTCCATGTGATTTATATAATTGCAAGACAATGTGCTTAAAAGTCTAGCAAGACTTCAAAATCATATTCTGGATGGCAGGTAGCTACAAAGGTTCTTAGGATTCCTAAATTATTTTAGATTTTTTTATCAGTGGTGGGATAAATATGTAAAAATTATTTAACAAAGGTTAAAGGTAAATATCCCTTGGAATCATAAAATGACTCAAGTTGTATCGATAGTCATGAAAAAGGTATAAGATCTCTGAAGATTCCACCTTCTAGATTTAAACCTACCATTTATTTTTTGGAAATATGCCTTTGGAGAAGCATGGGGATGAATTTGGTTGCAAAAACATAGAAACCATGAACAATTGTTTATGTATGCATCTGGACATTCAAAGGCCCATAAATTATTATCCCTCATCTCGGAAAGAGATATATGTTGTGAAGAATGGTATAAAAAGATTTATACTTTTCTTGAAGTCAATGTTTCCATGTCAGAACTTATCTACAATATATGAAAGGAATGCTTGCTAACCATAGAATATTTCCCATAAATAATGAGTTTGCAGGAATCCAAAATAAATAATTTATTCTTTATCTTAGTGATGATATTCAAGAAGAGGCTAAGACAAAATTTTGGTTTTGATTCGGGCTAAGACATACATGTAATGATTTAGTCTAGATGCATAGCCAAGACAGATCTCGGTATAAAGTAAATAGCACATAATATGGATATGCATGTCTGCTAGATAATGAATATGATCGGTATCTATTTGGATCCCCGTTGTATCATTGTCTTAGAATCTTGCCTCCAATGGACCCAGATATAATATCACCATCAAGATATGATATCGCGTACACATCCTTTGACGATGAATATAACATGGTGGACCCTACATAATCATGTTTAGTTCACCAATAGTGGAGCCAATTTTTTTTTGTGGATTTATAGATAAACACCCACAATGTACTTGTAGCATCCCTTTTTTGTACCCAAATTTTGTAAAATATAATTAAGCTTCATAATGTTGGATGATTAACATGGATATTTTTGTTATATATATATATATATATATATATATATATATATATATAACCAACACGGAAGCATTGAAACATCACAAAACATTATAACTTTGTTAACATTTGTAAGAGTAGTGATAAATGCATTACATACCATGAAAATTTTATAGGATGTAATGCGTAAGTCCTATCACATCAAACCATATTTTCATTTAATGTGATATAGAGTGGGAGAGTATACCCTTATCCAGGGGAAATGAAATTCTAGAATACATGATATCAACCAAAATATAAAATTTGATATAGATGCCCCCTAAAATAATATATATGTATTTGTTTGAATATAATATAATATTGGCTCTTATATCAAAGCTTCATAATCCAATTATGATTTTTGACAAAGGTGATGGTTATTGTTAATCTCTATCCTTTATTGCCACGAAAAAATACATGGAGTTCATATGTATCATATCTATGAATGTTTTCTGGCATGTGATACACGGTTTGAATCATATCATATGCTTCAAAAATTTACAATCTTGCTAAATGTGAGACCTATCTTGATTTTTATACCTGTAAAAGGCAAGTTATATTTGTTTTTATTTTGGTTAAAAATATTTCTCAAAATTTTAAATAGATTTTATGAAGTTTATTAAAGTTTTGAAAAAACTAAATATTAAATTGAATATTTTGAAAACTAAAAAATATTTTTGATTTTTTAAAATGTAAACTATTTGTTTCTAATTGATTTCTGACTAATTTTATGTGGTTTCAAATTGCATTGTAAGATATAAGAATTATATTAAAAATAAAAAATCTAATTTTTTTTTAATTGCACCAAGTGTGATAATAATGATTGTTATTGCAGACTTTACACAACACAATGCTATGTGGATAGTTGTCCACCATAATTTAAGCAAATAGTTTCATAAAAAATGGATAGTAACATGATGTAAACAAGTGTAATATGAAGTTCATTAAGCTCTTATTATGTTAAATTTTTATATTATTTTTCAATATTATATTAGTTTAAAGTTATATTAAAATATGTTTAAAATTATCAATAGATTATTATTATTATTTAAAATTATTAATCACTTTTTGCATAAGAACAATCACTAACAATGCATATTAAACTTGTTTAGTCTTTGTAAATTTGAGGTAAGTATATCACTCATGTAGAACTATAGAATGACAAAAAAATTGAGTCTATCCCATGATGTATAGTGTTGCAGCATATAAACTTTCTAATACAATTTGGAACTCTAAGAATGAGACACATCTCATCAATCAAAAGTATGTATGCGAAACATACAACGCACAATAAGTAGCCATGTCATGTGAAACTTAAGAATGGATGTGATATTAGTTGAGATTTGAATCATTATGTGCCCACTGGAACTTGTTGGTAGGGAAATTGGGTGGAGTTTTCGCAAATGAAAATGTTTTGTGTAGGGAGGGAGACACTTAATCTTTCCTTTTTGATTTTGAGCATGTTTGGATTATAAGCTTGTTCTTTGTTAAATAAATAATTTAAAAAAAAATGAATAATATTGATATAAATTTGCGAGGCCATAGCGAAATACATGGGCTTACATCTTCAAATTTAAATTTGACCAAAATACCTATACATGTTTAACGATCTACATGAAAGACTAGAATAACTAACAAGAAATAGAATAAAATCATGCTTTCTTGAGTATAAAAGACTTGACAATATGACTAATTGAGCACAGAATTATAAAAAATACATGGTTAATGTTGGCCTCTGACTGCACACAAAGTGGAGAATGAGAAAGGAAGGGAAATCCTAACTGTCAAAGAGCTTCAAATGAATCTATCTGCCTTTTAATTCAGTTGAAAGAGGAAAGTGTCGTTGATTAAGTGTGATGGTGAGAAAAATACATACTGCCCTCATTCATTCCATCTACCCCCTTCCTACCCTTCATTTATCATAATTCTGAACTCCAACGCTCTAAATACCATTTATCCCTTTTCATTTTTATTTTCCCTATGTCATTCCCTTTTTATTTCATGACCACACACTCAAATTTCTTTTCGCATCGGCCGAATCCCAAAATCCTTTAATTGTCGTCTCCTACAAACCTTCCGAAATGAAATATGCGATGAAGTGGGACCCATTCTACCGCCACACTTCCTTTCATTTCATTTCCCTTAAAAATCATTAAACCTTACCTTTCCGCTTCATCTTTCTACATTACCTTTTTCATCGCCATATCTTTGTTTTCACTTACTGTCTACCTTCCTGATTCCCCGATTGTGATTAAAGTGGGGCCATTTATCCCTGACACGTCACCCTTTCCCCAACCATCCATCACACATCGCTAAATATAAACTTTGCAGATCGGTGATTATATCTTTTCATGCTTCGCACAGTTTGTAACTTACCTTTTAAGTGCCCGTAAAGTATTATGTTTAAATTGCGATACGGGGCTCTACCTCCATCTGCTACATCACCTTCCCCACTCCCGCACTTCGCACTTCACAGGTTTTAACGTTTAAACTCTGCCTGCTCCCACATAAAACTTGTGACCTGCGATCTGCGGGCGCGGTCCCACCACCGTCTATGCCATGTCACCTTCCTTGCACTTCGCGCATCACACTCTTTACCGTTTAGCTTTCGTTGTGCGTATATAAAACTTACATTATGTGATTTGAGGGCACGGGTCCCATCGCCTTGCCACTTCATAAATAACCCTCTTGTGGCCCATCTTTCACCCATTTCAACGATAAAATGTCCAGCTAAATTCATTTCCTCTTCCTCCATTCATGCCTCCTCCGAAATCCGATTCTGGTTTGAAATTTAAAACACAACATGGAATTTTGGGTGGAACTTGCAATATGGTTTATTTAGTTTCCATAGGATAACCTCCACTAAAGAGTTTAGCATGCACAACACAACTGGATATTCCACAACAGGAAGTGGAAATCATGAGCATTAGAGAGTGGTGGTCTTCAAACAACAGGTGAAATCATATGATGAAGGTCAGATCGCTCACCTGTTCTTAGCCATTCCTCGCCACTCCTTTGAAGATTCTGGAATTTGGCCTCCCTGGCCAACTGTTTTGTTCTTTCTACTGATTATATAGTGATGTTTTGCTGGTAAAATCCTGATTTTACCCAATTATGTTTTGATTTTTCTATTGCAACAGTGATTGCTTGATGCACACTCTGATAGTTTGTTAGGATATTTTTGGTTTCACCTATGGGGGTCAATCATGACATAATATTCGATCATAAACCCTCAAGGAGAACTCTATATGTAGTGAGTTCTAAGATGAAAGAAAGGTTTTGGAATTTTGAAGAAATTTTTTGTAGTTTTGTATGATTGTGCTCCCTGTGCTCTGAGAGACATATTTGGGAGAGTTGTTTAAACTTAATATGATACAGAGCTGTTATTTGGATTCCAGATGGATCAATGAGTAGTATGTATATGGTTCCTTCTGTTATCAGTAATCTCCTTTTTATGTGTAATCATCTTTCATGCTATGCTGCTTTGATGGTTCGTGTAATGTAGCTGCCAGTAGTCTGCAATATTATTCATGAAGTTGTCGCTTTATAATTCTCAGGTGTTAACGCTCATGTATTAACCTTGCTGCATTCCCTTAATTCACGCTCCACGAACCTATGCTGCTATCCATATCTCATTCATATCCATTTCCTTTGAGTTCACATGAGACAGATTCTTAATCCTCTTAAACCTGTCTCTTGTGGGTTCCTTCTCCGTTCTTTCTCAACGTCTCTACAAATTTTTAAAGTTTCTGCTCATTGTTTTATACTTGGCCCACTTAAAATCCATCTAGCCTCACAACCTCCCGAGCCCCCTCACAATATAGGGAGTTCACATGAATCATGCTCAAATGGTCTCCTCCATTCTCAAATCACCAAAACCATTTTTCTCTTGACCATTTTTCTGTCAGAGGCATTTATACAGTTGTCCATATTTAACCTATGATTTTAATATGACCTAGGCACTGGTATTTTGCAACTCAAGGCTATCTCTAGGAGCTAAAACATATTTTTGGGGCTGTTGCCAGGAAAGTAATGAAGAAATATTTTCCCTGGGATACAAAATTACCTTCACCCTTCAATTAGGTGAGCACGAAGGGTTGAGAGTTGCATATTCCTCACCTTGGCGACTCCACTGTAAAATAGTCCTAATCAGAAGTAGTCCTGGCTTTCACTAGGCCTCACACCAGATTCAGATCCATCATCTACACCCACCTCTAAATTAGATGGTTGTGCCGAGTTTCCTTTTGAACAAGTATGCCCCCTTGGCCCTCCCTTCGCCTCTAAATGATATGCTGCAAGACTATCTAGAGCGGTTGCCTTGGTTCACCTTGGAAGATAGTACTTCTGCGCAGAGTCATATTGAAAACTTTTGCACCTTTGTTGAGAATTTAAATATAGAGCACTTAGATGTGGTATTAAGGATTTTCGTCCAATCCTTGGAGGGAGAAGCCCATAAATGGTTCAAGTATCTAGCCAACAACACAACCCACACTTGGGAAGAAATGGAAAATTTCTTCACATTGAAATGGGGAGAAAAGAGGGACCATGGATATGTCCTCACAAAGTTCAATGCTCTCAAGAAGAGACAAAATGAGGATGTAACATAATTTATAAAGAGGTTCAATAAGCTCTATAATAATCTCCCTTCTGAGATAAAGCCTCCGCAAGCAACTGCTAAGATGGTTTTCACAGGAGCTTTCGATCCAGATTTTGGGTTCACCTTAAGAGAAAGAAGATCCACATCTCTGGATCAGATCCAGATTGTTGCGTTGGAGGTAGAAGCAAACTTTTCCTCTACTGGTAAGTTTAATGGGAGGACAGAACATGAAGCTAGAAGAAAGAAGGGGGAGGAGGCTTCTATATCAAATTAAGAGAGAGAATTAAAGGAGCATAAAATCGAAGAGATGAATAAGCTGATAAAAAACCTCTCAAATAAGTTGGTTAAGCTTGAATCGTAGGCCAAGAATTCCCCCCCTTGTTCCAACCAAATGATTCCTAACCGGGGGTTTAATCCTAAATATCGGAGGCCCCCTCTCCAGTTGTTGCAACAGGCTGAGGAAGTCACAGATAGCCAAGAAGATCAATTCCTCGCCTACTCTGATGATAAGGAGGGTGAACCCATCCTAAAAGGGGAAAAAGAAGAAGAAGAAGTCCCTCCAGAGGATCAAGAGATTGACAGTTACTACAGACAATTCGTAGATTTCATGCAGGCTCAAATCCATAAGAAGTATGACCTTAGGTCCTCCAGAAAGAGAACCTAGGGGCAAGAACAAAATGAAGAGTCAATATCAAGAGAACAAACCCCTCCTAGTCCTGCTAGTAAAGGGAAGAAGTCATTAGAAGAATCAACCCCTCATAATGCCACTGCATCCTCTTCGACAAAGCAAGAAGCTGATCCTTCAAAAGATAAGAAGTCCTCATCTATACCCTTGAAACTGCCTGACCCTCCTAAAGAGCAGTTTGAAGAAGCCATTACCAAAAAAGGGCCCACACCCTTCAATCTCCAAGAAGAAAAACCCAGAGTGGTTTTTGGACTGAATATATAAACCAATTTCTAGGCTATGCTGAAGAAGAGGGGGGCGAGCTTACCCTCCATGAATAAGGGGAAGAGCTGGAGTGTTTCCGAGGGGACAACACTAAAATTCAACAACAGTTTGGTGATCTAGAAGGAGGGGAATCAAAGTTTAATTGTCTAGATCCATAAGATCACCTTCAGCCAGTAGTGTTGTATTCAAAGATTGAACACCAATCAAGTGTGCCCTACGAAAGCCAATAAAGCTTTCAAAAAGAAGACCAACCAGGTTCGCTGATTGAAGACCACTCAAATATTCTTTCTGAGTGTGCAGACCTTGAAGAAGATCATAAAGTTTCTTCATCATTAAGTTCTTCATGGGATGTTAAGGAGGAAACACAACATATTTTCATTAGTCAAGATCCTTTACCTAAGATGATTGAGAGTTTGCAACTCCCCTGCAAGCCTCCATATGACAAAGGAAATGATGAAGAGCACACAAACTAGTTGATTATAATGGAAAATGAGAAGAAACAAGAGCCATTCTTGCTGTTTGAAGACAATAAGTGGAAACACGGAAGCAAAGAAGCAATTTAGAATGAGGTTTGTTTTATGGTTACAAATACTCCAGAAAAACTCATATTGCATGTTTACAATGATCCTTTGCTTAGAATATTGCAGCCATCAGTGAAGGAAGAATATGCCAGGCTCATCAATCAAGCTATGGAATTCAGTAGAAGAGATAAGTTTCCACGTTTTAAACCCATTTCTCTACCTACAGGAATGGGATAGCAATTTCACTTAGGCACTCATTTGCTTAACTGGTTACATTGGAAGTTTGATTATTATTTGATGGGATAATTTTTTATCAGACTAGGTGTAGGTAGGAGTGCCAATAAGCTCAGTACTATGAGCATCTTTCTAGTTTAGTTTCAAATTGTTTTGCAGTTTTCAGTTCAAGTGTGTTTAAGTTTCCAGTTTCAGCATAGTTCAGATTTTAGCATTAAAAATTTTCAAGGTGCGACAATGATTTCCATTTTATATAGTTGGGAGTGCACAACTCAATTTTAGTTTCACTTCAAGCTTACAGTATGTATTTGCGACTCCATGACCCCAATAAGGCATATGCATTTAGGTCTGCAGGTTCTAAACACACTTAAAAGATCACGTTGTCCCTAGATGGAGCCAATTTTGGCCTGTGACCGCACACAAAGTGGAGAAGGAGAAAGGAAGGGGAATCCTAACTGTCAAAGAGCTTCAAATGAATCTATCTACCTTTTAATTCAGTTGAAAGAGGAAAGTGTTGTTGATTAAGTGCGATGGTGAGAAAAATCCATACTGCCCTCATTCATTCCATCTACCCCCTTCCTACTCTTCATTTATCCTAATTCTGAACTCCAACGCTCTAAATACCATTTATCCCTTTCCATTTTTATTTTCCCTAAGTCATTCCCTTTTTATTTCATGACCGCACACTCAATTTTCTTTTCGCATCGGCCAAATCCCAAAATCCTTTAATTGTCGTCTCCTATAAACCTTCCGAAACGCGATATGCGATGAAGTGGGACCCATTCACCTGCCATACTTCCTTTTATTTCATTTCCCTTAAAAATCATTAAACCTTACCTTTCTGCCTTTCCGCTTCATGTTTCTAACTTACCCTTTTCATCTCCATATCATTGTTTCCACTTACCGTCCCCCTTCCCGGTTCCCCGATTGTGGTTAAAGTGGGGCCATTTCTCCCTAACATGTCACCCTTTCCCCCACCATCCATCGCACATCGCTAAATATAAACTTCGCAGATCGACGATTATAAATTTTTGCACTTCACATAGTTTGTAACTTACCTTCTAAGTGCCCGCAAAGTATTCTGTTTAAATTGCGATGCGGGGCTCAACCTCCATCTGCCACGTCATCTCCCCCACTCCCACACTTCGCACTTCGCAGGTTTTAACGCTTAACCTTCGGTTTCTCCCACATAAAACTTGCGACTTGAGATCTGCGAGCGCGGTCCCACCACCGTCCGTGCCACGTCACCTTCCCCGCACTTCGCACATCGCACTCTTTACCATTTACCTTTCGCTGTGCACACATAAAACTTGTGATCTGTGATTTGCGAGCACGGGTTCCACTACCTTGCCATGACATCAATAACACTCCTGTGGCTTGTCTTTTGCCCATTTCAGTGATAAAAATTCCTGCTAAATTCATTTCCACTTCCAAAATTCATGCCCCCTCCAAAATCCGGTTCCAATTTGCAATTTAAAACACAACATGGAATTTTGGGTGGAACTTGCAGTATGGTTTATTCAGTTTCCACAGGATAACCTCCACTAAAGAGTTCAACACACACAACAAAACTAGCTATTCCACAATGGGAAGTGGAAATCATGAGCATTAGAGAGTGGAGGTCTTCAAACAACAGGTGAAATCATAGGATGAAGGCCAGATCGCTCACCTGTTCTCAGCCATTCCTCACCACTTCTTTGAAGATTCTGGAATTTGGCCTCCCTGGCCAACTATTATGTTCTTTTTACTGATTAGATAGTGATGTTTTGTTGGTAAAATCCTGATTTTACCCAATTCTGTTTGTATTTTTTTGTTGCAGCAGTGATTTCTTGATTCACGCTCTGCTAGTTTGTTAGGATAATTTTGGTTTCACCTGTGGGGTTCGATCATGATAGAATATTAGACCGTAAACCCTCAAGGAGAACTCTATATGTAGTGATTTCTAAGATGAAAGAAGGGTTCTGGAATTTTGAAGAAATATGGTGTAGTTTTGTATGATTGTGCTCCCTGTGCTCTGAGACACATATTTGAGAGAGCTATTTAAAATTAATATGATATAGAGTTTTTATTTAGATCCAGATGGAGCAATGAGTATTATGTATATGTTTGATTATGTTATCAATAATCTCCTTTTTATGTGTAATCATCTTTCATGCTATGCTGCTTTGATGGTTCGTGTAATGTAGCTGCCGGTAGTCTGCAATCTTATTCATGAATTCATGTCTATATAACACTCATGTATTAACCTTGCTGCATTCCCTTAATTCATGCTACACAAACCTCTGTTGTTGCCCATATCTCATTCATATCCGTTTCCTCTTATTTCACAGGGGATAGATTCTTAATCCTCTTAAGCCTGTCTCTGGTGGGTTCCTTCTCCGTTCTTTCTCAATGCCTCTGCAAATTTTTAAAGTTTCTGCTCGTTGTTTTAAACTTGGTCCACTTAAAAGCCATCTAGCCTCAAAGCCTCCTAAGCCCTCTAAAGGTATATGGAATTCACATGAATCGGGCTCAAATGGTCTCCTCCATTCCTGAATCACCAAAACCATTTTTATCTTGACCCATTTTCTATCAGAGGAATTTATACAGTTGTCCATATTTAAAATCTGATTTTAAGATGTCCTAGGAACTAGTTTTTTGCAACTCAAGGTTGTCTCTAGGAGCTACAACAGTTACACTAAATAATCTATAAATTCCCAAAACAAAATTATCTTAGACTGTATGCTAACAAAAAATACCAAAATCCACTAAGCGAGCTTGTTGGGGATACTAGTCATTGTGTGTAGCTAGCTTGTTGAGATCAATTTAACGATGGATTGTATCCTCCTAGTGCTTTTCTGGAGTTTCATAGGCTTCTTTGCTTAATTTGAGGTCCATAATTGTGCTCTTGAGAGGATCAAATTCATTAACCAACTGAGAAAGTTGAAATTGAAGAGATAGGATCTTATCTGTAATATCAATCTGCACATGAGACATTTGGAAAAATTTTCAAAAGGAAGATATGTCCAAGGTGCCGAAATAACTGCATAGTCACAGTCCCATTTATAACATCCCAATAAACAACCCTGTGGCCGAAGGTGATCTAGACACATCTTGGAGAGTAAGCTGAATCCATGAGGGTCACCTTTTATTTGAAGTAGGTGGATCAATAGGATCCATCGTACCTTCAACATTGGGAATTGGTTCATCCTTCTTCCATGCTTCTTCTTCTTCTTCTTCTAGGCTTTGTCTTCCATTGAGCTAGGAAGATTCCTAACTTTCTTGAGGGAAACATCTTCATCGAAGGTGACATCGTGGCATATATCCACATCTTTTTGACCGGGCACATAGATTCTATATGCCTTGAGGTTTCACTATAGCCCACAAACATTCCCTTCTTCCCAGAAGCATCCATCTTGCTTCTCTTTTCTTTCGACACATGAAAAAAATGAGACTTCCAAAAACTCTAAAGTGAGAAACATCAGGTTTCTTACCATAAAACACTTCTTTGGGACTTTTGGGGTCCAATTAAAAATGTGGGCATCTGATTGAATGCACAAAATAATGTTGGAAGCTTCTCCCCATAGAAAGTTTGAAAGACCTTGGTCATAAAGCATGGCATGGGAAACTTCCATAATGGTTCTATTCATCCTTTTCGAAACACCATTTTGTTCAGGAGTATACACGATAATGGTCTCCCTCTTAATTCCAACTTCCCTGTAATGGTCATTGAATTCATTTGACTCATACTCGCTTCCATTATCAGTCCTCAAAATTTTGATCTTCTTCCCTGTTTGATTAAACAAGGCCTTGAAGGTACGAAACCACTTGAATGCTTCATCCTTATTCTTCAAGAAGTATATCCAAGTCTTGTGGTAGAATTCATCTATAAATGTGATGTAATATAAACATCCTACCAAGGATGTTACGGGAATCATACCAGATAGATCGGAATGTACCAATTTCAAAATATCATATCTATTCGTGACACTTGAGGGGAATGGTCCCCTTGTGTGCTTTCCTTTGACACAACCCTAAAAAACACCTTCATGGTCATATTTGAACTCGGGCATCCCTGTCACCACCTTCCATGCTTTGGGAATGGCCTTGTAATGAAGGTGTGTAAACCTCTGGTGCCATAGCTTGATTTGAAGAGTTGTGTCACATGTCATGGCCCCCAATAGACTTCCTCCAACCTGATAAAGTGTATCAACTCTAAAACCAATAGTAATAGATTTATTTAATTTCTTCTTCCAAATGCGTACCTTTCCACCGATGAATTCCACCTTGAATCATTTGTCTTCCATTTCCGAAATGGACACAAGATTCTCCTTCAAATCAAGTACGCACAACATATCTTGCAAGAGGAGGACTTGACCTTCAGTTAGATGAAGGGTCACAGTCCCTATCCCTTTCACGGGATAAGGTGGCATTGTCAATCAAATCAAAGAGGGCTTCTTTATATCCAATGAGGTGCCTTGAAGAACCACTATAAATCAACTAGACATCCAGGGTGTTGGGAGGAGATGCAACAGAGAGGGAAGATATAAGAATATATTCATTTATCTTATTATCAACAAAATTTGATTCACCATACCTAAATTTTCTTGACCTCTTGAAAGGTTGACCATTACCACTTCGATCAGAGGGAGACTTCATCTTTCCTTTGAACATGTTGTTCCTTTTATTTCCATTCCCCCTGAAGTTGTTGTTGTTGTCATCATCTCTACTAGAGTCCCTTCTTTGGGGCACTCTCTTGCATAGTGGCCGAACTTGTTACAAGTGTACCATCTTCCTTTTCTTCCTTTGGTACCCGCTTTTCCATGGTTTTGATTTCTTAGACCACGATTGTTCCTCTTATTTTCATGAGAGGTAAAGGGAGTAGGGTAAAGTAAAAGGATATTTACAGGTGTGAAATGAGGCTACAGGTGAAAGTAAAATGAGGCCGAGTAAAAATGAAATTTCACAGAGAAGAGGGATATGGTTTTTATTATGGTATAGTGAGGAGAAATGTAGGTGATATGAATTTGGATAAATACTTATTCAAAAATTTTATGGGAGTAAAATGGGAAAGTAAAGATACTTTACCCAACCATGGAAAAAAAAACATGGTTTTTAAAATCCATGGGAAGGGAAAAAAACACATGGATTTCAAAACAAGATGGTTTATTAAACCATTCAAATAAATATGTTGAAATTTTAATTATGAAATTCATTTAAATTTTTAATCAAAATATTTGGAAATATTATTCAAAATATATATATATATATATATATATATATATATATATATATTTCCCCAAATATTTTGTGACAATAATGAAGTATTCAAATATGATGAAAGAAAAAAAATGACAAAAATAGAAATCAAAGGGACGGCTAGCTGATACAGGTGGCATAATTAGTCAGGTTGAAAGGCAAGCTAACAGGTTTGGGAGGACAACTTCAACTTCTCCAAATTCCGAGGTAGAAGGTCATCATTAGTTGACCAATTTCCAGATATGAAGGTTTAATATTTTCCAAAAGTTGAAAATTTCAAGTGATTTATGTTATCTTTAATTTATTATTGAATTTTTTTCCACAAATTGTTAGAGATTATTTTGTAATCAGTTCCTTTTGGAACATGAATTTAGTTCAATATAAAGTCTATAAGTATGTTGTAGTTATACCTAGAAAAGGGTTTGAATTTGGATGAAGAAAGAAGACTTTTGATGTAAAGTTGTTCACTGAGCTAAAAGTGATCATTTCATTAATACAAAACTCTACTCCGAGATTCATGTGTCAATAAAATTGGTGATGTTGTTCCTCTTATGTTATTGTTATTTATTTTTTATTCCATATGTTTTTCCTATATCTATTGTTTAAAGAAGATAAATGGTTGAATTTGTTTAATTACATTATGCTCTGGCTTATAAACAATATGTGTGTTTTCAAACTGAGATTAATTATAGAATTCATTCTAGAATGTTCTATGTTTAATTTAAAATAAATATTTTCCTCCCTTTCACTCCACAAAGCTCCAAAGATCCAATAGTCTGCTTACCTTTCCCAGTTACATCTGTTTTGATATTTCTATATCTTATCACCCTAAGGCTTTGAATCCATAGCCCAATGGCCTTTACTTGAAGTTTCAACCAAACATTTCAAAAAACCAAACTCTGAACCCAATATTTAGCCTAAATCCCAAAACAACAAATCTAAATCTAATAGAGAGATCCCTCTCTGAGTTTAGAAGGGATAACTTCTAAGCTTACAAGTGGTTTTTTGGTTAGCTCTAGGTTTCTCTCATAATATTGGGAGATTACGGAGTGATAACAAGTTATTCATTTTTAATTTTATTTTTGTAATTAAATAACATTCATGAGAATGAGGAAAGGGTTCCTCTTCCCTATAAATAGAGGCTCTAAAGCACTTTTATATAGGGGATTATAGGTGTAGAAGGAGGATAAAACTCAAATATGAATTAATGGTGACTTTATTTTGCAATCTAGACTTTGTATTGGGGGTAGAGCTTGCATTATTGCAACTCTTTCTTTTAGTGACAGAGTTTATGATCTATGAAATATAGCTGGATACCAATCCATGGAACAGAGAAAGAGACCAAGTTTCTTTAGTTTGTAATTTGAATACTTTTATTTAAATGAAAATTTCATTTATGTAATGGTAGATCTGGGTAACACTTTCCCATATTGTGTATTATTGTTTGATGTGAAGATGAATTTATATTGGATTAGCTATCTAGTTCATTAGCTTCATAGATATGTTGTTAATTGTCTCATTTTTTTCAAGTGTTTAAATCATATTTCCGAGTAACTATTTACTCAGAATTATTCCATTTAATATCGATTTTAGTAGCTATTGAAATTATGAGAACTTTTTCTTGGTTTTAATAGTTAATGATTAATTTTTATTAGATATTTGAACATAGCATGTTTTGTAATCACAATATCAACTAGTAGAACTATTTCATTAGAGAGATATTTATCATAAACAAGGCATGTTAAAATCTCCATTAATTTAATTATTATTCTCTCGGTTGAATTAGATCTACATCTTCCTAATCGAGATAGACTTAGGATATTTTACCTTTTTCCTTGAATCTTAGAGTAGATCTTAATTTATATTAATTAGTGAATTCTAGAAGTCCCCTCATGCAGGGGAAAACCTTAGTTGCAACTTGGCTAAGCCATAGAGTCATCTTAAGGATCTACTTTCTTGCATATTCACAACAAGAGGGAAAATATGGTTTCTCTCTTTCTATTGGTAAATAATAGGTATACTATAAGAAAACAATGAGAGAGAGGGCGTAATTAGAGCCAATTCAACTAGTCATGACCAATACATCAAATGAACAAGAGTTTAGTTGGGGCTATGACTGGATGGTCTCTTTCACATGTTGATGAGGTCATTTTTTCTCATCAACACAACACTAACAAGAGATAAGTTCATATTCTTGCAATGTGATATAACAATATACTCAACTCCATCCTTAAAAACATGATCTTTTTTCTCATGATCATATAATGTGGCCTTTTGGTCATATAAATATGGACTCCCTAAGACAATCCCACAAATATCATGTGGTACAACATCAAACTCTACCTCATCTATAAAATTAGCAGTGATGGAAAATTTTAGTTTACATTTTCTTGTCACTTGCAATTTGGAATCATCACATAACCGCCCCAAAGGGTAAGGTTTTGCATGAGGTGTATTCTTTAAATTAAGTTTCTTAAAAATTGCTTCAGAGATCAAATTAACTTGAGATCCACTATCAAATAATGTATCAACCTTTGTATGTTTGTAATGACCCTGATATAGAAAAAAGCACTTCTTTCGTTATCATTTTGAGATTCAATAGGCTTACTGTAATAACTAGTACTTGCATTAGAACATAATAACTTTCATTCCCATGGATGTGATTTTGGTTTCATCACCTGAATAAAATCCTAGATCTTGTTGAGTTGTAGCAGTAGTGTTTTATTTCCCCTTGTTATTGAACTTATTTGGTCTCAATTCTGGATGTAATTTCCAACAATGGTCTTCACCATGGCCATATTTGGAACAATGTTTACAAGTAATTTTCTCTCCCTCTTTATTGACAGTAGAATTATTCTTAGCTTTTCCTTTAAACTTCCTATTTCCTTTAAACTTCCCCTTTCCTTTGTCTCTAGATTTAAAGGGTTTCTTTTTGGACCCTTGAGGAACATTCTTGCCTCTTGATTCTAAAAGAGTTTCCTGAACACATACTTCATCTATATTGGTGGGATTAAACATAAGTATAGTATGTATAAAATAAATATGTAATCCATCTATATACGTAAGGAGAGTGTCTTGAGAAGTAAAATCAATACCCAATATTAAAGTTCTTCTTCTGAATTCTTATGCATAAATTTTGACACTCTCACATTTAGCTTATGTTAAATTTTTCCAATCCATAATTTATTTTTGCATGTAATCTAATCGATAAAATTTCCTCCTTAATGCAACTATGGAATCATTTCAAGAAGAGATAATTTTACAACTTTTGTTTAAATCTTCTTGAGTTCTAGCCTCCCACCAGATGAGGGCTACACCTTCCAAGCAAAGAGAAACAAGTTGGATCTTTGTAACATCATCATAAATCTTTTGAATTCTTCTATAGAATTCAATTCGATGAACCCAAGTATCCAAAGTTTCAACATTTACTTCCACATTATACATAGGCAATTCAAACTTGACATCAAGCTTAATCAAAGGCGTATAATATGTCCTCTTAGATATGTGGGAGGAGTAGGTATATGGGATGAAGGATGTGAATAAGGAGGTGAGTATGAAGGTGTAGATGGAGGTGAAGGAGGAGGAGGAGGAGGTGGATGCTTACTCCCATTACCACCATTACTTTTTGGTTGATTAGAACTTTCTCCTTGAAACCTTGTTGTTCTCTCATTATAAAACACTTTCACCATCTCAATCACATCAAAGAAATCCTTTCTAAAATCTCTCTCATCCTCAAACATTATTTCTTGTTATTTTCCTTCTTCTTGTGCCATGACTTGTGGATTTTGTGGCCTCCTTGAGCCAATTTGAGGGTTTGGTTCTTCAAGTTCTCTATATCCTCTTCTCAATTTAAACCTTGTAAGCATTTAAAAACCTTGCAAATTATGTCAAACCTTCACAAAAACCATGTTTTGATACCAAACTAGTCTAAAATTAAAAAAAAAAGTTTCACAAAATGATTTGTAAGATATTTTATGTCTTTTAGGCAATGGATCGTCATTTCAAAATAACACAAAATATATTTTTCATATTTTTAACAGTTAAAATGGACAATAAGAAGCATCAAAACACAGAAAACTAATGATGGAGTTCACCCCTCCTGGGCTACGTCTTCGGGTCCAACTTCCAATGGTGGAATTTTTTATTATATTCTCAAATTCTCAAATACATAGACATACAAGTCTCAACTTGCAAAAATAGCATTTCCATTGTGTCCAAAATTCCCAAAAACCCCTATGTAGGCTCTTCTTAGGCTCAAAAAGGCTGAAAAATGGCCAAGATAGGCCCCCTTGTTCAAAATGCCTACAACAACGCTAAAAAAATTGTTATGCCCTACAAACTTGAAAATAAATTGACTCAGTGGTATGTTGGTATGATGCTCTGTTGGTATCTCTAAGGTATCAGGTTCGATCCATAGTTTTTTTTGGGGGGGGGTTGGTTTTGTTTTTTTTTTATAAATAATTTTAAACTATATGGGTTGAAGGCCCTTCCTCCTCCAGTGCTAGTGGTCATGTGGAGATGCATGTGACCGAGGGGAATGAGACATAGAGAACACACCCTTCATGGCCTTGATCCAAGTCTCGCAACGCTCATATAACATGGCCTAGGGTGTGGAGTAGGTGCTACATGCCCTAAGCCCTATGAATCCTCCACCCACGGTCACATAAACTCTAATATGGCCATGCCTTGGCATGGGATGGGTGCCACATACCCGACCCCTTCTTCCACTCCATTGTTTTTTCTGTGGTCATGCCAAAATACAAGGGACGAGACATTCAAGTGTGCTTTTCAGTTTTCCCACCCCCCCAGCCATGCCATCGTTAAAATTTAAATATGACATTGTCGTCGTCATTTAATAATAACCACCCATGGAATAATGGTTAGGTGGTTCGTTGGTTTGTTGGAGGTCATGGGGTTGAACCCCGTGGAGGCTTGTTGGTTAGTCAACCAATTTTTAGCCTCATCCAGAGTGCCATGTGGCATCCTGGGATTGGGCCACATGTCACTCCAATATTGGTCGATTCCTCAAAACCATCAACCAATATTAGTACGCCAAGTTTTGTCATGAGACTGGCCCAAATGGAAGATTTCGATTAGATCCTTTACTAATCTAGTCAATAGATGATGTCATCATGAGTTATCATACATACTGCCATGTGGCTACGATACACTACTCAGTCAACCCTACAATTTGACTTTTTAACTGTTTGGAAAAAATGTCAAAATGTGATAACTTCCTCATACGTTGTCGGATTTAGGCGATTCAAGCGTCATTGGAATTAGAATGATGATATATACGATTTGGCGTCAGTTTTGGTAGATTTTGAGCACTTTAATTTTTTAGCATATTTTTGATCCCTAGATCACTTTCAATACTTAAAAAAAACTAAGTCTCATCCCTATGTGCTATGTTTTAATGAAATCTTCAATTATAGGATTTTATACATAAAATATAATGGGTTTTACATCTGTAACCAAACACTCCTGTGACACCACTCCATTTGCATCCAATCACAAGGAAGACACACGATAACAAATAAAATATATTGCACTTACATAGGAATGATAGAGGCAGACTTAAACCACTTTGAAATGTTTTTTCACACTCCAAAATCCTTCTTAGATTTAGTATTTTATTTTTAATTGAATTGAATTTTTATTATAATGATTAGTTTCGATTGTTTTCAAATCTAAATTTTTATTTTAGTTTTAATATGTGTTTAATAATAATTTTATTGATATTTTTGCAGAAAAATTAGAGGGTGGTTAATAGTTGGAGTCTCAGGATTAATGGATTGGAATTTTAGAGGAAAATTTGATTCATCCACTCCCCAAAAATCAGAAAAAAAAATTTGATTGAAATTTCTTGAAACAACCCTCTATTTCAACAAAAAATGTATTATTATATAATGGAGGTGTGTAAAAGAGCGTTGTGGGATCCAAATTCTGACTATAGAGGAAAATAGACACTCTTGCATAGGGAATTCTTAGAGGAAATTGGAAACTTGTAGAACCAGGCCACATATATCTTTATTTTCTAATCAATAAGAGCATTGTTGTTTAGATTTGACTATGATAAATATCTCATTCAATTTTGATTTATCTTGTGTTTGAGATAAGTGTTTTTTTTGTTTTATTTAACATAAAGGAATTTTTTTTTTTTTTTTTTTTTTTTACAAGAACGGATATGAGTTTGTATTAAGAAGTGGGCAACTGCCTTCAAAGGTTACAATAAGTAGACTTAGCCTGTAGTCTTTCTACCCTGGTCTTCTCGTAGACCCCAAGTTTTGAGAATCTACAATTCTTACACGAGACTAAAGCGTCAATCTTTGTTATTTTTCCTAGTTTAAATACACACACAAACTGATGCAGAATGATGCAGAAAAACATTTCAGAATTATGGAATAGAATCCCACGCCTCAGTTTCATCTACCAGAAGAGAGCCTTTCGGAAGGGAAACTTCCCTATTGGCTTCCAGATCTGCATCTTTATTATTTTCTCGTAGTACATGGAGGAAGCTTGCTGTACGAAAGGATTTCACCATGTTTCTAATTCTTAAAACTGCTCTTGCCAGTCTAAGATCTACCGGAGAGGAAACCTCCACTAGGATTTTGATGATTGACTGAGAATCTCCAATAACACTTAATTCAGATGCGCCGATGTTCTTTGCTTGCTTAAGCCCCTGTAGTAGTGCCATGGCTTCAGCTTGAATGCTGGTGGAATGTCCAAGACCCCAGGCATACTTGGTCACAATTATGCCCTCTTTGTTCTTTATAATTCCTCCTGCTCCCGCCCAACCGGGGTTGCCTTTCGCTGCCCCATCGAAAAATAAACAATATCTGGCTTGTTTGGTGAGCAGATTTGATAATTCCTGTTCCTTCCCTCTGAATTGCCACTCTTTTTTGTTCTTATGTTGCCTTGCTTCCCCAGCGATGTGTAGGCCCAACGAGCCACCCCAATCTAGATCAGATTGAGATAAGTTCGCTTCCGACATGTACTCACCCAAATTTTCTTTCCATAGGCTTTTAACTTTGATGGAGATGCGCTAAGGAGTTGATTTTTCATCTCTAAACACTCTTCTGTTGCGCTCCAACCAGATTTGCCAGCATATGAATTTTGGCAAAGTGCACCATGCTGCTTTAAAATTCTCGTTTTTTGGAAGAGTTCCTGGGTAGCATGTCTGCCAGTGAGCAAATATGTCAGAAATGTATGCAGGGAGAGAGAAATTTGTTTTCCAGTAACTCAGCAGGATCTGCCAGAGTTCTTTTGCAAATTTGCAGTCTAGGATGATGTGCTGGGCACTTTCTTCATTTTCGCAGCACAAATGGCATCTCGATGGGCCATGAAAGCCTTTTTTCTTCAATTTATCCTCTGTTAGGATGCCTCTGTGACAGAGTAACCAACAAAACATGTCTACCTTGGGCATCGTTTTGTATTTCCACAGCCCCTTCCAAACTGCTGGATCGGGGGCGACATATGGACGCTCCTGCAGACTTCTGTAACCTTGTGCGACTGTGTAATTTCCAGGGGCGGCTCCCCATCCCCGTGTGTCTTTTCTGTCTGCACGAAGAGGCGCTTTGCCATTGAAAAGTGTTAACAGCGATTGGCTGTCCTGCGCTAAGTTTGGTGGCACGGGGGGGAGGTTCCAACGCTGCCAACAACGTTCTGCCCACAACGAAATATCCCATAAAGATACACAGCCTGCGCTATCAAGCCACTGTCGCAGAGTGTGAAGGGATCTGTGCGATGATATGGGGGGGTGCTGCATTATGCTGTCATCCCATATACTTATTGCCTTTCCATTGCCCGGTATCCAGTAGGCTCGATCCTTGATAAGAGAGACTGCCTTGTGGCAGCGTTTGACCAGGTGCGAGCCAGATAAAGGAAGAGAAGAGTCCAGAGATCTCATCCTTTTCCCTGTGAGGTATTTCCTCCAAATGGCTTTTTGTGCCCAGCCTGGTTGCGGTGCTATGAGGCGCCAGAAGAGCTTGGCCCCCATGGCAATATTTTGCAGGCCAAAATCTTTGAAGTTGAGGCCTCCTTCCAACAGAGGCTTGCCAATTTTCTCCCAACTAACCAGCGGCATTTTCTTATCATTGAGATTGCCCCCTTTCCAGAAAAACCTACGGACAAAGGCTTCCAGTTTTTTTATAACTCCAGAGGGTGCTAGGAGCACTGAAAATTGAAAAATGGGTAGACTGCAGAGCACTGATTTGATTAGGACAGTTTTGCCTGCCAGGTTTAACCAAGAGAAACCCCAGGCCTGTATTTTTGCCTTAAATTTGTCCAATAAAGGAGTCCAGTCTTTACTGTAGACAAGGTTACGGAAGATGGGAAGGCCAAGATAGTTAAAGGATGACCAACTGAGGGTGGCATTGATGCCCAGTATTCTGGATATGGCAGCTAGTGTGTGGACAGAAGTGTTCCAACAGAAAGCTTTGCATTTTCCTTTATTTAAGCTGCTTCTTGAATCTTCACTAAAATCATCTAACATCTCCTTAAATCTTAGAGCAGACCTTGCCGAGGCTGCCCCTAGAAGGAGAGTATCGTCTGCGAAGAGAGTATGATTTACATTTTTCACCCCTCGGGCTATATTAAGTCCCAGGATCTCCTGATCTGCCAATTTCTGATCTAGGAAGTAGCTTAGAGCAGAAGCTTGAAGAACGAAAAGAAGGGGAGAGAGGGGGCAGCCTTGCCTGAGGCCTCTTGAGGCTTTGAAGAAGCCAGCTGCCCGCCCATTAACCAAGGGAGATATCCAAGGGTCAGCTATACAAGCTCTTATCCAATTTACAAACCCCTGACCAAAGCCAAAATTTTTCAAGGCTTCCCAAAGGAAACTTTGCCTTACCCGATCAAAGGCATTTGCCAGGTCTAATTTGATCACCATACCCTTCTCCTTGCGAAGCTGGCTTGAATGTATCGCCTCTTGCACCAGTATGTAGTTGTCGACTATCTGTCTCCCCTGTACAAATCCTCCTTGGTTCTCAGGAATAATTGCTGGAAGGATGCCTTTTAACCTATTTGCAATTACCTTTGTAATTAGCTTGTATCCTATGTTGCAAAGGGAGATTGGGCGAAACCGATTGAATTCTTTTGTGCCCTTTTCCTTGGGAATGAGGGCAAGAAAGGCAGAGTTGGTGCTGCCTCCAATTTTTTGGCAGTTTTGTGATTTCAGGATCATCTTGTAGAGATCTTTCTCCACTATATGCCAGCAAGTTTGAAGAAATCTGGCCGTGAAGCCATCCGGGCCTGGGGCTTTGTCGGGCTCCATACTGTCTAGGGCCTCTTTTATTTCTTGGATGGAGATCTTTACTTCGAGTTGCTGATTTGTATATGGGGAGATCCTTGAAGGAATTGCCTCCAAAAATTTGGAATTTGAATTAGCCTCTCCCTCTTCTTTGTAGAGATTTTGAAAGTGATTGAATGCTGCCTTTTTTATGCTCTCATTGTCCTTGTGGATCAAGTTGCCATCCTTGATTTCAGCTATGGAATTAAAACTTTTTCTTGCTTGAGCTTGTTTGTGGAAGAAGGCAGAATTTCTATCACCCGCTTTGAGCCATAGACTCCTGGATTTTTGTCTCCAGTATTCTTCCTCTGTGAGGCAGGCTTTGTGATAGATTTGCTAGAGCGCCTCTTCCTTGTCTAAGACTTCAGCTGTGATCTCAACATCCTCACTTTGGGCTTGATGTTGAATAAGATTGACTTGGGCTTGCTTTCTCTCTTGAGCAGGGATGGGAAGAGCTTTGGCCCATGATTTGAGGGCACCTTTCAATCTTCTAAGCTTTTCTTCCCAGATGAAGAAGGGAGAGCCTTTCACTGGCATTTTCCAACTGTCCTGGACCAGATTCAAAAACTCAGGCTCCTTAACCCATAGGGCATTGAACCTGAAAGGAATGGGACCCAGATCCTTTTGGCCTGACATCTCTAACATAATGGGCTTGTGATCTGAAACACTGCAAGGAAGGATGTGCAACCTAGATTCTATTCCAAGCAAAAGAAAAGAACTCTGCACCAAACATCTATCAAGTCTAGCAGCAATATGACCAGGGCCTATTCTTTTATTGGTCCAGGTGTACTTACCGTTATCTGGAGGGATATCGAGCAGATCCCAGTCTTGCATGAGATCTTCCACCCACTCCCTTGCTGGGTCCCTTACGATTGTGCCTCCTCGCTTTTCATCCAAGCGTAGAGTGATGTTTAGGTCACCGGAAATAATGAGGTTACCCAGGTTCTCAGTCTCCGCTAGATGTCTAATGGAGTCCCAGCACTCCTTTTTCTCCCCTATATTATTAGGTACATAGACATTGAACAGGAAAATATCCTCCCTTGTTTCTGCAGAGTGTAGCTTCAAGAATAGCCAATGGCTGTTGCACACCTCTTTGACTAGCCTGAACTTGAGGGGATTCCAGAGAGAGCCCAATCCCCCAGAGGCTCCTCTTGATGATACTGCTAGTCTGCTGCTTCCTTTCCAAAACTTTTTGCTGATTTGGAGAAACTCTTTATCCTCCATCTTTGTCTCCTGGATCAGAAGAATGTCCGGGGCTTCTCTTCTTATTAAACTTCTCACTGCTTCTTCTTTTACTTTACTCCCCATTCCTCTGCAATTCCAGGAGATGGTCTTCATCATTTATTTCTTTGATGAGAGGCTCCCCTGGAGCCATGGGGTTGATTTTTAGATGTCTTCGTATTCTTGCTGAGAAGTTTTTCCAACGTGGGCTGACTGCCCTGGAGCTTGTCTTTATAGGTTTCCTGATCTCTCTTCTCTCTTGCAGATTTTCGGCCCCTTGCCGATCTTCTGACCGAAGTCTGCATGTCTCCGATTTCTCCTTCTTCCTCAGACTCCTCTGAATCTTGTTCCTCCTCGGAGGCTTCTGTTTGCTTTTCTTTATCCCTTGCCATGGTGCTCTCTTCGGGTCTTGTTCCTGCTGAAGCCGACTTTTCTGTTGGTTTATCGGGCCTCTCTCCTTCCCTTGGAGCTTCTTCCGCAGAGCTGAGGATCTCGTACCTATTTTCTTGACTTCTTGACTGGGCTACATTTTGTGCAGCAGCAGATTGAGATCCTTGTGCCCCAGGTTTCTTATAGTTAGTCTTTGGCCTCTTGACTTGGTTCCATCCTTCCTCCTTTCCTTTTTCTGCTTCGCTTTTATTCGGGCATCCTCTAGCAAAATGGCCGTAGATGTGGCATTTGCGACATTTGAATGGGAGTTGTTCGTAGTCCAGAACTTGTACATGCGTCCAGCTTCCAACTTTTAGTTTGATGGCCTCCGGGAGACCCACCTCTAGATCTACCTCAACACAGATCCGGGCGCAATCGTATTGATCATTGTTGTTGGCTCTGTCGATGAACTTGCCCAATGTGTTGCCAATATGTTTGAGGGAGTCCCAGTTCCCGCAGTGTACCGGAAGATTAGGAAGCCGAACCCAAACGGGGACTGCCGACGGGACATCCGCAGCCGGATCAAAGTCCGGGGTCCATTTATTGAGGTAGAGACCCTGAGGACCCATGAAATAGGGTCCATTTCTGAAGATCAGGTCTTTATCCTCCTTGGTATTGAATTCGAACAGGAAGTAACCTCTTCCAAGAAAGTACGAGGTGACTTTGTTCTTGATTAACGGGATCCAGTTCTTGACGACCCAATTTTCAGTTGATTTTGGTGAGGGCCAGAGGCCCGTAAATTGACCCACCAGGGCACGATCTGCAAGCGATAAGGCGACCTGGATCGGTCCCTCAGGGGGTAGGTTTACCTCTGGTACATCATTGAGCTTCTTAACGAACTTTGAGACGTCAGGCTTCTTCTTCATAGGCAGCGAAGCGATCAGGGAAGAGAACGCAGCAGAGTCATCCGTAGGAGAGGACTGACAGGGCCCGAGAGGCGAGCCTTGGGTCTCCATAGTCTAAATCAGAAGCACTCCTTTCCTTCTCCAGCTGAGAAAGGCATCGTCGAGGTCAAGCAGATACTGAGGCACAGCAGAGGTGTGCAGCAGATCCGAGCGAGACACAGATCCGGAGAGCGCAGATCTGGAAGGTCGGAGGCGGAATCTGAGTCTTAGAGAGCGGATCCGAACAGATCCAGGGTGGATCGAATGCTCCAAGGGCCGTGGGGGCCGAAGCAGTGGCCCGGATGGCCGTGAGGGCAGCGCCCAAACGCTGGTTGTGCAGACCAGGCAGGCGCAGAGCAGAGTCAATTATTGTCCCTGAAAATATCAATAACATAAAGGAAAATTTTAAGGATGGAAAATTATCTTAAAATTTAGAAACCTTAGTGAATATCACTAGGCAATGATATGTAATCTATAAAAAAAAATTGATATTTTTGTAGAAATATTCAAATTTCTAAGAATTTATATATAGCCTCTATATAAAATTTTGGTTATTTTTTAAAGTAAAAAAATTTTATGCTATAACATTTGGGCAAAACATTTTTTGGAAAAAAAATGGAAATAATTTTTTTTTTTTGAAAAATCATGGAAAATTAGCCCACCTACAAACAATAGCCCCCTAAAATTTTCCTATTTAGCATTTTTTTTTATTATATATCAATTAATGCTTATTTTAAACGGATGTAAGAATATTTTTACATAGTTGGTTAGTTTTGAATGAGAATTGAATATTGTATTTGGGTAGTATTGTATGTGTTAGCGAATAACTATTTAGCAATTTAATTACATACTTTTCTGGATTCTAATTACTGTTATATTATACGAAATGTTTCTATAATTTGAGAAGTACTTTTATATCTTGAATGCAATAATGATTATTTGAATCTAAGTATACGCATACTAAGGATCTAGTAACTACTTAATAGATAACTATATATGCATATATGCTCGAAGCAGGCCATATGAATTGTTTCAACGACTTGTTAGTTCATCTTAACCTTAGGTTAAATCCTTGTCTATTTCATCTCTACTCTTGATTGAGGCTAGGACGATTCCTTTCCTTAATCGAGCTACGATATATTGAGTTAGCTTTAGAGATAGATAAATCTTTCTACTATCTACATATTTTCTTAGGTTGCATTTGCATTTAGGAAATCATATTAGGAATTCTCCATTTTTGACGAAAAATTTTAAGATGGAAACCTAGCCCACATACCGGTCATAGTCACTACACCAAATGGAAATGGTATAATTGAGTTCCTAATCGAGTGATCTCCCTAATGTTGATATGGTCATTTTTTTCCATTGGCAGTTTCCAACCTAGTGTCTGTAAGGAAAACATCTAGAGAAATTAGGCTTTGATTGGACTTTGAGAATATCAACTAATCTTTTGGAAAATATAACTATCCCATCCCACAAATGGAGAAGATCTGTCAACTCATTTATGGATCTAAAATGTTTTCTTTTCTACAAGAATCCTCTAGTTACGACCAAGTCTTAGTCATCGAGCCAAATCAATTAAAAGCTATCTTTCATACCAAGTGGGGAACACATACCACTATTAAATGCCATTTTTCTTGATTGGTGTAGGGGAAACCTTACAATGTGCCATGGACATAGCTTTCAAGGGTTTGATTAGTCACACTATGGTAGTGTACATAAGGAAATTACTATTTTCTATAGGAAGAGGTTCAATCATCTACGTCATGTTAAAAAAATCTTCAAAATATGTAGAAAGTATAGGATCTCCCTCAATCCTACAAAGATTATATTTTCCATTTCAAATGGAAAATTGGTAGGGCATGTTATTTCCAAATATGGAATTTATGTATACCTTTAAAGCATTAATTACATCATCCAAATCCCATGTCTTTCTAGCAATAAGTCTATATAGTATTTCTTGGGTAAAATAAATTTTGAGAGGATATTCATGACGGGCATCATTGAAATCATCAGTCCTCTCCAAAAAATTATCAAGAAGGATGCATAGTTCAAATGAAGCAATGTAGAGAAAGAGAATTTTGACAAAATAAAATGTACAATAGCAATAACCCCTTCACTCTATGGCCCGTATTTCAATTGGGTTTTTTTCTTTCTACACATTTGCATAAAAACAATTTTGGTAGTGGTACTAAAATACAAGGATGACTAAGGGAATGAATGAGAAATATATTTCACGAGCACTAGTATATGAAGCACTAAACTAAACTTCCAAAACATGGAAAAACAAGAATATATTATTTATAAGGAAATCAAACAATTTAGGCACTATATTCTAAAGAGTCATGTAAAGATAATAGTGAATTTGAATATGAATTTGAATTTAAGTTCATAATATCATCATAGCTCAAGGTTTATGCAAGCTCATAACTGAGGCCCTAGATGTAGAACAACCTCAAGAGGGAGAGTGGGAGAATGAGCTTTCAATGTACTCTTATGAAGCTATATATACAACTAATTCCATATATGATTCATGGTATCAAGAGTTGAAGTAATACCTTTAACATGATGTTATCCCTCATAATATTAGTGCTAACCTAACAAGATCCAGAAGACTCAATATTTCATAGTACCAATTTATTAGTAGAGCGCTCTTCAAGAAGGATTATGATGGAGCTATCCTACATTTCCTTGAAGGGTAGGATGTGAAAGGATTCCTCTTAGAGATGCATGATGGACTAGTAGGCAGACACTGCGTAGGAAAAACAAATTTTCACAAAATCCTGAAAGATGGATACAACTAATTGACACTATTTAGAGATACCCATGTTTATTTTAGGAAGTGTCAAATAGGTCAATCATGTGTTTGATTTGAAACAAATCCTATAGTCCCACTATAGCTTACGATGATTGAAGAACCTTTTCAACATTCAGGGTTGGATAGAATCAAGGAAATTTACCCTTACTCTTGTAAGAAACATATATATATATCACCAGGTTACATCTAGGGGCACGTCTTGATAGGATATAAAATTATTTATTTGAGAATACTTGGAGATATGTTTTTTTTTAATGAATACCAACAAAACATTTTCACAAAGGGGTGGATTTTTCAAAAAACTAGCTAATAAGAAGTTATGGGGTAGTGCTCTCACATGGGCCTTGTTGAAACACACTTTCTAGAGCTAGTGGAAATTTTCTTTGTTGCTAGGTTTAGTTTTTACACCCGTGTACCAAATTCACCATATTTCCCAGAATGGCTCCAAGAAACAAGACACAATTATCCATACAATTCATAGATGGGAAAACCATAAATTGCATTGGCCTCTTGAAACTTGGTTACATCGAAAGGCACCCACCTCCTACGACTCCATAGGTCGAAAAATTATTTTTCTTAGTATTTTGTAAACTATGGTTTTGTTAAGTAAACATCAATGCAAATTTTGCACAAGCACGTGGATTTTGCAAAACCATGGCTCGAGAGATTATGGGTAGTGTGTTCACATGGGCCTTGGAGAATCACACTTTGTAGGTCTCATAGAAATAATTTATGTTTCTTGGTTTGGTTTATATAGCCCCTATCCAAATTCACTATATGTCTCTAAATCTCTCTAGGAAGTGAGTTGCAACTCACTGTAAAATGCAAAGTAAGACTCACAAGGAAAATTTTCCAATTTTGTTGCCGGCCCATAACACTAGGTTTTAGTTACAGGCACCCTCATACTAGGATTCCATAGGTTTAAAATTTATTTATTGGAGGACATTTAAGGCTAAGGTTTTTTTTTTTTTTTTTCCAGTAAAGACCAATGCAAATTTGCACAAGAAGGTGGAGTTTGTAAAACACTAGCTTGAGCAATTGTGTGTACTGTGCTCACATGGGTCTTGGAAAAACAAACTTTGTAGAGCTTATATAAATAATTTTTGTTGCTCATTTTGGTTTTTATAACCGTGAACCCAATTTAACATATGTCCAAGAATGACTCTAAGAAGTGAGATGCAATTGGGCATGAAATTCAAATAAGGACTTAAATGGGTGAACCGTCAATTCCTCTAGAATCCCGACACTAGGTTATAGCAGGGGGTAAACCAATAATTTTTGTCTTATACAATAATTAAGAGAGTATGTTTCATATAATATTTTCTCTAACATGACACAAATTGTGACTACATTGTTCATATGCATTTTTCGAGTACATGGAAATAAGATAAATTATATCTATCCAAGTTGTCATTGCAAGAAAAATGTTAGTAGAATGAAAAATATGATGAGAGTGAAGGGTAAAATGCTAGGGTTATAAGAGAAGATTTTATATATAAGGAAGATTCAAGATGAACAAATATTTCCAAACACTAGAAGGAGTTATCTATCATTATACTATGTATTTGTCTATAAAATGGAAATGATAATATGCTCACTTAGTTTCAGAGGCTATCACTATAGTGAAATGTAATTAGTATGAAAGATAAAAATTAAGTTGCATTTAGGAGAGGAGGCTTTATATTAAAAACAAAAATTCTATGAGCAAAGAATAAATCAATATTTTTACGACTAATTAAAAAGAGTATTTTTCATTCAATAATGTTTTAAACAAGATATTTATTTGGCTACGAGGTTCATATATTTTTTATTACTCCATCAAGATAATAGTAATGAAATGTGGTCACCTCATTGAAGAGTTAGTTTATTGGCACAACAAGAAAAAAAGTTAGAATTGATAACTATATAAGTAGAAGTAATTTCAAGGTATCATAAGTTAAATAAAGTTTGATCAACAAGGAATATGACTAGGACACTAAACTGGGTAGGAAATAGGTAGTAATATGTTGGAGAGGAGATTAGGAGGAAGGTTGACAGGAGGCATGATGATATTCGAGGCATGTTCGGTGCTAGGGTGGGTAGTCATGGGCACCACAAATTAACTCTTCTGATTCTACATTTGTTGCTAAGAAGAATAAGAATTCAAACAAAATTGAGAGCAAAAAGCATGTGATGTCATGTTCCTGGCTCGTGGTCTTTAGGGATAATGGTCAATCACTATAATTTAGGTAACTTAATTCATTTCAACAATAGCGGCAGAGCCTAACAAACCAACTAAAACCAAACTTTAAGAAGATTCTAATTGTCTCTAGATATTGAAATTTTTATGGTGTGCATCTGCATTTCACTACAAGCATACGTATGTAAGCAACTAAATCCTGCATCGAAAAATATGACTTTAATTATATTTTTCTTCTATAAATATTTACTCTACATAGATCAAGGAGTACTTTGATTTGACAACAAGAATGGATGAAACCACTCTATTAACTCCGATTTACTAGCCAATTAGATATTAGTTTGTTTTAACCATAACTAATCATTAATGAATTTAAGTGGAAGTTTAAATAATATCTTAAACTTATTTTCCAATAAAATGTTAAAAAAAAAAAAAAATTCATTACATCAAATGATATATAATTTATTGTCAAAGTTAAACATTATAACTTCTCTAATTCAAAGACAAATTAATAGCATTCAAATCCGCGTTGACATGGACTAATAAGTTCCACTACATATTTAGAGTGTGTAAATAACGTTCACTAGATAATTGATGTAGCATTATTCATGAAGGGAAGCTAAGTGGTGTGTTACGAGATATCATTAAATAATGTTCATAGGTAGTTGAAATAATCTTTTTAATGAAGGCCAACTAAGTGGTTGGGTTTTGTGATATTTACAACTATATAATCCATGTGATGTGATTTCAATAATAAATATTTTATTGGAACTGTACCCACTAATTGGTTAAGTAATGGGATATCATTAATATTAGGTAAATTTTCCATTTAGAGAACGAGTTAGGGTTGTTAGGTCAATAATAGTGGTTTTTTTCACATCTATTGGTGACCCGTAGTATTGAAACTGTGGTATTATAAAATAAACTTAAAATAAAATAAATTAAATGATAAAAGCTACCAACAACAAAAAGGAAAAACCATGGGAAAGGATTAATTAGGACTAATTCATTATCAAAGTTAAATATGTTAAATATATAAGCTTCATAACAACTATACATGAGGCATATTTATCCCATTTACTTTTCAATTTATTTTTTTCCCTTAGTATTTATGACATTGTTAGACAATAGCATGGATAACTTCCCACAAATCATGGATAGTAAATTAACTCCCACGGAGTCCGCTAGCTAGTTCAGGTGCCTTCATTAATGAAGGCGTGCTAAGTGGTTAGATTAAATCCCACCAAGTCCGCCAGATAGTTAATGTTCCTTCATTAATGAAGGAGTGCTATGGGGTTAGGTTTTGGGATATTTATAGAGGTAGAAGCCATTATTGGTATTACACTAAAGTTGTGCTCATTCAGAGAAAACAAGTATACCAAGATTAAATACGTCTCTGAATATGTCTACATATAAGCTAAGGGGAGAGTTAGTTTTTATACATTAGATAAGGGGAAAATTAGTGGGAAATATGTGATAAAATATTATGGGAAGTATATTACTAACCATCAAAGGGATTCAGAAAATCAACATGTTTGAAATTATTATTTTTAGTTATGAACAAATAATTCTAAGTTAAATGCATCTAGTTGACTTTGATATTTTCATTATTTTTAAATTTTGCAGATCCATTTTAACTTAGCTCTAAAAAAATCCAAAGAGGTTGAATCATCCCTAAAGTATGTCTAGATATTAGTAGGAAATCTGGGTTTGGGTAATCAAGCTAACACAAAATGGGTTATGGTCCTAACTGCTTCTTGTTGCATAATTTGTACACTATACATTTGTTGCTAAAGTCTCAAACCCGTGTATGTATTGGGGATATGTATATAGAATGCTTGTTAATGTGTCCAATTGGGGATACGAAAATAGAATATTGGGCCAAACTCGTCCTCTGTTTGTATTGGGTATAGGTAGATAGAATTTTTGTTAATGTGTTAGTTTCTATTTGAGCTCATAACGGCTTTACCCACTATACCACAAGGAAATTCACTTTAATGGACCCAAAGAGAATTGAACATGTGCCTTATAACTGAGACCCAATGAGCTACCCATTAAGGCTTCCCCACTTTCTTGCTTAGCAAAGTGATTTCCATTTACGAATCCTGACCTATTGGTTGTGGTTCCTTCCTTGGATTTTTTTTTTGTTTTCCAATCTTATAATATAAATTTCTTTGGAATATTTTGTTTTCCATTTTTATAATATAAATTTCCTGACGTATTATTTGTTGATGCCCTATCTGACTTCATGTTATGCCTCTAAATCCATCTAACAATGGGTGCGTCAGTCAATTTAGTGATTGATCCTCAATAACCATGCAAGAATGTGCTCTGCCCCCTCGATAAGACACTAGGGAGCATGTTATAAAAGAACAAAACTGCAAGATAGTCGCAGTTGGACATGTTATCGCTTGCCGCCTACACCTACCTATAGTTATGGGGAAAAGCCTTTAACCCCACAAGGTGTGGTTGGTGGCAAGGAACTTGGAGCAGGGGCTGTCACACTAATCCTGACTCTATTTGTTTAAGCTATCTTCTAGGTTAGCTATGGGGGGTGGTCCCTAAAGAAAAACTATGTTAAAGATGTGAGGTTTCTAAGAGAATTGATTACAAGGAATTACTTATAAAATGTGATTCAATTCCAAGATGTAAACAAGAACATAAGTATATGAGAAATATTCAATGATGTGTTCATAACATAGACCAGTGCTTTAAAGTAAATGACAAATTCTTGCTCAAAAATTAAATTCAAGATACAATGATAATAATCCCGCAAAGGAAGTGTTAGACGAAGATAACAACATGCAATTAAGTTTTCAACCCAAAATAAGAGTACTTGAAAGGAAATGAGACTCATAAACCATTCATGAACATGATGATCATTAAACATGAAATGGAGTTTTCTAAAGTAGACAATGTTCCAAGTACAAGAAAATTAAACTATACTTATTGCAAAAGAGATTACAATACTTGCATGAAAGGAAATGCTTCTTGAAAGTAGGAAATGATGTTGCATGTGAGACTCTAAACCATCAAGAAAAAAAAATTAAGATCTTGCAAGTAAGGTAAATGTGATGAAAAAATTCTCTTGGTTTATTTTATTAATTAGTTCTAAAGCAAGGTTACAATTGAACTCTAATCCTCAGACCTCATCCTCGCCCAAATATTTGGATCTCATAGTGAGGAATCTATAGAGGTAGAGGGTCCCTAAAAAGTTTATTCAACCAACTTATATTGGAGGTAAAATTTTAGTGATTTTGCTTGTGGCATGTAAGTAAATTAATCAAACAATGAAAATTAACTTTCAAACTTGAGATGTATTTGCATGTCATGAAGTAGAATGCTACTTTATGGATAAAAGTTTCCCAATACTTATTGCATGTAATATGTAATTAAAGGTGAAGCATAAGTGGTTTTGGAACAAAATATATGACAAATTTAAAAGTGCATGCATGCAAAAGTTTGAAATTTCTATGAAAGTAAAAAGACTAGAAATCTGTAGTAAATTAGATTAAGGTGCATGCAAAATGAGTGTAATGCATGATTGTGTTAATTCTCCAATTAAATGATGTGCATGCAAGTGAAAAATATCAAATATCAAACCAAAAAGTCTCTCCAAAAAGTTGGAGAGATAGGGATACCGATGGGTAAAATCCACGCTCCCAAAACCAAGAATTTTACTAGTTATTACAATAAGGAGAAAACTTCATTTTCTCTAAAATCCAAGGAAAGTATTTACAATGTTGGCTCGAACCATAGATATTTCCTTGCTGAAAATTTCTGCAATTTAAGGCCCACAAAAGCCCACAAAAATGTAGATTTTTCAAGGAAGAAGATACAAGGCAAAACCTCTTTGAGTTACACGACCAAAAGAGAGAAATAGAGACCCCAAGGTCCTGTATGCAAACTTGTAAATAGTTTTCTGAAAATGAAGCCTGCAAGTAGCTGCAACACAACAATTTAGAGAAAATCTACAATAACAAATGTTAGCTCAAGAAATCACAAGTATATTACAAAAATAATCTACAAGAGGCTAGGCCAAAGAATATGAGAAAGCTGTCCTCTTTGACTAGCCATGATTTAGCTCTTTGAAATAGCTAGATATTGATAAATAAAGTGCATTATGTGATAAATATTATTTTTTATATAATTTTGATGCAATAAATAAGAGCCTAAAACTTAAGCACATGCCTACTAAACAAATCGAAATAGATGAGACTTTAGAATTAAACACATGTGGGTTCTCCTTGAATATTTTCAAGAATGAGTTGATTCCTCCGAGAACTTCCCCTCATGCTTAAATGCTTGACCAAATAATGATTCATCTATAAAACTTCACCACAACTCATTAGATCCACATGACATTAAATAAGTGCAATGGACAGAGTTCCTAGAGATATATTTGACATCAACTAGAAGATTTCTTTTCTTAGAGCAGTTAAATAATTCTTATGCTCATATGAGATAGTTCCATACTAACATAACTTGAAACAAACATGAAAGAAAAAATAACATGAAGAAATAAATAGAAGCATAACAACATGTAAAGAATTTACCACATATGCAAGGAGAAGAACACCATCACAAGTTACCCAAATACTGTTGTATTATATTGCAAGTAGTGAATACAATTCTGCAGCGTCTCCTCAAGCCCAATAGCTCGTATTACATGATACAATTTGAGAGCCCATGGATCCATTATATAGAAATTTGGGAGAAAATACCAATGAAGAACCAAATTCCAAGTTGTGAGAGGGAGGAGATCATAATGAAAATTCGAATTTGATAAGTAGAGCTCCATTTCCAAGTGTAAAAATCGGATTCTGGCAAGTAGACATCATTTTCTTCTTCTCTTATGTGCCAAATTTGAATTTTATGATGGAATGACAAGTGTATATGGGTGGTAACCCATGTGGGGACAATTTCCCACAAAAATCTCCACCAAATATTCTCCAAAATCCGTCTAAATATGCACTAACTTCACAAATTCGAATTTCCAAGTAAAACAACTCTCATTTAATGCCAGAAATTCAATTTTATTTGAGCACGTGCATTTTCCTTGATTTTAGGAGTCCACATCACTTTGGGACTTCACTTTAACTCCTCCATAATTTTCCACCTCATTTAGTATGTGTGGATGTTTATTTTTCTCCATTTATTTAATTTTTGGCTTAATTAATTGCCAGATTTCCCACTAAACTTAGGAAAAGTAGGTTTTGAGGGTTCAAAACACATTTTTAACTCCTCAAAGTATGTCATAGTAGAAATTTGAGGGTAAGAAGTGTAATTTTGATTACTTATACCCCATATAACTTCTCTAGGCAACACTTATTGCAATTCAATTATAATTTTTATTGCAATTTTCGACTTGCGGGAAATCTAAAAAAAAATAAAAAATCACTACCTAGACCTAACCAAATTCCACAAATTTTTTTGTGATTTAGTATGGTAATATGCATTGAATCTAGACAGTAGAACTCACCCAAGGCCTCACTATCAAGCCGTCCTCTAGCTTTGGGGTAAAATTGGAGGAAAAAACTCAATTAATTATTAACTCCTGGCAGGGAAATGATAATTAACCAAGTAAAAAGAACCTCCTAGAGTAATACTCACTTATTGAAAATGTCCCAGGTTACCTAGGCCTGTTATAGACTCAATAATGACTCAAAATTCACCATTACTGGCATCACTTATTACAATTCCCCATAGGGCATGGAATCTGGCTACAAGAGAAAGATGATGAGAAGTAGAAGTAGAGCTTAAAACTATGTTGAAATGATGATATCTGATGGTATATGTCTCCTCTGGTTCATCCTTGGATATGGAATTTTCTCATTATCATCAGGTGCCACTACAATGGTCAACATTTGGCTCCATATGGGGATGCATGTTAGATATGAAGTGACAGTGTGCAAGAACCTGAAATCTGCATCTATTGACCAAATATATATCTTAGTAGTATCCATTCAAAGTATCATCAAACAAAATCAAGTAGAGAATTAGAAAATTTATTCTAAAAACATATTTTATTCATGAAATAAACCTACTTAAACAAAATTTACAAGGGCTAAGGTTAGAAATATGATAAAAAAATATGCCCCATGGCATCATATGTCCTCAATGAAGTTCATGCTGAGAATATGCCTAATTTCAGGCATATCCATGTGTTGTTTTTCTGATGCGCCCTGTCCAATTCTGAATATCTTAGGACTTTGATCCATCCCAACACTATGTTGTACCCGGTGATCAAATTTACCATATCCTTTCTGCTTTTTTCTTTTCTTCTTAATAGATGGTGATGTTGATGTTGATGCGATCAAAGTAGACATGTTTGCCCGATCTTGATGATGCTCAGATGGAAAATTTGAAATATCCAAGACTTCAATGACTTGCCTTTCTCCGTTCTGCATTTGCTCTGACATGGGTGATGGATCAATATCATAAGTATAAACCTGATTCCCCTCAGTTTCCTCTCTATCTAGGTCACCTTCAATTATCCATTTTTCAATGGAATAAATGGCCTCCTCATAATAATATGAAGCTCGATACAATATATTGGGAGGCTTATGATCCATTTCTTTGTTCTTTTCCCATTCATGATCTGATATAAGCTGAAATTTTTGTACCTGTAATCTTTCCATTTCCTCCAGCCTATTTTGAAAAGTGATATGATTAGCCTTCATAACACTTATTTCCTTGGCATGATTTATTTCCATGGTGTTGATTAATTACACTTATTTTTCTTCCATGGCAAGCAACCTATTTTGAATAGGGGTCATCTGATTAGAATGATTGACCTCCATGGCCTTTATTGCATGCGCATTATTTACTATTAATCTTGTTTTATTGAGTTCCATGTTTTTAATGAGTTCAACTTGGTTGAGTTGCATATCCTTAATCATTTGAGTCAACTACTTGATGAAATCCCTATCATTCTCATTTCCTTGAGTTTTTATTTTTATCTTTCTTTCATCTCCATATTTTTCTTCAAAGGCATCAATGATTGATTCTAGAGAGTCAAAAATGTTAGCGGGTAAGTCAATGAACCAATCCATAGCATCGTCATCTAATGAAAAGATGAAAAGTTTAATTTTAGCGTCCTCATGGTTAATATCATGGCACCATTTTCTCACACAAAGGTGGAAATTCCTAAGGTGAGTTTCGGTGGTAATGACATTGTTACTTAGAAAACTAGGCAACTCATCAACAGCCTCAAAGGCTTCATCCGGAATAAAATTCAGATAGCTTAAAATGTTAGTAAAATCACAAGGGGCGAACAAATCATTCATGATGTCATGCTCACTTGACCTTGAAAGAGAAAATGGATATTAGAGATCGGTTCATGTCCAAGATTAGCAAGAATGTCCAAGATTAGCAATAATTTTACAAGAAGAAGGCTTCAAGCAGAAATCCTTGCAGAAAATAAAATAAGTGGAGTCACCACTTGAACAAGAATCTAACTCTAAAAATCCAACATGCAAAAACCAAAATTTAGTCGATTTCCGAGGTACAAGAAATCTTGTCCCCGAAAACAGCGCCAAAAATGTTATCGCTTGCCACCTACACCTATCTACAGTTAGCGAGAAAAGCCTTTAACCCCACAAGGTGTGGTTGGTGGCAAGAAACCCAGAGAATGGGTTATCACACTAATACCGACTCTCTCTTTTTAAGCTATCTCCCAGGTTAGCTATGGGGGGTGGTCCCTAAAGAAAAACTATGTTAAATATGTGAGGTTTCTAGGAGAATTGATTAGAAGGAATTAATTATCAAAAATGACTCAATTAAAAGATGTAAACAACCATATAATTATATGAGCAATATTCAATGATGTGTTCAGAATATAGACCAGTTCTTTAAAGTAAATGACAAATGTTTGTTCAAAAATTAAATTCAAGATACAATGATAATAATCCTGCAAATGAAGTGTTAGACTAAGATAACAACATGCAATTAAGTTTGCAACTCAAAATAAGAGTACTTGAAAGGAAATGAGACTCATAAACCATTCATGAACATGATGATCATTAAACATTAAGTGGAGTTTTCTAAAGTAGAAAATGTTCCAAGTACAAGAAAATTAAACTAAACTTGTTGCAAAAGATATTACAATACTTGCATGAAAGGAAATGCTTCCTGGAAATAGGAAATGACGTTGCATGTGAGACTCTAAACCATCAAGAAAACAAAAATTTAGATCTTGCAAGTAAGGTAAATGTGATGAAAAAATGCTCTTGGTTTATTTTATTAATTAGTTCTAAAGCAAGGTTACAATTGAACTCTAATCCTCAGACCTCACTCTCACCCAAATATTTGGATCTCACAGTGAGGAGTCCATAGAGGTAGAGAGTCCCTAAAATGTCTATTCAACCAACTTATGTTGGAGATAAAATTTTAGTGATTGCTTGGGGCATGTAAGTAAATTAATCAAACAATGAAAATTAACTTTCAAACTTGAGATGTATTTGCATGTCATGACGTAGAATGCTACTTTATGGATAAAATTTTCCCAAATACTTATTTCATGTAAGATGTAATTAAAGGTGAAGCATAAGTGGCTTTGGAACAAAATATATGGCAAATTTAAAAGTGCATGAATGCAAAAGTTTGAACTTGCTATGAAAGTAGAAAGACTAGAAATTTGTAGCAAATTAGATTAAGGTGCATGAAAAATGAGTGTAATGCATGATTGTGTTAATTCCTTAATTAAATTATGTGCATGCAAGTGAAAAATATCAAAGATCAAACCACAAAGTCTCTCTAAAAAGGTGGAGAGATAGGGATACCAATGGGTAAAACCCATGCTCCCAAAACCAATAATTTTACTAGTTATTACAATAAGGAGAAAACTATGAAGTCTTCTTTAAAATCCAAGGAAAGTCTTTACAATGTTGGTTTGAGCCATAGATATTTCATTGCTGAAAATTTCTGCAATTTAAAGCCCACAAAATCCCAACACAATGTAGATTTTTCAAGGAAGAATAAGCAAGGCAAAGCCTCTTTGAGTTACATGGCCAAGAGAAAGAAATAGAGACCCCAAGGTCCTGCATGCAAACTTGTAAGTAGTTTTATAAAAATGAAACCTGCAAGTAGCTGCAAGACAACAAGCTACAACAAATATAAAATAACAAATGTTAGCTCAAGAAATCACAAAGTATATTACAAAAATAATCTACAAGAGGCTAGGCCAAAGCATATGAGCAAGCTCTCCTCATTGACTAGCCATGACTTAGCTCTTTGAAATAGCCAGATATTGATAAATGAAGTGCACTATGTGAAAATATATTATTTTTTATATAATTTTGATGCAATAAATAAGAGCCTAAAACTTAAGCACATGCTTGCAAAACTAATCGAAATAGATGAAACTTTATAATTAAACATATGCGGGTTCTCCTTGAATATTTTCAAGAATGGGTTGGTTCCTCCAAGAAATTCCCCTCAAGCTTGAATGATTGACCAAAGAATGATTACTCTACAAAAATTCACCACAACTCATTAGATCCACATGAAATTAAATAAGTGCAATGGAAAGAGTTCCTAGAGATATATTTGATATCAACTAGAAGATTTATTTTCCTAGAGAAGTTAAGTAATTCTTATGCTAATATGAGATAGTTGCATACTAACATAACTTGAAACAATCATGAAAGAATCAATAGCATGAAGAAATAAATAGAAGCATTACAACAAGTCAATAATTTGCCACAAATGCAAGGAGAAGAACACGATCACAAGTTACCCCAAAGGCTGTTGTATTATATTGCAAGTAGTGAATACAATTCTACAACGTCTCCACAAGCCCAATAGCTAGTATTACATGATACAATATGAGAGCCCATGGCTCCATTATATAGAAAGTTGGGAGAAAATCCCAATGAAGAACCAAATGCCAAGCGGTGATATGGAGGAGATCATAAAGCAAATTTGAATTTGATAAGTGGAGCTCCATTTCCAAGAGTAAAAATCAGATTCTAGCGAGTGGACATCATTTTCTTCTTCCCTTATGTGCCAAATTCGAATTTTATGATGGAATGACAAGTGTATATGGGTGGTAACCCATGTGGGGACAGTTTCCCACAAAAATATCCACCAAATATTCTCCCAAATCCTTCCAAATATGCACTAACTTCACAAATTCGAATTTCCAAGTAAGCATCTCTCATTTAATGCCAGAAATTCAATTTTATTTGAGCACATGTCTTTTCATTGATTTTAGGAGTCCACATCACTTTGGGACTTCACTTAATGGCTCCATAATTTTCCACCTCATTTAGCATGTGTGGATATTTATTTTTCTCCATTTATTTAATTTCAGGCTTAATTAATTACGAGATTTCCCTCTAAACTTAGGAAAAGTGGGTTTTGAGGGTTCAAAATGCATTTTTAACCCCTCAAAGTGTGCCATGGTAGAAATTTGAGGGTGAGAGGTATAATTTTGATTATTCATACCCCATACAAATTCTCTAGGCAACACTTATTACAATTCAATTACAATTTTTTTTGGAATTTTCAATTTGCGGGAAATCTAAAAAATTAAAAATTCACTACCTAGACCTAACCAAATTCCACGATTTTTTTTATGTAATATAGTATGGTAATATACATTGACTATAGACACTAGGACTCACCCAAGGCCTCACCATCAAGCCGTACTCCGGATCTATGGTAAAATTGGAGGAAAAAACTCAATTAATTATTAACTCATAGTAGGGAAATGATAATTAACCAAGTAAAAAAAAACCTCCCAGAGTAATATTCACTTATTGGCAAGGTCCCGGGCTAACTAGGCCTGTTATAGACTCAATAATGACTCAAAACTCATAATTACTAGCATCACTTATTACAATTCCACGTAGGGCGTGGAATCTAGGTACCAGAGAAAGATGATGAGAAGTAGTAGAGCTTAAAACTCTGTTGAACTGATGATATCTGATGGTACATGTGTCCTATGGTTCATCCTTGGGAATGGATTCTTCTCATTATCATTAGGTGCCACTCAAGTGGTAAACAGTACCCACAACAAAGCGCCCAACCCATTATGTCACCAGGGAAGAGGGCTTGCTTAATATTCCTTAACATTCTAAGACATCCTTTCTATATTTGTTGTTTTCTCCTAATGTGGATTTAAACTATACTTGGCTCTATGTTTGACATTACATAAATCTTGTTTTTTTGTTTCACTCTCTAGAATATAGGAATTTTAAGTGATTTGGGCACATATAATTTCTGTATGCAGATAGATTTCTGGTGATTTTTTGATTTTTACACAAAATATACGTAAATGTATCATACATTTTAACAATGTACTAAATCTATCTAATATTAATAGAAATCCAACATTTTTCTCCTCTGAAAAAAAAATGCCCCCACCCCATCAAAAGGACAGATTACGTACCCTTCCTGAGAAAACCACTTACACACCACAAAATCACCTTCTACCCTCGCAAGTTCCATAGAGGCGGAAACAGTCATGCCCCCTATTTTTTCCGACAGGGGTGTTCTCCTCTTACTTGACTTACATAAGTCAATTTTGAATGAATGAAAGAAACAAAATTCTTTTTGTTTCATGATATAGTTGGATAATAAACCCACAACGGAGAGTTATCTATTGCACTTTATTATTTATAATTAGGGTTTTTTTATTTCTAATTATCAACCAGGATGAGGGTCATTGTTATTTTATCATGAGGGTCATAGTTATTTAAATAAATAAATCGAAAATAAAATTTAATGTCCTTGATTTGTTTCATGTACATTGGAAGAACAGGGGTTGGAGCTATTTTGGTTGAACATGGAACAACCACAACAATGATTTGAATATAATCCATGTCAAATTGTGTCTATAGATGGAATATGATGCTTTGAACATGGATCGAACATATGTTATTGCGACCAGTGTCGGTGCATAGAAGTGTTTTTTTCTTTGTGAACTACATCAAAGTGAGAGGAATTCCGTGGACCTTCTACAATATTTCATTGGAGTTGGAGTTCCCATTATGTCTCCAGAGGATGAATATCTTTCCAAATTTGAAGATGATGCTCAAATGGTTTTTTTAAATGGTGGAGTAATTAACCAGATTTATTATTATCTAAACAGGGTGACAATCAAATTGATTCCATAGTTCATAGCCTTCAATGAACCTCAAGTGAGACAAGGTTCCAATGAGACTGACAGTGAAGAAGGACATGAACCCATTTCAGGTGTTGTTAACTCCAATTCTGATAATGATGCAAACAACTCACAATCAATTCACACCTATGGTAATTATATGAGAGTGGCCCTTCACATTTTCTTCATGTCAAAGTAACAGATATGCCTCAATCTCAATGTGTGTTCCTAAGCATCCTAGGAAATAATCTGTATTAGAAACATATTCTCCATGATGTGGAGGGAAAACGTTGGAGTCGAGAAGGAATATGAGTTGATTAGTTAATTTGAAGATGAGCATCAACACACTATTCCTGCACCTTATTCAACAATAGAGAACTTGTCTACACATATAATTTGCGTTGATCAAGTTACCAACGAAAATGTAATTTGTAGTATTTGTACAGATGTGATGCTTGTTGGTGAAGCAGCCAAACAACTACAATGTAACCATCTGTATCATAGCCATTGCATCATTGAATGGAATAATCACAGAAATAACAACCCCTTTGTGACATTATGAGCTTCCCACAAATGAGCCAAACACATAGGAGTGAAATCTGCAGGAATTTATGATGGAAGAATACACCAAACTTTTTTATTTATGGAGAAAATTTCTGAAACATCCGTTTTGATGTAAGTCAGTCATATAATAATTTTCATCATGACATTTTCATCATCATGGTATTCGAGATTGATGAGAGTATACTTTTTTTATGAATATCATATATATGTATGGTTTTATGTCCTTTTAAACCATTGAATTTTTTGAAAAATGTTGATATATATATATATATATATGAAATTGATATGTGTTTTTTTTCAATTATTTGTTTTTAATCGTTGTCTTTTTCATTCGAGTGCATTTTTGAAATGTTACTCTATATATTTTGATATTGATAATGATGATGATAATTAACATCCACTAAGAGAAGAAAAAGAGTCTAATTGTGATTCTTCAAAATCTTGTTTCTGTGATCCAGAAGAAGGGAAAGAAGTGCTCCAAGATCACTATAGTTGGGTTGGCTTAATAAGTCAAGAAGATTGGAGGTGTAGTTGATAATAGGGAATTGAGAGTGGATATGAGTAAGAGTTTGACATTGTAAAAAAAAGTGTTTTTCATCTTCCACCATCTTAGTATCACAAATATGACAGATTCTATCGGTGCAGGGAGTCTTGGGAGTAGATCACTGCCCGGTTTAAATTTGAAGCTCATGAGAATTAGTTCTTATCCTAGCGATGTTCAGTCTCTTCTTAGTGTTTGTCAATAGAGAGATTTGGTTATAAAGCCTGGGGTTAATCACCTCCTTATAGTATCTTAGGTTCCTTTTACCCTCCAACTCCTTATCATCCCACAAATTGTCCTTAAAATTGGAGGTAATAGTATCTTTGACACTATCCTTGCTTCCCATGATGATCTCCTCTTTAATCCTCCAATGGTTGAACCAAGATTGGGCATCCTTATGCCACCCGCGCTTGAGGCACAGGTGGGGGTTTAGACTAAAGTTAGAACCATTTTTTTGGAGCCTCTTGCATTCCATGTTGTAAAGCTTCTTCTTATACGTTAGATATCTAAACATAGTCGTACTTTCAATGGGCAACATGCCAACTTCTATCAAGAGGATAGGATAAGGAGTATTTCCCTTGATCTCGATGTTATAGGTTTTTAATTTTTTTACTCTCTATATATACTACAACCCCAAATTGATGTTTAATTTTGCATTTTAGTTTTAGATAATTTTATAGTTATTGATTATTGTGTTATTAAATATGTGTAAATTTTAATTTGGATTTTTTTTTTAATCCTAAATATAAACAATGTAAAACGCACGATTTTTTTCATAATTATTTAAAAATTAAAAAAATTATATAATATTTAGTTTTTTTGGGTGTTGTAACTGGGAAAACCAGACCAGTTGCAGAACAAAATCTTTTTACTCCCAAAGACATAGTAATAAACTACTAAACTATTAGTAGAACTATTGAATTGGCTATATAAGTAGTCATACATAGAAATGAATCATTATATAGTTATCGTGTTTCCAACCAAAAGCAAAACGATATACAAAAAGTATAAGAAAAGCATCATCATATAGTTATCGTACTTCCAAGTAGAAGAAAAATTATAGATAAAAAACATCATAACAACTAAGAATAAGTGGACACCTAAATTGGAGCTCCTAAACTGGAGAGAAGATCACATCCCTAGACAACCTTCAATCTCTTACATCTGGATACACCGTGATCAAGAGAATATTTAGTCAATTTTATAAATATATATTAATCAAATAAAAAATCAATTATTTTAAATATGTAAATTTAATATTAATTATTTTAAATATGTAGATTTATTCAAGTAAGAAATAAAAATAAAAATGATATATTATAAAAATTAAATATAAAATTATTAAAAATAAAAACATATTTAAATTGTGTTTATACTAAGTCCTAAAAGTAGTTTCTCTAATGTTGACTATCTTTTCTGTGATCATTGATCTTGAGTCTCGACCATCTTGACTCTTTACCTCATTGGCTAACCATCTCTAAGGAATTTATTGATTTTTCCTTTCCCTCGGGGTATTTCTCTTTCTAGGGAGCCTATAGGGGCTGGGTTGTTCTACATCTATATCAAAACCTTTTCTACAAGCTGAAAAACTATTTGGGAGAAGGTATAAACAATTTTGTTGAGGTCAAAGCTGGTTATGTTTTTCTCTATTGAAAAATAAATTCAACATACTCAAATATTTGGGAATTCAAAAGTTGTTATAAATTGGTTCAATGGAATTGCTAGATGCCACATACACACTTTTAATCCCATTCTGGAGGATATCAATCTCCTAAAGCAATCTTTTGATGAAATTATATTTTCCACATCTATAGGGAAAGAAATGGGGCTTCTGATGCTTTGTCTAAGGAGGGTGCTTCAGAGGATCTAGGCTCATGGCACACCATGAAACAACAACTAAGAACAACAAGGATTCTACCACATTCCCTTCATAGCGGTTATCCTTTATCACTCTTTAGCTATATTTTTTTGTTACTTATACTAACTATCTATCTTTGCTAAATGTTCAACATGGATATTACTTGTTATTTTTTTGAGATAGTTACTATGGTTTTAGCTATGTATTTATTTGGATATGTATATATGAGAAAAAATAGTCCAAACTTAGATAGTACTTTTGGTACAATCATATGTAGTTGGGCTTTCTTGAGTGCTACACATACACATTCAAAATGTAATTTTCAAGTGTAATGAAAGTCCATATTTTTTCCTCAAAAAAAAAAAAAAAATCAATAAACATATAAAATAAAATATTTATAAAAAAAGCATTTTAAAGAAAGCAAATATTCTTCCACTTTTCTAGTATTTTTCCTAATCATGTGTGTTCAAAGATAAGTTTTTTCAAAAAAAAAAAAAAGATCCTGCTTAAGTTTTAATTCGCATGGGCATAGGGTTTTAATACCTGCACATCGAAACCCAAAAATTTGAAGATCTGAATATACTAATTATAATCATTTCTGGTTGCATAATTGAGTTTTGTCACGCAAAAGCTAATTGGTGGCGCTGAAAAATAAGCTAGTCACATTTGACCTCTGCTATTATTAGTGGTGATATTGGACTGATTTTATCAACTTTTGTATGTGTAAGTCACACAACCAAAACGTTTGAATATTACCAATGATGAAATTAAAATATGTTAAACGAGAGCTTAAATAAGAATAAAACACACAATCCAATTTATGATGTTGAAAATAGTACCAAATTTGAGCATCTAGAGGTGAAACTTCTCTCTCCTCCTTTTTAATTTATACAATTCTCTCCTCCATTTCAATTCATATAGTTTTAAGAAAGTTGAACTTAAGAGGAGATATTCATTAGTACACATGAGAATTGATTCTCTCACAACATTCATCTTTTATTTTTTTAAATCATTGTTTTTGGAGTAAATGAGGAAAAATTATCATTATCTTTGCAGCAAATAAAGGAAAATTTAGTCAGCTTGTTCGTGGAGTAGACCTCCCCACCTAACCATTAAACCACATCCTAGGGAATAGTCAACTAAACCTTACCTACTACATTTCTTCATGTTAATGAATCCTTTTGTTAATACTTAGTATGTAATAATGATAAAGCATAATCCATTTTTTCTAATTATTGTTGCTATACCATTGAACTGAACTTGGTATAGAGTTTCATCTTTTCTAGCTTCACTTTATATCAATTTACCTCATCCATGCCTCATACTTATAGTTGTTACAACATCTTGGGAGAAGATTTTGGATGTTTGTTTATTTTTTCACTTTCCATTCATCTTGGTTGAACTTGAATAGTTTATAAGAAAAGAAAATTTCTCATGCATTACTTGTCTTCTATTTTGTTGTTCCACAATCCTCCATACTATTCATAGGAGCCGAGGGTGGGAAGAATAGGGAGAGAATGGTGACAAGAGGAAGAAAAACATTGTGGTGGGATACGGTGAATTGTCCCTTGTCTTAACCTTTGAATTCCTACATCTTTAGGGCCATGTCCTCCGGTTTATTAAATAAATTTAGCATTGTAAACATTCATGAAGAAGGTGATGATGACAACCCCTATGATCTGTAGTTTGGCCTAACATGATCTGTAGTTTTTTGCAATCACACCCCCTTTAAATTTGTATAATTTGTTTTCTAATATGTTATTTTCTCATGTTACTTTAGGGTTGGTATATTTCTGAACATAACGACAGTGCAATTTGATTTGATTTTTTTATTAATTTTTATCGAGCATGATCTATGAAATGCCCTTAAGTTTCTCTTGATTCAAATATCCACCTTCAAATTTTCATGGTCACTTGTTTCATCTTTTATTTTCTCATGATATTTATTTTGGTAGAATGGATCTGCAATTTGACGTGAATATTTTGTTAAATTTTCTTTGAGTGATGTTTTTACAAACATTTGACATGAATCCATGTTTTATGGATTCAAAAATTGCACTTTCCTAGCACTCGCAGATTTTTTACTTGACAAGATTGCATTGCCTCTAATGCTTCACTTTCTCTGATGCTGGAAGAATCACTTAGAAGAGCTATTGTCTACTATGGTTTGGAGAGTTTATTCAGAGTACCCTATTATAGTATTGGATTGAACAATATAAATAATCCTTCACGAATGAAACAGACAGAATCTATGTTCAACGAGACCCTGTTTTTAATGGCCATTATATGATTGCAAGGAAACCTATGAGGCCTCTGTTGTTACCATCATATACAAAGGAGCCTGAGAGACCTACATTACTCCCATAAAATACAAAGAAGAAAATCCGAAGGAAAACTCCATATTTATCTATGACAAATGTGGCCAACAAGAAATTAGGTCCCTTCAAAGAATTCAAGGCCTCAACAAGGAATATGCAGAAAAGTAGATCAGTAACTTGAAATGTGATTAATTCGAAAAACAATATCAAAATATCAGATACAGAATATCAGGCATTCCTAAATACTTCCAAAAAGGAATCAGAACAATTCTGGATGAGAAGCCCTTGGGATTTTCAAAGATAATTGATCTTATAAAGGGGTGATAGGATGTTGCAATGCTTAAAGAAGTAAAGAAGCACCACTATGTGGATTTCCCTATTGCTAAAATTAATAAGAGGAACAACCCTGGACCTTCACCACATTGGGCGAATCCAAATCCTAAACCCAACATAGAAACGACCCCAAGACAAAATATAATAGCTTCGTTGGATGGCTTTGAGAAATATATATGTATATAGATAGTTTTTTATGCGTCACTACTCGTAGGGTTTCCTGATGACCTGTCTACCTCAAAGTTTTGAAGAGCGCACAGGAAAGGTTCTTGATTTTTAGGGTGGTTTAGGGATACTGGGTGGTAGATTTCTTAGTTGGTTGGAAGATTTACCAGCTGGTCAAACAAGTTGGGCCTAATTCAACCAACTAAATTAATCTTTGGAGCTCAAATATTCTGGACATCATGTTGGTTACCAAAATTTGTGTGATGTCACCCTGTATCAATGAACAGTATCATCTTTGGACCCGTAAAATTATTTCCTACAGGTTTTGTAAGCCAAGTTATTCCCAATAGTCCCATTAGCAATAAAAATAACAAAAATACCTTTATGAATATACAACATGTCAGTAGTAAAGTACTAAAAGCAAAAACAGATGTGTGCAACATTTCCTTTGGTGGAAGTAGCAAGGGAATAGCAGAGATTATAGCCTCGATGGAAAATATGCCTGTTGAACATGTGTTCTGCCTAAATTCTAATAATTTGTTTCGTGTAATGGTCGAACCCGAGAGCGAATTGCCAACTTCTATTTCTACGACTTCAACAAAATCAAAGTTTGAGTCTCCTTTTCAAGAGAATAGCATCAAGTCATATTATTCAAACAATTGTGGTGGATCTCAAGTGATTTAATGGGAGGGGGGGCACTCTTATACGTCTTCCTATAGAGATTCTGATCAAGTAGAAGAATATGAGTTCATCAAACCAATTCTCTTTACAAATAATTGAAAATATCATATAAATTTATGACCTTGGTCTTTACAAATAATTGAAAATATCATATAAATTTATGACCTTGGTTCTCATTAAATATTAGAACAAATAATATATAGTCATCTCACTAATACAATTGATGCTTCTTGTCCTGGTGAATCCGAGGGCTCCCTATGAAAGGAGGTCTATGTTCGGTACTAGATTTGTTATAATTTGGCATCGTAGATTTCATTGTGAATCTGGAAAGGAATGCCACTTTTCATTATCATCTTTTACAATGTTTTTGCACCATTTTCATTATAATTTATGATGTTTGCAAATCACTGAATTTGCACCTTTGGTGATTTCAAAAAAACGTTTTTAATCGAATATGGTTGAATGCTTGTAAATGTTATGTTATGACCTTTTTAAAGTAGTTTTCATGGTGAGTAAAGTTATTGCTTTAAATTTTGTCTTCTAACATTTTGATATCAAAATGTCCCTATGTTTATCATAATTTTAAAATATAAGTTTTGTTTTAACTTTCATTTTTATATTTATGGAATGTTAAGATGAATCATTTGTAAAGCTAATTTGTTACAATTGCTTTTTCTAATTTGTTGCAATTGCTTTTTTTTATGGAAGGGAACATATTTAAATGACTTAGATTAATAATTTTTGAAAAATATTTAGTAAAGTTGAAAAAATTTATTATTTTTATTTTGGAAATATTTATGGAATTAAATTAAATAATAATTTTAGAAACTATTTTTGAGAAATAATATTTATTTTATTTTAATTTTAGAATATTTATGAAATTAATTAAATGGTCATTATAGAAAAAGATAATTAAATTTAGGCTTATGTGATCCATATCATGAAAAGCAAGAAAACTTTAGGTAAAATTCACATTATCAGAGTTTCCAACCATCCAGTGTAGTGTAGTTCATCCTAAGGACAAGATGAAGAATGAGATGTTGGCATCAAGTTAAATAGATGAAGAGAATTTGTTGTCATTAAAATATAACACTTGTATTTGACTAGATAAATATTATTTATTAATAAACAATATTTTAATATAAGAAGATAATTGTTAGAATATAGTTGTTAATGTTGAATTAAGGAAAATAATTAAAAAGAAGGAATATTTGAATGAAAATAATATCTAAAATAAAAAATAATATTTAGGTCAACCCTAAATAATCAAAACAATAAATAATTGATAAAATAAAAAGAGTCTTTGGGTCAAAATTAAATAACCCAAAAAAAATAATTATAAAAACTTAGAAACAAATAAAAATAATAAATGGTCAAACTTAAGTAAAGAATATTTTGATCAACCCTGAATAATCAAAACACAAAAATAAAACTAATAAATGAGTGATGTTAGGTCCTGTAATTTGTTAGATTGGTGAGAAAAAATTAATAGGGGTAACATTAGACCAGTCTTTGGAGTCCTAGGACCTAGCCTTCCTGGATTCAGAGAGGGCTCTCTCTATGTTGTGCAAAGGATGTGAACTTGCTTGCTTTTAGGGTTTGATTTTAGGCTAGTTGTTAAGTTTAGGGTTTGTTTGTTTGTTTTGGTTGAGTAGATGATCAAGTAGAATAGATGGAGTGAGGAAATATTGAAGTCATTGGGCTATGGAGTCTATAAAAGTCATGGAAAGATCAACAATGAAATCAGGGTGCATCACAGGGAAAATCTAACCTGGTCAAATGAATTTTCAAGGTTTGTGTGAGATGAGATGAACATCAAGTTTGTGAACAAAGTAGGGAAAAGGGAAATTAAGAATCCTTTGTCAACTACTTTAACAAGGTTGATCTTCAACACTATTCAACATAAAGAAGTAATCATAAGACAGGGCAAACCAATAACTCTTTATATCAACTCAAGAAAATAAGCATTTAAGACAAACAATCTGGTGAACTCTAGAAGGCAAGAAACTCATTTAACTTCTAGTGATTTCACCTTCAAGGTTAGAAAACATTTAAGATAAACATATAAATTTAATCAAAGAAGAGGGAACTCCTAAACATCATTGATCATAGCCATAAATATCTTTGAAACAACTATTCAAGCATGGACAAAGGGTATGATCGAAACATAACCTCTTTGGCAAACCTAATTAGTGGTACTTCAAAGAAAGATCTCAAGAACAGTGTTTTAGTGACATCAAACAAGCAGGGCTAACCATAAAACATCTATGATATCTACGGTATTTAACCATTCATAAGATAAACAAGCTTGGGTGGGTCTAGATAGCAACTAAGAATTCTCTAAACTGACCTAGCAAAGGAAAACATAGAGGCAGTGAAGGACAAACAAAGCTAAGGTGCCTTTGAAAAAAATTTCTTTCTACTGCAATATATAAGGATGAAACACAATGATACATAAGAAAACAATAACTGAATAGAATCACATCACCATTAACCAAGCTCAGGGATCCTGCAAGCAAGCCTTCTCCATCATCAAGCCAAACAAGCCATTCACAAATTCCACAACACCAATTTCTTCTTCAACCTCCAAAAAACCATATATTGCTCTCAAGAGCCATCAAATGCCAACCTTTTACAATAATGTCCTCATGCTCTATTTATCTATAAAAGGAGGGAAAAACCCTAACTAGGGTTTGAAAATGTCAAAATCATCCATAAATGTCATTTATGCCTAAAAGACCATGCAAGGCCCAAGGCACAAAATATCTCATGAAATAAATGCAAAAAAAACTCCTAGCACCTAACTTTGGAGTGATTTGCCTCAAAAAACACTAAAATATCATTTTTCCATTAATGAGTGTCTTTTTTTGACTTTTTGGCCAAAAACGCACAGTGAGGTCTGAAAGCGTAGTGCGTGCACAAGAGAAACTGGGTCCACTTGCATCCAAGTTTTTATGACCTTTCCGATGTCAGAATTGGCTCTGTGATGGCCTGTTGGAAAGCCTGATGAGTCTAATTTCCAAAAATTCCCTTGCTTTTCTGGTTGGGCTCCATTTACCTATCCAAAAAGTAGATTTTCCAACACTGCTCTAGGCACAACGACGTGCCTGAAAATGAGGCAGAAAGGTGAAATGAGGTGTTTTTTGAATTTTTGAGGGGTCAAAAAAGCTCCAAATGCTCTGAAATTTAGTGAGAATGCTTACTTGAGCTGAGGATTCAAAAAATGCAAATATTTCCTCCTGAGGATGCCTGAGATGAAATCATAGTGCCAGGGATGTTGCGCTTAGAGGCCTCAAAATTTGCAAAAAAAAAAAAAAAATTGTCAAAAATTTCCCAAAATTGGTGGATGTCTTCCTTATGGGGTTTGAGAGGCCTGTAGAGAATCTTAAGCCAATATTCCAAGGTTTTCTTTGTGTTTAGCCCCATGGTTCATAAAAAATGTTAAGGTTTTCTTCCTCCTTTGCCTCTTTGAAGGCTTTTCCTTTTTGGCATTTTCTTCACTCATATCTTCCACTGTCTTCATGATCACCATAAACCTCACTATTATTTGTTTCATGATGTCATCTTCTTCATTACCTACATTGATTATTTAACACATTGTCGTCTTCATTATTGGTAACACTTCTCTTACTTCTCTTATGACCCTCGGATCTAATGCCATGTTTTTTACTGCTTTATTTCTTCATTAACATTTGCACTAGTGGCCTTGGCTTTCTGTTTTTTTTTCTCATATTTACTGACATCGGCCTCACTGTTGTGACTCTACTATGCTCTTTACTGATATGTGTTTTTCTACCTTTAGACCCACTATGAGCCTCACTATTTTCTTCCTCCTTGATTGATTCTTCATGGCCATCATCTTCATTGTTAGATGTGCTTGAGACATGGGATAATAGTGAAGGATTTGGAAAGGGTGATGAAGGAGGATCACTATGATGTTAGGGCATGTTAATGAGAGGCAAAAATTAGTGAAAAAACTTTGCTTCTTGTTATAATCCATTTAGAGATGCTCCATAAAACTTTGATGGCAGCCTGGAGGTGGTTTTGATGTCATTTGAGTGTTTGCAGGTGCAGGAGGAGCTTCAGGCGAAAGCGCAACGCCTGAATGAACTGTCGGGTCCTCCCAACCCTAAGCGCAGTGGTGGAATGCACAGGGGTCCTCCCAGCCCTAAGTGTAGCACCTGAACGCACTATCAGGTCCTCCCAGCCCTAAGCGCAATGCCTGAATGATTTTTGGCCTTGTCGGGCTTCCCTATGCATAACGCATTTTGAAGAGGGAAATTGGAGGCCTTCCTAATGTCCAAATTGTGCCCATGATAGCGCGTTGGAAAGCCTATCCTATCTACTTTCCAAATATACATTTTTTTATCTGATTGGAGTTGATTTTTCCTGTAAAAAGTGGATTCTCCCAAGACTGGTCAAAACATGCTGAATGATGGTGCAGAAATGCAGAGTGCTGGTGCAGACAACTTTTGGATGTCTTCCTCAACTCCAAATTAAGCTCATGATAGCTCATTGGAAATAATATCCTGTCTAATTTCTACATATACCATTTCTTCTCTGATTGGAGTTTATTTTACCTGTGAAAGGTTGGTTTTCCCAAGACTGGTCAAAACGTGCTTAATGATGGTGCAGAAATGAAGAGTGCAGGTGCAAACAACTTTTGGATGCCTTCCTCAACTCCAAATTGAGCTCATGATAGATCATTGGAAATATCTTCCAGTATAGTTGGTTTTTGACCCATCAAGAAAGTCATTTGGACACCACAACTATGGAAAAACCTGATTTTCCCAAGGTCACTCCAGAAGTGCAGCAATTCTCCCGTGACACCTGTATTTTTGACATTGATCCCAAACCATGATACCTGTGTAAAAAATGAAGGATTTTTTTCTTATTGGACCTATGATGGACAAAAATCTCTCTCAATTTTTTCAAATTCATCTCTATTTGGTCAGAAACATAGTTTGAAGCAAAACTGGCCCTAGGTGTGGCAAATGATTTGTCCTTTGGAAATAATTCTTTGAAAATGATGGAGGCATGATGTTTATGAGTTGTTATGGATTTGTGCTTGTTTATATGACCTATCATATGGATCCTTTGCTCCTATGCCTCTTTTCCATGGCAAACCCTAGCTTATTTGGAAGGGGAAATTAGGGTTTGGTGTAGGCAAAACAGGGGATTTAGGAATGCCTTGTAGAGGGATGGGAATGAAGGGGTTAAGGTTTGTCTAAATTATTTGGGAAATTTTGGGGGATAGGGATAGATGTTAGAGAGTAGGGGAAAGTGTAATATCAAGGATTGAGTTAGGGGAAGGGGTCCAAAAGGGAAAAACACAGGCCTAGTCTTGCTCAAATTGTAGCAATAGGCTAGGTTTTGTAGAAAAATGATTAGTTTGAGGGATAGGAGTGATGGGAAGTGTTTATGAAGGTATATTAAGGATATGGGAAGGTGTAAGAACATTAGGATACAAGCCCTGTTGATGATTTAACCCTGAAATTCATGAAACCAAGAAAAATGCCTTCAAAAACCCTAGTCATCTACAATAACAAAGGTAGGTAAAAGCACATAAGAAGTCTTTTAGGAGCAGCAGGGTGACCATGGAATGGAAAAATGGTAGAATAGTGAAATTTTTTCTCTAAGGATAATGAAGGCAGTGAGATTTTTAAAACTCACAATGTTCATGGAATTTTGTTTTTAGAAATCTAGGACCAATATATAGTCATCTACAGATAGTAAAAATTACGGATGACTAACAAGTGATACTTAAATAATCAAAAAAATTAATTCTAAAAACTTAAAAATAAATAAAAATAATAAATGGTCAAATAAATAAATAAATAAATAACTATTTATTAGTAGTCAAAAAATACAAATAAATAATAAAAATTTAAAAATCAAGAAATTAGGATGTGGAAAGACTACAAATAATAATAATAATAATAAATTAAAAATAAATAATAATAATAATAATAATAATAATATAGTTATTCTCGTAAAAAGACATGATGACATTGACAAGCAGAGTCTTCATGTCTACTTATCCAAGATGGGTATGATCGTTAATACGGACAAAATTAAAGTCATGATCATTAAATCCAAAAGGATCAGCCATGGTAGTTTCGTGTATAATAACCAGTGCTTAGATCAAATTTCCTCTTATAAATATTTGGGCATTGACTTCCTTCATCAACTCAACTGAAATTATAGCATAGAGAAAAGGAATATTGGAGGTTGGAAAGCTTTTTATGAGTTTGAAAAAAATTGTAAGTCGGTCAATATTTACATTTGGAGTAAAAAAGGTTCCTATTTGAGGCTCTTTTCACCCATGTTGTCTTATACAGATGTGAATTTTGGGGTTGTAGTAGATTCTGTGAGTCATGGAGGAAGATTGGGAAAATTCAAAAGCAATTCATAACCTACAACTTATAGATCAAGGGAAATACTCCCTATCCTATCCTCTTGATCAAAGTTGGTTTGTCCCCCATTGAAAGTACAAATATGTTTAGATATATGACATATAAGAAGAAGCTTTACAACATGGAATCCAAAAGGCTCCCAAAAATTGCTTCTAACTGTAGTCAAAACCCCCATATTCGCTTCAAGCACGAGTGGCATAAGGGTGCCCAGTCTTGGCTCAACCATTGGGGAATTAAGGAGGAGCTCAGTATGGGAAGTAAAGATAGTGTCAGAAATACTTTTACCTCCAAGTTTAAGGACAAGTTGTGGGAGGATCAAGAGCTGGAGGGTAAAAGGAATCTTAAATACTAGAAGGAGGTGATCAACGCCACCCTTGATAATTAGAATGATCGCTCTGTGCTAACCAACACTAAGAAGAAAATGAACATGGATAGGATAAGAACCAATTCTCACGAGCTTCAGAGTGAAACCGGGCGATGGTATATTCCCAAGGCTACCAAGAATAATGGAATCTGTCATATTTGCGATACTAGGCAGGTGGAAGATGCAAATCAATTCCTTTTAGATTCCTCAGCTCTTACTCACATCAAATCCCAATTCCCTAACATCTATCACACTTCCAATATCCTTGAAATATTAAGCCAACCCACCTATAGTGATCTTGGAGCACTTATTTCCCATCTCTTTGATAAGAGGAAACAAGATTTTGAAGAATCAAACTTAGATTCTCTTACCTTTCTTGAGGTCTGATAGGTCGCATTGGTCTTAGTAGACGTTAATCATAATCGTCATTATCATCATAATATAATAAATAAAAATAAATAAATATAATAATAATTAATTAATTAATTAAAACTTAAGAGGAAATGACAGGGATCCAACAATTGCTAATTTTCTAGCCATCACCACTATTCATATTGCTTGGCCTCCTTTCAACCTCTGTAGCCTTCATGAACTTACTATGATTGAAATAATATATCCTAGCATAGATGTTGAGATGAACTTTTAGCTTTTTTTTGAGAAGTTTTATGAAATTAGATTAAATAAAAGTTTTAAAACACTATTTTGGTTGAATTGAGATGCCTTTTTAACTTTATTTTGAGAAGATTTATGAAATTAAATTAAATGATAATTTTATAAAAATATTTTTCAAAAGTTGGGATGGTTGTTCATGTTTGTTTAGGGAAGTTTTTTTGAACAAAGTCCAATCCCTCCAATTCAACATCACTTCTTAGGAATGTCTTTTTTGAAATTATGGACATATATGCTTCAGTGGCACAAAAAACATCCTCTTGAATTACATTAATGGAAAATTTATTTTAAATATGACATGAGCATCCATGGTTATCCTTAGATTGAGAAAACATGGGTTTGGGCATTTTATCATCACCCAAGTTTTAGACAAGGATAATGAAATAAACCAAAGTGGTGCAAAGAAGAATGGTGAAATATTTGGAATAGCACGAATTGGATGAACATCTTAATTTTTCTTTGATAGTTGGCATTAAATTATAACTCATTGGACAAAACATGAAGAAATGAATCTTTCCATGGTCATCATATTTTGTAATGTGTCTGTACTACTAAATCTAAGACTATAGATCACTTATCAATTTCATCTTTATTGGGTCAAGGCATGTTGGATTAGATCCACACTAGGATGAGATTGGATACTCTTTGTCAAAAAAAAATATATTCCAAGTTGTGTGAATATGGCCTCAAGATTTATTTTCATCTTGATTAGAGTTTTATTTCTATCCTAATCATTAGAGGTCTATTTTTATCAGGGGATCATACTTGGTTTTATCACTTAATATCTTAGGTTAAATTAAAATATAAAAATATTTAAAAGATAAATATATATATTCAAATGAAGCAAAAGAAAACAACATAGACACATATGAGTGTCTTTTGGCACTAAGTAATATTAACAAGATAAATTGGTATTTTGGAACAACTTTGTTCACATACTTAATCCATCTTCATGTTTTTCTTCTTTAATTATTGCTTGTGAAGTAATATGGACACGTCCAACTCCTACAATACATAATTTTGATGATACACCGTGGGAAATGTAAATTGTGTTGGTTTCATAGACATAATAAAAGGTGAGAATATGGATCCCATATTTTGTTATGTCAATAACATAGAAATCTCTACAAATAACATAGAAATGCTTGGCCTTGTTATTCTAATGACATAGAAATGTCTGCAAATAACTATGTTGAAATACTTGGGCTTTTATATGGACCATGGAATGACCAATTACATCAAAAAAATTCTCTAATTATTGAGGGGACCTGCAGTGAAAAATCCTCTAGAAACAATAAAAATGAAAGTTTTCATCAAATAGTGATTACTCTATAAAAAGTATACACTATGTGCTCCGAAATTTCTTGAAAATACAAATATTTCATATTCAAGGATAACAAAATATGAGGTCTATGGTTTGGCTAACTTTATTTTTTACACAATGAAGTATGGAGAAAAACCTTATCATTTTATAATAACAACAAAAATGAAACTCTTCATCAAGATTACTCCCTTGTCGAAAAGTGTCCATTATATGCTTCAAAATTTCTTAAAAATACAAGCATTTCACATTCAATAACAATGAAATATCTAAACAATGATTTGGATAACTTGGGTATCATTATACAATGAATTAAAATTTCTTAAAAATACAAGAATTTCACATTCAATAACAATGAAATATATAAACGGTTGAAAAACAAGGGCAATGATCTGTTGTTCCTGTGGCCGCAACCCTAGCCTTCCTCTGCTGTTCCTGTGGCCGCAGGCCTAGCCCGGCCTCTGGTGGTTGTTCCAGCGCGCCCTGTTCCATTTTCAGGTGTGCAGGTTTTCGTTTTTCCTATTTTGGGCTGATCTGCGCGGCGCGTTTCTGGGAGGCACGGCGCATCGACTTAGGGCTCTTGCCTCCTTTGACTCTTGAAGGGGTGCTCTTCAGAGTGCTGTGATGATTATGCAAAGCGGCTCCCCTCTGGGGCAGCCTGCCTAAGGTCTGCTCATGGAGACGCAGGGCTCTCCCAAGGAGCCTCCTCTGATGCCTTCTTCCCAGGAGATCAAAGCTTTCAACCAACTTCTGGTTGGTTTGCCCCAGAAGAAGAAATGTGAAGCCTCTAAATTCGTTAAGAAACTTGAAGATATTCCGGAAATCTCTTTGCCTCCTGAGACCCCCATTCAAGTAGCTTTGTCTTTGGCTGACCGGGGTCTCATTGGTCAGTTTACGGGGCTTTGGCCATCTCCGAAAACCACTGAGCAATGGGTTAACAGAAACTGGGCTCCCGTGATTAAACACAGCATCACTTCTTACTTTCTGGGGCGCGGATACTTCCTCTTTGAATTCTCTTCCAAAGAAGACAAAGACCTGATCTTCCAAAATGGGCCCTATTTCATGGGTCCTCAGGGTCTTTATTTGAACAAATGGACTCCGGACTTTGATCCGGCTGTTGATGTTCCTAAGGCTGTCCCGGTGTGGGTTCGCCTCCCAAACCTTCCAGTCCACTGCTGGAACTGGGACTCCCTGAAACACATCGGCAATGCTCTTGGGAAGTTCATTGATCGAGCAAACAATAAGGATCAGTACGACTGCGCTAGAATCTGTGTCGAAGTGGACCTAGAGGTGGGTCTCCCAGAGGCAATCAAAATCAACGTTGGCAGATGGTCTCATGTGCAGATCTTGGACTATGAACAGCTGCCTTTCAAATGCAGAAAATGCCATATTCATGGTCACTTTGCCAGGAATTGTCCCTCCAATGCTGAGCCAGAGAAAGCTAATGAAGAAGGCTGGAATCAAGTTAAGTGCACAAAGATCAATCATAAAGGCCAGAAATCGGGAGGTAACAACGGAAAAGGCCCCCTTCAGGCCAATGCTCAGCGTCCCCCCCCCAAAAAGGCAAATGAAAACAAGTTCGATGCACTAAGTCAGCAAATCGAAGCAACTCAGGAGATCGAGATTCAAAACCCGGACCCTCCAAGCAAAAGCACTCCTTCTCCTTCCCAGAAAGACACAAGTGCTGCAGACCCCAAAGGAATGCCTACTGAAGATGAGGAAGGAGAACCGGATTCGGAAGAGTCAGAGGAGGAAGGAGAAATAGGAGAGTCTCAAACTTTGGTAAGGAGATCCACAAGAGGTTGCAAATCTGACAGGGAAAAAAGAGAGCAAGAAACTTACAAGGACAAGCTACAGGGCAGCCAACCTACTCTGGAAAAACTCCTAGCCTCAAAACCAAGAATAATGAAAAATCAGCCTCAAGGCTCCAAGGGAGCCCAACAGAAACATAAATAATGAAGGTTATCTCCCGGAACTGTAGAGGTATGGGGAGCAAAGTCAAGGAAGAAGCCATTAGAAGTTTAATAAGATCAGAATCTCCTGACATACTTCTCATCCAGGAGACCAAGCTGGAAGATGTAGTCTTCCTTCAAGCAAGTAAGAAACTTTGGAGCAAAAGTGAAGCAAGAGCAATTTCTACCCGGGGAGCCTCGGGAGGAATCAGCACTCTATGGAAGGCCGACAAATTCTCAGTCATCTCTGAAGCCAGCAACACTCACTGGCTGCTAATTAAAATGCAGAATCTGATTACCAAAAAAAAATTTTGCCTTTTCAATGTGTACTCCCCAGTCAACATTGGAGAAAAAAAAGTCTGCTGGGATTCAATAAGGCACCAAGCAGATTTATCAAACCTGGAAAATATAATTATTGCCGGAGATTTCAACCTCACTCTTCATTCATCCGAAAAAAGAGGAGGCAGCGCAGTCCGAGATCCGGCAAGGGAATGGGCGGAGGACATTTTGCAAGACTGAGACTTGCTGGACATCAAACCTTCCTCCGGTAAGTATTCTTGGTCTAATAAAAGAGCTGGCCTAGGTCATATTGCAGCCAGATTAGATAGATTCTTCATCCAAAGCTCCTTCCTGTTGCTAGGACTGGAACCAAGAATGCATATCCTCGCAAATAATACTTCGGATCACAAGCCTATAAAGCTAGAACTGCTGTCCCATCTAGATCTGGGCCCTATTCCCTTCAGATTTAGTCCCCTTTGGGTTAAGGAGCCAGACTTTCTTCAAATAGTCAAGGACTGTTGGATTCAGCCAGTCAAAGGCTTCCCTTTCTCTATCTGGGAGGAAAAGCTTAGAAGGGTGAAAATAGCTCTAAAAAGATGGGCCAAAACCTTGTCCAATCCTGCTACAGAAAGGAAAGCCATCAAAGATTCTCTTGTCTCTCATCAACTACAGGTGGAGAACGCCATAGTCACAGAGGAGCTGTTAAGCAAAGAAGTTCAGCTGCAGCAGTGTTATCATAAAGCCTGTTTAGCTGAAGAAGAATACTGGAGATTAAAATCTCGGAATCTCTGGCTCAAAGCTGGGGATAGGAACTCTTCCTTTTTCCATAAACAAGCTCAGGCCAGAAAATGCTTTAACACTATTTCTGAGATCAAGGAGGATAATGTCTCTCACAAGGATTTTGAAGCCATCAAGAAAGCAGCCTTTTCCCATTTTCAAAATTTGTATTGTGAGGACAAGGAGCCGGGCCATTATTCAGATCTCTTAGACAGTGTTCCCTCTGCTATCTCTCCTCGTATGAATGAGATTCTCGAGGCCAAAGTCTCCAAAACAAAAGTAAAAAATGCCCTATTTTCCATGGACCCGGACAAGGCCCCTGGTCCGGATGGCTTTTCCGCAAGGTTCCTCCAAGTTTGCTGGCAGATTGTTGAGAATGATCTCTTTAAAATGGTCCAAAAATCTCAAGATTGTCAGAAAATCGGGGGTAGCACAAATTCAGCCTTCTTAGCCCTCATCCCCAAGGAGAAAGGAGCCAACAACTTCAGCAGATTCCGACCGATTTCCTTATGCAATATAGGGTACAAGATAATCACCAAAGTTATTGCAAATAGGCTGAAGCCTATCCTTCCCACAATCATTCCGGAGAATCAAGGAGGCTTCATCCAAGGCAGGCAGATTGTGGACAATTATACCCTCGTCCAAGAGGCAATTCACTCTAGTCTACATCGAAAAGAACAAGGTATGGTTATCAAACTCGACTTAGCAAATGCTTTTGATCGTGTTAATCATAGCTTTTTGTTAAAAGTCATGAACAAGTTGGGATTTGGAGCAAGCTTCATTAATTGGACCAGGGCTTGCTTCTCGGAACCTTGGATTGCACCCCTTGTTAATGGCAGAGCCACAGATTTTTTTAAAGCTTCGAGAGGGCTCAGGCAGGGGTGCCCTCTATCCCCACTTCTCTTTGTCATTCAAGCCTCTGTTCTTAGTTTTCTTTTAGACAAAAAGCTGCAAGATCAAGACATTAATGGACTGTGTATAGCAAGAGGGGTCAAAAACATAAATCACGCCCTATTTGCAGATGATACACTGCTTTTAGGCGCTGCCTCTCTCTCCTCAGCCACCAAGTTTAAAGAAGTTCTGGATGAGTTCTGTGAGGCCTCAGGGAGTGCCCTAAACAAGAACAAATGTCATATCTACAGCTGGAACACATCGCCTAGATTGCTAAATGCTATTGCTAGATGTTTGGGATTTTCCGCCTCCTCCTCTTGGACTTCTTTCAAATACCTGGGTCTTCCTATCTATCATAAAAAACTTGTGAGCAAGGACTGGCTCCCTCAGCTTGAAAAATTCAAGAATAGGATCCAAGCCTGGGGATACTCTTGGCTCAACACAGCTGGTAAATCTGTCCTTATAAAGTCTGTGCTCACAAGTCTGCCTCTCTTTCAATTTGTTGTTCTTCTTGCTCCGGCTAGCATTATAAAAAGAATGGAGGAGTACATCCAGAGGTTTTTCTGGAAAGGCGGAAAACAGAATGAAAAGAAAATTCCCCTAGTAAATTGGGAAATCATCTCAAAACCTAGGTGGGAGGGCGGATTGAATTTCAAAAATCTTTCTCAACAGAATGTAGCTATGGGAGCAAAACTAATCTGGAAAATCATTGCGCCCAAGCCAGGATGGGCTCAATTAGCTCTCTGGAAAAAATATTTCAGAGGTCCTAGAACTAACTGTCTCTGCAACAAGAAACATCTGCCCAACTCATCTTTTCTCAAACTGTTCGCAAAAGCCGCTCCTCTTATAAACATGCATTCATACTGGGTTCCTGGAAACAGAAAGAAGATAAACATATGGGCGGATAGAATTATGAATATGGATCCCATAGAAGATAGAGGTTCCTTGAAAGATCTGCGCTGCTGGATGGATGGTGAAGGAATGCGCTCGCTGTGGGATATCTCCATGTGGATCGATTCCAATTGGGCAGGTTGGAAAAGCATTGATGTGCCGGAACATCTGCATCTCAAGTGGACCAGACTGCTTGATCTGCTTCATGGTTTAGCGCCCTCTCACAAAAGGAAAAAAGATTCGAAAGGCTGGGGGTTGATTACCAGTGGATACACAGTCTCTAAGGGATATGATAAACTGCGTGAGAGACCCTTCGTTCCCCCTGACCCCTCACCCTGGCATGGCGTATGGCGTGTTCAATCATGGCCCAAAGTTGATTTCTTTGCCTGGCTGTTATGTCATGGCAAAATTCTCACTTTTGACAATCTGCAGAGGAAAGGTTATCAAGGCCCCTCCAAATGTGTGCTGTGTAAGGAAAATGCAGAAAACGATGTCCATCTAATGCTCGAATGCAGATTTTCCATTTAGATTTGGTCCACTTTCATATGCAATATTGATTCCAACTTCACGCTACCTCACTCCACTGCTGAATTGTTCTCTAAATGGGCGAATAGGTATCCTGGTTCTCCAGCTAAAAATCAGATCATTAAAGCTGCATGGTCTGTCCTTCCAAAGGTTATATGCTGGCAGATCTGGCTAGAACGGAATAGAAGAATATTCAGAAATATGGAGCAGAATCATAAAGCTTTAGAAACCAGGATCAGATGCCAATTAAAATAGTGTTTGGTTGATCTGAAAGATGACTCTAATCTCAGTCAATAAGATATTGCATTGGGTTCTTTCCTGGATTTACAATTTCAACCAGCGGCAAGAAACGCCCCTCCTCCAAAAGATTGGCAAATAAGGAAAACTGACACAGAATTTCAAGACTGGCTCACAGCTCAGCCAAGACACTCTCTATTCTTTGATGGGGCAGCTAAGGGCAATCCGGGCAAAGCTGGCGCAGGAGGCGTTGTAGTCAATCCAGATGGGGAAAAAATTCATAAGTTTGCTTGGGGACTTGGCCATACTTCCAGCATTCAAGTAGAGGCTTTGGCACTCCTTCAAGGTCTCATACTTTTTAAAGAATTAAACATTAGAGAAGCAAATATTATTGGCGATTCCCAGATCATCATTAATGCAATGGTGTCCAAATCTCCAGCCTTGGACCTTAAATTTGCAAGACTGATTGACAGAATTAAGAACGTGGGAAAATATTTTCTAAGCTGAACTATTATCATGTTCTGAGAATTCATAACAAAGCGGCAGATGCTGAAGCCAACAAAGCTGCCTTACTAGCTGCTGGAATCAAGATGACAGATGATGAAGAATCATGGGAACCCATCCCATAATCTTATTCGTTGTCATGTTTTACTGCTATATTTTAAATAAATTTGTATGTACCTTCAAGCTGGGGAAAATCGCTGATCTTGAAACTATAGTTACTACTCCAAGGAGGAAATTCCCAAGTTTCACTCTCATTTTCAACCTCCGCGGTGAGGGGCATCATGATATTATTATTCTCATTGTAACCAGAATTTCGGCATTAAGGCCTTGATGAATACAATACTACATAACCGTTTCTGTAAAAAAAAAAAACAATGAAATATCTAAACAATGATTCGGCTAACTTGGGTATCATTATACAATGAATTAAAGAGAAAAGTATATAATTTTATTGCTCCTATTAAAGTCAATACATATTCATGGCACTTAAGCATGTAATCATTAACAATCAAGAGTTAAACATCCTATCTTATAGAACAATTTCTTAGGAGTATAAATACCCTCTACATTTTCATTTGAATGGTTTATGGCTAGGTGTTGTAATATTTGATAATCTCATTTGAGGAAGAATAAGCCAAGGTTCGTGTGTGTGTGTGTGTGTGTGTGTGTGTGTGTGTGTGTGTGTGTGTGTGTGTATCTATATATCTATATATCTATATATATATCATTTTATGTAATGGAAATGTTTTTTTTAAATATTTTATTGGAAAATAAATTTAAAATCTTATTTAAACTTCCACTTAAATTCATTAATGACCAGTTATGATTAAGACAGACTAATATCTAATTGGTTATTAAATCAAATATTAGTCTGTCTTAATCATAACTGGTCATTAATGAATTTAAGTGGAAGTTTAAATGAGATTTTAAATTTATTTTCCAATAAAATATATATATAAAAAAATAAAAAATTTCATTACATAAAATGATATATAATTTATTTTCAAAGTTAAACATTATAACTTTTCTAATTCAAAGAAAAATCAATAATATTCAAATCCGTGTTCCACTAATACTACATATTTAGAGTGTGTAAATAATGTTCACTAGCTAATTGATGTAGCCTCACTCATAAAGGGCAACCAAGTGGTTCAGTTTTAGGATATCGTTAAATACTTTTCACAGGTAGTTGAAGTAATTTCATTAATGAAGGCCAAGTAAGTGGTTGGGGTTTCTCATATTTACAGATATAGAATCCATGTAAAATGATCTTAATAATAAATATTTTACTGAAACTCTACCCACTGAGTGGTTAAGTATTGGGGTATCATTAATATTAAGTAAATTTGATTTGGTAAAAGAGTTAAGGTTGTTAGATCAATAGTGGCAGTTTTAGACACGTATATTGGTGACCCGTAGTATTTCATTAATGAAGGCCAAGTAAGTGGTTGGGGTTTGTGATATTTACAGAAATAGAATCCATGTAATATGATCTTAATAATAAATATTTTATTGGAACTCTACTAACTAAGTGGTTAAGTATTGGGATATCATTAATATTAGGTAAATTTGATTTGGTAAAAGAGTTCAGGTAAATCATGAAAAAAATATTAATTAACATTAATTCATTATTAATGTTAAACAAGTTAAATATATAAGCTTCATATCAACTATACACGAGCCATATTTCACCTATTTAGTTTTCAATTTACTTTTTCCCCTCAATATTTGTCATCAATGAGACAATACTCGTAGTATTGAAACTGTGGTATCATAAAATAAAATTAAAATAAATTAAATTAAATGAGACAATACCATGGATAACTTCTAGTAGACCATGGATAGTAAATTAACTCCCACAAAGTCCGCCAAATAGTGCATGTGCCTTCATTAATTAAGGTGCGCTAAATGGTTAGGTTTTGGAATATTTATAGAGGTAGAAACCATGTCATCCGATATTGGTATTATACTGAAGTTGTGCTCATTTAGAGAAAAAGTATATCAAGAGTAAAAACATCTCCGAATAAGTTTACATATTCACTAAAGGGAGAGTTAGTTTTTGGCAAGCTGTGATCAAATATCATTGGAAGTATATTACTAATCATCAAACAGATTTAGAGCCTTCGTTAATGAAATACTACGGGCCACCAATATACGTGTCTAAAACTGCCACTATTGATCTAACAACCTTAACTCTTTTACCAAATCAAATTTACTTAATATTAATAAGTTTCAGTAAAATATTTATTATTAAGATAATTTTACATGAATTCTATATCTATAAATATGAGAAACCCCAACCACTTACTTGGCCTTCATTAATGAAATTACTTCAACTACCTATGAAAAGTATTTAACGATATCCCAAAACTGAACCACTTGGTTGCCCTTATTTACACACTCTAAATATGTAGTATTAGTGGAACACGGATTTGAATATTATTGATTTGTCTTTGAATTAGAAAAGTTATAATGTTTAACTTTGAAAATAAATTATATATCATTTTATGTAATGAATTTATTTTTTTATTTTTAATTTTTTTTTAATTTTATTATATATATATATATATATATATATATATATATATATATATATATATATATATATATATATATATATATTGTGGAAAATAAATTTAAAATCTTATTTAAACTTCCACTTAAATTCATTAATGACCAGTTATGATTAAGACAAACTAATATCTGATTTACTAGATATTAGTTTGTCTTAATCATAACTGGTCATTAATGAATTTAAGTGGAAGTTTAAATAAGATTTTAAATTCATTTTCCAATAAAATATATATTACAAAAAAAAATTAAAAAAATTAAAAAAAATCATTTCATAAAATGATATATAAGCAGACTCTTCATGTCTACTTATCCAAGATGGGTATGATCGTTAATACCGACAAAATTAAAGTCATGATCATTAAATCCAAAAGGATCACCCATGGTAGTTTCGTGTATAATAACCAGTGCTTAGATCAAGTTTCCTCTTATAAATATTTGGGCATTGACTTCCTTCATCAACTCAACTCAAATTATAGCATCGAGAAAAGGATTATTGGAGGTTGGAAAGCTTATTACGAGTTTGAAAAAAATTGTAAGTCGGTCAATATTTACATTTGGAGTAAAAAAGGTTCCTATTTGAGGCTCTTTTCACCCATGTTGTCTTATACATATGTGAATTTTGGGGTTGTAGTAGATTCTGTGAGTCATGGAGGAAGATTGGGAAAATTCAGAAGTAATTCATAACCTACAACTTATAGATCAAGGGAAATACTCCCTATCCTATCCTCTTGATCGAAGTTGGTTTGTCCCCTATTGAAAGCACGACTATGTTTAGATATATGACATATAAGAAGAAGCTTTACAACATGGAATCCAAAAGGCTCCCAAAAATTGCTTCTAACTGTAGTCAAAACCCCCATATTCGCCTCAAGCACGGGTGGCATAAGGGTGCCCAGTCTTGGCTCAACCATTGGGGAATTAAGGAGGAGCTCAGTATGGGAAGTAAAGATAGTGTCAGAAATACTTTTACCTCCAAGTTTAAGGACAAGTTGTGGGAGGATCAAGAGCTAGAGGGTAAAAGGAATCTTAAATACTATAAGGAGGTGATCAACGCCACCCTTGATAATTAGAATGATATCTCTGTTCTAACCAACACTAAGAAGAAAATGAACATGGATAGGATAAGAACCAATTCTCATGAGCTTTAGAGTGAAACCAGGCGATGGTATATTCCCAAGGCTACCAAGAATAATGGAATCTGTCATATTTGCGATACTAGGCAGGTGGAAGATGCAAATCAATTCCTTCTAGATTCCCCGGCTCTTACTCACATCCAATCCCAATTCCCTAACATCTATCACACTTCCAATCTCCTTGAAATATTAAGCCAACCCACCTATAGTGATCTTGGAGCACTTATTTCCCTTCTCTTTGATAAGAGGAAACAAGATTTTGAAGAATCAAACTTAGATTCTCTTACCTTTCTTGAGGTCTGATAGGTCGCATTGGTCTTAGTAGACGTTAATCATAATCATCATAATATAATAAATAAATATAATAATAATAATAAATTAATTAATTAAAACTTAAGAGGAAATGACAGGGATCCAACAATTGCTAATTTTCTAGCCATCACCACTATTCAGATTGCTTGGCCTCCTTTCAACCTCTGTAGCCTTCATGAACTTACTATTATTGAAATAATATATCCTAGCATAGATGTTGAGATGAACTTTTAACTTTTTTTTGAGAAGTTTTATGAAATTAGATTAAATAAAGGTTTTAAAACACTATTTTGGCTGAATTGAGATGCCTTTTTAACTTTGTTTTGAGAAGATTTATGAAATTAAATTAAATGATAATTTTATAAAAATATTTTTCAAAAGTTGGGATGGTTGTTCAGGTTTTTTTAGGGAAGGTTTTTGGAACAAATTCCAATCCCCCCAATTCAACATCACTTCTTAGGAATGTCTTTTTTGAAATTATGGACATATATGCTTCAGTGGCACAAAAAACATCCTCTTGAATTACATTAATGGAAAATTTATTTTAAATATGACATGAGCATCCATGATTATCCTTAGATTGAGAAAACATGGGTTTGGGCATTTTATCATCACCCAAGTTTTAGACAGGGATAATGAAATAAACCAAAGTGGTGCAAAGAAGAATGGTGAAATATTTGGAATAGCACAAACTGGATGAACATCTTAATTTTTCTTTGATAGTTGGCAATAAATTATAACTCATTGGACAAAACATGAAGAAATGAATCTTCCCATGGTCATCATATTTTGTAATGTGTCTGTACTACTAAATCTAAGACTATAGATCACTTATCCATTTCATCTTTATTTGGTCAAGGCATGTTGGATTAGATCCACACTAAGATGAGATTGGATACTCTTTGTCAAAAAAATATATATTCCAAGTTGTGTGAATATGGCCTCAGGATTTATTTTCATCTTGATTAGAGTTTTATTTCTATCCTAATCATTAGAGGTCTATTTTTATCAGGGGATCATACTTGGTTTTGTCACTTAATATCTTATGTTAAATTAAAATATAAAAATCTTTAAAAGATAAACATATATATATTCAAATGAAGCAAAAGAAAACAACATAGACACATATGAGTGTCTTTTGGCACTAAGTAATATTAACAAGATAAATTGGTATTTTGGAACAACTTTGTTCACATACTTAATCCATCTTCATGTTTTTCTTCTTTAATTATGGCCTGTGAAGTAATATGGACACCTCCAACTCCTACAATACATAATTTTGATGATACACCATGGGAAATGTAAATTGTGTTGGTTTCATAGACATAATAAAAAGTGAGAATATGGATCCCATATTTCGTTATGTCAATAACATAGAAATCTCTACAAATAACATAGAAATGCTTGGCCTTGTTATTCTAATGACATAGAAATATCCGCAAATAACTATGTTGAAATACTTGGGCTTTTATATGGACCATGGAATGACCAATTACATCAAAAAAATTCTCTAATTATTGAGGCGACCTGCAGTGAAAAATCCTCTAGAAACAATAAAAATGAAAGTTTTCATCAAATAGTGATTACTCAATAAAAAGTATACACTATGTGCTCCGAAATTTCTTGAAAATACAAATATTTCATATTCAAGGATAACAAAATATGAGGTATATGGTTTGGCTAACTTCATTTTTTACACAATGAAGTATGGAGAAAAACCTTATCATTTTATAATAACAACAAAAATAAAACTCTTCATCAAGATTACTCCCTTGTCGAAAAGTGTCCATTACATGCTTCAAAATTTCTTAAAAATACAAGCATTTCACATTCAATAACAATGAAATATCTAAACAATGATTTGGCTAACTTGGGTATCATTATACAATGAATTAAAATTTCTTAAAAATACAAGCATTTCACAGTCAATAACAATGAAATATCTAAACAATGATTCAGCTAACTTGGGTATCATTATACAATGAATTAAAGAGAAAAGTATATAATTTTATTGCTTCTATTAAAGTCAATACATATTCATGGCACTTAAGCATGTAATAATTAACAATCAAGAGTTAAACATCCTATCTTATAGAACAATTTCTTAGGAGTATAAATACCCTCTACATTTTCATTTGAATGGTTTATGGCTAGGTGTTGTAATATTTGATAATCTCATTTGAGGAAGAATAAGCCAAGGTTCGTGTGTTTGTGTGTGTGTGTGTGAGTGTGTATCATTTTATGTAATGGAAAGGTTTTTTTTTAAATATTTTATTGGAAAATAAATTTAAAATCTTATTTAAACTTCCACTTAAATTCATTAATGACCAGTTATGATTAAGACAGACTAATATCTAGTAAATCAGATATTAGTCTGTCTTAATCATAACTGGTCATTAATGAATTTAAGTGGAAGTTTAAATAAGATTTTAAATTTATTTTCCAATAATATATATATATATATATATATATATATATATATATATATATATATATATATATATATATATATATATAAATAATAAAAAATAAATAAATAAATTCATTACATAAAATGATATATAATTTATTTTCAAAGTTAAACATTATAACTTTTCTAATTCAAAGACAAATCAATAATATTCAAATCTGTGTTCCACTAATACTACATATTTAGAGTGTGTAAATAAGGGCAACCAAGTGGTTCAGTTTTGGGATATCGTTAAATACTTTTCACAGGTAGTTGAAGTAATTTCATTAATGAAGGCCAAGTAAGTGGTTGGGGTTTCTCATATTTACAGATATAGAATCCATGTAAAATTATCTTAATAATAAATATTTTACTGAAACTTATTAATATTAAGTAAATTTGATTTGGTAAAAGAGTTAAGGTTGTTAGATCAATAGTGGCGGTTTTAGACACGTATATTGGTGACCCGTAGTATTTCATTAATGAAGGCCAAGTAAGTGGTTGGGGTTTGTGATATTTACAGATATAGAATCCATGTAATATGATCTTAATAATAAATATTTTATTGGAACTCTACCGACTAAGTGGTTAAGTATTGGGATATCATTAATATTAGGTAAATTTGATTTGGTAAAAGAGTTCAGGTAAATCATGAAAAAAATATTAATTAACATTAATTCACTATTAATGTTAAACAAGTTAAATATATAAGCTTCATATCAACTATACACAAGCCATATTTCACCTATTCAGTTTTCAATTTACTTTTTCCCCTCAATATTTGTCATCGATGAGACAATACTCGTAGTGATGAGACAATACTCGTAGTATTGAAACTGTGGTATCATAAAATAAAATTAAAATAAATTAAATTAAATGAGACAACACCATGGATAACTTCTAGTATACCATGGATAGTAAATTAACTCCCACAAAGTCCGCCAAATAGTGCGCTAAATGGTTAGGTTTTGGAATATTTATAGAGGTAGAAACCATGTCATCCGATATTGGTATTATACTGAAGTTGTGCTCATTTAGAGAAAAAGTATATCAAGAGTAAAAACATCTCTGAATAAGTCTACATATTCACTAAAGGGAGAGTTAGTTTTTGGCAAGCTGTGATCAAATATCATTGGAAGTATATTACTAATCATCAAACAGATTTAGAGCATCAAACGGATTCAATATCATTGGAAGTATATTACTAATCATCAAACGAATTCAGAACCTCAAACGGATTCAAAGCATCAATAGGTATGAAATTAATCTATCTAGTTGAATTTGATATTTTCATTTTTTCTAAATTGTACATATCTATTTTAGCTTAGCTGGATCAAAATCCAAAGAAGTTGAACCATCCCTAAAATATGTCTGCATATTAGTTCAAAGGAAATTTAATTTGTATAAAGTTTTTTTAAACAATGACAAGGTACATTATGTTAGCAAATTTGTGCAAATACACAATAGGGTTTGGGTAACCAAGTTGAGAAAAAATGGGTTATGGTCTTAACTGCATAGAATGTTGTTAATGTTTCAGTTGTTGGTAAAGTCTCAAACCCATATATGTATTTAAGTGGAAGTTTAAATAAGATTTTAAATTTATTTTCCAATAAAATGTTAAATAAAAAAAAACATTTTCATTACATAAAATGATATATAATTTATTTGCAAAGTTAAACATTCACTTTTCGGATATCGTCAAATACTTTTCATAGGTAGTTGAAGTAATTTCATTAATGAAGGCCAAGTAAGTGGTTGGGTTTTGTGATATTTACAGATATAGAATCCATGTAATATGATCTTAATAATAAATATTTTATTGGAACTCTACCTACCAAGTGGTTAAGTATTGGGATATCCTTAATATTAGGTAAAATTGATTTGGTAAAAGAGTTAAGGTTGTTAAATGAATACTGATGGTTTTCGACATGTAGATTGGTGACCCATAGTATTGAAATTGTGGTATTATAAAATAAACTTAAAATAATATATATTTTTTTAAAGTTACTAACAAAACAAAAGAAAAATCATGGGAAAAATATTGATTAGCATTAATTCATTATTAATGTTAAACAAGTTAAACATATAAGCTTCATATCAACTATACACTAGCCATATTTCACCCATTTACTTTTGCCCCCTTTATGCCACCTATGAGACAATACTATGGATAACTTCCCGCAGATCATGGATAGTAAATTAACTCCCACAAAGCCTGCCAAATAGTGCATGTGCCTTCATTAATTAAGGTGACCTAACTGGTTAGGTTTTGGGATATTTATAGAGGTAGAAACCATGTCATCCCATATTAGTATTATACTGAAGTTGTGCTCATTCAGAGAAAAAGTATATCGAGAGTAAAAACATCTTTGAATATGTCTACATATTCACTAAAGGGAGAGTTAGTTTTTGGCACGCTGTGATCAAATATTATTGGAAGTATAGTACTAATCATCATACTGAATCACAACATCTAACACATTCAATATTTTCATTATTTCTAAATTGTGCATATCTATTTTAACTTTGCTCTATTAAATTCCAAAGAAGTTGAACCATCCCTAAAATATGTCTGCATATTAGTTCAAAGAAAAGCTAATTTGTATACACTTTGTTTAAACAATGAAATGGTAATATTTTAGTTGTTGGTAAAGTCTCAAACCCATGTATGTATTGGTTAATGTTTCAGTGAGCGTTCATGTATGTATTGGGGATAGATAGATAGAATGTTTGTTAATGTGATGAAATGGTAATATTTTAGTTGTTGGTAAAGTCTCAAACCCATGTATGTATTGGTTAATGTTTCAGTAAGCGTTCATGTATGTATTGGGGATAGATAGATAGAATGTTTGTTAATGTGATGAAATGGTAATATTTTAGTTGTTGGTAAAGTCTCAAACCCATGTATGTATTGGTTAATGTTTCAGTAAGCGTTCATGTATGTATTGGGGATAGATAGAATGTTTGTTAATGTGTCACTTTCTAAGTGAGGTAATAACACCAGATAGAATGTTTGTTAATGTGTCAGTGAGGTAATAACACCTTTACTCACTCTTTTTCAAGTGCTCTTCTTCTCATGCCAAGAATCGAACTCGAGACTTCAAGCTTAACGCCATTTTGGTAAACCAAGAAACCAGTGAGTGCCGTGGCAACACCTTTACTCACTCTACCACAAGAGACCTAGCTTTGATGGAATCAAGAAAAATTGAACCAGTGCCTTATAACTCAGAGCCAATAAGCTACCGATTAGGGCTTCCCCACTTTCTTGCTCAACTTTACTCCTTTCTTATGCTCTTTTTTTTGTTTTCCATTCTTATAATATAAATTTCTTTGGCGTGTTTTGTTTTCCCTTCTTAGACCATCCATCCGGCCCACAGTTGCCTTCCTCCTTATGGCGAGTTGATGCGGGTATAATTATAGTACTGCTCAATCAACTCATCCTCAGGGATTGAACGGGGTTGGGGGTGTTATCTCTAGACCCGGGTAAGGTAGTTAGAGTCTTGAATAAACAGGAGACTGGTGTTAGCAATATGGGGTGATATTGCATATATTGCCCAATCAATCTCATATGAGTTTCCTCACTTATTATTTGTTGATGCTGTGTGGGATTTCCTGTTATGCCTCTAAATACCTCTAACAATGGGTGAGTTAGCGATTGATCTTCAGTGACCGCGCAGGAACGCGTTGGCCCCCCTCGATAATAAAACACAGAACTGCCAGATAGTCATAGTTGTACTCGTAGCAAAGCGCTCCCTCCCTCCCTCCCTCAAAAGGACAGATTATGTACCCTGCCTGAACAGAGCACAAACCCACCTTCTACCCTCACAGGTGCCCTCCCTCAAAAGGACAGATTATGTACCCTGCCTGAGCAGAGCACAAACCCAACTTCTACCCTCACAGGTCCCACAAAGGCGGAGTTCTCCTCTTATTCGACTTACATAAGCCAATTTTGAATGAATGAAAAAAATACAATTCTGGCTGTGCCACTACAAAGGGTTATCTATTGCATTTTATTAATTATAATTAGGGTTTTTAATTTCTAATTTTCAATCCCCACGGATGCCACAGAGGCGGAAATGGTCACGCCCGTTATTGTTTCCGACAGGGGAGTTATCCTCTTACTACTTAACTTACATAGGTCAATTTTGAAGGAATCAAAGAAATAAACCGACTACAGAGGGTTATCTATTGTACTTTATTTATAATAAACCGATTACAGAGGGTTATTTATGGAGTTGTTTTTAGTGCGATTTTTTGAAGTTTCAAGTGCTGGAATCTGGTGAAAAATTTTAAGGTAAAATCTTGTTATTCAAACTGCTTTTTTGACTCTATATATGGATTCAGCACTCTCAAAAACTTCTCGAACACTTCGATTGTGCAAAGTTAGCAATCAAACTTCTCTTTTCAATAAATTCCTGCCGGAATTTAGAGAAATTACACTGTAAAAGCCTTCAAAAAATCACACTAAAAACTACTCGGTTATCTATTACACTTTTTCAACCCTGATGCGGTGGTAATTATTTGAATAAACAAATCTAAAATAAAATTGAAAGTCCTTGATTTGTTTCCGTTACAGGGGGTAGAACTATTTGGTTGAACATGGAGCAACCACAACAGCGATTTGATGCATTGATGGAGAGTTCCATCAATGAATCTGAATTGGAGGAAGATGATGATAGTCAAGAGGGAATGTTATATTTGTTTTCTGAAGATGAGTGGATTAATGAATTAATGAGGGAAAATGCATGGATTAATGAATTAATTAGGGAAAATATGTGGATTGATGAATTTGAAGGTGGGCATCAACACACTGTTCCTGCATCTCAGTCAGCAATAGAGAACTTGCCTATACAGATAATCTCGATTGATCAAGTAACCAGTGGAAATGCAATTTGTGCCATCTGTACAGATCTAATGCCTGTTGGTGAAGCAGCGAGACAACTACCATGTAACCATCTGTATCATAGCCATTGCATCATTGAATGGCTTAATCGCAGAAATAACTGTCCACTGTGCCGTTATAAGCTGCCCACAGATGAGCCAGACACCCAGGAGTGAATTCTGCAGGAATTTATGATGGCAGAATGCCCCCATAAGTTCTTATTTGTGGAGAAAAGCTCAGAAACTTCCGATTCATGTTAGTCAGTTATCGAATCATTTTCATCATGATATTTTGATATTTCCATCATCATGGTATTCAGATTGATAGGTGTAAACTTTTTTTTATAAACTCTCATATATATGGTTTTATGTTCCTTTAAATCGTTTTTAAAAACATGTTTATATATATATATGGTTTTATCTTCCTTTAAATTGTTGGATTATTTTAAACATGTTTTTTTTTGTTTTTTTATGGGAATACCTATTATAACTCAGTTGTCAAACCAGCAATGAAAACAACCATCTCTGACTGCTATCCACTAATGCATATGTATGTATATGAAATTGAGACGTATTATTTTTTCAATTATGTGTTTTAAATCATTGCCTTTTTCAGTTTGAGTTTATTTTTGAAATGTTACTCTATATATTTTTATATTAAATATATTAATTTAAATTAATTTGATGTTTATTTTTATTTAGTTTTACATAATTTTATTGTTATTGATTTTTGTGTTGGTAAATATGTGTAAATTTTAATTTAGATTTTTTTTAATGTTAAATATAAAACAATGTAATTATTTTTTTCATAATTATTTAAACAATTGAAAATTTATATAATATTTAGTTTTTTGGGGGGTAAGATTGGAAAAATCAAACCTGTTACAAAACTCAGATCAATTGCAGAAGAAAAGATTTATAGTCCCAAAGACATAGTAATAAACTACTAAATTATTAGTAGCACTATTGAATTGGCTATAGACCTCATAACTATTTCTAATTATAACTATAAAAAGAGCACAAAGGGTTACATAGAAATTTATCATTATACAGTTATGGTGCTGCCAACCAAAAGCAAAATAATATACAAGAAGTATAAGAAAAACATCATCATATAGTTATCCTTCTACCAACCAAAAGCAAAAAGATAGATAAAAAACATTATAACAACTAAGAAAAAGTGGACACCTCAATTGGAGCTCACATCATAACAACTAAGAAGAAATGGACACCTCAATTGGAGCTCCCAGAGTGGAGAGAAGATCACATCCCTAAACAACATTCAATCTCTTACATCTAGATACACTAGAACATATATAGTCAATTTTATTAATATATATTAATCAAATAAAAATTAAATTATTTTAAATATGTAAAAATTTTCAAGTAAAAAAATAAAATAAAAACTATATATTATAAAAATTAAATATAGAATTATTAAAGATAAAAACATATTTAAATTATGTTTATACTAAGTTCCCAAACAACTCAATAAACATAAGGTAGTTGGTTAGACTTTAACAATCTTCTTTTTTTTTATCAATGATATTGACTCTTTCAAGAATTTATTGATTTTTGCTTTCCGTGGGGTGTTTCTCTTGTTGGAGGAGCTTATGGGGCTCATTTTTTCTATATCTATTTCAAAACCAGGGGTTTCTCTGGTTGGAGGAGCTTATGAGGCTCAATTGTTCTATATCTATTTCAAAACCTTTCCTAGAAGCTGGAAAGTTGTTTGGGACAAGGTATAAACATTTTTGTTGAACTTATCAGTTTGAAATTGTTTATGTTGTTTGTTATTGAAAATAAATTCTACATATTCAAATATTTAGGATTCAAAAATTATTATAAATTGGATGAAATTTGCCACATCTATAGAGAAATGGGGCTTCTCATGCTTTTCTTAAGGAGGGTGCTTCACAAGATTTCGGTTCATCATGAAACACAACAACTAACAACAACAAAGATTTTACGTAGGCCCTTCATAGAGTGTTATCCTTCATCACTCTTTAGCTATATTTTTTTTGTTAATTATACTAACTATCTATCTATGCTAAATCCTCAACATGGTTATTTTTTTATGACAATTACTATGATTCACATCATGAAACACAACTAACAACAACAAAGATTTTACCTAGGCCCTTCATAGTGTGTTATCCTTCATCACTCTTTAGCTATATTTTTTTTTGTTAATTATACTAACTATCTATTTATGCTAAATCCTCAACATGGAAAAGTAGTCCAAACTTAGATAGTATGTTTGGTACAACCATATCTAGTTGGGATTTATTTCTTGAGTGCTACACGTACCATTCAAAATTTAATTTTAGAATCTAATTAAAGTTCATATTTTTTCTTAAAAAAAACTCAATAAACATAAAAATAAAATATCTAAAGATACAAAATTTCATTTTAAAGAAAGCAACTTTTCTTCCACTTTTCTACTCGTTTTCCTAATCATATGTGTTTAAAGATAAGTTTTTGCAACAAAAAAAATTCCTCCTCTAGTTCAATTCACATGGGCATATGGTTTTAATACCTGCACATAAAAACCCACATATCTTAATATTAGAATTATAAAAATGTCTGATTGCATAATTGAGTTTTGTCAAAACAATTTTGTAGGAATAAGCTAATTGGTGGCCCTAAAAAATAGGCTAGTCACATTTGACCTATTATGTGGTGATATTGGAGTGACTTGATCAAATTTTATATGTTTAAGTCACAACCAAAAAGTTTGAACAATTACAATGATGAAATTCAAATCTAGTAAACAAAGCTTAAATAAGAATAAACTACACAGTCCAATTTATTATGTTGAAAATATTACCAAATCTAAGCATCTAGAAGTGGAACTTCTCTCTCCTCTATTTTAATTCACAAAATTTTGAGAAAGTTGAACTCAAGAGGAGGGATTCATTGGTATGCATGGGAATTGATTTTCTCACAACATTCATTTTTTATTTTTTCTTTAGTCATTTTTTATGGATTAAATGATGAAAAAATATTATTATATTTTTAGAAAATAAAGAAAAAGTTAGTCAGCTGGTGCCTGGAGTAGATACCTCCCCACATAACCATTAAACTGCATCCTAGGAACTAGTTAATTGAACCTTACCTGCTACATTTCATCCTGTCAATGGAACCTTTTTCTAATACTTATAATTTATAATAATTAACAATAATCCATTTTTTCTAATTATTGTTGCTATACCATTGAACTAGACTTGGTATATCTTTTCTAGCTTCACTTGCTATCAATTTACCCCTTCATGCTTCATACTTATAGTTATCACAAACATCTTGGGAGAAGCATTTTGGATGTTTGTTTTTTTATTCACTTTCCATTCCTCCTTGATGAACTTGACTCCTTTATAAGAAGAGAAAATAGCTCATGCGTTAATTTTCTTCTATTCTATTGTTCCACAATCCTCCATGTCTTCTATTATATTGTTCCAAAATCCTCCATGCTATTCATAGGAGCTAAGGGTGGGAGAAATAGGGAGAGAATGGCTGTAGAAAGAAGAACAACATTGTGGTTTGATATGGTGAATTGTGCCCTGCCTTAATCCTCAAATGCCTAGTTCATTAGGGCCATGTCCTCCACTTTATTTTAGATATTTAGCATCATAAAAATTCATGCAATAGGTGGTGGCGACAACGGGCCTATGATCTGTAGTTTGGTCTTATATCATATGTAGTTTGGTGCAATCATGCCCCCTTTAAATTTCTAGAATTTGTTTTTAATATGTTATTTTCTCATGTTACTTTAGGGTTCGTATATTTCCGAACATAACAATAGTGAAATTCGATTTGAATATTTTATTAAATTTTAACAAGCATGATATGTAAAATGCACTTAAGCTTCTCTTGATGCAAATATCCACCTTCAAATTTTCATGGTTTACCATTTCATCTTTGATTTTCTCACAGTATTTCTTTCGAAATAACATATCTGCAATTTGACATGAATATTTTGTTAATTTTTCTCTAAGTTTGTGATGGTTTGTATAGTGGTGGTTTTACAAACATTTGACATGAATCCATGTTTTCTGGATTCAACAATTGCACTTTCCTAGCACTCACAGATTTTGCATTGGACATGATTGCACTACCTCTAATGTTACATTTTCTCTGATGCAGGAAGAATCACATAGAAGTTCTATTTTCTACTATGGTTTAGAGAGTTCATTCAGAGTACCGTATTTTGGTAGTGGATGGAATAGTACAAATAATCGTTCACTAAATGAAACAGGCAGGATCCTTGTTCAACCAGACCTTGGTTTTAATGGTCATTATATGATTGCAAAGAAATATATGAGGCCTCCATTATTACCATCATCTACTGAGGAGACTGAGCGACCTACATTACTCCCATAAAATACATAGAATAAAATCCCAAGGAAAACTCCATCTCTATCTATGACAAATGTGGCCAAGTAGAAATTAGGTCCCTTCAAAGAATTCAAGGCCTCAGCCAGGAATATTCAGAAAAGTAGATCAGTAACTTGAAATGTGATTAATCTTAAAAACATTATCGAAATATTAGATACAATATATCAAGCATTCGTAAAGACTTCTAGAAAAGAATAAAAAATATTATGGAAAATAAGTCCTTAGGATTTGAAAAGATAATTGATCTTGTGAAGGGGTGCAAGGATGTTGCAATTCTTAAAGAAGTAAAGAATTGCCACTATGTGGACTTCCCTTTCCCTATTGCTAAACTTAATAAATGGGACAACCCTGGACCTTCACCACATTTGGCGAATCCAAATTCTAAATCCAACATAGAAATGAACGCAAGACAAAAGTTAATAGCTTCGCTGGATGACTTTGGGAAATATATATATATCAAAATGTGTTTATGTCAGTGCTCGCAGGGTTTCCTGATGTCCTCTCTACCTCAAATTTTTGAAGAGCGCACATGAAAGGTTCTTGATGTTTTTTTAGGGTGGTTCATGGAAGGATGTTGCAATGCTTAAAGAAGTAAAGAATTGCCACTATGTGGACTTCCCTTTCCCTATTGCTAAACTTAATAAATGGGACAACCCTGGACCTTCACCACATTTGGCGAATCCAAATTCTAAATCCAGCATAGAAATGAACGCAAGACAAAAGCTAATAGCTTCGTTGGATGACTTTGGGAAATATATATATCAAAATGTGTTTATGTGTCAGTGCTCGCAGGGTTTCCTGATGTCCTCTCTACCTCAAATTTTTGAAGAGCGCACATGAAAGGTTCTTGATGTTTTTTTAGGGTGGTTCAGGGATATTGGGTGGCAGATTTACTAGTTGGTTGGTAGATTCACCAGCTAGTTAAACAAGCAGGGCCTAATTCCACCAACTAAAATAATCCTTAAAGTTTAAATATTCCTTGATATTAAGTTAAGGATGTTGGTTTCCAAAATTTGTCTGATATCACCTTATATCAATGAACAATTTCTATTCTAGACCCGTAAAATTATTTCATACCCGTAAACTTCCATTAGAAATGCAACTAGCAAAAATAACTTTATGAATATACAACATGCCAGTAGTAAAGTACTAAACTCAAAATCAGATGTGTGCAACATTTTATTTGGTGGAAGTGGCAAGGGAATAACAGAGAATATAGCCCTGAAGGAAAATATACATGTTGAACACGTGTTCTTCCTAAATTCTAATGATTTGTTTCATGTAATGGTTGAACAAGAGAACGAATTACCACCTTCTATTTCTATGAATTCAAAAAAAGCAAAGGTTGAGTCTCCTTTTCAAGATCATAGAATCAAGTTAGATTCTTCAAACAATTATGGAGGATCTCAAGTGATTTAATGACAGGGTAACCACTCTTTTGCGGCTTCCTGTAGCGATTCTGATAATGTAGAAACATATGAGTTCATCAAACCAATCCTCTTCACAAATAATAGAAAATATCATATAAGTTTATGAGCCTAGTTCTCATTAAATATTAGAACAAATAATAGTCAATTTCATTAATACAACTAATGCCTCCTGTCCTGGTGAATTCGAGGGCTCTCTATGAAAGGAGGTCTATGTTCGGTACCAATTTTCTTATAATTTGGCATCATAAATTTCATTGTGAATATGGAAAGGAATGCCACTTTTCATTATCATTTTGACAATGTTTTTTACCATTTTAATTACCTTTTCTGATGTTTTCACAAACTGAATTTGCACCTTTTTTTTTTTTTTTCCAAACATATTGGTTTTAATGAAATATGGTTGAATTATTGAAAATGTCATGTTAGGACCTTTTTAAAGTAGTTTTCATAGCTAGTAAAGTTATCTTTTTAAATTTAGCCTTGTAACCTTTTCATATCAAAATGTCTCCATGTTTATCATAATTTTAAAATGTAAGTTTTGTTTTAACTTTCATTTTTATATTTATGGACTGTTAAGTTGAACCAATTATAAAGCTTATTTGTTGCAAAGTTTTTTTTTTCTTTTTTTTTTAATGGTGACGGAACATACTTAAATGACTTAGAGTAATATTTTTTGAAAATTGTTTTGTAAAGTTGAAATAATTGATTAAGTTTATATTAGAAATATTTATGGAATTAAATTAAATAAAAATTTTAGAAAAAAAAATTGAGAAATAAATATTTATTTAACTTTGTTTTTAGAAGATTTATGAAATTAATTCAATGGTCATTATAGAAAAAGGATAATTATTTATCCTTTTAAAAATATTTATGAGATTAGAGTAAATAATAACATAAAAAAAAGACTTATTGGGATGTTGAGATGAAATTTTAGCTTTGTTTTGAGAAGTTTTATGAAATTAGATTAAACAAAGGTTTTAAAACACTATTTGTTCTAAATTGAGATATTTTTATTAAACTTTATTTTGAGAAAAATTGTGAAATTAAATTAAATGATAATTTTATAAAAATAAAAATTCAAAATTTGGGATGGTTGTTCAGGTTTGTTTGGGGAAGGGTTTTGGAACAAATTCCAATCCCTCCAATTCAACATCACTTCTTAGCAATGCCTTTTTTGAAATTATGGACATACTTACTTCAATGGCACAACAAACATCACCTTGAATTACATGAATGACAAATTTCTTTTAAATATGACATGAGCATCTATGGTTATCCTTACATTGAGAAAACATGGGTTTGGGTATTTTATCATCTCCCAATTTTTAGAGAAGCATAATGAAATAAACCAAAATGATTCAAAGAAGAAAACTTGGTCAAATATTTGGAATAGCGGGAACTGGATGAACATCTCAATTTTTCTTTGGTAGTTGGCATGAAAGTATAACTCATTAGACAAAACATCACCAAATGAATATTTCCATGGTCATCATATTTTTTTAATGTGCATGTCCTACTAACTCTAAGACTATAGATCAATTATCCATTTCATCTTTATTTGGTCAAGGAATCTTGGACTAGATCCACATTAGGATGAGATTGGATACTCTTTGTCAACAAAATATATTTTCCAAGTTGTGTGAATATGGCCTCGGGATTTATTTTCATCTTGATTAGAGGTTTATTTTTATCCTAATCATTACAGAATTATTTTTATCCGGGGATCATACTTGGTTTTGTCACTTAAAATCTTAGGTTAAATTGAAATATAAAATATTTAAAAGAGATATATATATATGTGTGTGTGTGTGTGTGTGTGTGTGTGAAGCAAAGGAAAACAAACTAGACACATTATGAGTTTATTTTGCCACTAAGTAATCTTAAGAACGTAAATTGGTATTTTGGAACAACTTTGTTCAGATATTTAATTCATCTTCATGTTTTGCTTCTTTCACTATGGCTTGTGAAGTAAGTTGGATACCTCCAACTCCTACAATACATATTTTTGATCATACACCATTGGGAAATGTAAATTGTGTTGGTTTTATAGAAATAATAAAAAAAGATAATAGGGATCCCATATTTTTTTATGTCAATAACATATAAATATATACAAATAACAATGTTGAAATGCTTGACCTTGTTATTCTAATGACATAGAAATCTCCGCAAATAACTATGTTGAAATACTTGGGCTTTTATATGGACCATGGCATGACCAATTACATCAAATAAATTCTATAATGATTGAGGGGACTTGTAGTGAAAATTCCTCTAGAAACAATAAAAATGAAAGTTTTCATCAAATAGTGACCACTCTATAAAAAATATACATTATGTGCTCCAAAATTTCTTAAAAATACAAATATTTCACATTCAAGGATAACAAAATATGAGGTCTATGGTTTGGCTAACTTGAGTTGTTACATAATGAAGCATGGATAAAAGTATTAACATTTTATAATAACAAAAAAAATGAAAGTATTTATCATCAACCCTTCTCTAAAAGTGTCCATTACATGCTTCAAAATTTCTTAAAAATACAAGCATTTCACATTCAATAACAATGAAACATCTAAACAATGATTTGGATAAATTGGGTATCATTATACAATGAATTAAAGAGAAAAGTTTAGAATTTTAGTGCTTCTATTAAACTCAATCACATATTCATGGCACTTGTTATCACCCTAGTAATTTCTTAAGTTGTGGGATTTGAGTTTTTAGTCAAAGAAGACTAGGGGTAATCACAAACCTACTTGGAACAATAGGATCTAGCCTTCCTATAGTTTAGAGAGGGCTCTCTCTTTAAGATTTATCTTTCTTTTTTTTATGTTTTAGGCTAGTTATGATAGAACAATTTGGTTTTGTTTTAAGATGTTTGGTGGGTAAAAATCACTTTGGATTAAACTAGAGAGAAATCTAATTGTCCATTGGGCTATGGAGTCTAAATCTAGATAGAAGTACTAGAAGGCAAGGCCAAAAGGGTGCAAATGTAGTCAGGGCAAGGTAGATAACTCTCAGAGTTTTGGGGAAAAGGTTTTTTGATGAAATGGTATATTTGGGATAAAGGGAAATGAAGGATACTTTCATCCGGACAATGGAGGAAGGAGGCAGGGGTCAAACGGGAGTAGGAGAAATGAAGGACTCCTAACACCAGAAATCAGCAGAAAACATTTAAATGGTAACTTAGTTAAAACAGGGAGCAATAAGCTAATCCTGAAGTAATATTCCTAGTTAGTCATTAAGACATATCAAAAACATAATGAATTGCATGGAACTTAGAAAGGAAACAATGACAAGAAGAGATGCACTTTACTCTTTGACTTATCGCAAGAATCCTGAATTATGATGCCCAATTAGCTTTGTCCAGTCTGCTACTTCGAAATCAACACATGTAAGCCTCAAATGTATTAGCAAAAGTCTATAGTAATCTTAGCAATTTCATTCCACCCAAAAATACTTTAAAGAGTGAAGTATTTATACCAATTCTAAACTAGAATATCTTTAAAAAATATCAAGATTGGTTTACAAATATTTCCAACTGTTTTTCATAAATAGAACTTAAGTAAAGGAAACTCAAAACTAATGCATCTATTTGGCACTATTTTTTATGGATAGTTGATGATAAAGAGGAGAATTCGAATTTGATCTCAACTCTTAGTTAATGATGAGGCATCCAAGTCACTAACTGTTTCCTTTCTTTGTGCATTCTGCTCCAGCAATTCTGCAAACTTGGGGTCCAATGATACATTTTTATTTCTCAATTAGAAATAGATATGTAAAACGTGAAAGAGGTTATTGTAGATGAATATGTTGGTGAGATAAACCTCTCTCTGTTTCCTAAATTGCTGCTCCAGTTTTTCACAATAGGCTCTGCAAAAAGATGTGTAAAACAAAGTTTTACAGAGTCTGAAAAATAGGGTGTAAAGATGCGCATGTATCTTTCATTCTGTAATAGCTGTGCACAAAGTGAGATAGATTTTTGTAGATGGATCTATTAGATAAAAAAATGTCCTTCAGTTTTGTGAGATGTATTTCAGATTGGCCATAATATGCTCTAAAAAATGATGACTTGATAGGAATTTTCTGCAAAAAGTGCTTTCCAATATTGTTTAATATTTTCCAACCCATAATGGATGTTAAAAACGTGAGAGAGGTTTTTGAATTTGGACACCTTAAGAACATAAACCTCCTTCCGTTTTGAAAAATTCATCTTGGTTGGGTCACAATAGTTTCTGCAAAATAATAACTTAAACAGGAAATTTCTGCAAAAATGTTCCTTCTTGCTTTGTTTTCATCTTTTAACCTTTTTGTTCTTTTAACTGTTTTTACTTTCACTTTGGATAAATTTCATTGTTGGTGAAAGTATTTTCATCTCTATTTAACCATTACTGCCTCTATTTTTACTTTTACTATTTTACCTTGACTGCTCTGTAACTTTGTTTAACTTTCACTCTGACTTTTACCTGATACACTTTAACTCTGATGCTCTTTGACTGTTCTGTTTTCACTGTCATTGTGAATTCTGATTTCAATTTTACAATTCACTGTGCACATTTCATCATTCTGATCTCTCTCTGACTTGATTTTATTTTTCTGTGCATACAAACTGTTTGTTGAATGAAGCTTTTGAATTAAAATCTGAGAATTTGGAGCAAACAATTTTGTCAACTAGTATTGAAACTATTGGAAAAATTTCTTATTCTGATAATAACCCGCAAAAATCAAACAATTTTTTAATGAAATAGAGGTCTGCAAGGAGGTGATTGAAGGCTTTTGGAAAGACCGGTGGAATGAGATCTGTTTGTGGAGGTTTACCTCTATTTTTTTAGGCATTTTTTAGGTAACTGCTACAAGATTAAACTGTTTGCAGGAATTTTTTATTTCAACAGAGAGAAAACTAAGCAATTTAGGCTAACGATGTCTTCTTTTCGTCTTTTTGCTCAATTTTGTTTATCTGAGGATGTAAAACTGGCCTAAAACAGAAAATAGGGGTTTTTTGAGTTTGTTTGACTGAGAAATAGGGTTTCAAGGTATATTCAGAGGTTTTAGCCTTTCAAATATTTAAAATGGATTCTTAAACTCTGAAAATTGATAAAATTTTCTTGAAAAGGCATGTAGAGGATAGAGGGTTTCACGGTTCTTGGTTGAAATGTTGGCTTCAACAGTTTATCTGGAGCGATGCACAGCTCCTCAACAGTCTTCAAGGGTATAATATTAGCAACTGCAAAGGTTTTGGGCGTACATGGCAATCATGGCTTAAAATGCTTTATACAGAGCTTTTGATAGTTGGGAGAAAAGGCAAAAGGGTTAAATGCATAGATAAGGAAATAATGAATGTTTTTCAAAGGTTTTAACCATACATATTGGTCGCATTTAATCAGCATTAGATTTCTGTCGCATCGGGTGGGAGGCGGTTTCGGAATTTAAACGCAAAACCAAATAGTGGTTATCGCGCGGGGTTTAAGTGGTAAACGGTTTTATTCAAAATGCACGCGATATCGTATATCTGCCGTTGGATTTGAGGGATGAATGCGAAGGGTTAGGATTGAATGGGAAGCTGCGATGAAATAAAATAGTGGGATCGGGGAACTTATATACGCGCAGATGGGTAAAATTTTTTTATATAAGGTTTAACTTATACATTGTTCAATGAATATGGATGTGGGGTTTATATATATGGGTTTTGATTTTATTAAATAAACCTTAGTTTATTTCAATAGACTTTGGGTTATAAGGTATGTAGGGGGGGAGGGGTAATATATTACAAAGGCGCTTCAGACAAGGTTGTTACACCTTAAACCTTGGTAAAATATAATGCGGGTTGGGTTCAATTATATGCAGCAGTAGGATAAATGTCATGTATTGTCTTTTTTTTAAAACATTTGTAAAAACGTTGTAATAAAACATATACAGGTGCAGTTTATTATATTTATATGGTATTTAAACCTTTTTGAATAGTTTAAAAACCATAGGGGCCGGATATTTATTTAACGATACATTTAGACCAAAGGGCTTCTAATTGGGTTTTTTATTTATGCACGTGGATAATTAAACTTTGGTCTAAAACTTTATAATAGTGAGTTTTTTTGGGGATATTTAAACATAGGGAATTAATAAGTAAGATAAGGTATTTTTTAGGGATTTAATAGAATATGTTAAAAATCAATATGAAAGAGTAGTATGATGTAAAAAAAAATACATAAAATCACTAAGTAAAGTGTACAGAGTAAAGAATTGCTCATATTTATATTATTTCACTAATACTTAGGATAAATGTAGTTTTGAGGGTTTTATGAATGCTTCTGAAGGGATGAAGTTAATTATATGGGATTTTAAGCTTCACTAAGTAAGAATGTGTCTTTACTTAGGAAACAAGGTTTTAATGTATGAATGAAGGATGAATGATGATAAATGTGGATTTAACATAAGAACTCAATATTTTTAACTAACCAATCATCGAGCCTTGGGTCCGGTCCCAACAAAAGTCAGAGAAATGCTCTGAGCATGTTTGACTGATAGCTTAGAATACTGAATACTTATAGGGGATGGGAAATTAGTAATTTTTCCCGGTGAAACTTTATTACATGTTTTTTCCACTGCTTTCTACCTACCCAGTCTTATTCTAACATTTTTTCTTCATTCTGCAGGTGCATTTAGGCTTGCAACCTTAAAACATTTATCCTTTTAAGCATAAACTATCTAAATCTACCTTATTTCATTTGAGGGCTTAGATTAAAATGTTGATCTCCTCATTATTCTATACCTATCTAATGATTTGATAGGATTAAACTATCTGACAAATATTTATTCACTATCTAAAACATGGAAATTGAAAACATAACAAGTTAAGATTAAACAATTTAACCTATCATGGATTATGGCATTTATTGACACTCTACCATAATCATTTATTTTGCAAAAAAGTAAAAGTAGTGGCATTTGGACTTGCTCACTTTAAGGTCTTATTTTCATCTTTTTTCTTTTTTTCTTTTTCTTTTGGGGTCTATATTTTCTAAATCCTTTGATCTTTCTTTTAGGACTTTTTACCCTCTTTTTTATTTTTGATTTTTGATTTTTTTTCAAAATATGGGAAAACGACTTGCAGAAAGCAAGGTATGTACATATTTTACAAGACTATCAAGAGTCAATTCAAAATCATGAATCCTATATTTATAGGACCCTAACAGCGGCTTCACATGGGGATGGCATCTCCTTGTGAGATGCCAAGAACACCGTCGACGAGTAGCCTGATCCTTTGAGCCAATCCCAAACATGCATTTGATTTGTTATAAAATATTTGTGACTGAAACTCTTGAACTGAATTTAGTCATTTTTCTGCAAACTGAAATATGCTATGAAACTAAAATAACATACTGCAATTCTCAAACCAGACTGATAGAACTTAAATATATTTAGGACCTTCTCCTTGGATTTAAATCTTAATGAATTATTTCAAAACTAGTTGAAAAATGAATACTGAAAAAAATGCTCAGAGCTTTGAGCTTATTTGTATTCATCTAAATACTCTAATCTATTGTTAATTTCACTGAATCATATAATACAAAAATGCCAATGAAGCCAGTCAAGTAGCTGTAGAAATGAATGGATAACTTGACTGCTTATCATCAAACTTGGAAGTATAACTTGATCATGTGTCTTCATAATCAATGATATGATGTGAAATGGCAATTGTTGATATATTTGATCCTCGTAGATAAAACATGTTTGCAGACTTGAGCTAAAAATAGTCTCCATATAATTTGCCATAGGATCATCAAAAGCATAATGTATGATTTGTGCTTCTAGGCCTTCAATGACTAGTTGCTCAGTTGTATTCTGAATATTAATCCCTGAAACTATTTCTTCAGTCTTCTGCTTGAAAGAATAATCATCCTCAAACTGCAAGTCAAAGGTAGTACAATCTCCTCTTGCTTTGGAGAAGGAAGATTTTCCAAGAATTCTTTAGGATCTCGGAAATTATATGACTGAATTTGAGAATGAAAAAGTTTAATTTCATTTTCATATTTTTCAGAAACTATCTCAAGAACATATATTTTAAGTTGCAGAGAATATTTTCTTGATTTCAAAACAAGAAAGACAACTGCTAGAAAATGTTTATCAAGCTGAAATTCAAATAACTCATCCCACAAACTAGCTAGTGATTTCTTTGTGAAGTTAGCTTGAATTTGGAGAACATAATTATCATCAAACTAATCATACTTAGGCAGATATTCAGAAGAAGGAATGTCATCAATTATATACATTAGATCAACAGATTGTTTTTCCAGTAATCCTGATATATCTTGATTAGATTGGTTGCATTTTATTTGAAAGTCATCATTTTTCTCAATAGGAGTACTCTCAAGCAATAGGCCTTTTTGGGAAGGTAGAACAACATGAGCATCAACATGTTCCTCTGTCTCTTCAAGGATAAAAAATTTAGTACATTCATCAATATTAGAATAAGTAGAAACAATTTCTTCATTATGTAAATATTTTGAGGATGGTTGCATGTTTAGAAGCAAATTGATTTCTTCTTCGGTGAGGGGGGTGGGAATCTCTGAATTCCTAGATTTGAATAACAATTGTTTTTTCTCTTATGTAAAAGTTGATCATAAGGTTGAATATTTTCTTACTTCATTCAAAACATTATATGAAACATCATTTGTTACTACAGAGGGGCTTTGTGGATCTTGATTAATCTCATGATCTATTTCATCTTTGTTTAACTCCTCTTGATTATTATGACATTTAACTTGAGAATGAAATTTCTGGACTTATAATAAATCTTTAGGATGCCAATTTCCAAAATCTTCATCAATATTTTTAAGGTAACGTATAAGATCTTCAGCTTGATCACAACAATTTTTAGCTAATGATAAATATGGAAAATCTTCTTTGTAATGCTCATAAAATACCTTGTGAAAATCTTTTAAAGAAAATAAACTAGCAGGTTTGAGAGCATCATACCATTCCCTTCCTGGTCCTTCTAAGGTTGCCATGAAAAGCTTCATGAGGCAATCCTCATGCCAATCACCCTTCAATATCCATGAGTGTATATGAAATTTAATGAGATGTAACAAAGGATCATTAATATTCTTATCTTGAAACATGGGCAGATTTTTATCCCAATTTACCTTTGGTAGTTTGTGTGGAAATCCAGGTATGTGATCTCTGCTCATGGGAGCATACCTGCGTTTTATTCTTGGGTCATCTTGTAAATTAGTCATAAAGAAAGGCCACTATATTTATACAACCAAGTTATATCCTTATATAAAATGAAATATATATTGAAAAACTTTCTTAATGAGAAAGAACATAATGTCTTGGATTAAGATCCAAGTTGAAAACCTGATCTTTCCATATTTTTCTTTCAGGTTCATTCCTCTAGTGGAGTCTTGATTATGAAATTGATGTGGAGTCGTCAGGTGGATGATTTTAACCTTTGTATGTCTAATCACTGTCCACCATCATAAATCAGATCTGAACCTGTAAAATATTTTTGAAGAAAAGGTTAGTCTTCCCCAGTATGGTTGCCAGCATGTTATCACCCTAGTAATTTCTTAAGTTGTGGGAGTTGAGCTTTTAGTCAAAGAAGACTAGGGGTAACCACAAACCTACTTGGAACAATAGGATCTAGCCTTCCTATAGTTCAGAAAGGGCTCTCTCTTTAAGATTTATCTTTGTTTTTTATTTATGTTTTAGGCTAGTTATGATAGAAAAATTTGGTTTTGTTTTAAGATGTTTGGTGGGTAAAAATCACTTTGGATTAAACTAGAGAGAAATCTACTTGTCCATTGGGCTATGGAGTCTAAATCTAGATAGCAGTACTGGAAGGCAAGGCCAAAAGGGTGCAAAAGTAGTCAGGGCAAGGTAGATAACCCTCAGAGTTTTTGGGAAAAGGTTTTTTGATGAAATGGTATAGTCGGGATAAAGGGAAATGAAGGATCCTTTGATCTATACTATGGAGGAAGGAGGCAGGGATCAAACGAGAGTAGGAGCAATGAAGGATTCCTAACACTAGAAATTAGCAAAAAACATTTAAATGGTAACTTAGTTAAAACAGGGAGCAATAAGCTAATCCTGAAGTAATATTCCTAGTTACTCATTAAGACAGATCAAACACATAATGAATTGCATGGAACTTAGAAAGGAAACAATGACAAGAAGAGATGCACTTTACTCTTTAACTTATCGCAAGAATCCTGAATTATAATGCCCAATTAGCTTTGTCCAGTCTGCTACTTCGAAATCAACACATGTAAGCCTCCAATGTATCATCAAAAGTCTATAGTAATCTTAGCAATTTCATTCCACCCAAAAATACTTCAAAGAGTGAAGTATTTATACCAATTCTATACTAGAATATCTTGAAAAAATATCAAGATTAGTTTACAAATATCTCCAACTGTTTTACATAAATAGAACTTAAATAAAGGACACTAAAAACTAATGCATCTATTTGGCACTATTTTTTATGATGATAAAGATGAGAATTCTAATTTGAACTCAACTCTTAGTTGATGATGAGGCATCCAAGTCACTAACTGTTTCATTTCTTTGTGCATTCTGCTCCAACAATTATGCAAATGTGTGGTCCAATTATACCTTTTTACTTCTCAATCCGAAATATATATGTAAAAATTGAAATAGGTTATTTTATATGAATATGTTGGTGAGATAAACCTCTCTCCATTTCCTAAATTTCCTCTCCATCTGTTCACAATAAGCTCTGTAAAAAGATGTGTAAAACAGAGTTTTACAGAGTCTGAAAATAGGCTGTAAAGATGCGCATGTATCTTTCATTCTATAATAGTTTTGCACAATGTGAGATAGGTTGTTGTAGATGACTCTCTTAGAAACATAAACCTCCTTCAGTTTTGTAAGATGTATTTCTTATTGGCCACAATATTCTCTGCAAAATGATGACTTAATAGGAATTTTTTGCAAAACGTTCTTTCCAATATTGTTTAATATTTCCCAACCCATAATGGCTGTTAGAAAAGTGAGAAAGGTTTTTGTAGTTGGATATTTTAAGAACATAAAAATCCTTCCATTTTACAAAATTCATCTTGGATGGGTCACAATAGTTTCTACAAAACAATGACTTAAATAGGAAATTTCTGCAAAAATGTTCCTTCTTGCTCTGTTTTCATCTTTTAACCTTTTTGTTCTTTCAACTGTTTTTACTTTCCCTTGGGATAAATTTCATTGTTGGTGAAAATATTTTCATCTCTATTTAACCATTACTGCCTCTGTTTTTACTTTTACTGTTTTACCTTGACTACTCTGTAACTTTGTTTAACTTTCACTCTGACTTTCACCTGATACACTTTAACTCTGATGCTCTTTGACTATTATGTTTTCACTGTCATTGTGAATTCTGATTTCACTTTTACCATTCATTGTGCACATTTAATCATTTTGATCTCTCTCTGACTTGATTTTATTTTTTCTTTTCATACAAACTGTTTGTTGAATGAAGCTTTTGAATTAAAATCTGAGAATTTGGAGCAAACAATTTTGTCAACTAGTATTGAAAATGTTGGCCCAATTTCTTATTCTGATAATAACCTGCAAAAAAAAAAAAAAATTAATGAAACAGAGGTCTGCAAGGAGGTGATTGAAGGCTTTTGGAAAGACCGGTGGAATGAGATCTGCCTGTGGAGGTTTAACACTACTTTTTTAGGCATTTTTTAGGTAACTGCTACAAGATTACTCTGTTTGCGGGAATTTTTACTTCAACGGAGAGAAAACTGAGCAATTTAGGCTAAGGATGTCTTCTTTTGGGCATTTTGCTCAATTTGGTTTATCTGAGGATGTAAAACTGGCCTAAAACAGAAAACAGGGGTTTTCTGAGTTTGTTTAATAGAGAAATAGGGTTTCAAGGTATATTCAGAGGTTTTAGCCTTTCATATATTTAAAATGGATTCTTAAACTCTGAAAATTGATAAAATTTTCTTGAAAAGGCACGTAGAGGATAAAGGGTTTCACGGTTCTTGGTTGAAATGCTGGCTTCCGCAGTTTATCTGAAGCAATGCACATTCCTCAACAGTCTTCAAGGGTATAATATTGGCGACTGTAAAGGTTTTAGGCGTAAATGGAAATCAGGGCTTAAAATGCTTTATACAGAGCTTTTGACAGTCGGGAGAAAAGGTAAAAGGGTTAAATGCGTAGATAAGGAAATAGTGAATGTTTTTCAAAGGTTTTAATCATACATATTGGTCACATTTAATCAACATTAAATTTTTGTCGCATCGGGCGGGAGGTTGTTTCAGAATTTAAACACAAAACCAAACAGTGGTTATCACGCGGGGTTTAAGTGGTAAACGATTTTATTCAAAATGCACGCGATCGAATGAATGTAGGCCATGTGGAAGGGAAAGGTATCGCGAAACCACCCATTTCGTGTGCATTTGGAGTTCGGGTGATCAATCACTTTTTGAACGCGATATCGTATATCTTCCGTTGGATCTAAGGGATGAATGCGAAGGGTCAGGATTGAATGGGAAGCTGCGATGAAATAAAATAGTGGGACCGGGGAACTTATATACACGCAGATGGGTGAAAAACATTTATATAAGGTTTAACTTATATATTGTTTAATGAATATGGATGCGGGGTTTATATATACGTGGCGAGGGTTTTGATTTTATTAAATAAACCTTAGTTTATTTCAACAGACTTTGGGTTATAAGGTATGCAGGGGGGGAGGGGTAATCTATCATTACAAAGGCGCTTCAGATATGGTTGTTACACCTTAAACCTTCGTAAAATATAATGCGGGTTGGGTTCAATTATATGCAGCGGCGGGATAAATGTCATGTATTGTCTTTTTTTTTTTAAACATTTGTAAAAGCGTTTTAATAAGACATATACAGGTGCAATTTATTATATTTATATGGTATTTAAACCTTTTTGAATAGTTTAAAACCCATAGGGGCGGGATATTTATTTAACGATACGTTTAGACCAAAGGGCTTCTAATTGGGTTTTTTATTTATGCACGTGGATAATTAAACTTTGGTTTAAAACTTTATAATAGTAGGTTTTTTGGGGATATTTAAACATAGGGAATTAATAAGTAGGATAAGGTATTTTTTAGGGATTTAATAGAATATGTTAAAAGTTAATATGAAAGTGTAGTATGATGTAAAACAAAATACATAAAATCACTAAGTAAAGTGTAAAAAGTAAACCATTGCTCATATTTATATTATTTCACTAATACTTAGGATAAATGTAGTTTTGATGGTTTTATGAATGCTTCTGAAGAGATGAAGTTAATTATGTGGGATTTTAAGCTTCACTAAGTAAGAATGTGTCTTTACTTAGGAAAAGGGGTTTTAATGTATGAATGAGGGATGAACGATGATAAATGTGGATTTAACATAAGAACTCAATATTTTTAACTAACCAGTCATCGAGCCTTGGGTCCGTTCCCAACAAAAGTCAGAGAAATGCTCTGATCTTGTTTGACTGATAGCTTAGAATACTGAATACTTATAGGGGATGGGAAATTAGTAATTTTTCTCGATAAAACTTTATTACATGCTTTTTCCACTTCTTTCCACCTACCCAGTCTATTCTAATATTTTTTCTTCATTTTGCAGGTGTATTTAGGCTTGCAACCTTAAAACAATTATTCTTTTAAGCGTAAACTATCTAAATCTAACTTATTTCATCCGAGGGCTCAGATTAAACTGTTGAGCTCCTCATTATTCTCTACATATCTAATGATTTGTCAGGATTAAACTGTCTGACAAATATTTATTCACTATCTAAAACATGGAAATTTAAAACATGACAAGTTAAGATTAAATAGTTTAACCTATCATGGATTATGGCATTTATTGACACCTTGCCATAATCATTTATTTTGCAAAAAAAGTAAAAGTAGTGCCATTTGGACTTGCTCACTTTCAGGTCTTATTTTCATCTTCTTCTTTTTTGTGGGGGGGGGGTCTATATTTTCTAAGTCCTTTGATCTTTATTTTAGGACTTTTTACCCTCTTTTTGATTTTTGATTTTTGATTTTTTTTTCAAAATATGGGAAAAAAAATTGCAGAAAGAAAGGTATGTACATATTTTAGAAGACTATAAAGAGTCAATTCAAAATTATGAATCCTATATTTATAGGACCCTAACAGCACTTAAGCATGTAATCCTTAGAGATCAAGAGATAAACATCCTATCTTCTAGAATATTGTCTTAGGAGTATAAATACCCTCCACATTTTCATTTGAATGGTTTAAGGCTATGTGTTGTAATATTTGATAATCCAATTTGAGGGAGAATAAGTGAAGGATGATATATATATATATATATATATATATATATATATATATATAGTTGAGTGACTTTAGTATAGAGCTTATGATTTAAATCTCTTGATCATAGGCTTATGATGTTTTTAAAAAATAAAAAATAAAAATAAAAATAAGTTAATGATGGTCTCTTTTGACACGCTAGATAAAATAAAAATCTAGAAAAAAAATGACTTCACTTCCCTTGCATAAATATTTTAAGATAACCAATGAAAGGGAAAATGCTACGGTTAGAAGAAAATATTTTATATATAGAGAAAATTTAGGATGAGAAAATATTTCCAAAGGCTAGAAAGAGTTGTGTGTCATTATACTATGTATTTGTCTAGTAAATGGAAATGATAATATGCTCACTTAGTTTGAGAGGCTATCACTATAGTTAAATGTAATTAGTATGAAACAAAAAAATGCAGTTGTGTAGAGGAGGGCATACTTTATATTAAAAGCAACAATTCTAAGAGTGAACAAGAAATCAAGATGTTTATGAGTAATTAAAATAGTATTTTTCATTTAATATTTTTTTAAGTGAGATATTTATTTGGCTATGAGTTTTATATATATTTTGGTAATCCATTGATATAATAGAAATGAAATGTGCTCACCTCATTACAAAGGTAGTTGATTAGTAAAAATGGGAAAAAAGTCACAAAAATGATAGTTATAGAAGTAGAAGCAATTTCAAGATTCCAAAGTTCAATAAAGTTTTATTAATAAGGAAGATGACTAGGACACAAAACTAGGTAGGAATTAGGTCGTAACTTGTTGGAGAGGAGAATAGGAGGAAGGTTCAAAAGAGCCATCTTGATGTTGGAGGAATGTTCAATGCTGGGGTGGGAAATCATGGGGACCGCGGATTTACTCTTCTGAATCCACATTTGTTGGGAAGAAGATTGAAAATTCTAATAAAATTGAAAGTTTTTGGAGAGGAGATTAGAAAGAAGGTAGAAAAGAGGCATCTTGATGTTGGATGCATGTTCAGTGCTGGGGTGGGAAATCATGGGCACCGAGGATTAACTCTTCTGAATCTACCTTTGCTTGGAAGAAGAACGAAAATTCTAATAAAATTGAATGTAGAAAGCATGTGATGTCATGTTCTAGGCTCATGGTACTTAAGGATAATGATCAATCACTATAATTTAGATAACCTAATTCATTACAACAATATTGGCATAGTTTAACAAACCAACTAAAACCAAACTTTAAGAAGATTCTAATTATGGCTAGACTTTGAAAGTTTGATGGTGCGCATCTGCATTTCACTACAAGCATACAATGGAGGTAACTAAATTCCGCATCCACAGATATGACTTTAATTATAATTCCCTTCTCTCAATATTCATTCTACATAGATCAAGGATTACTTTGATTTCACAACAAGAATGGATGAAACCACTCCATTAACTCTGGTTTACTAGCCAATTAGCTATTATTTTATCTTAACCATAACTGATCATTAATGAATTTAAGTGGAAGTTTAAATAAGATCTTAAACTTATTTTCCAATAAAATGTTAAAAACAAAATCATTTTCATTACATAAAATGATATGTAATTTATTGTCAAAGTTAAACATTATAACTTCGCTAATTCAAAGACAAATTAATAGTAGTGAGAGAGGGACTAATAAGTTCCACTACATATTTACATATTTAGAGTGTGTGAATAATGTTCACTAGGTAATTGATGTAGCCTCATTCATGAAGGGAAACTAAGTGGTTTAGTTTTGGGATATCCATAAATAATGTTCATAGGTAGTTGATGTAATTTAATTAATGAAGGCCAACTAAGTGGTTGGGTTTTGCGATATTTAGGAATATAGAATCCATGTAATATGATATTAATAATAAATATTTTATTGGAACTCTACCCACTAAGTAGTTAAGTATTGGGATATCATTAATACTAGATAAATTTGATTTGGTGAAAGAGTTAGGGTTTTTAGGTAAATAGTGGTGGTTTTAGGCACGTATATTGGTGACCCGTAGTATTGAAACTATGGTATTATAAAATAAAATTAAAATAAATTAAATTAAGTGATAGAAGTAAGGGGGTTGTCTTTAATCCAACTTTTTGGAGTTTCTTGTGGAAAACATTTCAAAAAATATCAGTAAAGAGAACTAGAAAAGTTATCAACAACACACTAGATTTACGTGGAAAGAAAAAACCATGGGAAAAGGATTAATTAGCATTAATTCATTATTAAAGTTAAATAATTTAAATATATAAGCTTTATATCAACTATACATGAGCCATATTTCACCCATTTACTTTTCAAATTACCTTTTCTCCTCCGTATTTATGTTATCCATGAGACAATATCATGGATAACTTCGCACATATCATGAATAGTAAATTAACTCCCAAAATGTCCGCAAGATATTTCATGTGCCTTCGTTAGTGAAGGTGTGCTAAGTGGTTAGGTTTTGCGATATTTATAAAGGTAGAAACCATGTCATCTGATATTGGTATTATATTGAAGTTGTGCTCATTTAGAAAAAACAAATATGTCAATAGTAAAAACGTCTTTGAATATCTATACATACTAACTAAGGGGATAGTTGGTTTTTCTATATTAGAAAAGGGGAAAATTATTGGGAAACTTGTGATAAATTATTATTGTAAGTATATCACTAATCATCAAAAGGATTTAGAGCATCAACATGTATGAAATTATTATTTTTAGTTATGATCAAATAGTTTTAAGTTTAATGCATCTAACTTTGATATTTTAATATTTCTAAATTGTGTAGATCAATTTTAACTTAGCTCTATAAAAATCCAAAGAGGTTGAATCATCCATAAAGTATGTATGCATATTAGTTAAGAGGAAAGTTAATTTGTATACACTTTGTTTAAACAATGATAGGGTACATTATGTTAGCAAATTTGTGCAAATACATTGATCTAAATATGTATGTTAGTTTTGTTGTGCTAATACACATTCAGATTTATAAATTTATTTGTTGATCTTATGCTTGATGTACATGTTTCCTTGTTTCTTATGTGTGTCAAACATGTAATATAATTGAGTTTTTATGAGTGAATTCAAGAGAATAAAGTATGCAATTAAAATGTTGAACAACAACAACATAAAGAACAAAAAACCATAAAAATTGATCCATCAACACAGAGTTTTGATGAAGGATTTCACCTTTCCTAGGCTACATCTCCTTGGTCCAGCTTCCATGGCTTGGGCCTCTATATTAGTTCAATAGTGAAAAAATTGTTGTTTACATGCATCAAATTATCCTCAAACATACTCCAATGAGTTCAAAATGTCGAAATCTATTAGAAATGACTATTCATTCACTCCATTTGGCCTTCAGCTGATCTAGGCATGGCATTCCTTCTTAGTGGCCCTAGGCTTCAAAATGGAATGGCATTCCTTCTTAGTGGCCCTAGGCTTCAAAATTCCTCAAAGTGACAAAACCACATGTAGAGTTTCTTCTCTACTTATGCAACATGTTCCAATGTGTTCAAAGCATGCCAATCTACTTGGAATGACTCTTCCTGAGCCAAAATTGGTAGAAAATTTCTCAATATATGGCCTATTCAATTTTTCCCTCGATTCCTCCTCCAAATCTGGAGAGGACTCGAGTTAACCCCAGCAATTTGGTGGTTCCCGCCGAATTTGGTGGCACCTCCTAAAACTATTCCATCTTAAACACTGAGTTAATTAAGACTAATCATGGATTAAAGGTGGATTAAATGCACACTAAGTGCATTTAGTTTGGGCACTTGGTTAGGGTTATGTGTTAAAGTCATATGGGGAGGAGGGCTGGCCCGCAGGATGGCCCCCTCCCTTCCACCATCAATGTCCGCAACGCAAGTCAAATACATTTGTTTTTCCCATCATTTACAAATCACGCCTATTGGTATAGTGGTAAGACTTGGTATTAGGAGAGGGAGGTCACGAGTTTGACCTGTCCTCTACCCATCCTATATGTTTTGGCATGTGCAATTACCTTTGGCCCTTATATTTTAATTTGCAACGTATTTAAAATACGCGTCATATTAAACATTAATCGGACTTTAGAGTATGTATATATATAATGTGCTCCAAATATGTTTAACCAAAACCTTTTTAATGTATTACCCGAACTTTGCATAATAACTTTCAATTCGGACCATTTATCAACCTTTGTAATGTTTTGACCATGTGGACTTTGCATATATGCCAACTGCCAAACAAATGTGCCTGAAATTTCATGTAATATAAAATTACCACCAAATAAATTTGAACCTGACCTTGGAGAGGGGGCCCACCAGAGGGGACACGTGGTGGTTCCTGGTTTGGTTGTCCTCCCACATCAAAAAAAATGAATTCAACCTTAGGAGGACCTTAGGAGGACATTGGGAAATTTCACCTTCTCAGACCCAAACTGGAGAATCCTACAGTGATGCTTGTCACAGTCCCATTGGGAAAAAACTAAATAATATTCCTTGCATACTGACTGGGCTGCCATGTCATCAACCTGTTACTATTCTGCAATTTAAAAAAAAAATTGTATTTTCTGAATGTAATGTCCCCTTTTCAGAAACATTGTCAATTGACAAGGAAATCTATTCCAGAGATGGACTGAAGGGGAATTTACTGGATTTGTCACCTTCATAGAGAAGGATGACCTCCAGAGGCTTCCTGGCCCACTATCAAACTCTGTCTATAGAGTGTTTTCAAGGGACAATATCCCCAAGAGGGAATACACCAAGATGGGGAATCTCTCAAGATAACCCAAACATGCAGCTACAACAATATAAAGACATAAACTGGAAATAGCATTGAATAAACATTATGCCAAAATGTGTGAAAACCATTGAGCCATTTTATTATGAATATCAGCAACAAAATGATACAATGAACATCAAAGGAATAAGGCAAGAAGCCTTCCATGAACACATATGCCCAAAATACAAAATGCTGCTTCATAGCAGAATACCCATGAATAGGAAATGTGGAGTCATAAAAGGGAGACTGATGTACTGAGTGAAAAACAACATGGATCTGCATATACATGGATCATATATCATTGGGAGAGAAGATCTAAGCTCCCAATCACTACCTCAAGTCAATCCTAGAAGGATTGGCTAAAATCTGCAACACTGTCAAAATGCCGGAGTTGGTGGGTAGCTGCAACAACTCAATACATAGAATGGAATGGAGAAGGCTGAATGGATGAAGCTGATGAAGAGCCCTTCTCCTCTGGAAATCTTAAGTGCAAGGCTGATCCTTACAACAAATATCTCACCCTCTGGAATGCCTGCAAAACCCTCACTGCAAATGTGCTCCAACGAGAACGCAGTCTATGAGAGGGCCTGCGCTGTGACAGATGGAAATGGTTGACCTCCTGCAAATGATAGTGGAATATGCTTAGGAACCATCCTCACTAACCTCCTGGAAGTAGAGAACTTCCCTCCTCTGAAAGATCAGCTAGAAATGGTGTTGTGGGAAACCTCTAGCAACACCCAGCTACACTACACAATAATATGCTACAGACACTGCGCTGATGAAGATGGATGATACCATGGCCTGAATTCCGGAATATGGAGGATGAGTGCAATCCTTCATGAGCTACTCAAGAAGGAGAGGAAATCCTAAATAGGACTCCCTTGTGCCCGAGGGCACTGCAGCTCTGCTGAATAGAAAGAGGCAGCAATTTGTCTCAATAGAAAAATAATCAAATGATCTAAGATAATCGCAATGGGCTACCTTGCTCCTCTTTTAAACTCAATGAGCCTTCATCTTCCTTCCTCTAGAATTTTCCTCCCTCATGGAATATTCCTCCACTAAAACTGCACTGTCCCACTTAGTGCTCTCCAACTCATGCCAACGCAGCTTGACTTGGTCAATTTGGCCTTGTCCATTTGCATTTTAACCCCTTTCACACACGAGGGTGTGAAATCCAGCTCCATGATGATCCCTTTTCACATTGTGAGGGATTTTATTCCTGTTTATTTCATGAATGGGTCACTTTACCCATTTTTATTTAACAAAATAAAAATATGCAACTATAATGTTCCATTTTAGCTTGAGGCTAAAATTTGGACATTACACTAAACGACGGTCAGTAGGCTATAAGTTCTTCATCTAGACTTGGTTTTCGACGAAACGAGTTGCATTTTATTCCTGGCGATGGTCCGGTCGTTGTCATTCAGTTTCCAATCAATTCTTAGCAATTTCAGTTTTGAAAATACTAAGCCTCTGATCATTCATCCCCACTAGAAACCTTTTGGACCCCAAAAGCTCTTGGATTATTGATCATGTGGATGAGGGGACTATTCCCTCACCCTTCCAGTCTCTATCCAATGAAATTTTCCCAATTTCATCATTTGGAGCTTTTCACAAAAGTTAAATTTTTCCTTGATTCTTGTGACCTTCTCTTGCTTTCATTTACACTGTCATGTTGCAATTTTTCTAAATTTGCAGAGAAGAAAGCTATTCTTGTAGAAACCATCTTGTTCCTACCTTGGTCAATAATCAAAGGAAACCGATTCTTAGCTTCTCTTTCTTTGTACTTGCATCAAATCTTGACCAAGTATCTTCGCCATTGCCATGTATGCTTTGGAAACAAAAAAAAAGCATTTGTGGAACCCATGCCTTATTTTCCAAGCTGCTTTGTTGCTTTCTCTTTGAACTTTGCACACTCTTGCACCGACATCTTGTTTCCAACATTGCTCAACACTAATGTTGACTGTTGCAAATGTTTTACATCTTGTTCACCTCCTTTCAAAGGCAACCTGTCAGAATCCTGAAACATCTCATTACAATCATAAGCATCTTTTTGAAAATTCTAATTCAGAACATCTCTTTGTTTGATCATCAACAATGTCAAATTTTGACTTGCATTCACTATCATCTTCATGTATCCTGCGTGTATAAGAGAGAAAATTGTCTTCTTCTTATGTTCTCTAACTATGTACTCAATACCATCTTTAAAAAAGTGATACTTATTCTCATGGCGATGAAATACTTCTTTCCTTTCATGCAAATAAGAACTTCCCAATACAATACTTGATATCTCAACCGACACCACATCAAGTTCAACTTCATCAATAAATTTTGAATTGATGGCGAATCTTGGTAAGCACTTTTTTGTAACTTGAAATTTTGCATTATTGCATATGCAACCCAAAGGATATGGTATTGGATGTCTTATAGTTTCAAGGTCTAGCTGCTTAACCAAGTCTTCAAAAATCAAGTTAGCTTATGACCCACTATCAAAAAGTGTATAAATCTTGGTATGTTTAGAGACGACTCTAATATGGAAAAGTTATATTCGTGTATCTTCATCATGAGTAACATTTGAAAAATTTGAAGAACTAGTGCTTGCAATATGTTTACCTTCCAAGCCCATGGTTGTAATCTTTGTCTCATCTCCTGAATCTAACCCTAAGTCATGTTCCACTATAGCAACATTTTTCCCCTTTTCTTTTGCTTTCAATTTGTTTGGCTTCAATTATGGATGAAGTTGCCAACAATGGTCTTCATCATAGCCAGTCTTTGAATAGTTTTTTAATGTGAGTGTTTCCTTCTCTCTTTTTACAGAACTATTTCTCTTTCCTCTTCCATAAAACTTTCTCTTTCCTTTACCCTCACTTTCACTTTTATCATCTATCTTGTGTTTCGCTCTTGCCTCTAAGTGTGTGGCTTGAACACAAATTCATCTATGTTTGTGGGATTAAATGTGAGAATAGTCTGCCTAAGGTAACTGTGCAAACCCCCAACATAATTTAACAAAGTTTCTTGAGAATATAAATTAATACCCAAAATAAGAGCTCTTCTCCTAAACTCGGGAGCTTTTCCCTTTCAACTGTCTAAAATTTTTCCAATCCATAATTTTATTTTTTCATGTAAGCTAAGGGATATAATTGCCTTTTAATGGAAGCAATAAAACTTGACCAAGACATAGATATATTACCATAGTTTTTTATCTCTTCTTGAGTCCTTGCTTCCCACCATACAAGTGCAGATCCTTCAATCCTCAAAGAAGCCAATTGAATCTTTATGTCATCTTCATGAAGGTTCTGAATCCTACAACACACCTCCAATTGATGTATCCAATTATAAAGCATCTTTTCATTTATCTAACCATTAGACATTCGAAGCTCAAATTTGACATCTAGTTTGAGTAAGGGTGTCTTTCCTTTTGTGGCTTTTGAGTGAGTGTGAGTGGTTTTTGTGGTGGAAGTGGAAGATGATGCTGATGGAGATGATGAGGATGATGAAGATGGTGGAGATGGAGGTGGATTTCCTCCACTACCCTTTGAACTCTTCCCTTCATCCTTCTTATCATCTGAAGTTCCTTCTCCATGTGGAGGCTTAGAACCTTCTCCTGCCATTCCAACAGTAAATGAATCAAACATAATTTTAACCATCCTCTTTATGTCATTGAAGTGTCTCTTGACATCATCCTCTTCTGAATGACCTTCATGTTCTCCAACACTTGACATGATGGCTATGGATTCAAGCTCAACTTATGATGCTTGTACCTCTTCAATAAACTCAGCTTCTTGTGCAATTTGTACCTCTTCAATATTAGCTTATTGAGACAAAACTTGAGGTGCCTCAAGTGCAGATATGAGTGGAACTTTGGGTGAAGATGGTGCCCTTGTAGCTCTCCTTCTTCTTTTCCTAATATCAAGACTTGCCACCAATGATTTCCCTTCACCTTTTTGCAACTTTAACCTTGTCAACATCAGAAATTTGCAACTATTAAACTTCCACAACACTCAAGCAACTATCAAGCAAACATACTTGCTTTTAAACCAAAGCTTTTCAACATTGCTTTGATACCCAATTGATCTGAATATGTATGTTATTTTTGTTTTTATAATTACACGTTCAGATTTATAAATTTATTTGTTGATCTCATGCTTGATGTACATGTTTCCTTATTGCTTATCTGTGTCAAACAGGTAATATAACTAATTTTTTATGAAAGAATTCAAGGGAATATAGTATGAAATTAAATTTTGAACAACATAAATATAAATAACAACAAACCATCACAATTTATCCATCAACACAGAGTTTTGATGAAGGATTTCACCCCTCCTGGGCTACATCTCCTTGGTCCAACTTCCATGGCTTGGTTCTCTATATCGGCTCAATAGTGAAAAAATTGTTGTTTACATGCATACAATGCTCATGAAACATACTCCAATGAGTTTAAAATGTCGAAATACATTAGAAATGACTATCCATTCACTCCATTTAGCCTTCAGCTGATCTAGGCATGGCCTTCCTTCCTTGTGGCCCTAAGCTTCAAAATTCTTCAAAGTGACAAAAAAACCTGTGGAATTGCTCCTCTACCTCTACAACCTATTCCAATATGTTCAGATTATGCCAATCTACAAGGAATGACTCTTCCTAAGCCAAAATTGGTCGAAAATTGCTCAAGATATGGCCTATTCAAATTTTCCCTAGATTCCTCCTCCAAATCTAGAGAGGACTCATGTTAAACTCGACAATCTGGTGGTTCCCGCCGAATTTTTTGGCCCCTCCTAAAACTACGCCATCTTAAGCGCCGAGTTAATTAATACTAATCCTAGATTAAATGTGGATTAAATGCACACTAAGCGCGTTTATTTTGGGTGCTTGGTTAAGCTTGTGTGGTAAAGTCATATGGGAAGGAGGGTTAGCCCGCGGGCTGGCCCCCTCCTTTCCACCATCAAAGTCTGAAATGCAAGTCAAATACAATTTCATTGGCCATAATTTAAGAATAATTTACATACCTATTTCAATGGCACAAAAAAATCCTCTTGAATTACATGAATGACAAATTTTTTATAAATATGACACGGGCATCCATGGTTATCCTTTGATTGAGAAAACATCGTTTTGGGTATTTTATCATCCCCTAATTTTTAGAGAAGGAAGATGAAATAAATCAAAGTGGTGCAAAGAATATGACTAAGATGCCTAAGATAATGAAATAAATCAATGAGGAAGATGACTAGGATGCCAAACTGGGTAGGAACTAGGTGGTAACATGTTGGAGAGGATATTAGGAGGAAGGTTGAAATGATGCATGTTAATGTTGGAAGCATGTTCAGTTATGGTGTGGGAAATCATGGGTACCTAGGATTAACTCTTTTGAATCTACCTTTTCTTGGTAGATGAATGCAAATTCTAATAAAATTGAATGCAAAAAGTATGTGATGTCATGTTCCAATCTTGTGGTCCTTCGGAATAATGATTAATCACTATCATTTAAATAACTTAATTCATTCCAACAATAGTGGCAAAGTTTAAATGGCAAACTGAAACCAAACTATAAGAAGATTATAATTATGGCTAGACTTTGAAAGTTTGATGGTGTGCATCTAAATTTCACTACAATCAATGACGTAGCCAACTAAATCTTGCATTCACAAATATGTCTTTAATGATAATCCTCTTCTATAAATATATATTCTACATAGATCAAGGAGCACATTGATTTCGCAATAGGAGTAGATGAAACCACTCCATTAATTTATTTACCAACCAATTAACTATTAGTTTGTCTTAACCATAACTGACCATTAATGAATTTAAGTGGAAGTTTAAATAAGTTCATAAACTTATTTTCTGATAAAATGTTAAAAATAATAATCATTTTCATTATATTAAAAAATATATAATTTATTGTCAAAGTTAAACATTATATCTTCTCTAATTCAAAGACAAATTAATAATAGGGTGTGTGAATAACGTTCACTAGGTAATTGATGTAGCCTCACTCATGAAGGGAAACTAAGTGGTTCAGTTTTGGGATATCCTTAAATTTTAGGATATTGTTAAATAGTTTTCATGGGTAGTTGATGTGATGTAACTTCATTAATGAAGGCCAACTAAGTCGTTGGGTTTTGTGATATTTACAGATATAGAATATATTTTTAGATAATGTTCATGGGTAGTTGATGTAAATTCATTAATGAAGGTCAACTAAGTCGATGGGTTTTGTAATATTTACATATATAGAATCCATGTAATATGATTTCAAAAATCAATATTTTATTGGAACTCTACCCAGTAAGTGCTTAAGTATTGGGCTATCGTTAATATTAGGTAAATTTAATTTGATGAAAGAGCTAGAGTTGTTACCTTAATAATGGTGGTATTGGGAACGTCTATTGGTGACTCGTAGTATTGAAATTGTGGTGTTATAAAATAAACTTAAAATAAATTAAATTAAATGATAAAATTTACCAACAACACACGAGATTTACCTCAAGGGGAAAACCATGAGAAAAATATTAACTAGCATTAATTCATGATCAAAATTAAATATGTTAAATATATTCGCTTCATATCAAGTATACATGAGTCATATTTCACCCATTTACTCCCCCCCCCTCAATAATTTCTGTCATCCATGAGACAATACCATGGATAACTTCCTGTAGGTCATGGATAATACCATAGATAACTTCCCGTAGATCATGGATAGTAAATTAACTCCCATGGAGTCCACCACATAGTTCATGTGCCTTCATTAAGTGGTTAGGTTTTGGGATATTTATAGAGGTATTATTCTAAAGTTGTGCTCATTTAGAGAAAACAAGTATATCAAGAGTAAACACATCTATGAATATGTCAACATATTAACTAAGGGGAGAGTTAGTTTTTCCACATTAGATAAGGGGAAAATTAGTGGGGAATTTGTGATCCAATATTATTGGAAGTTATTACTTATCATCAAATGGATTCAGAGCATCAACAAGTATGAAATTATTATTTTTAATTATGATCAAATAATTCTAAGGTAAATGCATCTAGTTGACTTTGACTTTGATATTTTCATTATCTTTGATATTTTCACTATTTCTATATTGTTTAGATCCATTTTAACTTAGCTCTATCAAAATGAAAATAGGTTGAATCATCCCTAAAGAATTTCAGCCTATTAGTTAAGAGGAAAGTTAATGTTCATACACTTTGTTTAAACAATGACATGGTACATTATGTTAGCAAATTTGCACAAATACACAGTGGGGTTTGGGTAATCAAGTTGACACAAAATGGGTTATGATCTTAACTACTTCTCGTTGTGAATTTTGTACACGACATTTGTTGCTAAAGTCTCAAACCCCTGTATGTATTGGGGATAGGTAGATAGAATTCTTGTTAATGTGTCCAATTGGGGATAGATAAATAGAATGATGGTTAATGTGTTGTTAGAGATCATACCTAGCTCACTTTTTTTTTTAACAGGACAAACTCATCTCAAGCTCTTATGTGTTTTTTTTGGGCCAAACTCAGTCTGAAGCCCTTGCATGTTTTTTTTTGGCCACGCTAAGTCTCAAGCTTCTGTATATATTGAATGTTGGTTATTGTTTCCATTTTATGTCATAACTTCTTCACTTTTTTTAAACAGGCTCATACCTGCCTCACGATTTCTTTTTTAAATGGGCCAAACTCATCTCAAGCCCTTATATATATATATATATATATATATATATATATATATATATATATATATATATATATATATATATATATATATATATATATATATATATATATATATATATATATATATATATATTTGAAGTCTTAATCCATTATGTGTTTTATTTTTTATTTTTATTTCAAACTCAGTCTCAAGCCCCTGTATCTCATTTTTTTAAAACATGCAAAATTGTCTCCTATATGTATTGGGTATAGGTAGATAGAATGTTTGTTAGTGTGTCAAGTTATATTTGAGCTCATAACGACTTTACCTACTCTACCACAAAGAGCCTACTTTGATAGACCCAAAAAAAAGTGAACCCATGTCTTATAGTGACTTCCATTTGCTCATAGTGCCCTATTGGTTGTGGTTCCTTTCTTGTGTTTTTTTATTTATTTATCTCTATTCTTATAATATAAATTTCTTTGGCGTTTTTTTGTTTTCAATTCTTATAATATGAATATCCTGACCTATTATTTTTCGATGCCCTGTTATGCCTCTACTTCCCTCTAACAATGGGTGAGTTAGTCGATTTAACCTTTGATCCTCAATAACCACACAGGAACTTGCTCTGCCCCCTCGATAAGATACCAGGGAGCACATTATGAAAGCACAAAACTGCAAGATAGCCATATTTTTACCCACAACAACACACCCCACGCATTATGTCACCATGGAAGAGGGCCTACTTAATATTCCCTAGCATTCCAGGCTATCATTTCTATATTTGTTGTTTTATTTGAATGTGGATTTAAAGTATAGTTGGCTCTATGTTAGACATTACATAAATCTTCCTTTTTTGTTTCACTATGTAGAATATATAATTATGAAGTGATTTGGGCACATGCATTTTCTGTATGTATATAGATTTATGGTAATTTTCTGATTTTTACACAGAACGTACATAGATGTATCATACATCTCAACGATGTATTGGATTTATCTAATATTAATAAATCTATCTAATATTAAAATAAATCCAACATTTTTTCCTCTAGAATAAAAGAAAGGAAAAAAAAAATTCCCCCACCCCTCAAAAGGACAGATTATGTACCCTTCCTGAGCAAAGCCGTTAAATTTAGATAACCATGGTATGATCTATGTTTAATGCAGTTTACTTCAATATTTCTTATAGGCCCAATTTAGATTAGAAATCACATAAAAATGAAGGTAAAATGTTGATAGAACATAATAATAGATCAACAGAAGACAAGCCAAACAACATATCCGAATTTGTAATTCTTCTTGTCTAGAAAATATAGAGAGAAATGCTTGTTACAACAGTCAATAGGATGCCCTAGCCAGTAAAGAATTTTTCTGGTCAACCCAAATTTTCCAACATTCAATATCAACCTTCCTCAAGTGTCACACACACCTCAAAAGACAACCCCCAAAATAGTCAATTCAAGTCAACAAAATGATCCCTCATCCAGATTTATGGCATCCTTCTGACATCCAGATTTTTGGCATCGTATCCATTTCTGACATCCATATGTCAGGCATCACATCCATTTCTAGCATCCAGATTTCCATGTGGTAGAGAGAGAAGCCTCTAAAGGTTGTACGAACCAATTAGAAGAGGAATAATGTGTGTGATGAGATGATGATGAAATGAGCATCATCTCTCTCCTATTTATATCCATCAATGAGGGTGTGTGACACATCTATTGGGATTGTGAGCCTACATTACAATTTTGGACAACCTTGACAATTTGCACATGTGTGGAAAATAATTTCAAAATATAATTTTTTCTCATCCAAACAAGATGATATTTAGATCAATCTTGAACCTCTCTAAAATAGGAATCCAACTCATATGAGAAATGCAACATGGATTTTGTACATATTTTCCAAAAATTAACACTCCCTCTCAATTAGGGAGAACTCCATCTATCCACATTGTCATCTTGTCATCCAATACCATATTATACTATCATATATCATCATGCATTCCTACGTCATCCTGTTGTAACATGATTTGTTGGATATTCTTCGCACAACGATAATGAGTCACAAATACATCACACTCTGTTGACCCAAAGTCATCTTAGAGGTTAAAGCCTCAATCAAATTCAAGAGATTCACATACTAACTCTACGTTAGTTTACTGACCCGAATTCAGTTTAGAGGTAAGAACCTCATCCAGACTTGATCCTGGATCAAGTGGTTGGACACATCCCATCCTAGACATAGAGAGTATGTCAATCCCTAATGTTTCCATCGATCATGCTATCGGTCTCTATCCACATTTCCCACCTCATTGGCCAAATGAGAGGTATTTACCATGAGTTTGAAACTCCATGGGTAGGATGGATGTGGGGAATAGATCAAAGAGAGGGTGAACCAGCTCAATATCATAACGGTGGGGATGAAGCACACCAAAAAGGTTCAAAGAACCTAGCCCTGTGGTTTCTTATACCTCCAAGTAGCTATCCCCAAGCCCCCTGGAGCTCCCAGAGCTCATTTTCCAACTCAAGCGGGACCCTCAGAATAGGGTCTATCCACGATACCAAGCTTCTCACGAAAGGTTAATAATTTGACCTTCCACAGGGGCTTTGTGATAATATCTTCGACCTTCTCATCAGTCCCAATGTGATCGAGCCTTATGACACCTTGTTGTACCATGTCCCAGACAAAGTGGTACCTAATATCAATATGCTTGGAACAGTCGTGGAACACGATATTCTCAAAAAGACGAATCCCACTTTGGTTATCGCAAAGGATAACGGTGGTATCCAACACATGCCCAAACAACTCACTAAAGAGCTTTCTCAACCAAATAGCTTCACAACATGCCATACTCGCTACAATGTATTTGGCATCAGCGGTGCTCAAAGTGACTTATTTTGCTTCTTTCTCATCCAACATATCAAAGCAGAAACCAAGGTGAAGCAGCATCCATATGTGCTCTTACAATCCACCACACTACTTTTCCAATCAACATCAGTAAATGCATGGAGACACATACTCCTGGTAGTGTATCTCATCCCATGAGTGATTGTGCCCCGAAGATATCTCAATAGATTCTTGGCACCTATCTAGTGAATGTGATGAGGGTCAACCATATATTGCAAAACATATGTACAGACGTGAGTTCACTAAGAACATCAAGGCCCCCACGAGTTTCTGATACTTGGTGGGATTTCCCAACTCGGGCCTAGTAGAGGTTCCACACAACTTCTTAAATTTGAGTTCCACTGGTGTCGACACGAACTTACAGTCCACCATCCGAAATCTCTCCAAAAACTTCACAACATATTTTCCTTGAGAAAGGAAAACCTCACCTGGATTTTGCCAGACTTCCAAGCCTAGGAAATATTCCATCAGTCCTAGGTCCTCCGTCTCGAACTCAAAAGCTATCTCACTCTTACATTGATGAATAAGAGGGTCAGCACCTATCAGGAAGAGATCGTCCACATATAGAACCAGAATGAGAGGCCTTTCTTTATTAACTTTAAAATAAACGTTTGGATCAACATCACTTCGAGTGCAACCCATATTCATCAAGTAGTTATAAATCCTCTGATACCAAGCCCTGGGGGGTTGCTTTAACCCATTGAAGTATTTATTCAACCTGGATACATGTGTGTCTCTATCTTAGACTTCAAACACCAGAGGTTTCTCCACATAAACCTCTTCATTAATTGAACCATGTAAGAAAGAAGTCTTCACATCCATCTTATGGAGAATCCATCCTTGCATTGCAACAAGGGTGATAATCGATCAGATGGTGGTGTAACCGATGCAAATATATCATCATAATATATGCCTTCCTTTTGAGAGAAGCCATGAGAAAATAATATTTCCTTGTACTTTTCAGCACTTCCATCGGCTCCATGCTTGATCTTGTAGAGCCATTTCGAGGTGACAACAGTTTTGTCCTTCAGTCTTGGGATCACATCCCATACATCATTCTTCATGATAGATTTATATTCCTCATGCATATCATCCTTCCAAACTTTATGCTTGACGGATTCTTCAAATGATCTAGGCTCTGATTGTACAATAATGCTCATGGCTGCTAGGTATGCTTGGTACCTATTCGACTTCTTGCTTTCACAGAATGTTCCTCTCAGAGCAATGTGGCTCCCGGAATCTTGGAGAGTGTCCCTAAGCCATGAGGGTCTCATTTTATTTGCAGGAGGTGGATCAATAGGATCCATCGGACCTTCAACATCGAGCATTGGTACATAATTCAGTTCTTCCTGTTTTCATGCTTCTTCTTCTTCTTCTTCTTCTTCTTCTTCTTCTTCCTTTCAGCTAGGAAGATTCCTAACTTTCTTGAGGGAAAAATCTTCATCGAAGGTGACATCGTGGCATATCTCCACTTCTCTTTGACCAGGCACATAGATTCTATATTCCTTCGAGGTTTCACTATAATGCACAAAATTTCCCTTCTTCCTAGAAACATCTAGCTTGCTTCTCTTTTCTTTCGGTACATGAAAATAAATGGGACTTTGAAAAACTCTAAAGTGAGAAACATTAGATTTCTTACCAAAGAAGACTTCTTTAGGAGTTTTAGAGTCGAATGCAAAATGTGGCCATCTATTTTGAATGTACACAACAATGTTGGAAGCTTCTCCCCATAGAAACTTCGGAAGACCTTGGTCATAAAGCATGGCACGAGAAACTTCCACAATGGTTCTATTCTTCCTTTCATCAACACCATTTTTTTGGGAGTATACAAAGTGGTGGTATCCCTCTTAATGTCATCTTCCCTGCAATAGTCATTGAATTCATTTGACTCATACTCGGTTCCATTATTGGTCCTCAAAATTTTGATATTCTTCCCTATTTGATTTTCAACCAAGGCCTTGAAGGTACAAAACCACTTGAATGCTTCATCCCTCTTCTTTAAGAAGTATATCCAAGTCTTGTGGGATAAGTCAACTATAAAAGTGATGTAATATAAAAATCCTTCCAAGGATGTTACGGGCATCATACCAAATAGATCATAATGTACCAATTGCAAAATATCATGTCTTCGCAACACTTGAAATCCCATTTTGGTCCCATTTTGTGCTTTCCTTCGGCACAACCCTAAAAACACCTTCATGATCATCTTTGAACTTGGGCATCACTGTCACCACCTTCCTTGCTTCGAGAAGAGGCTTGTAATGAAGGATTGCAAACCTCTAGTGCCATGCTTGGTTTGAAGATTTGTGTCATATGTCATGGCCCCCAACGGAATTACTCCAACTTGATAAAGCATATCATCTCTAAAACCAATATTAAGAGCTTCATTGAAGATCTTCTTCCAAATGCGTACCTTTCCGTCCATGAATTCCACCTTGAATACTTTTTCTTCCATTGCTGAAATGGACACAATATTCTTCTTCAAATCAGGTATGTACAACACATCTTGGAAGTGGAGGACTTGAACTTGAGTTAGATTAAGGGTCACAATCCCTATCCCTTTCACGGGATAGGTGGCGTTGTCTTCAAGGATAACCTCCAAATTAGTATCCTTCTTAATCAAATCAGAGAGGGATTCTTTATATCCAGTGAGGTACCTTGAAGCACCACTATTAATCAACCAGACATCTAGGGTATCGGGAGGAGAAGATATAAGAATATATTCATTTCTCATTAACAACATTTGATTCATCATACCTGGAATGTCTTGACCTCTTGAAAGTTTGGCCTTTACCACTTCGATCAGAGGGAGCCTTCCTCTTTCCTTTGAACCTATTGTTCCTTTGATTTCCATTCCCCCTAAAGTTTTTTTTTTTGTCATCATATCTACGAGAGTTACTTCTATTGGGGCACTCTCTTGCATAGTGACCAAACTTGTTACAAGTGTAACATCTTCCTTTTATTACTTTGGGACCCTCTCTTCCATGGTTTTGATTTTTCGTACCACCATTGTTCCACTTCTTTGCATGAGTAGTAAAGGCAGTAGGGCCACCTCCATTCCCATTAGAGGGATGGTCTCTCTCCATCATCCTTGTCTCCTCTTGAGTGCATCTCATCAACAATTCATCAACAATCAGATTATTATTAAGAATAGTAGTATTGAATACATACCAATCATGGGGAAGTCCTCCAAGAGAAATGATAATGAGCTCTCGATCAGTTATTTCCTCTCCAATAGCTAAGATATCATTCCTTATTTGTGTGAGCCTCGTAAAATAAGATTGGATGGATTATTCTTTTCCCTTCTTGATATTCTTCAACTTGTTCTTGAAGAAGAGAACTTGATTAGCATTTCTAGCCCTGAAAATGCTAACCTACTTATCATACATCTCTTTGGATGTGCCTAGCTTGGGAAATATAAGCAACCAACTGCTTATGAATAGAATCTGTGATGATCAAGTTCGCCTTGACTTCCCCTTTTCTATAATTATTCTTTGTGGCATCCAGTGCAATTGATGGAGGCTCATTTATCTTCCCCTGCACTTAATCCATGACTTCTTAATCTTCCAATACCAAATCTAAATACATCTTCCAGGCGTGATAATTAGACTTATTAGTCAGCTTATCATCAGTCTTGAAACCCTTGTAGCTAGAGGAGGCCATTTGTCCTTAATAAGAAAACGTCTTTAGTGATTTCTTTTCACACTAGATTTGGCTTTGTATTCACTTTAGCTATGATACCATGTTAAATTTAGATAACCATGGTATTTTCTATTATTAATGCAGTTTAATTCAATATTTCTTATAGGCCCAATTCAGATTAGCAATCACATAACCATGAAATTAAAATGCTGATAGAACATAATAATATATCAATGGAAGACAAGTCAAATAATATATCATAATTTGTAATTCTTCTTCTCCAGCAAATATAGAGAGAAATGTTTTTTACAATAGTCAACAAGATGCCATAGCCAGAAAATAATTTTTCTGGTCAAACCAACTCTTCCAACATACAAGATCATCCTTTCTCAAGTGTCACACACACCTCAAAAGACAGTGCCTAAAACAATCAACGCAAGTCAACAAAAGGATCCCTCATCCAGTTTTCTAGCATCTATATTTCTAGCATCCTTCTAACATCCAAATTTCCAGCATCCATATTTCTAACGTCCAGATCACCAACATCCATTTCCGGCATCCAGATTTACGGCTGTGCATCCATTTCTAGCATCCAGATTTCCACATGGGAGAGAGAGAAATCTCTAAAGGTTGTACGAACCAATCAGAAGAGGAATAATGTGTGTGATGAGATGATGATGAAATGAGCATCATCTCTCTCCTATTTATATCCATCAATGAAAGTGTGTGACACATCTATTGGGATTGTTAGCCTACATTACAATTCTAGCTGACCTTGAAAATTTTTACATGTGTGGAAAATAAATTCAAAATATAAGTTCTACTCATCCAAACAAGATGTTATTTAGATCAATCTTTTACCTCTCCGAAAGAGGAATCCAATTCATTTGAGCAATGCAACATGGATTTTGGACCTAGTTGCCCAAAATTAACAAAAGAACGTACATACCACAAACCTACCTTCTACCCTCACATATGCCACAGAGGCAGAAATGGTCATGCCCCCTATTATTTCTAACAAGGGAGTTCTCCTCTTACTTGACTTATATAAGTCAATTTTGAATGAATGAAAGAAATGAAATTTTTGTTGTTTCACAATATATTTGGTTAATAAACCCACTACGAAGGTTTATCTATTGCACATTATTAATTATAATTAGGGTTTTTTATTTCTAATTTTCAATGAGGATGAGGGTCGTAGTTCTTTGAAAAAAAAAAATCGAAAATAAATGTTAAATTCCTTGATTTGTTTCCCGTACATTGGAAGAACAGGGGTTGGAGCTATTTTGTTTGAACATGGAGCAACCAAAACAACAATTTGAAGATAATTCGTGTCAAATTGTGTCTATAAATGGAACATAATGCTTTCAATGTGGATCGAACATTTTTTCTTACGTCGAGTGCCGCTGAAGAGAAGTGTTTTTTCTTAGTGAATTGCATCACAGGGAGAGTAAATATTATGAGGAAGTAAATATTTCATTGGAGTTGGAATTCCCAATCTGTCTCCACAAGATGAAGGTCTTCCAAACTTGAATATATTTCACAAATGAGTTTTTTAAAATGTGGAGTATTTTACCGGATTTATTATTATGTGAATGAGTTGACGATCGAATTGAGCCCATAGTTCATAGCCTTCAAGGAACCTCAAGCGAGACAAGTTTCAAACGACACTAAAAGTGAAGAAGGACATGAACCCATTTCAAGTATTGTTAACTCAAGTACTGATAATGTTGTGAAACAACTAACAATCATTTCACACCCATGGGAAGTCTATGAGAGTGGCCCTGTACATTTTATTCATGTCAGAGTAATAAATATCCCTCAATATAAATGTGTGCTCCTAAGCATCCTAGGAAATAATTTGGAATGGCGACGTATTCTCCACAATGTGGAGGGGGAAACATTGGAGTTGAGATGAAAATTTTACAGATGTTATAGGCTTATAGTGATAGATGATCCTTCGTGAGATGATAATAGTGAAAAGGATGGAAATGTGTCTATCAATGATGCACCGATGGAGAGTTCCATTGATGAATCTGAATTGCATGAAGTTGATGACTGATCCAGGTGGATATTAGTGGCCAGCCACCTATTCCACTTGGGGCCCCACCATTGTATCTTTCATTTTTTTAGTTTCGGCACAACTTACTACTTTTAGTAGTTTTTTGGGTCCTGAACTTCCGAAGCCATTTTGAGGCCCTAAACGACGTTTTTTGGGAAAACCAGGAGAAACATGAGTCCATGGAATGATGTTTCTCACATCAAAAGTTGTAGTCCTGGGATAGATATTTCTAACAAGGTATGGTTCACGTCAAACGAAGATCGTATGCCAAAGGTATGTCCCCGGGAAGTTGAAACACCAATTTACCCAAACGGGGCCCATAGTTTTGGGGCTTCATCTCCTAGGGTTAGGGTTTTGGATGTTTAGGGTTTTCCATTGTTTCTAAATAATAAATAGGCCCTCGAGCCTCATTGTAACATAGTTCATAAGCCTGTAGCCACCACATCTATTCTCAGAGATAAGCTACCAGTGCCCTAGCTAGTTTATTTCCATTCTATCTGTAAGCAAATTTCGGTTCTTTGATATTAATTAAATGAAGTGTTATTTAAGTTGCATATTTGTATTTATGGTTATATGTGTATTCTGTTTCATTCTCGCATAAATCTGGATCAGTGGTATCAGATCGGTCTGATTTTTCTCGATCCTTCTTTGCATGTCCCCAACGAGGTTGGGGTATAAGGAGTTAGGGCTTGATCTGGTTGAATATTTGCAATATCAGCCTCACAAACCCTGACGGCTGCCCATGGGGGATGAAAAGAAAGATGAGGGAGCATGAGATCCTATCAAAATATTGCTCAAGGAGGCCCTCAAAAAACAAAGGAACGCGATGATGGATAACTTTTCCCAGATCCTTCAACAGCTACCCACCAGTGGCGCATCTGCATCCAGAAGCCACTCTGGAGGTGCGACTCCCTTTAAGGTACAACTAAACTTTGATGTTCCCATATTTGAGGGTAAAATAGATGTAGATGCCATATATAGATGGCTGAATATATTAGAAGGATACTTCTCGGTTCATGACTTTTCCGACTGGGAGAAGATTATTTTTTCACTCCTCAAAGCTACCCCCCATGTCAAGCACTGGTGGGAAACCTACTGTTAGAAAAAGGATGAGACAAAACCCACTCTGTTCTCAGTCGTACCCACTTGGAATTCTTTCCGAGATTCCATCAAGGAAAAATATTATCCCGTGGGGAGCTATGAGGAAAAGAACATACAATGGACCACGTTGCAATAACAAAGGGATCAAGATGTGCATGAGCTGACGAATTTGTTCCATACCCGGCACACAAATTTTGGTATCAAAGATTTGGAGAAAAATTTGGTGCTAAAGTATCGCAGTTTTCTGCACAAATACATTTAGGAGAAAATGGATTTCCTCGACATCTCCTCGCTTGGTACGACATACCGGTATGCTGCCAAGATTGAGCATAAATTAAAATAGAAGAAGCGAGACATTGGGTCTGCGAATAAAAATCAAGGGAAAGGTGCCCCAAAACCGCAGAACAAAGAACAAATCCAAGGCATGGTGGCCCAAGACAACCTGCCAAAGCCGCAAGCAAAGAAAAACACCGTCAAGCCAAAGAAGGACACGGGAAAGTGGTGTGAGTTCCATAAGAGCTCCACTCACAACACAAATGAGAGTCGGGCCAAGCAGTCGCAGGTGGTCGAGATGTGGGCTTCTGAATCAGATGCATGCTCCGACTCTGAATCAGAACTTGAGAAGGAGAATGAGAAAAGGAAACATATTATTGATGTGGAGCCCAACGCCACTGTTGCCACTATGAAGATCCAAAAGGAGGAACCAGAAGATCCACAGGAGGAGGAGCGTCTCTTCCCCTCCCAGATGTGGGTAAAGGGTTTCCCACTACAGTTCATTGTAAAAAATGGGAGCCAAAAGAACCTTATTTCAGCAGACGACGTGAAGCAGTTGGACTTGCCGACCACAGCACACCCACAACCATACACCATCGGGTGGCTTCACTAAGGATGAGATCTCCGCGTTAGCCAGTAGTGTCGCCTTCCCTACACAATCAAGCCATTCACGGATGTGGTATTATGTGACATTGCTCCTCTTGATGTTTGTGATGTATCATTAGGCCAACCATACTTGTGGAAGAGACATACTATGTATGAGTCCTGACCTCACATTGTTATTGTTACTTTGGGATATAAGTTGTACAGGATACCAGAGGTACCACCTCCTACCACTATCTCTTTGGTTACTGCAAAACAATCTAGTAATCTCATTTCCAAAACCAGGAAACTATTTTTCCTGATGATCTTCCCCCAGGGCAAGAAGAAGACTACGGCCATGACCTGTAGATAAGGCTCCTCTGCACAACAAAAAAAAATGGACAAGGTTGTGGAGGAGTATGGGGACATATTCACCTCACCCACAAGGGTGCCTCTACACTATCAGGTCAAACACCCCATTCATCTAACCCCAGGTGCGCCGCTACCCAATGGACCGATCTATCGGTGCTTTATTCTAGAGAACGAGGAAATCAAGAGGCAGATTCAGGAGCTGCTGCATAAAGGTCACATCTGGCCAATTTCATCGCCCTGTGGGAGCTCGATCGTGTTGGTACAGATTAAGGATGGGACTTGGAGACTTTATATTGACTATTGGGCGTTGAACAATATCATTGTTCGGAATAGGTACCCGATCCCATAGATTAATGACCTTTTGGACCAACTCAAAGGGGAAAAATATTTCAACAAGATCGACTTAAAGTCTGGGTATCACCAAGTACTAATCGAACCCTCCGATGTGTGGAATACTGCCTTTAAAGCCAAGGAGGGCTTCTCGAATGGTTGGTCATGCCTTTTAGGTTGATGAATGCTCCCGCAACCTTCATGACGTTGATGGACGACGTCTTGTGGCCATTCACCAACTCACTTGTAGTGGTGTACTTGGATGACATTATGATATTCAGCCAAGCTTGGGAAGGGCACCTCCACCACATCCGACAAGTCCTCCAGACACTGCGGCAACACAATTTGTGTGCCAATTTGGAGAAGTGCACTTTTGGCATGACCCAGGTTCAACATCTGGGATACATTATTGATGAAATGGGGGTGCTTGTGGATCCAACCAAGATCCAAGACATTCAGGATTGGCCAACCCTAACCACTCTAACAGATCTTCACAGCTTTTTGGGCCTTGCTAATTACTACCGTAGGTTCGTGTTGGGATTCTCTCATATCACTTGGTCCTTGAGTCAAGTCACCAAGGGAGGAGCGAAAGCAAAGTTATTTTGGTCGGAATCTCAAAAAAAGACGTTCATAGAATTGAAACATCGCCTCTATTCTTCCCCAGTGCTCACATTACCAGACTTGCAACAACCATTTAAGATCAAGAGAGATGCCTCTGACTATGCTATTGGGGCATTTCTTACTCACCAGGGGCATCTAGTGGAATATCACAGTGAGACATTGTCTGACACTGTCCACAAGTATCCCACTTATGACAAATAAATGTATTCCATTGTGCAGGATTGTCGACAATGGAAGGATTACATTTTGGGGAAGGAAACAATCATCCACACAGACCACCGACCCCTGCAATTCATACATACAAAAGGGAAGTTGTAGAATGATCACCATCAGAAGTGGTCCACATATCTGCAACGGATTCATTTGAACATCAAGTACAAGAAGGGTAGCACCAATAATGTTGCAAACTACCTCAGTCAACCACTGATTGTGGTGCTAACCACCGTTCTCAACTCTTATGGGCACGAGACTTCTGATTGGCCACTTCTCTACAAGAGCGATCCAGAATTCAGCCACACATATAAGGCACTCTTGGGGGGTACGCAAGTTCCAAAATTTCACTTCCAAGATGCATTTTTATGTCACCTGGGACACCTTTATGTTTCTTCAAGTGAGCATGCCAAGATGATATGGGAAGCACACTACAGTCGAGTTTCTCAGCATTTCACGGTTGCGAAAATAGTGGCAATACTGCAGAAGTATTTCTATTTTCCGAACCTTCAACAGGATGTTGGGAAGTACATCATATCATGCACTTCTTGCGCCATTTCCAAACCGACCATCAAGAAGAAAGGCCTCTATACTCTGCTACCTACCCCTAGTCAACCTTGGGAGTCCATCTCCATGGATTACATGTCAGGCCTTCCTTATACTAAGCATGGAAACGACTAAGTTTTCGTGGTCGTCGACAGATTCTTGAAGATGGCCATTATGGCGGCTTGCAAGAAGAATATCACAGCACAAGCAACTACTAAAATTTCCTTTAAAAAGTGTGCGTGCACTTTTGGATCCCAAAATATATCATATTAGATCAGGATAGTAGGTTCCTCAGCAAATTTTGGTCCAACCTTTGGTCAATGTTGGACACCAATCTCACCATGTCCATAGCTTTCCATACCAAACTGATGGCCTGAGAGAGGTCGTCAACATGATGATTTTACACATTCTGCTTATGTACAATTCAAATCATCCACGCACATGGGATGAGAGCCTCCCCTATGTACAACACAATTATAACTAGGCTCTCCACAGCTCAACTGGCCACAACCCCTTTCAGGTGGGCTTGGGATTCCAACCACTATGTCCCATTGACGTAGCCAGGCCATTTGCGGCTACTCGGGCCGATTCGGCTCATGTATAGTTTGAAGTTGACAAAGTGAACAACTTCATTGAGCACATTCAACACATCTTCCAACAGGTTCATGACATATTCGACAGAGCCAATGCTAATTACAAGCAACGAAATGATCAACATCGAATTCCACACAACTTCTAGGTGGGAAACAAAGTGTGGCTACATTTTCAAAAGGAGTGCCTCACTGGAACCCACCGCAAGTTTTTCCTACTTCGTTATGGGCCGTACACCATCACCAAGTCTATAGGGAACAATTCCTTCCAGCTCAATATTCCACCATTCCTTGGTCTGCACCTAATAGTCAGTGTGGATTGCCTTCGTCCCTACTTCCCACCTCTACTAGACACCTTTGACATTGCAGAACAACTCACACCAATAGAGTTAAAACTAGAATTCATGGAGCAAGCTACCATAGATTGTATCATGGACATGAAAATCAAGAACACTTGACAAATAATATAGGGACTTAACACTTCTACAAATAAATTGTGGAATTAAAAACACAATCGCCAATCACATGAAGCAAAGAATAATCAATCAAGCCACAACACAGACAATTTCCCAGGGAAAGCTTGCTCCTCAAAAACCCCACTATATTCTATTGTATATTCAGCATGGATAAATGAAACAAATACAATGTATTCTCTTCTCACAAAATTCTCCAACACTCAATTATCTGTATCACACCATCCTCATAGAAAACTGACCAATAATGAGTCAATTTCTAGCCTCCTGGTAGCTTGCCTTGCTCACGCAGTCAATGAGGAATGCAATTTTTGTAGAATAGGAACTGTGGCCTACTTTGACTGTGAAAGGATCATGGGAAATCCAATGGGTGTGTGGTTACATGGGTGCAACCAAATAATGTTACAACTGATAGTTAACATCCCTTTCACCTTAGTCTCAAATCGGTCTCCAATGGAACTGGCATGCATGCAGCTAATAATAGTAAATCCTTAGTTGCATGTGATATCACTGATTATGAATTAAATAATATTTAACTCACTTGATCTTCCACTAGTGTATAAAATAGGTACAACTAGCACAACTGAGTTTAACTCACCTAGACTGAGTTAATTGATTACAACATGCATTAACTAATGCATCACTACACTTCGAACTCTATTACAACTAGAATTACTTTGCATGCCCTACTAACTACCCTCAACTTGAAATTCATGAGCTAACCGAGTTTATCACACTTAGTTAACTATACAAGTATTTTTGAGATAAGATTACATTTTATTGTCCATTTTAATTAAGGGATAATTAAAATAGACATGCATCAAATTTAGCCCAGACCTAGTGTAGGTGCTGCTTGGACCTCTTGGTCCCACACCCAGTGTAGGTGCTGCTTGGACCTCTTGGTCCCACTCCCAGTGTGAGTGCTACATGGACCTCCTGGTCCCACACTAGTGTAGGTGCTTCTTGGACCTCTTGGTCCCAGACTAGTGCAATTTCTTGTTTAACTTCAATGCTCCCTCTCAACAAGGAAGGGATTATCCTTCACCCTGATCCTGTCTCTATGGTATTTGAATTTTCTCTAGGTGAGAACCTTTGTCGGAATATCTACATCATGATCCTCCATGGGAATGTACTAAAGTAAAATTATGTGCCTCTGCACACAATCTCTAAGATGGCGGTGCTATATATCAATGTGCTCGGACCTATCATGAAACACAAGATTAACTGAGAGTTTAATGCAACTATGGTTATCACAATCTATCACTTTCGGATCCATTTGAGAACCAAACAAACCAAGAAAGATATTTCTCATCTAGATGGCCTCACATGTAGCTTGACTTGCTGCCATGTACTCTGCCTCGGCTAAACTGAGTGCCACGGATCGCTACTTCCTGATGTACCAAGAAACTGATGTCGATCCAATGCTAAATATCCTTCCTAGTGTGCTCTTTTTGTTTGATGGACTACCTTCCCGATCTGCATCTGTGAAGCCATGTAGCTTCACTCCATCTGTCCGTCTGTACCATAAAACATACTCTGATGTGCCTTTTAGATACCTGAAGACATGTTTCCCCACCTTCCAAAAGGTATTGGTAGGCCTAACCATAGTTTGACTCAACTGGTTAACTATGTAGAAAATGTTTGGTCTCGTGTTCACCAAATATATTAGTGAACCCACTAACTTCCTGTAGACAGTAGCATCCTCTTTCCTCGAATTTCCTGGAAGAGGAGTCTCCATGGGTTTACAGCTTTGTATTTTAAACTTACCTAGTATCTCTTTGGCATACTTGCCTTCAGAAACAAAAATTTCACCATCCCGCTACCATATTTCCAGACCAAGGAAATAATGAAGGAGTCCCATGTCCTTCATTTTGAATTGTCTTGCAAGGTCCTCTTTGCAAGAAAGTATCAGATCCTCATCACCTGTCAAGTTTAGCTCATCTACATAAAGTATAATAATCAAAAGCTTACCATAAACCACAATCTAGGACAGGTTTGCATCATCTTCACTTTTGGTGAAGCCCAACCCAGTAAAGTAGCGGTCAATCCGAGTGTACCAAGCACGAGGTGCTTGCTTCAGCCCATACAATTCTCTTTTGAGTCGGCACACATGCGACTCACTGTCAAATATTTTGAATCATTCAAGCTGCTCTATGTACACTTCTTCCTCAATAACTCCATTGAGGAACACAATTTTCACATCCATCTGATGAATGCGCCACCCCATCTGCACTAAGAGTGCAAGGATAGATCTATTGGAAGAGTACCTTGCGACTGGTCCAAAGGTTTCTTCATAGTGAATCCCCTGAATCTGTGAGAATCCTCTGGCCACAAATATAGCCTTGTACTTCTCCACACTCCCATAAACATAATTTTTTACCTTGTAGATCCATCTAGATCCAACCACAGATTTGTCAACTGGTCTTGGGACTATCCCCCATGCACTATTCTTGATAATGGAGGTGTACTCCTCTACCATAACATCAATGCAAGTTGGTTGCTACACTTTTTCCTCAAAGGAAGATGGTTCAGTCACAGTACATTTGCTCACAAGAGCCATGTATCCAGTAAACCTGTCAGGAGACTCTCTGTGTGCGTAGTGAAGTAGGGGCTCCTACATTCTCTGTTGCATCAAGTCTCAATCTATCAGCTTTTGTGGTGCACCTTCTGCCATTTTTGATGGATGGATTTGCATGAGTGTCTACCTCCACTCCATGATCCTCCGCATGTGGTTGATCCACATATTGAGTTTCATTCTTAGGAAACAACAGTTTCTCATCCGCATGCAAATCCAGCTTCCTCTCAAGGGACAACCGTATTGCTTTCTCCTCATCAAATTTTATATCTCGTCGCACAACATTCATTCTGATGTTTGGAAAATACACTCAATAATTATGTGGCGTTTTAGTGTACCCCAAAAAAATTCCAACCTCAGTTGTTGGTTCCAGCTTCTTCTTAGTGTCTTTGGTCACATGCACATAAACAGATGAGCCAAAAATCTTAAAATGTGAAACATCTGGTTTCTTGCCAGTAAAATCCTCTTCAGGTGTACTCATGCCAAGTATCCTATGAGGACAACAGTTTTGCACATGTACCATTGTGTTGCATGCCTCTTCCCATAGATGCAACGGTAGGCCCTGGTCAAGAAACATCGCTTGTGTTGCACCCACAATCGTTTTGTTCTTTCTTTCAACATCTCGATTCTACTATGGGTTATGAGGTGCTATCAGTTCTCTTCGAATTCTTTCTTTTTTGCAAAATTACTTTAACTCGTTAGAGATGTACTTGCCACCATTATCGCTCCTAAGAGCCTTCACTTGCTTCCCCCATTCTTTCTCCATCATTGCTTTAAACTCAAGAAAATTTGAGAATGTCTGGTATTTCTTCTATATGAAGAAGATCCAACACTTACGAGAAAAGTCATCAACAAATATCACATAGTACTTATTTTTTGTTGTCAAAGCAATAGAGAATGGTCCACACACGTCTGTATGAACTCTCTCAAGGATCCCCGAAGCTCAGTTCTCCTTCTCATGAAAGGATTCCTTTTCGTACTTCCCCATGGTGAAACCCTTGCATGTATCTAACTGAGCAAGTGTTGCCATTGGAATTCCTGTAGAAATATGCTACATGAGTTTCAAGGCTCCATGGTGCAGATAGCCCAATATTTTGTGCCATATCTTACCCTCATCATGGCTCACCACTTTTTCCGTCTTGCCCATCATTGCAGTGCAACCATCTGCATCTAGTTTATAGAGATTCTTAACTCAAATCCCTATCTTCTTGGCTTGTCCTATTGTTTTGTGTCGTAGGAAGGATTTACCTTCACTGAAAACAACATCATAGCCTATATCCTCCAACATTGCAACTGAGACTAAATTTTTATTTAGGCCTCGTACGTGCATTACATATTTTAATTGAAACGGTTTACCTGAATGTCTATTAAAGGTAATAGTACCAATCCTGGTAGCACTATACCATCCATCATCCCCCATTTCGATATGCATCTGGAGGTCCTTCTCCTCCAAGCTACTGAAAAGATCCTTGTCTCCCATCATGTGAAAGGAAGAACCACTATCCAAATACCACACCGAACCCATTGCACTTGACACCATGCATGCAATGAGCAAGAAGTCAAGCTCAAATTGTGAGGCCAAAGCCTCTCCAGCTGTAGATCCAACAAACTTCTTATTCTTCTTCTTTTGTGGACAGTTTGTGGCATAATGCCCATGCTCATGATAGTGAAAACACTTCACCTTGGACATGTCTTGCTTCTTGCCATTTTTGGACTCAGATTTGAAATGGAATTTCTTCCCCTTCCCCTTCTTCGCCTTGGTAGCCAAAGCACAATATTCTTCATCCTTATGGTTAGATGAGGATCCATCTTTGGTATTCCTTCTAAACTCCTCCTGCACCAAATCCGACCATAATCACTCCCAATCTGGCAATTTTTCCCTTCCATTAACAGAGTCTTCATAACTATGCCAACTCTTAGGAAGTCTTAGGAGAGCTAGGCTCATGAAATCATCATCCACAAATATTATTCCAATGCTTCCTAGCTCATCTTGACATTGGACAAACTTTGTTATATATTTTGGAATGGTGTCGCCCTTTTCCATCTTGATCTTTTTGAGTTTATCTTTGAGCACCAATTTCCTATCATCGTTGTTGCTTTGAGATCCGTCAAATTCTTCCACATTGCATATGGTGTGGCTTTCCCATGGAGGCTTGAGACAATGTGGTCTCGTACTCCCTCCAATAGGATCCTCCTTGCCTTTGCCACTTTCTTTTTCCAGCCATCAAGATTTGCAGCATTTGTGACAATGGGTTTAGGAATGTCGTTGTCGATGAACTCCTTCAATCCATTGTCTTCGAGTATTGCCTCCATCCTTTCTTTCCAAGCAATATAGTTAGAGTTTCCCTTGAGTTCATACTCCAACCTCAAGCCATTGAAAGCCATTTCCATATTGAATCAACCATAGCACCAAGAAAGTATTTTTGCAAATTCAAATTCTATCCAGTGACAAACTCAGCTCCTCCTTCACAATTGTGATTTCCTGTGCTCTGATACCATGTATAAATTATACAACAAGCATGTATATATTGGATTAAATCCGATTTAACAATGTACTAAAGTTAAATACTGAATCACTTTTACAAATCAATTGCGGAATTAAAAACACAATCTCTAATCACATGAAGCAAAGAAGAATCAATCAAGCCATAACACAGATAATTTCCCGGGGAAAGCTTGCTGATCAAAAACCCCCACTATCTTCTATTATATATTTAGCATGTATACATGAAAAAATACAATGTCTTCTCTTCTCACAAGAGTCTCCAACACTCGGCTATATGTCTCACACAGTCCTCATAGAAAACTGACCAATACTTAGTCAATTTCCAGCCTCTTGATAGCCTGCCTCACTCACGCAATCAATGAGGAATGCAATCCCTATAGAAAAGGAAATGTGGCCTACTTTGATTGCACAAGGATCATGGGAAATCCAATGGGTGTGTGGTTTCATGGGTGCAACCCAATAATGTTACAACTGATAGTTAACATCCCTTTCACCTTAGTCTCAAATGGGTCTCCATTGGAACTCACATGCATGCAGCTAATAATAGTAAATCCTCAGTTGCATGTGAGATCACTAATTGTGAATTAAATAATATTTAATTCACTTGATCTTCCACTAGTGTATCAAACATTTACAACTAGCACAACTGAGTTTAACTCACCTAGACTAAGTTAGCTTATTACAACATGCATTAACTAATGCACCACTTCACTTCGAACTCTGTTACAACTAGAATTACTCTGCATGCCTTACTAGCTACCCTCAACTCGAAATTCATGAGCTAACCGTGTTTATCACACTCAGTTAACTATTACAAGTATTTTTGAGATAAGATTACATTTTAGTGTCCATTTTAATTAAGGGATAATTAAAATAGACATGCGCCAAATTTAGCCCATGCCGAGTGTAGGTGTTGCTTGGACCTCTTGGTCCCACACTAGTGCAATTTCTTGTTGAAATTCAACACCAAGATAGCTATAGTTGGACTGGCTTAATAATTTAAGAACAATCAAGGTGTGGTTGATGATAGGGAATTGAGAGTGGATATGAGTAAGATCTTGATATTCTAAAAATAAGTTTTTTTCATCTTCCACAATCTTAGTATCACAAATATGATAGATTCTATCGAATCGGGGAGTTTTGGCAGTAGACCAACGCCCGATTTCACTTCAAATCTCATGAGAATTAGTTCTTATCTCGATGTTCATTTTATTCTTAATGCTGGTCAACGCATAGAGATAATAATGGTTATTAAGGGTGGGGGTTGATCGCCTCCTTATAGTACCTTAGCTTCCTTTTACCCTCCAACTCCTTATCATCCCACAACTTGTCCCTAAAATTGGAGGTAATGGTATCTTTTGACAGTATCCTTGCTTCCCATGATGATCTCCTCTTTAATCCCCCAATGGTTGACCCAAGACTGGGCATACTTATGCCACTTGTGCTTGAGGTTGATTTAAATATATTAATTTAAATCAATTTGATGTTTAGTGTTGCATTAGTTTTAGATAATTTTATTGTTATTGATTTTTATGTTAGTAAATATGTGTAAATTTTATCTTGGATTTTTTTTAAAATGCTAAATATAAAACAATGTAACTTTAACATTTTCATAATTATTTGAAAATTTTAAAATTTATATAATATTTAGATTTTTTTGGGCAAGCTACTGAATCTTGTAACTGGGAAAACCTGAATCTTAGAAAACCAGACCAGTTGCAGAAGAAAATATTTTTACTCCCAAAGACACAGTAATAAACTATTAAACTATCAGTAGCATTATTGAATTGGTTATAGACCTGATAACTAGGGCTAAATATAACTATAAAAAGAGCACAAAGACTTACATAGAAATGAATCATAATATATTTATCCTGTTGCCAACCAAAAGAAAAACGATATACAAAAAGTATAAGAAAAAGATCATCATATAGTTATCCTACTGCCAAACAGAAGCAAACACATGGATAAAAAACATCATAACAACTAACAAGAAGTGGACACCTCAATTGGAGCTCTTGAACTAGAGAGAATATCACATCCCTAGACAACCTGCAATCTCTTACATCTAGATACACCCTGATCAAGAGAATATTTATTCAATTTTATAAATATATATTAATCAAATAAAAAATCAATTATTTTAAATATGTATATTTATTCAGCTAAGAAATTAAAATAAAAACAATATATTACAAAAATTAAATTTAAAATTATTAAAAAAAAGCATATTTAAATTATGTTTATAAAAGTAGTTGCTTTGACTTTGAATATCTTTTCCATGATCACTGATCTTGACTCTCCACCTCATTTGCTAACTGTCTCTAAGGAATTTATTGATTTTTCCTTCCCCTTGGATTATTTCTCTTACTAGAGGAGCCTATAGGGGTTGGGTTGCTCTACATCTATCTCAAAACCTTTCCTACATGCTGAAAAACTGTTTGGGACAAGGCATAAACAATTTTGCTGAGCTTATAATTTTGAAGCTAGTTATGTTGTTTTCTATTGAAAATGAAATTCAACATATTCAAATATTTGGGGATTAAAAAATTGTTACAAATTGGTTTAATGGAATTGCTAGATGCCACATGCACACTCTAAATGCAATTTTGAAGGATATCAATCTCTTAAAGAAATATTTAGATGAATTATGTTTGCCACATCTATAAGGAAAGAAATGGAGCTTATGTTGCTTTGTTTAATGACGATGCTTCACAGGATCTGGGCTCATGGCACATCATGAATCAAAAATTAAAAACAACAAGGATTCTACCACATTACCTTCATAGAGGGTTATCCTTCATCACTCTTTAGCTATATTTTTTGTAACTTACACTCACTATCTATCTATGCTAAATGCTCAACATGAATATTACTGGTTATTTTTTTAGGACAACTACTATGGTTTTAGCTATATATTTATTTGGATACATTTTGGATATGTATATATCAGAAAAAATAGTCCAAACTTATATAGTATTTTTGGTACAACCATATGTTGTTGGGCTTTCTTGAGTACTACACATACACATTCATAATGTAATTTTCAAATCTAACGAAAGTCCATATTTTTTCCTAAAAAAAACTCAATAAACATATAAAATAAAATATTTAAAAATAAAAAGTTTCATTTTAAAGAAATAATTTTTTTTTTCACTTTCCTACTCTTTTTCCTAATCATATGTGTTGAGAGATAATTTTTTTCCCAAAAAAAAAGATCCTCCTCGAGTTTCAATTTACAAGGGCATAAGGTTTTCCCCCAAAAAAAAGATCATGCTCAAGTTTCAATTCACATGCACATAGGGTTTTAATACCTACACATAGAAACCCACAGATATGAAGGTCTAAATATTAGAATTTTAATCATCTTTGGTGGGACAATTGAGTTTTGTCAGGAAAAAGATAATTGGTGGTGCTGAAAAATAGGCTAGTAACATTTGACCTATGTTATTATTAGTGGTGATATTGGAGTTCGTTGACTAACTTTTGTATGTATAAGTCACACGACCAAAAGTTTCAATATTATCAATGATGAAATTAAAATATATTAAAAGAGAGATTAAATAAGAAAAAAACACACAATCCCATTTATTATGTTGAAAATAGTACCAAATCTAAGCATCTAGAAGTGAAACTTCTCTGTCCTCCATTTTAACTCATGCAATTCTCTCCTCCATTTTAATTCATACAATTTCAAGAAAGTTGAAATCCAGAGGAGAGATTCATTGGTACACATGGGAATTGATTCTCTGACACCGTTCATCTTTGATTTTTTAAAATCATTGTTTTTTGAGTAAATGAGGAAAAAATATCATTATCTTTGCAACAAATAATAAAAAAGTTAATCATCTAGTGCCTGGAGTAGACCTCCCCACCTAACCATTAAGCCACACCTTAGGTACTAGTCAATTGAACCTTACGTGATACATTTCTCTGTGTCAATGAATCCTTTTGTTAGTACTTATAAAGTAATAATGATAAATCATAATCCATTTTTTCTAATTGTTGTTGCTATACCATTGACTGGACTTGGTATAGAGTTTCATCTTTTCTTGCTTCACTTGCTATCATTTTACCTCATTCATGCCTCATACTTATAGTTGTTACAACATCTTGGGAGAAGATTTTGGATGTTTGTTTCTTTATTCAATCTCCATTCATCCTTGTTGAGCTTGATTCCTTTATAAGAAAAGAAAATATCTTATGTGTTACTTGTCTTATATTCTATTGTTCCACAATCCTCCATGTCTTCTATTTTATTGTTTCACAGTCCTCCATACTATTCATAGGGTCCAAGGGTGGGAGGAATAGGGAAATAATGGTGGCAAGAGGAAGAACACCATTGTGGTGGGATACGGTGAATTGTCGCCTGCCTTAATATTTGAATGCCTACTGTTGGGTTGTATTAATCACTATTGAATGACTAAACAGTACACATAAAATATCAATCCAGGGACGTCTTTTATTTTAATGACAGTTGCACTGTCTGTGTTGATACACTCAACTAGAAGCAATTCCAATTAAAAGAAATCGTTTCTGAAGAAAATGCTGGAAGTAAATCACTCATGCAGAAATAAAATGATCTACAACATTGTAATCACACTTCAATTAATCTACTCCAGTGTGCCACACAACAATTACCCAGCTGGTGTCTCTAATATCATATATGTAACAGCATTCAAAGTATTGAAATTGAAGCAGATATATTCACAACTGAAACAACAACAAAAACACCCCTACTGATACATAAACCGAAATAAAACCACTTTTATACAACTACCTTAATCACTGCAATCCCTGCTAAGAAGGAGGGCCCTTCCTCCCTAGCAGGGCGCAGGTAGAGAAAGAACTTAACGGAAACTAAATTGAATAATGCACGTAACAACAATAACATGATAATTTGTATTAATATAAGCCAAATTACAGATCCAAAATAATTTTTTTCTCCGCTAACCTTTTGACCTCTAGGGCCGAGAAATATATAGTGGTTACATCTCAGAAAATCAAGGGATAGATCAGTCATAAGAATCTTATGATTCTCATGCTGATCGAAATAGAATACATATGCATTAGGGGAATTTTGAGGTCTAAAATGGGCCTCCTAAGAAAAATGTACAACAAAAATAAACTTTATAACAATCAATAGGATTCAAGATGATGATGTCAACCATGGGGGATGATTCACCATTTTTTAAATAAAAGGGTAAAAATATTAAAAAATAATAAAATAATAAAACTACTTTTCAACTCGTATTTTCAACTTATCTCCCAAAATTTTTACTCAAATTTCGAGCGGGAGTACTCGTTGGATGCGAAATTTAATTCCTCATCCAAGGAGTACCCATGTTGCATACTTTCGATGAACTCTACTACATGAAAAATGAGAAATACATAAAAAACGTGATTGTAATCATGTTTTTTTATGTATTTCTCATTTTTCGTGTAGTAGGACCCATCGAAAGTATGCAACATGGGTACTCCTTGGATGGGGAATTAAATTTCGCATCCAACGAGGAAATTGCTCACGCTGTAGTACCCCGAGAGTAAAGCACAGATAAGTTGAAAATATGAGTTGAAAAAGTAGTTTTTCCATTTTTCCCTCTAAAATTTGATGATGTCATCAAATCTTATTTGATTTTTTCCACTATTATTTTATAAATTCCTTAGGAGGCCCATTTTAGACCTCAAAATTCCCCTAATGGGTTATAACCACTTCTTAATCTAGAAAATTATAGATTACAATCAAAACCGCCCATAGGTTGTTATCCAAAAATATAATGCTAAAAGACTTCTACAACTATCGCAATAAAACCATAGCTGTAGCATAACAACTAAAGGACAGGTCAACAACAGGATTTGATGAGATCCAGTCAGTGGTACAACTGTATCAATAGTTCGCTAATGGGTCTGTAACAATAGAGTGTAATAACAATTTGTCAGCGGGTCTGTAATAGCAAAGTGTAACAACACACCCTTAACTGCTCCTGTGTGCCTCGTGCTCGGGATTTTTGGTGCTACAAATGACATCTGGAAAGACAACACAAAGACCATAGATCTTCTCCAAACATTCATCCTCAATTAGTCATAAAAAGGGCATGATATATCATAATAATTGATGAAATGACATATTAATGAAAATAAGGTGAAACTACACAAGTTAGGATAGAAAGGTAGGAAAATGAGGCAAAGATAGTCCCACTGGTTATAGTCACGAGGAAAAGTAGGGAAAAAAATGTAGGAAAAGTGTGCAAAGTTGGCACCCAACATCTCCCCCCAGCTAAAACATTTGCATGTCCTCATGCAAATTCATCTCTCATGGGAATATCTTCGGTGTAGGTCGGTAAGATCATAAGCGCCAGCTATATATTCATCTGCAGACCTGTACCCCTGATTGGCCATCAGCTGTCGTACCCAGTACTTTGAGTCATACTTACTCAATTCATAATTACTCTGATAATTCTCAATTGGCAGCCAGATCAAAGGAGACTTGAATCTCAATCCGAGCCACAAAGCACCAAGGGATTGTACGATCTATGCATACACTGGTACATGTGTAAAAACCACCACAAAATTCTGGAATGACAATGGGTCCCCCTTCAGTAGCTCAAAACTTCTGGCTTCTATGCATTTCAAGCACCCAGTCAAGGCTCGGCTCTTCATCATTGAGAACTGATTGAGGTAGGAGTTCACAATCCTTCTTTTGTAAGTGGCAGTAGGTTCCTTTATCCCAAGAATACTCAACATTCTCTTGAATTCTTGCCTTAACTCAGCAGCCTGTCCCGGTTTTTCCTGGACCCATAATGTCATCTTCTCCTCATTAGCATTCATATATTTAATGGCCAAATGCCACTCAATCTAATTCTTCATGAAGGACATAAAAGCTCGCAATTGAATATCCCCCATATAGGAGAATACTGTCACAACCATTTGCATACTCACATTCTCACAAATGATATTGTATAAGAATAACTCACACAATAGGTTTTGCTGATCAAAATCAGAGGCACGGAACACATCTAAAAATGTGCGAGTGGAAGAACATAAATAGGGTCTACCCTCCATAACGACTTTCATATTGAACAGGAAGTAACGTTCCCATAGAAAAATAGGATAGGATGGGGAAGGCCGCCTGAACCCTAGCAAATTGAGGGCAAGGTCATGAAGTTTTTTCTTGTCTATGATAAGATCCCGAACCTGCTGCTGTAACAGCGGCAGTTGTTCCTCCTGTTTCTTCAAAGCTTCCTTCTTCTTATAATTCTCCCATACTTTCTTCAACTCTTCTTTCATCCATCTTTCATTTAAGGTGTCTATCTCTCTCCAATGTTCTTTCAGCAAAATCATCCCCTCCTGAAGGGAGATTTCTTCCTGTTTCCACTTTTGTAATTCAGAAATTAACAAGATTTTCTCAGAACTCCATCCCGATATGGGACTCGACGTTCTTCTGCATTCGATATCCACATCAATAATGGGTGTAATAGCCTCTGCTAAATGGGGTTGTTCCACCTCTATTGTTGGTTCTTGTGTAACAACAAATTCCTCGGTGGGTTCTTGTGTGTCACCACTTCGTTACCACCTAGAGTAGCCTTTGTGTCCATTGTTGTTTCTTCTACAATAGGAGTCATCTCCACAAGTTCTTGTGTGTCAGCTTCTAGGTCAATTATTACAAGAGGCTCTACTTTAACTGCTGGTTCTTGTGTAACATAAGTATCCTTAGTAGGTTATGTTTCTGTTTCCATTGGGCTAACGTTTTCTCTATAGACCTTATATCCCATTGTTGCTATTTCTTGAAAACATGTCATGCATACAGACACCAAGATTTCCTTCCCCTCAAATAATTTTCGCTTCAATTCTCCATTTTCCTTTCTTATATTTTCGAGTTCTAAAAACAAGACATGAGTTTCGTCCTTACCTAATGAGGAGGGTTGCCTTTCTTATTCTAATACTTCTGCTTCTGTCTTCTTTTCGGCCATAGGCAAAGTTTTTGCAGATATGCTGGCTTTCACCTTCTGTTTTGGTCGTCTATCCCCAATTGGTTCATCAGTAGGTTCTTTCCCAATTTTGAATTTGGAAGGTTGAGTCTAAGTTTCCATTTTTTCCTGACTTCCTCCTAAAGTTGTGGTCTGTTTCCCTCGGCCTCTTTCGCTTGAATTCTTCCCAAGTTTTTCGTTGTTGGCCTAGGAATTGATGCAGGAGCATTAACCTGCGCAAATCAAATTTATTTTTCACGCCTTCCAGAAATCAACGTGGCCACAAAAACAATAATTTCATTAAATTTGCATTATCTGATTGAGTTTTTATGTAATTTGTTAGTTTAAGTAGTTTTTGAGGGATGTGGAATATTTTAAAATAGATCAGATCTCCACATGATCTGATCCTTCAATCATATTGAGAAATATATATATATGGAAAGTGTAAGTGCCTAGAGAGGGGCCAGATGGAATTTAATATCCAGTGTGAGGAGGCGACCTGGCTCAGATAAATGTATTGTAATTCGAATTCGAAGTTTATATAAATCTAGTGTTTATTATCATGAATTTTATGTTGTTATGTTTCTAGAATTTTATGTAATTTTCATAGGTTTCTGTGCGGCCCTAGCCTACGTAATTGGCATAGCTGTTTGCTGTTTCCTACCATGTATTATTTCCATTTTGTATGTCGTAGCAAATCAGAGAGGACATCTGAAGTGGGTATTGGCATTCTTGTGATAGTCGTTGGATTGAAACAATGGATTAGATGACGGATTTGACATATAGATAAATAAAGATATCTATAAATGGTCGAGTGTTCTGGCATCAATTTGAGTTTGTGCACTAGAGAATCATCTAGTGAACGGGTTCTTGCTGCAGAGGATACAGAGTGCTACATTTATCTTTCTACTGATGATGATGGTGTTGAATTACGAGAGCTTCCTTGTAGCCATCGTTTTCATTGTACATGCATTAACAAATGGCTACGAATTAAGGCTACATGTTCGCTGTGTAGATACAATATGATACAAAGTTAATATCAGTTGCATTAGGAAGGATTTAATGGTTGTGTAGTGAGCTATTTAATTTAGATCATGGGCCCATAACCCACAGATCCACGCAGTTGTAAAATATGCAGTTTTGCTACATCAAAGTGGTATCAAAGCAGGAAAATATTTCTTGCGAGAAATATTTTGCATCGGAGGAAGAAGAGGTAGGGTTTTATTAAAGATTTGTAAAGCTTGTGGTTTTTATATTTTGTGAAGGTAGTAGCAAAGGAAAGGTGAGAATATTGTAGCAGCCTAGAGCAGGAGTGCTTCAATGGTTCCAGAGGAGAGTACCAGAGAGATGCCGAAAGACTAAGCTCAGAGGACAAAAGCTTGGTGAGGTATCTGGTAGCAGGCAGGACTTGCTATTGCAGAGGTTTTGTTGCAGCTCAGAAAGGGAAATTCCACAGAGGATATGGGTAGAATTACTCAAAGAATATCATTACGTGAATATCACAAAGGGAAATTCCATAGAATATGTGGGTAGAATTTCTAAGAAATGAATAAGACATATGACCAGGAGGTCATAGAAATTTGTGTATCTCAGGAGTTTGATGGAGGAGCATTAACCCGTGCTGATCAAATTTATTTTTCACGCCTTCCAGAAGTCAACGTGGCCACAACAACAATAATTTCCTTAAATTTGCATTATCTGATTGAGTTTTTTTGTAATTTGTTAGTTTAAACAATTTTTGAGGAATGTGGAAGATCTTAAAATAGATCGGATCTCCAAAAGATTTGATCCTTAAATCGTATTGAGAAATATATATATGTCAAGTGTGAGTGCGTAGAGAGGGGCCAGATGGAATGTAATATCTAGTGTGAGGAGGCTACCCGGCTCAGATAAATGTATTGTAATTCAAATTTGAAGTTTATATAAATCTAGTTTTTATTATCATGAATTTTATGTTGTTGTGTTTCTGGAATTTGATGTAATTTTCGTAGGTTTCTGTGTGGCCCTAGCTTACATAATTGGCATAGATTTATGTTGTTTCCTACCATTTATTATTTCCATTTTGTATTCCGTATCAGATCAGAGAGGACATCTAAAGCAGGTATTGGCATTCTTGCGATAGTCGTTGGATTGAAACAACAAGTTAGATGATGGATTTGACACGTAGATAAATAAAGATATCTGTAAATGGCCGAGTGTTCCGACATCAGTTTGAGTTTGTGAACTAGAGAATCATATAGTGAACCAGTTCTTGTTTCAGAGGATACAGAGTGCTGCATTTATCTGTCTACTGATGATGACGGTGTTGAATTATGAGAGCTTCCTTATAGCCATCGTTTTCATTGTACATGCATCGACAAATGGCTACGAATTAAGGCTACATGTTCGCTGTGTAAATACAATATGATACAGAGTTAATATCAGTTTCATTAGGAAGGATTTAGTGGCTGCATAGTGAGCTATTTCGTTCAGATCATGGGCCCATAACCCACAGATCCACGTAGTTGGAAAATATGCAGTTTTGTTGCATCAAGCATACAACACGATTAATTTGATGAGTCTGTGATTGGTCACACATGCTTTTGGGTGTGTTGATGTCTTTACTGTTGCTACCATATGCTTGATGTTCCCTAACAAGTATAATGGAAGATTAATCTTTTGCTAGTGTCAAAGGTGATTAAGTAGAGGAAAGTGATAGTTAAAAACTATCATGGATCTTCCCACACAGGTAATATATTTAATTAAACCCAGGGTGACATCTACCCAAGGCTGAGGAAATGACAACCTGTCAATTCCTCTCACTTTCTTCTCCATTTTTTCTTCTCCTTCTAGGAAGTCTTCTTTCAAGGAGGGGTCATTGATTTTTCTGTTAAACCACCTCCATCCCTCTACTGGAAATGTAGTTACTCGGGAAATTACCTCTTAAGTCACCTCAAATTGCAGGCCTCTAACTCGGGTCTGATTGTTGTTCAAATTCTAAGCGAATTCGATTGCGACCACCTTGTCTGAGCCTTCTAGCTTCTGGAAATACTCAATCCATCCAAATTCTCTGAATATATGGTAGGATTCTGGACAATTCTGCAAGGCTTCCATAGAATCCGACTCGTGCCTGGCTGCTGCTCCACCCATCTTGTTGTTTGTTTCTGAATTTTCTTCTTGTTGCTTAACCTCGCTGTAATATCACCACACTGCTCAATTCTTCTCGGCGTCTCTGCTTATCCCAATTGACGAGTTTGCAATGATTATAGAAGGTTTCAGTCGAGGAGGTCAATCAGAGGTGATAGATTTTACGGATTACTGAATCATACCTCACACTAATCTTCATAAATGTCTCGTTATGGAAAGTAATGGGTTTTAGTACACACACTATTTTCCAACCGGATTTAGTCATCATTGGAATTTGTGTTATTAATTGGGTGCATGCAGTTTTGATAAAGGTTTATGACTACGGAAGTTTGCAATTATTTCAAGATATATCCCCTCCCCCTCCTTAATGGTGATGGTCGCCCACGGGCGTCACGGGAATATCATTACTTCTGTCAGTAATCACCAAATCATCAATGATAATCGTTACCTTTTGAATAACATAGTTGAGGTGACGTGGAGGAAGATTTCAAATTGGCGGCGTTTTATTTGCAGAGCTTGTGTTGTTGTGTTTGGATGGCACGATTATTGCTGTTATGGGATGAAACATAAGAAACAGTGTTCGTGGCTATCGATTGTTACATGTGTAACAACCAAGACATCCCTTAGGTTATTCTTCAAAAAACATAATAATTAGGAGAAATTGGTATATAAAAGAAAATTAAATGAATACCATCATCCTATAAAATGGATCAGGAAGGGAAGATGATGTTTCAGGGAGAAAAATATCACAAGAGTGGTTTTCAATTGTTACCAACTATCTGACTGCGCCCAAGAAAGGGGTTTTCACAGTTAGATTTATTATTTTTGTTTTATTTTCCTTTTATTTTATCATTTTTTTTTTTAAAATAGTTGTAACAGCTACCACAAGGGTGGTTTTCAATTGTTGCACTTATTGGAATTTCAATTTTCAGGCTACACAAGAGAATGTTCCCCTTCTGTAGTAACATGAATATGAGAGTCTGAGACAACGTTGAAAAATAATTCCTTCGAAGTGGGTTGATGATATAACCTTAGATGGTGCCCATTAACCAGTAATGGTGTCTTAGCACTGTCGATGGTGACCAATTGTACAGTGCCATTTTCAAAGACCATGTCCACTTCGTAAGGACCTAGCCATCTGGTGCAGAGCTTGCCTTTCAAATCTTTGAACCTTGAATCATACAAAAGAGCCCAATCTCCTTCCTAAATATTTTTCTTCTTAATAAACCCATCATGCCATCTAGCTCGTTGTTGTTGAATGATCTTTGTCTGTTGAATAGAAGCCAGCCATTTCTCTTCCAACTCATTGAGCTGGTTCAGTCTTTGTATCTGTGTCGTACTCAAATCCAGATCAACCTGCTATGTTGTTTTTAATGTCTTTATTTCAAACTTTATGGGGAATAGAGGATTCTTACCATACACCAATTCATATGGTGAGAAGCCTATAGTATTCCTCCATGTTGTCCTATAAGTCCACAGTACCTCTGGAAGTTTCTCGGCCCAGTTTTTTCGGTGGCTGGCTACTGTCTTTGTTAAGATTCCCTCAATGACTTTATTGGTGCTTTCCACTTGACCATTTGCTTGTGGGTGATATGGTGAAGTGATTCTGTGATGAATTACATACTTTTCAACCAACTTCTTGATCAAATGAGATGTGAATTGAGGCCCCCCATTTGTCACTATCTCTCTGGGTATCCCGAAGCGAACAAAAATATCTTCAAACAGGAAGTCTGAAACAACCTACTATGTTGCTCTAGTTAGTGCCTTTGCTTCAACCCATTTTGTGACATAATCGGTGCAGAACAATATGTATGATTTTTGTTGTGGTGAAGGATTAATAGGCCCCACAAAGTCTAGGGCCCATTTCTCAAATGGTTCATCACTATTTGAGACTGTAACGACATCTCAACTGATTTCAGAGGCTTGCCCATCCTTTGGCAACTATCACATCCTTTCACAAACTTCTTGGCATCCTGGAATATAGTTGGCTAGTAGTACCCTATTGATTGTACTTTATGTCCTGTCCTCTTGTCAGGGAAGTGTCCTCCACAAGGTTCCTCATGACAAGCCTTCAATATCTCAAATACCTCATCTTATCTAATACATCGCCTAATCTGAAAATCTGGCCTAGTGTCATAGAGATTGCCTTCTATCCAGGAGTAGGTAGCACTCTGTTGTATAATATTCCTCCTTTCCTTGGAAGACAATTGGTGTGGGAATTTTCCTGCAGCAATTTAATTGGCTATATCTGCATACCATGGTGAGTGAGTAGAGATGGAAAAAGATATTAATCTAGAAAAGAATCCTCAGTGGTAGTGCAATCATCACTTATAGTTAATCTAGAAAGAAAATCAGCAATTGCATTATCTTTTCCGGGTTTATCTAAGATAGTAATATCAAATTATTGTAACAAAAATAACCATCTTGTAACTCTACCATTAGTAACGGGTTTGTTCATAAAAAATTGAATTGCAGCGTGGTCAATGTGTACAAATACTTGGTACCCAGTGATGTAGTGCCAGAATTTGTTGATAGCATACACTACTGCTAAGAATTCCTTCTCAGTAATAGTGTAGTTGAGTTCTGCTGGAGTTAAGTTCTTACTGACGTAATAAATGGCGTAAGGTTTCTTCTCCTCTAGTTGCCCTAGAACAACACCCACAGTTATGTTAGATGCATCTGTAGCAATATGAAATGGCAATTCCCAGTTTGGTCCTCGTAAAACAGGTGTTGCTGCTACACAGTTTTTCAATTTTAAAAAGGCCTAATCACACTTCCCTATCCACACAAATTATGCATCTTTCATGAGTAATGAAAATAGAGGAGATGCAATCTTTGAAAAGTTCTCTATAAATATCCTATAGTATCCTGCATGTCCCAAAAAACTATGTACCTCTTTTGGAGTCTTAGGGGTCGAGATTTTCGAGATTACCTCAATTTTTGTAGGATCTACCTTGATTCCATCTTCCGAAATGAAATGTCCTAGAACAATTCCCTCGGTCATCATTATGTGGCATTTCTCTGTGCTCATAGCAACATTAGTTTGTTCACAATGTTCTAGCACTTTTTCCAAATTAGCTAATGCTGTCTCAAAGGAATCCCCGTAGGGTGTAAAATCATCCATAAATATTTTAAGGCGGTCATTCAAAAGATCAGAAAAAATACCCAATATTTCCCTCTGAAAGGTTGTCGGTGCATTAAAGAGGCCAAAGCGAAGCACTCTGTATGAAAAAGTACCCCATGGACAAGTGAAGGTTGCCTTGTCTTGGTCTTCCGGGGCAATTTATATTTGATTATAGCCACTAAACCCATCTAGAAATGAAAATAATTTTTTTCCATAAATAGTATCCAAGACCTGATCAATGAATGGTAAAGGAAAATGGTCTTTTTGAGTGGCCTTGTTAATCTCTCTATAGTCAACACAGACTCTCCATTTTCCATTATTTTTCAGAACTATGACAAGCAGACACACCCACTGGTTGTCAGAAATGGGGTAGATGAAATTAGCATTAAGGAGTTTCTACAATTCTTCTTTAACTATCTCTTTAAGTGTGGGGTTCATTCGGCACTGCGCTTGTCTAACTTGTTTGCAGTCCTCTTTAAGGTAAATGCGGTGAGTGCATAGGCCAGGATGGATTCCTTTCATATTCGTATAGTCCCATCTAAATTCTGTTTTTGTATTTCTATAACAGCTGTATCAGAAATCCGTTTTGTTCAGTAGTCAGGTTAGGATTGATGTTTAAACATTTCCCAGGTTCAATTTCAACGGGACTGTTGATAGTATGCGGAGTTGTTTTCAAATGTTCAATAATTGAATCATCTACCTCATCTTCTTCTCCCAAATATTTAATGGAGGAAACAGAGAGTGAATTACTAATAAAACTATTAATGATATCATCCTTTTTTTCATCCTTAAAGTATTATGCTTTTCCAAGCGTGAGAAGAGGTAGCGAAGATCAGATTCAAGTGAAAATTTGTCCCACTAGGGACTACTCGAATCCATATGAGGTTTTGTTGGGGGATAAAGATTCATGTTCTGAGTGGCCTGTCCATCTAAGATCACCATAGATATGGACGTACATCAGATATATGTGTCTGCAATGGCCAGCCACAGTCTTCCATTTGGTTTGTAAAATGAGAAAATCAACCAGATAATTCTAGGAAGCCACAGTGATAACCACATATTCTATCATTCCCTCGGGCTTGAAATGAGACCTATCTACTAATTCAAGCATTGTGGGTGTAGGTCTAAGTCCATTAAGTCCTAGAGAGATGAAGAGGTCTTTAGTAATGACATTAATAACTGCCCCTAGATCAATCAAAGTATTGGTTATAGGTTGATTGTCAATATGGACAATCACTGTAGGGTTCCCTGGGTCATTATATTTAGTCAACAAAGGCTAATAAATCATGAGATCGGACAATTTCCCCATGACATGGATAGTAGCGGGTTCTTTAGGTTTCCTTCCAAGTCTTTTGATGCATAGATCCCTCATTGTTTTAGCATAGATAGGTACTTCCTTAAGAGCTTGTAACAACGAATTTTTCACATACAAATTTTGCAGTTACTTGAGGAATTCAGATTCAGGTTGTGAGACCAACCCAGTTTCAGTTAATCATTGAGGGTATGGAGGATTCTAAATTCTAACAGCTGAGTTAGCTATCACAGATGCACCAGCCTTGCTCAAATTGGTTGTTGCAGAAACAACAGATCCTCCCGAGTTGGTTGTTACAGATGTAACAGTGGGTGTTGTATCATTTGTTGCATGTGTAACAACTACCTCGGAATCGCCCATGTCCTTTCTAGGTGACTCACATTCTTCAGTAATAATGGGAGTATGCTCAGATCTGATGACTTTCCCTGATCGAATTTGAACCTCGTTAAGTCCAATAGGAGTAATAAGATAAGTCTGGAGGGTCACCAAAGCATCCATGCTTTGGGTCGCCTTATTATTTGGATTGGGGTTAGGTTGCACAGGTAATTGGGGTCAGAAAGTAGGTGTAGGATTTTGAATAGAAGGAAATTGTAACTGTTGTTGCTGTATTGATATTGGATGGGGTACTGGACCTTGGCCATTACTTCTCCAGTTCTGACCCCAGGGATTGGGTTATGATGGAGGATATTGCATTGGTGGAGGAGACGACCACTGGTTCCATGGTGAAGGAAATTTTGTTGAGGAAGGAGTAGGATATTGCCATGGATATTGCTGACTATTATAAACATTATTCCAAGGATAAAGAGGAAACATCTGATGGCATACTTGTAGGTCGCGGTTGCCATGGTCTCTTTGATCTGATGAAATAAGAAGATTGAAAATCCTCGCTTGATTCTTGAAGTACCACATTTAGTTTGGGAAATTCAGGATATTGATTCATAGAATGCGCCAACTCACAGATGTTGCACAGGCTGACACTATTCAGTCCACATTCTCTTTCCAAATGTTTCTTTTTGCATCGGGGAAAAAATATTGCTAAGGCTGCTTCAGATTCTGCTTGTGCTTTCTTGACTTGTAACGTAGTGATCTGGGCAGAGAGAATGCTAACAAGGTCGGTTTTAAAATCCTAAAATAAATTTCCGATCTCTGCTTTGGTTACTCCGCCACTCATTGATTTTTGTATCTAGACTGAAGGGTCCCGAACTGAAACTCCATAAGCCCAATGGTAGTGAACCCTACACATTTCTCACCTGTAATCAACCATATTCAAGTAAATATCACAGGGTTAGCCATCTAATCAAATCCTAATTGAACAAATCACAATTTAATTTGAGAGAGCCCTCTTAGGCTGAAGAGGCTAATCCTTAGTCAAAAGCTAGTTTGAAAGAGTTACTCTAAGTTGTCTGGTGGAGCATCCCATCAGTACCAATTTAGAGATAATAGGCTTCATGAGCCTACATGATGATGTGACCGACCTAAACGATTTTACACGTGTGACCGACCTAAACTCCATCAAATGAGTTTTCCAAAGTGGAATTTGGACCTAGTTGCCAATTTTAACACATCACTTGTCTTTTTGGGAGATATAATTGTTTCTATCACTCTAATTAGCATTTGAAGTAACTCGTTCTAATTGTGTTCAAAAGAGCATCAAATCTCTTGAGTGTTTAAACTCCATTGGCATCAAATATCCAATATATCTTGAACAATCGGTATTGAGGAATCTAATTGCAATATTGGCATTATCTTGTTGGTATATCTTAAAATGCTTCTAATTGTATAAGACCATTGATTTTATAATCATCATTGGAATCTTGTATGGTCTCATTGGCTAATTGCTTTTAAGTGGATAAGTGCTCTAGTTCTCTTTCTTACCATTAATGTCATTTTATGGTTATTGTGGATCTTTGGCATCTTGGTGATCTTTAATTTAAGAGAATATATCTTGTGATTATTCAGAAATTCTATCATGGACATATCTTATATCTTGTTGGGCAAATTGTATCTTGTTTATTTCTTGTATCTTTTGAGCACTTGTTAAATTGACATATTATCTTGTGTATAAAATTGTCTCTTAATTCATTGTTGAGTACCCTCGTCATAAGGCTAATCATAACTAAGTACTTAAAGTCATTAAGCAATCGTAACTTAAGAACCACCCAACAATCTTTCATTCTCATCCTAGAGCTATCCTTGCATTAATTATTTACCTCCAAGCATAAGCTTGGTTGATAGAAAGATAGGAAAACCCTTCCATCTTTGCTTGAGAAGTCTAGGCTCTCTAGTATTTAAAACGGTAACCTTGTAGTCATCAAATCCACAGTCTCTGCAACACCAGAGGCACTAGGTATGTTAGATTTCAAGGAGAGGAATCGTTAACCAAGTCATTTCTTGTTTCACCTTGAATTTTATTTGCCACTTACTTTAAATATTAGGCTCAATATAGATAAAGATCAAGGGATACACTTAGCTAGGAATTTAATTAAAATAAACCAAGATCTTGCATCTCACCTAAGTCATAGGATTTGCATAGCATATAGGATAGTTTAGTTCTTACGCAGCAGTTGTTCATCCAATCATTTGGTCCTTAATTGATATGTAGCAAGTAGTTGACTCCTTAAGGCACCAGTCTCATTAATAATTCAATCTAATCCCATAACTTGCTAAAATTAACCAAGCGGCTAGGCCATTCAACCATGTCTCCCAGACTTTTTGGTTGCCAACGAATCTTTCATCCTCTTATTTCATAGGGACTACCCCCCATAGCCTACTTTTGGGAGACAGGTAGAACAGAGAGGTCGGGGATCAGAGTGACAACCCCCAAACTGAGTCATCGCACCATGGCCTATACAATCTGAGTGACAACAGGAACCACTCTACATTTTAATAATTAATGGTAATGTTTAAAATTTAAGTGATACTGACATTCTCCTTTAAGAATTTAGCATTATTATTAATTAACAAAGTCACAAACTCCTCAAAGTTCTATCCCCTATCTTTGTATCTATCTTCATGGGTTGTTGGACAAAATATTTAGGGAAGAGAACCCAAGTGTCCCTTTTCTAGGGGAGGGGGATGCCTAGACATCCCACTTTTGGGGAAACACATCCCTCATGTTGGGAAAATATTTCCCCATGTATTTCCCAAGTTTTCTCCAAAAGGGGATGTGGGGAAATGTTTCCCCAAGTGTCACCCCATCCCCAAATCATGGGAAATGTGGGGGGTGCACCCCCCATCCTAGAGGATGCATCCCAATGGAACATTGTATTTTATTGATGTGTAGTACCTTGTAGGGCCCTCCAAGATTCATTTCTATATTAATTTCCAACAAGTACTTTAATAGTAAAGTTAAAAATTTAAGCAAAAGTGGCATTCCCTTTAAGAATTTAACATTAGAATTAATTACCAAATTTACAAACTCCTCAAAGCTCTATTCCCTATATTTTTTCTTTATTCATGGGTTTTTGGAAAAAAAATATGGTGGGGGGATAGTGCCCAAGTCTCCCCCTTCTGGGATAGATCATTTATTGAATACTACGCTCATTCAAACAAAGTGACACATTTATTTTTGGACATAAGTCCCCGGAAAAACACAAAGCAGGAAAATCAGTGCAACAGATACGAGGGTTTATTTTATTAAGTATAATCTGAATACAACAAATCTAGGTTCCAGATCTGGAAAACCCGACAGAGAATAAAAGAAATCTGCAGCTAACATGTGGTTCCAAGATCAAATATCTAACTGATCCACACCCTCAAATGCGATTTACAAGACTCAGCCCAGATCTGGCCCTAGAAACTCCAACGCTGCCCATGAAGCCCTAGCATTAGCTTTGCTAGGCTCTATGTTCCACTACGCTGCTAAGTGACAACATAAACCTAGAGTGGGTGACACAGTCCTTATGTTGCACTTGGAGGCCTCTGTGTAACTTCTGAAATCTCTGTAAAGCTGCAGTGTTGCCCCTTCCTGAGCCTGTGAGCACCTCCATAGAGGCTGAAGCCTCTGCGCTACGCAACTGCTGCTGCTGCTCTTTACTCCTCTGCGTTTTCCTTGAAAGCCGCTCCTCTGCCTCTTGCTGACTATTGGCTCCGGGATCAGATCATCCTCTCAACCAATACTACCCTCGTCGCAGAAAACTCCTCCGGAAATTCTTAGCAAACCATGCCCTAGAATTCCAAATCAGTCTCTTAGCGATGCATCTGTGTGTGTGTCTCCAATTGACCCTCAAGCCTTTCTCTTATACTTTTTCGATGATCTCATCAATGGTCGAGATTAAAACATTCATAAACGACTGAGATTAAAAGGCTGCTTGATCCGTGTATTTCATAACATTTTAGCACATGTGTTAATTAATTCACTTTAATTATTTAATTTTCCTAAGTTTATACTTAGGAAATCCATTAAAATAATTAAGTATTTGAATAAGTTGAACACCAAATGAAATTTCACCAAACACTTTCTAGGTTTTGGAGTTCAAGTGTGTCTTAGCCCCTCCACAAAATTTCAGGGCTAGAGCACACCTGATGCTATACCAACTACACAAGATCTCAATAGGTGTCCCATGTCTCTCAAGCATGGGAAACATCAAGTGGGAGGCGGGGATGCACCCCCCACCCTAGGGAACATGTCCCTGTGTAACAATATACTTTATTGATGAGTGGTACCTTCTAGGGACCTCCATGATTCATTTCCACACTGAATTCCAACGAGTACTCTAAAGGAAAATGTAGCAAAATTATTTTCTTTTCTTTGAGTTCATATAATTTAAAAGGGTGAATGTATCAAATATATTGTTCACCATGAGGTAGTTGGAGGAGGAAAACAAGACTTTCATCACTAGAGTCTTTCATTGAGATAGTTGTGAATGTCAAGAATCAATTCCTTCCATTTATGTTGTACTTTATGACTCCATTAGCCCATGGTTGATAGCATTGGTTTTCTTTCATCACTCTTCATCCCTTGTTCATCTCCTTCATTTTCCTGTCCAATCCTTATCCATTTCCATTTCCATCACATTTTGCTAAGGCTTAACCTTTCTATATCACCTAGGGCCCCTTCTCCATAGCCTTAGCAATATTATTTAGAGATAAACCCTCAAATTGGAGAAGAGCCAAACAAAAGAGAGATGAAGAGCTACTAAGCTAATAGTACCCTTTCTAAGTTGCACAAGAATATCTCCTTGATGCTGGGGACATCACATCATATAAGGTATAAAATTTTGTTGTAACATTCATCATCATAGGATTTTTTTCTTTTTTTTTTCCCACTATAATCATCATCATCAGATTCTCTTCACCAAATTCACTAACATAGAATTCCATTTCTGCCCACAATTTAGCAAAAATATATTGAGTTTAATTTCTCCTCCTAATTCTTGTTTCTTCCATACATTTGGCCATATTTATTATTTCTCTCAAATTTTTTATCATAATTAATGATATTAAAAAACACCATCCAAACTGTCTCTGTTTCAACCACCTCATTAATTTGAAACACTTGTATAATAAAAATAAAATAAAATGTTTTACATATCATCTTATCTCAACTAATATAGCAGAATTCAATGAACTCTCTCTCATGTTTTATCATCACTCTTCATCCCTTGTTCATCTCCTTCATTTTCTTATCTATTCCTTATCCCATTTCCATTTCCATCACATTTCATATATTACAACAACTATACATTTTGCTAAGGCTTAACATTCCTATATCACACCTAGGGCCCCTTGTTTAGAGATAAACCCTCAAATTGGAGAAGAGACAAACAAAAGAGAGAGGAAGAGCTACTAAGCTAACAAGTACCCTTTCTAAGTTGCACAAGAATAGCTCCTTGATGCTTGGGACATTACATCATATAAGGTGCAAAATTTTGTTGTAACATTCATCATCGTAGGGATTTTTTTTTTTTTTTTTTTCGCACTGTAATCATCATCATCATATTCTCTTCACCAAATTAATAAATTCACTAACATAGAATTCCATTTCTCCCCATGATTTAGCAAAAATATATCGAGTTCAATTTCTCCTCCTAATTCATGTTCCTTCCCTACATTTGGCCATTATAATTTTGCAAAAAATATTCGCTTTCATTCCATGTATTTGTCCATATTTATTCTTTCTCTCAAAATTTTGATCATAGTTAATTATATTAACAAACACCATCCAAATTGTCTTTGTTTCAACCACCTATTTAATTTGAAACACCTGCATGATAAAAATAAAATAAAATATGTTACATATCTCAACTAATATAGCAGAATTCAATGAACTCTCTCTCATGTTTTATCAACATAACCTAATAACATCTTATTCACATATTTAGATAGGAGAAAAACAAATCTTTATTAAAATCGTTAATTATAAATACTTTTGAAAAGAAAAATAAATATTTTAAAAATTTTAATTATAAGAAAAAATTATTTTTAAATTTAATAATTTATCATGTAAAAATATTGTGCAAATAATTTGAAAAAAAAAAGACTATCAAAACTTTAAAGTAAATATGTCATTATAGAGTGGAAAAAAAAGGCATATAAAATTGACTATCAAAACTGAAAAGTAAAAAGTTGTGACTGAAAAGTAAAAATGTCAGGATAGACAGGAATAAAAGGGCATATAATCTTTTATATGACTTCAGTATTGCTAACTAAAGCTAAATTCACAAATCTAGGATGTCCAGCTGGAAATCCAAATAGCAAGAAAATCTGGGCAAAATATTGATGGGAATTACCCTTCTCCCACAAGAAATCTCTGGCACGACTTTCCTTCAGCAAACTCGTCGTCCAAACCTCACCGTGAGACCCTCTGCATTGTATCCCACATGTGTGGCTTGAAATTGGATTTGATGAAGTTTTTTTTCCTTTGGCTGCTGAGGAAATCATCTCTATGGCCTTCTAGGACCTCTGCCTGGCCTCTGGAACTATGAAAAAAATTTCTCACCACCAAATTGATCTGCTTACTGAAGCTCCTGCGCAGAGCCTCTTCGCTGCCTCTTCGGGATAACTCAGCCCTCTTATTGTTTCCTCTCCGAATTTGGAAATATTTCATCCAGATCACTGTCCCTACTCACACTGCTTCGATCACTCTGACTCTCTCTCTGGCAACTGACTATTGCTACTTTGGAAATCGATCTGCCAATGAAATCAAACTGCTGAAGTGATATCCCCATTACCACATCGACCTCCTTTTATAATCCTCTGTTGGAGCACCAACGACCAAGATTAAAACCTAATCAGTGGATAAGATCATCTCTGGATCAATCTGTGTGAGTTTCTAGACTATTCTCGCCTTGAATTAATTAATACTGATTAATTAACCAATTTTCCTATGTTTAGATTTAGGGAATATTAAAAAATTGGTTAATAATCTAATTAAGTCACTTCTTGGCGGAATTTCCATAAACGATTTTTTGGTTCTATAGATCTCATGTATTCTAGCCTCTTCACAATGTTTCGTGGATAGAACACATTCAATGCTAGAAAAACTAACATGTGTAAATTCTGAAACCATAAATCCTATTGCAGCAGCTGGAAGTTATTCTCCCAGTTGTTAATTTAATTTAACAATTTATTTGTTGTTTGCTATGGAAATACTGAATAAATCACACTCCAATCTACACAAATAAACACTGTGAAAGAGTAAACGTTGGAAGAAATGCTAGCACACACATAAAATTTACACAATTAATTTTGGACAAATGTCCCCAGAAAAACCCAACCCAGGAAAAATAGTGCAACAGATGAGGGTTTTATTTTAGTATACAGTAATGAAATCTGAGTACATCTATGGATGCCCCACTGACAATCCAAAGAACAAGAAAATATGGGCAAAATACTGAAGGGAATTACCCTTCTCCCATAAGTAATCTCTGGCATGACTTTCCTTCAACAAACTGGTCGTCCAAACTTCAGCGTGATCCCCTCTGCGATGCTTTTGCACTGTCTCCCACATGTGTGGCTCGAAACTGCCTCTGATGAAGTCGTTCTACCTCTGTATGATGAGGAAATTGTCTCTTGGGCCTTCTGGACCTTTGCCTAGCTTATGGAATTGAGAATTATTTTTCTTACCACCAAATTGATCTGCTCGTTGAAGCTATTGTGCATAGCCTCTGTGCTGCTTCGCTGGGATAACTCGACCCTCTTGACACTGCCTCTCTAGATCTAGAAATATTTCCTCCATATCACTGTCTGTGCCCCTCACACTGCTTCTATCTCTCTGACCCTCTCTCCAACAATTGACTATTGATACTCTAGAAATCAATCTGCCAATGAAATCAAACTGCTGAAGGGATATCCCCATCACCACATCGACCTCCTCTTATAATCCTTTGTTGGAGCACCAACGACCAAGATTAAAACTTAATAAATGCCTAGGATCATCTCTGGATCAATCCATGTGTATTTCTAGAATATTCTCGCCTTGAGGTAATTAATACTGATCAATTAACAAGTTTTCCTAAGTTTAGACTTAGTAAACATTAAAAAATTGTAGATAAATGTCTTTCAGATTAATTTGCTTCAATCCTAATGATGTGATTAATCCGAAAGACATTTATCTACATTATGGATCACAAAAGTCTTAGATCTAACATTAAAAAATTGGTTAATAACCTAATTAAGCCACTTTTAGGCGGAATTTCCAGAAACGATTTATGGGTTCCTGAGATCTCATGTATTGTAGCCTCTCCACAATGTTTCATGGCTAGAACAAATCCAATGCTACAAAAATTAACACTCCCTCTTAGAGAAGAATGTGTGCTAGTGTTGCTGCACACCTAGTAGCAACAACCTATTTATGCACCATCTCTTGTCATGTTTCTGATGTTTGGTTGCTTCTGCCCACCAATCACTGCACAACTATGATATGTGTTGCATCTGTGCTGTTGCTGACACTGTTGAATTGCTGCCAACGCTGCATCTGCACTGCAACTTTGTTGTTGCTGCTACTACAACATATGCAACTGAAAAAAATCCAAAACTGAACCAACTATGTTCAGTATGATGCATTTGTCACTCGAGTCTTGACTGCTACTAGCAATTGCACTACTGAAAATTTTGTGTTGTTGCTGACTCTGCACTGTGCCAACTGCACTGCTGTCAACTCTGCACTGTGTTGCTCAACATTTGACTACTACTAGTCTCCTACAACTGTCACTCTGGCATCAGCTGCCACTGGTCCATCCTGCTACTAAATATTGTGGGCCCCCGTGGCCAGGTATTGATCCAAGAGGTGGACTCCTCAAGGACCCCGCCCATCTATATCTCTCTGGAGCTACAACTCCTAGTCACCCCACCTCACTCTTGGAGGTATATCGAAAATCATGGCGAATTTTTCTTCCAACCTAGAGGACAACCTACCAATATCGACATGAGTTGTTGCCTGGTCTTGCTTCTCCTCCTTGTGCTTCTTCTTGAGAGGACACTGGGTACTGTAGTGACCAAGCTCACCACATCTAAAGAACTTAACCTTTGACAGGTATTTCTGCTTCTTCCTCTGCTCCCCCTGTCCCTGACTGGAACCCTTTAATGCGAGGACCACATTCTCCTCCTCCTTCACTGTCTTCAGTCTGCAGCTACTGCTGCCACTGATGGAGCTCTTTAGAATATCTCGCCTCAAATATTCTTGCTACAAGTCAACCCATACTCTGTCCCACTCTTGTAGCTTGTCTCTACCCAGTATACTTTGGACAAAGACTTGCCATTCTTCTAAGACGTTATTGAGTGCCAACCGCACTAGCTTCGATGCTTGAGGTGCTGCCCCAACAACCGACAACTGATCCAGAACCTCCTAAATCCTAGTGAGGAAAGGGTCTATGCCTTCCCCTTTTTGCATCCAGATGCATCTCAACTTTTCCTCGAGGTATATCATCTGCTGCTCGGAAGTACCCTGATATAACATAGCGAGAGCATCCCACATCTGCTTGGCAGTATCCTTGCCAGCTATATGCGAGACAATATGATCCCAAACTCCATCCAAGATCAACCACTTCGCCCGTGCCATCTACTTCTTGTACTCTTTCTGTTGATCTACCTCATAGTGAACCACCACTACTACATCAATATAGGCTATTGTTGAGGAGGTAAATCCCCTCTGCGGACAGAGGCGATCCCTACTAGCCCAGCAGGGGTCTAGCAACAAACAAACAATGCTATGACGCAAGCTCCTAGTTACGAATGGAAAGACTAGGAATAGAAGCCTACCTGGGTTCCAACGCTATAATTTGAAGAAGAAGTATCCCCGTCCTTCAGCCCTGGCAGATCACAATCCTTCCACGATCTCCGCGGATGAACACCTGCACATAGAAGAAACGAACAGATACAAGCATAGGAACCAGCATACGTAACTAAATATCGGTCAGAAAAGATATTACTCGCATTAACATGATGGAAAACGGAGTGGAACCATAATCATAATCATCTATTAAGTAATAAACGAAGAAAGATTACAACCAAGTTCTGACGTCACAGCCTCCTTCGAACGGGTCTCCGGTCGTCCACGTCTCGCAAAGCTCGCCAAGGAAAGGGAAAACCTCTCCAGAGTCTCGTGACAATGGTCTCCTTACTTGAGTTGGCCTTGAGGGAAAGAGAGGATTCTTTACAACACAAAGGCACTTGGGAATAGGGAGATGCAAAGCTTCAGCACTTCAAGACTAGCTTGCCATGGATTTGAGCAGGCTTTTATAGATGGGGAAGGAGGGAGTTGGGATCCCTATTATTATGGGATTGGCTCTATCAACAAGGAAGGTTCCATGGAAGGTGGCAAAACCACTTCCCTTCCATAGAACTCCCGCAGCCAAACCTCCCAACCCAAGATAGGCAATGGTTTGTGAGTTTGTTTGAACTCAACTTCCGCCATCCATATTTAAAAAAAAGTCCCTAAAATGGGTGGCGCGACTACTGCTCTATGACAGAGCGCCAAGTGGCGCGACCTCTTTGCAGGATTTTCCTCATTGGCGCGAGTACTGAACTGCCTGCCCGCGCCAATGCAAAAAGGGATGTCTTTCATGATTTTGCAAGGAGATGTCTCAAGGGAAAATAAAGCTCATGCTTAGAGGGATGCATTGATGATGTTTTCAACGCATGAAAATGTTCACAGGTCACGAAATGGGTCCTCCATTGTGCGGGACGGGAAATGGTAGGGACGGTGACAAATTACTGTGTAACAGATGTCCCCTAAAGTATGAGGCCCGAGAGAGAGAGGGGTGAAATGCTTTACGAGAACATGTTCAACTGAAGGCCCGCCGTCGGAAAACCTGCACAGAAAGATACAACTGATATCTCAAGTACATGATGTATATATATGGTATGGACGCAGCCATCCGAAACAGAGTATGTTATAATCCGGATCCAGGGTATGGGCGCAGCCATCCAACTAAGATCAAACAAATAGACTCGGGTATGGTCGCAGCCATCCAATCAGTGAGTCATGTACATAATGATAATAATCCACAATCGCAGCCTGGATTACAACAGACACAATCCAGGGTCTTGCGCTCCATCTCGACCCAAACAAGTACAAGTTCGAGCATGTGAATATGTGGGCTGATGTCGAACATGCAAGAACATCGTCTGATTACCAGCCAATGATGAAAGCTGTTAACAGACGCGAGAGAAACCACCAATAATGACAATGGTCCTCAAGGTACTACAGGTACAATCTACGGCGTGTGAATAAATGAGTTGATGTCGAACACCCGCAGAATCATTCGATCGGAATTCAATGATGTAAACTTCACGTCGAATGCGACAAACCTGCCATTGAGGCATGCAGGCTCCAAGGTACCATCAGGAGTCTCTAGACCAACTTCCTGGATAATGAGTTGAAGTCGACAGGAAGTGACCTTGATCGAAGGTGGGCCATAATGATTCCCACATCATCGACACGAGACAGAGGAACATAATGTTTTTGTTATGAATCAGGGTCATATGAGAAACAGAGGAAGGTTGATATTTGCAGAGGCCAACTTCTCTTGAACACATGAACGACACGACAATGGACTTGGCAGTATTTGACATCAACGGATCAGAGGTCATGGCGGCGAGGCAGTGAACAGATGAGAGGTCAAAAGAGATTACCCAAACCCACGGAGGCAAAGTGAAGCAGCGAGATGAGATATCCCCAACCCGACACGAATGCAGACAAGTGCCATGTTCAAGAGCGACATACTGCCGACGACAACGACGATGGTTCCATTTTTCCCCCACCATTTTTGGCGAGTACCCCAATTATTTTTGATAACAAGCTTGAAGGGGATAGCATATGCTTGTGATATAAGTCCGCCCTTCGGGCGAATCCATCCTAGTGCATTTAACGAGTCCTAGGAAGGAGAAACTCGGAGGACGTCATTTCGACTAGATCCGATGTCATCAGGGTTTAACGAGTCTAACAAAGGAAGAACTCGGCGCCTTTTCATGTTTAGAGAGTTTGAAAAGACAGCGGAAAAGAAAACTCCACAGGTCCCTTTTCGTAAATAGTTCCCCAGATCCGAAAAGGTAGAAAACAATATCCGGGAAAACCTCCTAGTCGCAATAGGCTAGGGTATTCCTTTTTCGTAATCAATCCATCCCAGTCCGAAAAAGGGTTAAACTTATACTGGGTGGATGTCGATTCGTGTCCATTTTAACGAGATCGAAACGACAAGGGCCTCGGCGATCTTTTCATATTTAGAGAGTCAGAAAAGAGCTGAAAGATGACTCCAGAGTGACTTTTTTGTGTATTTACCGAGTCCGAAAAAGTATAAAATACAACTCGTTTCCATCTTTTAAGTCGCAAAAACCTGTTGCTGCACATACCAAGCAAGCGTAAAATCCATTTTCGACATAACATATGCAAATATTTGATAAAAATAACTTTTAAAACTCATTTAACGTCAAAAAAGTTATAAATATGTCTAATTGGTAAAAATAAAATTACTTTTACTATTTACCTTGGTAGAAAACAACAGTGGTCCATTTGGAGCAGAAACTTCCGTCGACGATTGCGACCAATCCAGGCAACCATTCAGCTTCTCGTCTGTCACAGGTAAAAGGCGCTCCCTTGCTCTACATTTTCATTCATTTTTTAATGATTTTCCCTTAAGAATCAGTTTTATAAGGCCACTCTTAAAAATTTAGGGCTGCGCCCATTGGCGCGGGTATCGGGCACGGACCCGCGCCAATGAGCTCTTTTTTACAAAGGGCTCGCGCCACATGGCGCGACTGTTCGAAAAACAGCCACGCCAGCGGCCGAACCTTAAATTTCGCCCAAAATTTCGACATGTAGACCAAATTGCTTGGAATTTGAAGCTCATCAAAGATCTAATCAGGGGTTTTTGACCATGTGAATGCAGATAATCACTCAAAATGGCAATCGAATGGAAGGAACGAGAGCACGGAGACGAGGATGAACAAGCCATGCAAAGCCAAGCTTGCATGAACGCACTTAGAGACTGTGGATTGAAAAAATTCTTCCTCACGCCATGTTTACGAGCTCAGCCCGAGCTCCTCCAATATCTAATCAGCATCTGGGATGAAAATGAACAGGTATTCAGATTACGAGACCAGGTGTTGGAACTGGAGGTCACTGACATTTATTTCATCACTGGATTGTCCCGCAGAGGTCCAATCCCCGTACTGACTGGGAGCAGACCATCCGGGGAAAAGATGGAACAGATAATGGCACGGGTGTGCCGAGGGGCACAAACAGGATCAGGAAGCAAGAAGGTAGACATCCATACTATCCCTGATCTAGCACTGAGAGTAGTTCTCCATACCATTACGCGGGCTGCTGGGTCGCAGGCTCCGCACGAGGCCACGAAGACCCAACTCCTGCTGGCCTCGGGAATGCATGGGTCCCCTCTTTTGTTCAAGGCGGCGGAAAGCGGTAACTATCCAACATGAAAAGGCAGCTCTGAGGGTACGAAACGAGCCCAGAGAAACGGTTCGGTTATGGTTCCATCTTGGTATCGTTCGATGCAAAGACGCATGCCAATCTTCCGAGCCAAGGGGCTGCGATTAGGCGAGTCCGATACCACGAGCCGCGAATGGCTCGGCGGCGGCTCTTGATGCCGGATGCGGGAGAGGTGGCCAACGAGATGTCTTGGAGGCCGAGTTCTTTCGTGGTTGCGGCGCCGGTGATCGTTGTGGAAGGCGGCCCCTGTCGGGGAGCGGCTTTCTCGGGGACCCGGATCTCCCACTACGGAAGGAGAACGGCGGGACGGAGCCGTGGGGCCTATATTTTTGATTTTATGTTTATATGTTTTTTTTTTTTAATACACATTCTTCTTAACACAATTATATATGCATGCAGATGTAGGACCTGAGAGACCAGTCGGGATGTCTCCAATCTCCCGGAGAACACAACTCGCCCCTGAGATCTAGGGGGAAGGTACCGGAGGAGAGGAACTAATCCAGAACCTCGAGGGGATTGCCCATGGGATCCCAGACTATGCCCGGTTATCAGATGTACCGATGGCGTACCAGCGCCACACGGTGGGAGTTCCGAATCGGATCCACCGAATCCTGAGGCGCCTAGTGCGTGCAGTGACGTGCTGTCATGAGCACCATGCGGATTAGTCCTTAGGATTTATACTACACCTATTTTTTGAGAGACATAGCGTCTCCGGATGTACTAAGACGACTATGTATATTTTTTGAGTTTTATGTGACACACTCTATGTAAAAATTTCGATATCTATATATATACATATCTATTTCTGGATGAGTCTTTCTTTACATGTGATGATGATTTATAAATTGCGCAAATGTCTGTCTAATACCAAATTTGCTACTGCATCTGTTAATGTATTCAAATGCCTCGGTATATGATGATATGTAATGTAGTCAAAATTCCTTTCCAGTAATCGAATACGCAAATACAGGCGTAAGATGGATGGGTTTCTTACCGAATAGTGTCCGTTCAGTTGTAACACTACAAGTTGTGAATCTAGGTACACGAGCAATTCACGGATACCAAGGTTTACTGCCTCGGTTAATAATTCCAACACGGCACTATATTCCGCGATATTGTTCGTGGTACGTCCTAAACACACACCTTGCAAGTCGATCAACTCACCAGCAGGATCGTAGATTACCCAGGCTGCGGAAGACATATTCCTGGTACTGCGGGAGGCACCATCCGCGAAACCAACAAATGGATGAATAGACATCTGCACAACCAGGAAGACCCGATCAGCAGAAAGATGTTTACAAAGCACACCACACCATGCACAAAAATGACAATCACACACCTATGTACACACACCACACCAAGAAATCACTTCAGGCATAGTACTTTTTAAGGTACAACCCATTTCTGGGCTGCGCCAGCGGAACTCCTTCGTAATCTATAAGCTCGTAGGCCCCATTTTTCAAAACACGCTTTACTATATAGGGCCCGTGCCACATAGGCTGGAGCTTACCGGCTCCAAGCTTATCATGTGCCTGATCGTACAGGAGGACGAGGTCTCCTTTGATGAAAGAACGGGGAGAAACAGATTGATCAAAATGAGTTTTGACCCTCTTCTTTTGTGCTTCGATGATCAAAGCAGCTAGACGACGGGTTTCATCCAACCGTTCGAGATACAGAAGACGTTCTTCCTCAGGAGAAGTATCCGGTAAGAGCTCCACAGCTAATTTAAGCGAAGGAATTTCACATTCAACCGGCAGAGTAACTTCCAGACCATACACCAATTGGAATGGTGTGAATCCAGTTGCGCTCTTAGCAGATGTTCGGTACGCCCAGAGAGCTGAGAACAGTTGAAGATGCCAAGTGGATTTATGAATCCCAACTGTTCGCTGAAGCATAGTGACCAAAACTTTGTTCACCGCTTCAACCTGACCATTCGCTTGAGGGTAGTATGGTGTTGAGCTGTCATGACGCAAGCCCAACGCTGAAGTCAGCTCCGCCATCATGTAATCGCGGAAATGAGTTCCGTGATCAGTGACGATAGCTTGAGGAACCCCGAATCGTGAAATAACATGGTTGAATAAAAATGAAGCAGCCGTTTTCCTGTCAGCAGCTAGTGTAGGCATCGCCTCGGCCCACTTAGTGAAGTAGTCGACGGCGACAATGATATACGCATGCCCCCCGGCCGAGTGAGGGTTACACGTCATAAAATCCACACCCCATTTCGCAAAAGGGTCGACGGTAATAACGGGATGCAATGGCAACGGCAGCGCGCGCATCTTGCGCTGAAAAATCTGGCACGAATGACATTTACGGACTGCAGTGATACAATCCTTGAATATGGAAGGCCAGAAATATCCTGCCCGCAGAATCTTCTGGGCAGTAGCATACCCGGACATATGTCCGCCACAGGCGCCACTGTGACAGTCATTTAAGACTTTCTCAGCCTCTTCTAAGGTAAGGCATCGTCGGAGCACCGAATCTACTCCAATGCGATATAAGGTATCTCCTACTATGCGGTAGGGTTGGGACTGGTGCCGAATCCGACGGCGGGCAGTTTTATCCAACTCAGACCGAAATGTCGCGGTCTGAAGATACACTATGATGTCACCATACCAAGGATCGCGAGTATCGATAAGAAACAGCGTTTCGTCCGGTATATGATCTTCTGAGTGTGAAGGAACAGAGTCTGTAGGGAGAGAACATATCAAATCCGCGAAGACCAGTGATTTAGTTGACTTGGCGGTGGTGAACTCCAAGTCAAACTCCTGCAGGATGACGATCCATTTGGAGTACTTGCCCCCCAGCAATTGTCTAGAAAGAATATATGTCATGGGGTTGCAGTCTGAAACCACTGTTATCGTGCGCAACAGGATGTAATGGCGAAAGCGTTGTACGGCATGTACGGCTGCTAAGGCCAACTTCTCGACATGTGCATAACGCGTTTCCGGGTCGAGAAGGTTCCGAGAGAGGTAATAAACAACATGTTCATCACCGTTCTCGTCATCCTGCACCAAGACCATGGCAATGGTGCTTAATGCGGCGGCTAGATACAAAGTAAAGTCGCGGTGGTAGTCCGGAGGACGAAGCAACGGAGCATTGACTAGCAATGTCTTCAGCTTCTCAAAGGATTCCTGAGCAATTTCATCCCAATGAAAGGGAACATTCTGCTTTAACAAACGAGTGAATCCTTTGGCCACCTCGGCGTAATTCGGGATAAAGCGCCTAAGAAAATTCGCTTTCCCTTGCAAACTCTGTAACTGATACAGGGAGGAGGGTGATGGGAGATTTACGATGGCCTCAACCTTCAGAGGGTCAAGGCGAATTCCGTCTTTCGAGACTATAAAGCCTAAAAGACGGCCAGAATCGACGCAGAAGACGCACTTATGAGGATTGAGCCTAATATTGTAGCGTCTGCAACGAAGAAATATCTGGCGAAGATGCTCGGGATGATCCTCTCGCTTACCCGAATGGGCAGGCAAGTCGTCCAGATAAGGCTGGACAATATGGCGAATATCATGAAAAGCATATGACATTGCACGTTGAAACGTGGCGCCAGCGTTCTTTAAGCCGAACGGGAGTTTTTTATATGCAAAAGTACCCCACGGATAGATGAATGTGGTCTTATGTTGATCCTCAGGTGCAATGTTAATCTGGTTGTAACCTGAGAAACCGTCCATTAAGGAATAGATCTCACTCCCGGCGCAATCGTCGATAATCTGATCGATAAACGGAGTGGGATAATTGTCCTTAGGACAGGCGCGATTGATATCGCGATAATCTACACAGACTCAAATGGTACCCTGCTTTTTATCGACAGGGATGATGTTGGACACCCATTCTGTAAGGGGGATAGGATAAATAAACCCCGCGTTCAGAAGTTTTTCAACTTCTGCCTTGATAGCGGCGGCTTTCCGAGGATGCATGGGACGCAAGCGTTGGCGCACGGGTTTCGCACCTGGATAGGTTGGAATCTCGTGCACGACAATACTAGGATCAATTCCCGGCATTTCCTCGTAGGACCATGCGAAAACATCTCTGAATTCTTTGAAAAGCTCAGTATAGACTTGAATCTCCTCGGGGGAACAAGTCACACCCACATGAATGTTCTCAACAATCCCTGGTTTAACAGAGATATTGATTGGAACAGTTTGAGTAATGTTACTCAGATTACCCTCCGAAAAGACATTGTGCATCAAGATCGGTGTTTGAAGAGGAGGAGAAGGAACCTGAGTAGCATAGCGCTCCAAACAATCAGTCATTGCCCCCAAGCTGGGCATAAACGAGGAGCGATGATGTCCATCGCCCCAGGGCAGCTCCTCAAGAGACATAGTTTCAATGATAGCCTCATCTGAAGGAAAAGTCTCTCTAAGAGGATCAGGTGAATCAGCCTGACCAAGCCAGGGGGAGTGTGAGTAGACGTCGAGAGCCATGCTCATCGGAGCATGCTGAGGAGGTGGAGGGTCCGATGCGGCAACAATCTCACAGTAGCTGATCTCTACTGGCGTCAAAGGCATGGACTCTCCAAACTCATATACCTGCTCAGGTGTAGGAATGAGCCAGGGGTCATCAGTCCTGGACAGCATGTTGACTTGAGCGGTATTGGGTGGCGGCGCAGGGAAAATACCCATGAGGACTGGGTCTTTGAAGAGACCAGGTCCTATGCTGTCTGGGGGATTCGGAATTTGATCCACATACGGCACGTTGTTCTCAGAGCTAGAGGTGAAAAATGACAACTGATCTACCGTGACAATCTTGCCCTCGTGAGGGAACTTAATGAATCGAAAGACGGTAGACGGCACGCAGAGCATGGCATGGGTCCAGCTGCGGCCAAGAAGTATGTTGTAGTTGAGTTTAGCGTCAACCACTTCTACTTCCACGTTGACATTTTTTTCCTGTAATGTGATCGCAAGACTCTCGAGAACTCCCAGGGGTTTAGATTCCCGACCATCAAATGCCTCAAGGGCATTGGGAGATGACGACAAGGCTGGAGAGCCGATGGCCTTCCAGCAAGCGGAGGACATAACGCAGGTAGATGCACCCTCATCTACGATGGCCCTGTAGTCTTCGGACCGTTAATCCCGGAAGCTTGAATGATAGCCCGATTTGATGTGGAAGGCGGGAGTAAAATTCTCGGATCGAAATGAGAAGACTCGGTCGGCGGATCGTGCGTCGTTAACGGTGATAAAACCTTAGTTGTGAAGGACAACTTTGGGAACCTCGAGGAGTGGGACATGGCATGGCGCTGTGCCGATCCCTCCATTTGCGTAATGTTGAGCGGCACGAGCATTTGGATTATATAAGAGGATCTCGAAGAACACCGAGCCGCCTCATCGGAGCATCTTTGAGGAGGTGGAAGGTCCCGTCACGACAACAATCTCACAGTAGCTGATCTCTACTGGCGTTAAAGGCATGGATTCTCCAAACTCATATACCTGCTCAGGTGTAGGAATAAGCCAGGGGTCATCAGTCCTGGACAACATGTTGACTTGAGCGGTATTCGGTGGCGGTGCGGGGAATATACCCATGAGAACTGGATCTTTGAAAAGACCAGGTCCTATGCTGTCTGGGGGATTCGGAATTTGATCCACGTATGGCACGTTGTTCTCAGAGCTAGAGGTGAAAAATGACAACTGATCTACCGTGACAATCTTGCCCTCGTGAGGGAACTTAATGAATCGGAAGACGGTAGACGGCACGCAGAGCATGGCATGGGTCCAGCTGCGGCCAAGAAGTATATTGTAGTTGAGTTTAGCGTCAACCACTTCCACTTCCACGTTGACAGTTTTTCCCTGTAATGTGATCGCAAGACTCTCAAGAACTCCCAGGGGTTTAGACTCCTGACCATCAAATGCCTCGAGGGCATTGGGAGATGACGACAAGGCTGGAGAGCCAATGGCCTTCCAGCAGGCGGAGGACATAACGCAAGTAGATGCACCCTCATCTACGACGGCCCTATGAATGTTCAGACCGTTAATCCCGACTTGAATGACCAAAGCGATTTGATGCGGAAGCCGGGGAGTAAAATTCTCCAGATCGAAAGTGAGAAGGCTCGAGTCGGCGGGATCGATACCACCGATGGCAGACAGTAAAGCCTTCCGTTGTGAAGGACAACTTTGAAGAACCTCGAGTGCAGACATGGCACATGGCGCCTGTGCCAGATCCTCAACGATGCTGTAATGTTGAGCGGCACGAGCATTTGGATTATAAGAGGATCTCCGAAGAACACCTTTGGGAGGTGGCTTCACAACGGGTTCGAGATTCGGCTTCTCGATTTCCAATGGACCGGAGGTAGGTGGGGGAGGCGGCCCATCCGCAACTACCTTCCCGGGTGCCTGCCGCGATTCATTGTAATCTTTCGCTCGCATAGCGATAGTGATAGGTGCACTAGTCTTCATCATGAAAACCTGAGACCCAAACGGTGCAGATGGTGACGCCTGTTCGACCATCTGGGTCTGCTGAGATGGAAATGGCTCTTTTAAAACAGCCGGAGTCCCTTTTGAGCCTTTAAGAAGTTGACTAACCTCGGACCGTCGTGGACAATCCTTAGTATAATGGTCACCTTCACAGATGAGGCAAGGAAATTTTGGCTTACGTTGTGAGCCATCCTCAGTTCGAGATTTAGATTCCGGTTTCGGGGCATCAGATTTTGATTTGCCTTTTCCCTTCTTCTTCCCCTTGGAGGATTTGTCCGCAGGATTGGCCTGGACGGCATTCACCTCCGCGGTTTTACCATAATCGGATGAGGCGGGATTAGCAGAGGTATTGTTGGAAGAATTAGCCTTCTGCTTCCCATTCGAAGACTTCTTCGAATTTTGAGAAACGGAACCAATGACACCATCCACCGTAGGAGTGGGCGGAGCCTTAGTGGTTCCGGGCCGTGGAGCATCAGTCAAGATGTCATAAAGCGTGCCAGACTGCGAATAGACAAGATCCAGGTACTGGGCACGCGCGATAGCTTGTTCCTCCGTCACACACGCTCCCATCGCAATATCCTGAGCGATTTTATTCACAAAGGAGGTGGTGAACCAGTGGGTCAAAATCTGATCAGGTATGTGAAACTTGATCAGTCGACGACAGCGCCGCCACTCATGTATGTGATCCGAGATGTGAGTGGCCGTGTCCTGCTTCAGAGAAGTCAGGATGTGCGTCCCGGCCTCATATCGGACCGGTAACTGGAAATGCGTGAGGAAAGCCATGGCTAACGAGTTGAAATCTTGAAAAATACCACGGGATAGTTCTATGTACCACTTAGCAGCAGCTCCTGTTAAAGTACGCTGGAAAAGACGCAGACGAATCGAATCGTCGGTCCAAGAGTTAGACGAACACCAGAGGTGATACGTCATCACATGCACCTGGGGGTCTTCGCCAGCTTTGCCCTCAAACTTGGGACAATCCCCTGGTATCTTGGTGGGAACCGGAGGCCAATACGGATTGTGTGCAATCGGATCATTGGTCAACTTTGAAACGTCCGGCAGTTCCAAGGTAGCCAGGAACAGCAATGGAGGGTTAACTACCATGCCAGTCCCAGGATAAGGTCCGGTACCCGTGCTCCACGATGGTTGTGAATATCCCTGCCCCCACGGGTTTTGTCCTGCAGGATTCTGACCGTAGGGGGCATAATTCGTATAGCCAGACTGATTTGGATTCTGGTAACCATAGTGCGGGGCTTGATAACCAGGGTTCGGGCCTTGATTAGGCGTCTGCCCCGTATAAGCAGCGTTTGGATTTGGCTGCTGAGCGTAGGTAGAACCGGGTGGAGGAGGATAATACTGAGAGCCTCCAGGGTGGTTATAGTTCGGTTGAGACTGACCATGAGGATAATAACCACTATGAGGATGAGTAGGCTGCTGATAAGTGGAACCCTGCGGAGCCTGGTACGTAGGGCGCAGCTGTTGATTTGGCTGTGGCATTGAATGAACAGGCTGTTGAGCAGAGTGAACGGAATGAGAGGGCTGCCCTGAATGAACAGGTTGACCTGAGTGAGGGGCCTGGCTCGAATAACCAGGTTGGCCCGGATAAACAGGTGGCGCTGGTTGCATAGGTTGACCTGGTTGTAAGTGGGCCCCAGGTTGTACCGGATGGGCCGGCTGGCCTGGAGGCAGGACACCAGGTTGTACCGGATGAGCCGGTTGGCTTGGTGGTGGAACAGGACCAGGTGCTTGCTGGAAACCAGTTTGACCTGAAGCAGAACCATAGGGTGGTCCTAACTGATATGCAACGTTAGAAACAACAGGATACTGCGGTTGCATCGGTAAAGAAGGCTAGATTTGCCCCCCAGGACCATAGGCCGGTCCCGGTTGATACCCCGGCTGAGGCTGAGCAGGTTGACCAGCAGGGCTATAATATGGTCCTTGCGGATTGTACAATGGCCCTTGCTGGCCCGCAGAGTAGCCTTGGATGGGCTGTCCCTGTGGGTCATACAGATAGCCAGGTTGGCCTGCAGGTTGGCCTTGGAAAGGTTGTCCCTACAGGTTGCGAGCCTGGTTGTACGGTAAACCTTGAGCATACGAATAAGCCTCAGGAGCAGGAAGACGCAAAATATCACCATGCTCGTCAAGCTGACCCGGGAAACCATACACGGGAGTGCCGTCCTGTGCATAGTGCGAAAAGAAAGATCGGTAAGGATCTTGGGGAATCTGCCCAGCTCCGGCGTTCGGCTGTTGCAAAAACAACCGATACTCCTCCGGAGAGATATTCTCCGGTATAGCAGTAGCTAGATAAACATCTTCAGGAGTTGGCCCAGCCCTGGTAGCCGAGACAACAGAAGAAGAAGCAGCCACACAAACAGTGGGCCGAACGGGAACAGAAGTGATGGGCGTCGAAGGAGACACCCCGAGCGTAGTGGCAGCTGGCCTCGAAGCAGAAGATGATATTCCCATAGAGGCAGAAGCTGAAATAATCTGACCCAGAGATCTGTATCCCTGCGGTAAAGAAGGACTGGCTGACGACATGGTAGCCAGCTCAGAGTCGTCTCCCTCAAACAATCTACGAGGGATGCGCTGATAGTCATCAGACCCCGGAATTTCCTCACCAAAATCACTCATGGTTGATCCTGCCGTTAAATCACGCAAAATACGGTGAGGACTAGGAGGAAAAACAGCACCGACAAACGGTGAACCCGATGTAAGAGAAAGGAAATCAGCTCCTAATCTTAATTCAGACACATGGTCCGAAAAGGGCCAATTGAACTCAACTGGTCCTCCAAAGGGTTGCTCGGCGAGAACCGGTCCCCCATCAGGAAACTCGGAAACAACAGGCTGCTGTGGTTCAACAGAAGGCTGAGAAGCTTCTGAAGAATCGTCCGTGTAAGGACTACCAGTAGACGAAACCGAAGGTTCCGCCACCGTGGCAAAAGACTAGAGAAAACGAGCAAACACACACACGGGCTGAAAACGAGTTAAGACACACGATCAAACAGTCAACAAGCAATGTCTAAACAGGTGTGTATCGTGGGCGATTAATTTTACCACATTGGAAAGTAAGAAATTCTACCGTTTCATATTTTAAGAGTCGAGAAATGATAAAAAGATGACTCTATCTCTTTCAGAGTTGATACAAGCGTGAAAGGACAAGCGCTTGACGGTCTTTTCAAGTTTAGGGAGTCAGAAAAGACCAAATGACTGCTCAGGAAAAAACTAGGCACAAAGGGTGTACCAAATATCCGTGAACTGCAATATACACCTTGGTTTCAATAATGAAACAAAAATCGACCAAGGACTTTCCGTACGTGCAGGTAGTCTCCCCGAATGTTGTGTTCGGTGTATCACGGGTATAGGGCGGCAGACTCGGCTTCCTGTGGATAAAGGATTGAAAACCTAGAGGGGTCTCCTTTTATATACGCGACGGTACGGGGAGCGCAAGTCCGTACTAGCGCTGTCTAAAGCCAACAGGCGAACGACAGCTGCTAGGTTTAACGACGCCGGAACACGTCTCTAGCCTAGACCTTCTAAATGTGTTTCGTTAGGTTCCAATGTTGCCTTAGGTTAATTGAATAAATTTTATAGTTGATCTTCAATTAAGTTTCAATTTCCAGGCCCTATCGTGTGTAGTGTCTCGAAAGACTCCTAAATGCAAAGCTATATGCCACAGTGCAACATTTCGTTCGATGAAAACTAGTTAAATAAGAGTTGAGAGCTTTTATGCAAACGAAATGAACGGAATACAAACAAGAATGTCTCTAATGCAACTAATGCAATTGAACACTTTTCATTCAAACACTAATCACTAGCGATATGGAAAAGATCACAATTTGCACTAATTAACAAAAGCAAAAGAGATTTTTTTTTTTTGATTTTCAATGTTTAATAGCTAATGTGCACTGAAAACAAAAGGAACAATTTGAGAAATGATATCCAAGAGAGCGAAACAAACAAAATTCACTCAACAATGCAAGCAATCAGATCCCCAAATCGACCCGAAGTCTCTCAAAGCAAAGAAAAGACTCAAAAGCTTCCAATGGACCGTGTGATCTAGGTCCAAAGCAAGGGCAAACGAATTTCGAATGAAGGAATGAACAATCACCCAAAAAACGCAACAAAACAATCAACGACTATTAAGAGGATGTGGAGAATTAACCAGCAAGTTGACAGGACAATCAAGACACCAAAACTCCCAAGGAGGGCTCGATACACTAAGCCACTAGATGCCCTAGGGCTCAAAACGTGAAATCGGTAGATAGAAGAAAACAACCAAAGGACAGAGGTGAATTCCAGCCAAAAAAGACTCCAACACACTCAGGCAGTCGGGAAATCAAGAAGAAAAGCACTGATCAAATCCAGAGAGCCAAAAAATGAAGAAACTCAAAAAACTCACAGGGGTGGCGCGACTGTGAGTGTGAAACTGGCGCCAGAAGTCAATTGGCGCGGGCTATACAAAGGCAACGTGCGCCAATTGGCGCGACTGTCGGTTTAAAAACCGCGCCAGTCGAGTTTCTCAGCAAAAATTAAAAACAAGCTACTCCAGAAGCAGACCAATGCAAGCTAAGCAAACCAAGAAGCTAAAATAATGAAAGAACCCAACCCAGAAGGTTCATCAAGCAAGGAAAAACAATCAGAGCGAAACAACATAAACGAGACAATGAAAACCGGACGATCCCCAGTGGAGTCGCCAATTTGTTGAGGAGGTAAATCCCCTCTGCGGACAGAGGCGATCCCTACTAGCCCAACAGGGGTCTAGCAACAAACAAACAATGCTATGACGCAAGCTCCTAGTTACGAATTGAAAGACTAGGAATAGAAGCCTACCTGGGTTCCAACGCTATAATCTGAAGAAGAAGTATCCCCGTCCTTCAGCCCTGGAAGATCACAATCCTTCCACGATCTCCGCGGATGAACACCTGCACATAGAAGAAACGAACAGATACAAGCATAGGAACCAGCATACGTAACTAAATATCGGTCAGAAAAGATATTACTCGCATTAACATGATGGAAAACGGAGTGGAACCATAATCATAATCATCTATTAAGTAATAAACGAAGAAAGATTACAACCAAGTTCTGACGTCACAGCCTCCTTCGAACGGGTCTCCGGTCGTCCACGTCTCGCAAAGCTCGCCAAGGAAAGGGAAAACCTCTCCAGAGTCTCGTGACAATGGTCTCCTTACTTGAGTTGGCCTTGAGGGAAAGAGAGGATTCTTTACAACACAAAGGCACTTGGGAATAGGGAGATGCAAAGCTTCAGCACTTCAAGACTAGCTTGCCATGGATTTGAGCAGGCTTTTATAGATGGGGAAGGAGGGAGTTGGGATCCCTATTATTATGGGATTGGCTCTATCAACAAGGAAGGTTCCATGGAAGGTGGCAAAACCACTTCCCTTCCATAGAACTCCCGCAGCCAAACCTCCCAACCCAAGATAGGCAATGGTTTGTGAGTTTGTTTGAACTCAACTTCCGCCATCCATATTTTAAAAACAGTCCCTAAAATGGGTGGCGCGACTACTGCTCTATGACAGAGCGCCAAGTGGCGCGACCTCTTTGCAGGATTTTCCTCATTGGCGCGAGTACTGAACTGCATTCCCGCGCCAATGCAAAAAGGGATGTTTTTCATGATTTTTGCAAGGAGATGTCTCAAGGGAAAATAAAGCTCATGCTTAGAGGGATGCATTGATGATGTTTTCAAGGCATGACAATGTTCACAGGTCACGAAATGGGTCCTCCATTGTGCGGGACGGGGAATGGTAGGGACGGTGACAAATTACTGTGTAACAGCTATCAGACCAAATTCGTCCAAAAGGAAGGACACCCTTGTCTTCTAGACAACATAGTTGACAGCTCCACCCAACCTGTCCTGATCTCTAAGTCCTGCAGTGGCCTATGAAAATTCGATATATCAAATATTACTGCAACAACTGATATTATTTATTTTATTTGTTAAATTTATTAACCAAATTATTCACAGTTTTCTATGGAAAATATCGAAACATATACACTGCAGCCTTCACAAGTAAAATACTGCGGAAAGTAAATGCAAGGAAAAATAATAGCACACATATAACCACAATGACAGAGTTATTTTTGGACAATCGTCCCTGGAAAAACCCAATGTGGGAAAATCGGTGCAGCATATGAGGGTTTCTTTTATTAATCTTCAACACTAATTCATGTACAAGATACCAGATAGCAAAATAGAAGAGGAACCATTGAGATAAATTTACTGATGAATTTATCACACTCCACAGCATTTTTATGATCCCAAAGAGGACCTTCTACCCTTTTTCTAGCCTCACTGCATCACCCTCTGCGTAGTGCCTGCATCGCTCCTCTGCGCTGGTGATATGCATTCCTCCTATGCATTGTCCTTTCCAGACTTCTCCTCTACTCTCGCAGTATTGCTGATGCCCTCTCTCTCCCACATGCAACTTGTTGAAATGTGTAACTAGGTCGGTCTTCATGTTGACTATGTAATTATATATTTATTCAAAGAAGATGTCAAAAGACCTTGTAAAGAAGCTCACAAATAGTCCAAAAAGATGATGGGAGACAAGCTCTAAAAGGCATTGAAAGTCAAGCGTAGACAACCCTCCAACATGCTGGAATAAACATCTCATAAAGTATTCATTATGTCAGCATACAAACTATGGACAACTTGGCCTAAAGTCAATTTGGTGAGTCGGCTTGAAGACCAGGAAACATACACTTATATATAACTTCTCTACAAATCATTTGAAGGCAAGAAAAATTCAGATAAGTTCTATGAGTTAATAAAAGTGCAGATCTGAAGGTTAATCGAAGTACTGAAGGATAAATTGAAATACTGAAAGATAAATTGAAGTGCTGAAGGGTAAATCAAGGTACTAAAGGTTAATCGAAGTGCTGAAGGATAAATCAAAACACTGAAAGTGCTGAAGGTTAAGTATTGAAGGTTAAAATCGAAGTACTGAAGGATTGAAGGTTAATGCGGATTGAAGATTACAAATAGCGGAATATACAGGAGGGAGCAGATTGATGAAGGTACATGAAAGTATAGTTTGCAGACAGGTACAACAAGGTACAGGATTGCGGAGTGGTCCAGCAAGATTGCAGATAGGTGCAGGAAGAGTATTGTACAAACATCTTTGAGTTTGAAGTATCTAAGGAAAGAATTTGTCAAATTCAAAGACAGTGATCATAAGAAGAAAGGCTTATCTAAAGGTGAAAGTAAGGAAGGTAAATCATAGATTTACCTTCCTAACTACATTTCAAGAAATTTAGTTACAAGTAAAAATAATTCTGTCTCTACATTTGATTGAGTACTTTGATAATTGACTTGATGAAAGATTAACTAAGAAGATAATACATAAGTAAGATCACAAGTAATTATCAAGAAGAGAATTTTTGTATTAATCTCAGCCCTATAGATTCTCAACATGGTATCAAAGCAAAGATAACAGTTAACGAAGGGCATCTAAGAGACACTTATGGGTCAAATTTCAAAAACATCTAAGCAATTCAAAGGAGGATTCTCTGAAAATTTCGAGAAGAAATCACAGTCTGAATGTCACAGTCAATAGTTAGGATCATATCGAGCTAATTTCAGGAGTATTTTTGACAAACTCAGTTCGGTAGTCTAACTACTATACTTCTCGACATACCTAGTGCAGTTCAGAGTGATACTTCAAGTCTGGTATTATCTACATTAACATAATCACCCACTTTCATACTATATGGTGGTACATGATTTAGTGTTTCTACAATTAAGATTATTCTTGTGCAAACACCGCAATCTTTGAGAACTCACAGTGCAATCACAATAATATAGTGCTATCTTAAAAGAACGATTTTAGTATCAAAATGAGACCTCAGTTTCATGATAGAAAGAGCACAAAACATAGGCAACCAAAAGAAGGTTTTATCATCATTACAACAAGGACCTAATCCTTACCCTTGAAGAAGATCATCCAAAGAGAAAGCACTAACACATATTTTCTCAACAACCATCGAATAAGTCATGCTGAAGACTTTATCTTCACTTATCAAGTAAGTATATTTCATTCTATAATCAAATTTGGTTAAATGAATTTGTTTTTGCAGGGAGATCTATAAGCTCGTTAGGTGACCAAGAATCCTTACGTGAGGAGGATAGTGACAATCCTCGAAGAAAGAAAAGTCATGAAAAGTATATGAATGATTGGAGACATCAAGAAAATATATGATAAGCTGAAAGAACTACTCTATGCAATAAATAAGGTTATGTCACTTAGACCCGATTTACACAAAATTGAGGTATCAAAGAATGGAGGGACATATTCATAAGATCTCAACTATGAGATCTGGAAAAGAGGATAAGATGGATAATGTAAAAAATAGACAAGAAAATTACCTCATTCAACTTGTGGTCTCTATACTAGATGGAAAAAGAAAAATCAAGGGCAAAAATGTTGAAGGATAAAAGACTCAAAAATTTGCAAAAGAAAAAAAATAGGAAGTTGAGGAAATGTGGAAGACTTATGGACATTACAAGAAATATGGTCCTAAAGGGAAAATCTTAATAGGAGAAAGAAAAGAAGATTCAAGGAAAATCATGCAAAATTATGAATAAGGAGTTGATTTTTGTTGGTTATATGATAGGAAGAAATGTAGCATCCTGATCCAAGCATGGCAGGAGCTCCTGGTCAATCAGTTTTGGGAAAACCTCTTTGACAACTTTAAGAAAGTAGTCATCAAGAGCAAGGGTCATCATAGAAACATACTTCTGGGATGTGATGACATATTGATGAAACAAGCCAAGGGAATGAAGCTATTCATTCCTAAAACTTGCTACAGGATGACTCAGGGGAAAAATGGTATGAGGTATGTATATATTTATATGCTAAAACATTGGATGTTGTGAAGTCATGTCGTATGGATGCAGGTAATGAACTTCTGTATTTAGAAGTATGATCTATGGAGGAGTATCTCTCAGTGCACGGAAAAATGAAATCAACATAATATGTCCTCATGGAGTATGAGGTGGTTGTATATGAACAAGAAACTAGAAAGGTTATAAGTTCCTGGGAATAAATAATGTGCAGAGAGGAAGAAATCATGACATGCAACGATGTCAAAAGGAAACTATCATCCGAAAGCCAAGAAGATGTGACTAGGAGATCTCCTGGGAGGATATGTAGACTCTGACAGAAGTCTGGTATATAAGAAGACTCTTGAAAAAACATATCATTAGGAGATGTGTCAATCTGTATGAAGGATGTAGATACCTACAGGAAGATGTCATGGTGAAAGATCGTCACTAAGGTAACTTTTGTTCTAAAAGTTCATATGTATACTTTTATTTGGATGAATTTGTGCAGGGCTGCCAATCATGAAAAAGGATGTATGATCCTTGGAGATGATTCAAAGGAAAGCAACATGGCATAACAATGGACCATATAAGGAAGTCTGGTGAATCACCTTCTAATAGCTGACATGACTCAGGATGAAAGCGATGGATGATCTATGCCCTATGAAGCTAAAAGTTGGAGATTCCTCAATATCGAAATCCATGACATCGAGGATAGGAATTCTTCATGAGCAGTTGGGTGTCTCACTATTGCTTCTAGAGGTCCCTGGATAAGAGGGAGTCTACTGATAAGTTTCTTACTTGGAAGAAACTTGGTAATTCATAAGAATGAGCTTAGGTACATTCCTTGTTTAGGAATGAGTACATTTCATTGTGGAATAGGTCCTCCCTGGTTGAGAGGGAGAGATAGACACATCATTCTATTCTTGGGAAGACAGAATGGAGGATTGGGTAATCATCTGGCATTCCATGCTCTTTGAGAATGTGATAGGGAATTCAGGATAAGAGTAGTTGGGGACTGATATTCTTTGAGAGCTAGCTACCCAAGAGAAGAATAGTCCAAGAAGGTCATACTTTGGGAACACTCGGGTGGAGTATGTACCTTGAAGAGACAATGAAGAAGGTGTCTATAAGTCATGTGTCTCACCAGCATCGAAGCCCATTGTCTCATTGAAGAGATGGGGCCATTAGTCAAGGCCTTGCACTAGGACAATGCTGGCTAATATGATGCCATACAGATGCGATTACAAATCCGATTTTTCTTATGAGATTCTTTAGTTTGAAAGTGATCATGTAACTATATGAATACCTCCCTATTTAAGAGGGAGTGTTGAAAAGTGTAACTAGGTTGGTCTTCATGTTGACTATGTAATTATATATCTATTCAAAGAAGATGTCAAAAGACCTTATAAATAAGCTCACAAACAGTCCTCAAAGATGATGATAGACAAGCTCTAAAAGGCATTAAAAGTCAAGCATAGACAACCCTCCAACATGCTGGAATAAACACCTCATAAAGTATTAGTTATGTCAACATACAAACTGTGGACAAGTCGCCCTAAAGACAATTTGGTGAGTCGGCTTGAAGACCAAGAAACATACACTTGTATATAACTGCTCTACGAATCATTTGAAGACAAGAAAAATTCGGATAAGTTCTATGAGTTAATAAAAGTGCATATCTGAAGGTTAATCGAAGTACTAAAGGATAAATTGAAATACTGAAAGATAAATTGAAGTGCTGAAGGGTAAATCAAGGTACTGAAGGTTAATCGAAGTGCTGAAGGATAAATCAAAATACTGAAAGTGTTGAAGGTTATGTACTGAAGGTTAAAATTGAAGTACTGAAGGATTGAAGGTTAATGTGGATTGAAGAGTACATATTGCGGAATATACAGGAGGGAGCAGACTGAGGAAGGTACATGAAAGTATAATTTGCGGACAGGTACAACAAGGTACAAGATTGCTGAGTGGTGCAACAAGATAGCAGATAGGTGCATGAGGAGTATCGTACAGACATATCTGAGTTTGAAGAATCTAAGGAAATAATTTGTCAAATTCAAAGATAGTGATCATAAGAATAAAGGCTGATCTAAAGGTGAAAGTAAGGAAGGTAAATCAAAGATTTACCTTCCTAACTACATGATGCAGAAATTATGCACAAATCAAAATATTGCACACAAGAGAGTGTGTATTCTCTTAAACATGAAATTCTCATCCAAAACCTTCATACAAACCAATTAGATTCAATACAACTATATATGAAGAGAGAACCGAACAAAAACAAAATACTGGCATATAATAACAACCAGAAATTTCAGATTCAAGCCATTTTGGCTGAATATTACAATTGTTGCCTTCTTGGCCCTCACCATTCTTCACACTGGCACACTATCCTTCTCTACACTTTTTCTCTGTCCTATTCCATTTTATATATCTATATTCCACCCTCATAAAAAGCTCATATTTATACATAATTGTGGATTAATTGGAATCCATGATTTCCTCCATAAATAACTCAACCAAATCCTAAAATAGCTTTATCCCTCTTTTGACTCAACTAAGTTCCATTTAAGGAGTTCATAATCCCTAAAATATCTATCCAACCCAACTCCACTCATATCCTCAATTTATTAAGAGAATATTTACAATAAACCTCACACTCAGATTTTCCTCTCAATTTATTTAAAATGTGCATAATTTATAAAATAATAAAAAAAGCATAACCCCTAAATCACCAAATACAAAATGACAATTAAGAGGGATGCTCCTGCATCAAACTCCCCATGTAGAGAAGTTTCCATAGACTTCTGTCTATGAGGTCTGTCACTTTTTTGTAATAATGTGACAGCCACAAGTCTCAATGACTTGCTACCTCCAGGATTCCAAACTCTTTTTTGCCACTGGTCTTTTAAAGTATCAACTCCATTTTGTAGTTTTGCACAAAATTCCTAGAATAGTATTTTCAGAACACTATTGAATGTAACTCCTGCTTTTCCACACCACATCATATTTATTTCTGTAAATACAGACTGGTGTAGAAACGTTGATACCCATTCTTCTAGTCTTCAGACTTTGAAAGAATCTTGAACTAGCTTTACATCAGCATCACCAACATCACTCATTCTTTCAACCGGATTCCATATGTCTTTAGAACAATTGCTTCCGCCAATTCCTCGGAGTAATTCCTATTTGTCAATTAAATAAATATGATTGATGTTTTCTGTAGTGTTTTTTCCTCTTTCCGTTACAATTTCTCTGGTCTTATCTTCTTTGGTCTCTCGCTCTTTGTCTGTTCCTTCCTTCTCCAATTGCACTAAACACTCAACTTTCTGTCATGAAGGATAATCAAGAACTTCTTCTTGATCACAACTATTGTCATTGATTTCCCCTATAGTAACAAATTTTTCATCTGGTGCTGTACCTGCATTCATCAGCAAATTATTAGTTTTAAAAATACAGGACCTTTCGGCCTCTTTTGATGCTTTAAGCACCAACCTCCCATCATAGTCCTTTGGGATTTCAGTAAATCCTCTTTTGAATTGCTAGATGCTTTCATATTTATCTTGCTGGATTAATACTTTTGTTTCCTTTATGTCTCTAAGGACATAAATTTCTTACTGCTCCTGATCTTTCATCTCATCTTCAAATACTTTCTGCTCAATTTCTCTGATTTCAACATCATATTTATTAATGTCGCCCCCTGTACCTACAACCACATTATTATTTGAAAAGTCAAAGCATTCACTTAACTCTATAAAATTTAGAAACATTTCCTCTTTATCATGCATGACAACTACAATCTCTTCTTTATCAGGTTCTGCAAGTTTCATTTCTCCTTCAAGTTTCTTGGGCCATTTTTCCAAGAACTCTATTTCCATGTGAAATATTTCCAGCATTTCATCACAACCTTCATTCCCAGTTTCGTTCTTCTTCTGGAAATCCTCCTGAGTCATCCTGTTTTTTGTATCATCACATTGCAAAATTATTTCATTAATTTTATTAAACAAATTCATTTGTTTACCTCCTTGGAATATCACTATGGCATTTTCATTATTCTTCTGCTCCATAACAGCTTCAACTGGTTTTCTTACACCAAACAAGAATTCATCTATGAATTCTTTCAGCTGCAATAAATCAGTACCTTCCTCCTCTAAAAGGCATTCTCCATCATACTTCACCTTAAGGGCTTCATTCATCTTTGTGACAGTTTCACCAGACTGTCCACCATCTTCTGCACATCCTGCAAACATACACAAACTATGAGATTTAAAAATACAAGGCTTCATAGCCTCGTCTGCTTATCTTTTTAACATATCTTCAAATTGTTCTGAACTATTCCAATAGTTCACGAGATCTTTCTCATTATCCTCTTCACCTAGAATTTCACCCTCTTCTGGTCCACCAATGGAAACTTCCTTTTCTAACTCATCTCCTTTGATTTCTTCACGCCTCAATTGCACACTCATCATCTGCTCGAGCTTCCTCATCTCTTCTATTAACTGCATATTTACCTATTGATTCCTCTTTTCTTGTAGTCTATGCCATTTCAATTTCTTCCTTATGGTCCAACCATATCTCTGTTATTTCTTATTTATCTGCAACAATTCCATCAATAACTCAAGATGAACTGTAATCTTAGCCTTCTCCCTCTCATATTCTTCATCAATCAACTGCTTCCATATGTTATTTGCCTTGGCATCTTCCTTCTTCTTTCTTCAGTTGTGGCCTTTCTCAGAACCTCTGAAATAACTTTCAACAGTCACTTTCTCCTCCTTTGTGAACTTCATATGTTCACTTGTGGATTTCATTCAATCCCCTTTTCAGCAAGCCTTCATACTTGCCATCCAACAATGCAAGCTTTCTTCTGGTACTTGGTATCTTTCGGTTCTCTGTCTTGGAATAATTTCTGGGAAACTCTCTTTCTTCTCTTTGCTGCAAACAACAACTGAAATATTTCTTGTGTTACAATGACCAAACTCTTTGGGTGTCATGCACCCAATTACATTCAAACCTTTGACTTGGTTTAAGACTCTTTGACTCTAGACTTGACATCAAATCTTCATCTTGGATGAAAAATGCACCCTTTTTCACAATAACTCAATGGTTTAACTTGACTCAAGCTATACAAATTTCTTCATTTGACCTTAAAATCTTATTTGACTTCCAAGCTCAACCTAATAATTACAATAGTGGATATTTTGACTCTAATTCAAGTTATACAATATACCAATGAACATCCACCCTTAATACATTCTCATGATGTAAAATATTCACTCTACCAATTCTCTCTCATACTTCATTCTTATGATAATATCATAAGTCACTAATTATATCATCTCCCATTATCACTTGATTTTACTCACATGATACTTAAGCCTTTAAATCAAAATGCAATCCACTTTTCCCAGGATTTATTTTATGATGAAAATAAAATAAACCATTTAATTTTCAACATTTAAAATACCTTTTGAAAATGAATTTTCATACCTTACGTTTATTTCAAGGTTATTTAATAAACCTTTTCTTTTCAACTTCAACTCTCCGGACTTCATTCCTCTATATCGTTCTTATCACTGTGACTATTTTCATGCCCTTCATCGACATTGTACAAAAAGATATACCATAATATCTTCAGCACGCTCACCATCTTAGCACAGATAGTTTTCCTGTACTTCCATGTAGCTCCTTATTTGCAATGACGATTCTCATGCAACACCATCTCTCTTCAGTGCACAAAAAAAATTCCTCCATAGGAATTTTCCAAAATTTTCTCTTAACATGGTGGCATCAACATATTTCTCTGCAACAACAAACACAAACCATACTATCTTCTGAACAGAACAATGTGAACACTTTCACATGCGCTACAAGCAACGATCAATCATGATATTTAACTCATGTAAATCATAAATGCTCCTTTACAAGCTTGCTCCTCCATGTAGATCTCAGTTATCACAACCTCAAAACGATATGTCACAACCACGCTCGAACCATATTTTCACATCAATTTCTGAGATGGATTTCAATTCTATTCCTTAAACTTTGGATTGATTTCACCCTTTCATAAAATTTACAAAAATTAACTTCTCAAGTATGGCAAGGGGAATTGAATCATCCAAAGATTCTCGACTTGCTGAACTGATGACAATCATGCCCAAGAAATAGTTTACACTGAAGACAAAAATAAGAAAGAAATGCTCCACCGCAGGACCGGAAAATCAAGATTGATGTCGTAGAGGTTCCTTATTCCCATGAATCTAAGAAAGAATGCATATCCTCAGTATTTTAAACTAGATCTAGAAACTCACTACACTCTCATTGCTTCTACTTAGCAATCAGCGTTTGGAGGTGTTACGAATTCTAAAACTTTGCACTTTTCCTGTCTACTAGGCGCTTGTCATTTTTTTCTTGCAAACCCAAAGACACAGTGGTCGAATATCCTGAGCTCTGAATATATTGAGCTTTTGATTGACCAATTTTACCAGTGATCTACCAGAACATTGAAATCACCAAACCACTGCTATCACTGCTACATGCCAAGGAGGTTGACCAAGCCACGCAGCCACGCAGATTCAGGTGCAATCTAGCAACCACTACACTTGCTTCCAAAATAGCGCTCACTTTCCATTTCACAGTATCTGCACCCACCTTATATCCAAGTTAAACATTGTGTTTGGCATTTCTTATGACAATCTAGGATTACAACAACTTTTATTTGTGGGTTACTAGATCGATTCTTCGATTGGAATTAATGCCATTCGCACCTTCAATTCAACAACACTTATCCACGCATATATATAATTGCAGAGTCAAATAAACAACATAAAACATGGAATGATATAATAATAAATATATAAATTTCACATGGGCCAAATATTTCATTGGTTTCCCCTTTGCGCTTGCATTCTTCAAAATAGCGCACACAACACACTCGAACCAATTTACTCCCACAACAGGCATACATCTTCCCGCTCTGATACCAAAATAATGTAGAAATTCTGCACAAATCAAAACATTTCACACAATAGAGTGTGTATTCTCTTAAACATGAAATCCTCATCCAAAATCTTCATACAAACCACTTAGATTCAATACAACTATATATGAAGAGAGAACCGAACATAAACAAAATACTGGCATATAATAACAACAAGAAATTTCAGATTCAAACCATTTTGGCCGAATATTACAATTGTTGCCTTCTTGGCCCTCACCATTCTTCACACTGGCACACTATACTTCTCTACATTTTTTCTCTGTCCTATTCCATTTTCTATATCTATATTCCATCCTCATACAAAGCTCATATTTATACATAAATGTGGATTAATTGGAATCCATGATTTCCTCCACAAATAACTCAACCAAATCCTAAAATAGTTTTATCCCTCTTTTGACTCAACTAAGTTCCATTTAAGGAGTTCATAATCCCTAAAATATCTATCCAACCCAGCTCCACTCATATCCTCAATTTATTAAGATAATATTTACAATAAACCTCACACTCAGATTTTCCTCTCAATTTATTTAAAATGTGCATAATTTATAAAATAATAAAAAAAATATCACCCCCTAAATCACCCAAATACAAAATGACAATTAAGCAGGATGCTCCCGCATCACTAAATTTCAAGAAATTCAGTTACAGGTAAAAATAATTCTGTCTCTACATTTGACTGAGTACTTTGATAATTGACTTGATGAAAGATTAACTAAGAAGAGAATACATAAGTAAGCTCACAAGTAATTATCAAGAAGAGACTTTTTGTATTAATATTAGCCCTATATATTCTCAACACAACTCACCCTCTGATTTTATTTTCTCTTGTCAAACTTCAGCCACTGAGAAAATCGATCTTCTTGGGCAACTGAGTATCTGCACTGGTGTGTTTTTCCAAGTGCCCATCGAGTTCCTTCTTATAATCTCTTGTTGAGATATCAACTGCCAATATTAAAACATAATCGATGGCTAAGGTTAGCTTAGACTTGATCCTCGTCTTTATCTAGAAGATTCTCACTATATTTAATTAATACACTTTAATTAATCACATTTCCTAAGTTTATACTTGGGAAGACATTAAAAATGATTAATTATTTTAATTAAATCATCTCCAGGTGGAATTTTCCCAAATGATTTCTCCCACATGTGTGGCTCGAAACTACCTCTAATGAAGTCATTATGCCTCTAGTTGCTAAGGAAATAGCCTCTCTGACCTTCTGGGACCTTTTCCCAACCTCTGGAATAGAGAGTGATTTTTCTCACCACCAAATTGATCTGCTTGCTGAATCTACTGCGCAGAGCATATGCGCTGCCTCTCTGGGATAACTTAGCCCTCTCATTGCTGCCTCTCTGGATCTAGAAGTCTTTCCTCCGGATCACTGTCCCTGCCCCTCACACTGCTTCGATCTCTCAAACTCTCTCTCTGGCAACTGACTGTTGCTACTCTAGAAATGGATCTGCCAATGAAACCGAACTGCTAAAGTGATATCCCTATCACCACATTGACCTCATCTTATAATCCTCTGTTGGAGCACAAATGGCTAAGATTAAAACTTAATAAATGGCTAGGATCATCTGTGGATCGATCCATGTGAGTTTCTAGACTATTCTCGCCTTGACTTAATTAACATTGATTAATTAACCAGTTTTCCAAAGTTTAGACTTAGGAAACATTAAAGAATTGGTTAATAATATAATTAAGTTACTTCTAGGCGAAATTTCCAGAAACAATTTCTGGGTTCTGGAAATCTCATGTATTCTCTCCTTTCCACAAGGTTTTGTGGCTAGAACACATCTGATGTTACAAAAAATAACATGTGAAAATTATGAAACTAGAATCCTATTACAACAATTGGAAGTTATTCTCCTAATTGTTAATTTAATTTAACAATTTATTTGTCATTTTCTACAGAAAATACTAAATAAATCACACTACAATCTACAGAAATAAAAACTGCGGAAGAATAAACATTGGAAGAAATGCTAGCACACACTCATAAAATTTACACAATTATTTTTGGACAAAAGTCCCCGGAAAAACCCAACTCGGGAAAACCAGTGTAGCAGATGAGAGTTTTATTTTATTATGCAGCAGTGAAATATGAGAACATCTACGAATGCCCAACTGGCAAGCCAAATAGCAAGAAAATCCGGGAAAACTATTGAAGAGAATTACCCTTCTCCCGCAAGCAATATCTGGCATGACTTGCCTTCAACAAACTGGTCATCCAAACCTCAACGTGAATCCCTCTGCATTGTCTACCACACGTATGGCTTGAAACTTCCTCTGATGAAGTTGTTCTGCCTCCAGCTGCTGAGGAAATTCTCTCTCCAGCCTTTTGGGACCTACGCCAAGCCTCTAAAACTGAGAACGATTTTTCTCACCACCAAATCAATCTGCTTGTTGAAGCTACTATGCAGAGCCTCTGCGCTATCTCTCTAGGATACCTCGACCCTCTTGTTGTTGCCTCTCAGTATCTAGAAATATTTTTTCCAAATCACTGTCCTTGCCCCTCACACTACTTCGATCTCTTTGAATCTCTCTCCAACAACAGATTGTTGCTACTCTGGAAATGGATCTACCAACGAAATCGAACTACTGAAGTGATATCCCCATCACCACATCGACCTCCTCTTATAATCCTCCGTTGGAGCACCAACAACCAATATTAAAACTTAATCAATGGCTAGGATCATCTTTGGATCAATTTGTGTGAGATTCTAGACTATTCTCGCATGACTTAATTAATACTGATTAATTAACCAGTTTTGAAACATTAAAAAATTGGTTGATAATCTAATTACGTCACTTCTAGGTGGAATCTCCATAAACAATTTCTGGGTTCTAGAGATCTCATGTATTTTAGCCTCTCCACAAATTTTTGTGGCTAAAAAACATCTCATGCTACAAAAACTAACAAGGGGTTGGGTACATTACACCATCGTCATAAACTTAGAAAGGGAGGGAGGAAGAAAATAATGTTGGAACCAATAAATGCAGAAGAATAACATTACACAACCATGGCACAAATTTCTTGCACACTTTAACCTTGAAATTCAAACCACGATTAATAGTATCATAATTAAAAGTTGATAGAAAAACAACTTGTGTAGCATACCTCATTGAGAGGGCATATTTTAGTAGGCACACACACACACACACACACACAGATATATATACCAGATTTTAGTCCCCTTATGACCAAGGGGACTAAGGTCATAAGGGGACCAACCATGAGTTTTCTAATATAACCTGAATTTTCATGAAAGAATACCATAGTTGACAGTGCATAATAGAATTTCAATTAAGTCTTTGGATCCAGATTGGCAAGGCCTAGTCAAGGTAGCATCATAATATCTCTTGAATAAGAAGCACCATTCCACTTCTATACCACACCACTGTCATAAACTTAGGTAGGGAGGGAGGAAGGAAAAAATGTTGGAACCAAAAAACGCAAAAGAATAGTATTACACAGCCATGGCACGAAGATCCACCAGTTTAACCTTGAAATTAAAACCACGATTAATAGCATCATAAGTAGAAATATGATAGAAAAACATCTCATGTAGAACACCTCATTGAGAGGGCAGGTTTTTGCTATATATATCATAATGAAGTCTCTCATGATAAAACCAATTACTTCAGTCTGCAAGGAATTTTCACGAGGTAAAATCACAAGTAGATGGGAAGAAAATCATAGTTGTTGAAAACTATATTAATATTGCGTCTCAAGTCCTCGAAATGAAGGCAAAATATGGGACTAGGGTCAACACGGACCAACCATGAATTTTCTAATATACCTTGAATTTTCATGAAAGAAAACCAGAGTTGAGTCTTGACGGTACATAATAGACTTTCAATTAAGTCTTTGGAACCAGATTGGCAAGGCCTAGTCAGGGTAGCATCACAATATCTATTGAATAAGAAGCATTGTTCCACTCCTTTACCACACTGCCATCATAAACTTAGGTAGGGATGGAGGAAGAAAAAATTTTGGAAGCGAGAAAGGCAGAAAATTATTTTTACACAACCATGGGACAAAGGTCCTCCAGTTTAACCTTGAAATTCAGACCACAATTAACAGCGTCATAACTAGGAAGCTGATAATAAAAACACCTTGTGTAGAGGACCTCATTGAGAGGGCAGATTTTTGCTCTATATATTAGAATGAAGTCTCTCATGATAAAACCAAAATTTTGGCAAGGTCAAATCTAAAGTAGATGCGAAGAAAATCATAGTTGAAAACCATATCATTATTGCATCTCAAGTCCTGTAAATGAAGGCAATAATATGGGACTAGGGTCATAAGGTGATCAACCATGAATTTTCTAATATATCCTGAATGTTGATGAAAGAAAAACCAAAGTTGACAATGCATAGTAGACTTTCAATTAAGTCTTTCGATCCAGATTGGCAAGGATTGGTTAGGGTAGCATCATAATATCTCTTGAATAAGAAGCATTGTTCCACTCCTACACAACACCTCAAGTAACTATTAATCTGGAAGAAGGAAGAATCAGTGAAGTTGGCTATCCCACTGAAAAAATTAATACAACATATTATAACAAGATGGAACAACAAGAAGGAAATTACTCATATTCAGCTAACTCAGTTGTTGATTAAACAACTCTGCAACTCCTAAAAAGGAATAATAAGGAAGACAACTCTAAGCACCACACCTACAAAGAAATCATTAAAAAGAAGCAAAAAGAAAAAAAACTAATTTACCTTGAAAAATATGATGAACTATAATAAAAGGATGAAGAGGACCATTCAAAAAATATTGAATTAGAACAAAGAAAAATAAATGGGGAAAGTAGAGTGTCTTTGAAAGTGACAAATTTTGCAGAGACTGAAAATTAAAGTAATAGCCAATAAATAGTAAAGGGCCAACGCGGACATGGGAGAAACCTCCACCCATGAATAATAGATTTAGCATGATGCTGAAGATCAGTATGAAGGGATAAGATCAGTCCAACACTTAGATCAGACCCTGTCCAGTAGCACGAAACATGCACAAACAATCTGCAATTAATCATTGATCAGAGAAAAATGAGGATTGAATATGAATGAGCCAACCATCAATTCGATGAAGAAACAGTCTAATCGCAGGAGAAAGCAAAACAAGCCATGAGGGGCTCATACAATCCCTACTTGAGCAAAATATGATGAGGGACAAATATCATAAGCTTGCAAGGGAGAATAAATGCTCAAAACGCAGATCCAACACCCTAATGATAAGTCAAACACTAACACAATCATAAAGTAAGTATAGTACTGTTTTTCTAGTTTTGTGTTTTATAATTTTGCCCAAGCCAATTCCAACATTTTCAGATACCTATTAGTGACTAACAACTTTTGCTAAGTTCTAACCTAATTTTACTATGACATTGACTCAATGTCCTTAGCTTAGACTTTCTAGGTATTTACAGACAATCCCTACTTCTTGAGAAAAATATGATGAGGGACAAATATCATAAGCTTGCAAGGGAGAATAAATGCTCAAAATGCAGATCCAACACCCTAATGATAAGTCAGGCACCAACACAGTTAGAAAGTAAGTATAATACTGTTTTTCTAGTTTTGTGTTTTACAATTTTGCCCAAGCCAATTCCAACATTTTCAGATACCTATTAGTGACTAACACCTTTTGCTAAGTTCTAACCTAATTTTACTATGACATTGACTCAATGTCCTTAGCTTAGACTTTCTAGGTATTTACAAATAATGCATTACGAACAATATGGACCAAATAACAAGAGAAAATACAAAAATTAAGGAGGTCAAGCTAAATCAGTGCAACACTTAGATCAGACAATGTCCAGTATCATGAAACATGCACACAAAATCTGCAATTAATCATTGAAAAGAGAAAAATGAAGATTGAATATGAAGGAGCCAACCATCAATTCAATGAAGAAACAGTCTAATCTCAGGGCAAAGCAAAACATAAAATCCCTACTTCTTGAGCAAAATATGATGAGGGACAAATATCATAAGGTTGCAAGGGAGAATAAATGCTCAAAACGCAGATCCAACACCCTAATGATAAGTCAGGCACCGACACAATCAGAAAGTAACTATAGTACTGCTTTTTTTTCTTTTCTTTTTTGTGTTTTACAATATTGCCCAAGCCAATTCCAACATTTTCAGATACCCTATTAGTAACTAACAACTTTTGCTAAGCTAATTTTACTTCGACATTAACGCAATGTCCCTAGCTTAGATGTTCTAGTTATTTACAAGTGACAAGGATGACCGACCAAGACTTACTCTATATAAGTTGAGACAAAGGCCATCAAGCTAATAAAACATTCCACCTTTCTACAACAGTTAAAGAAAAATGATAGAAGAAAGGGTCAACATTTCTTCAGACCAAAATTGACAATAAATCTTAGCCTGGGAAGCTTACGACCCCATTCTGAAAATTGGGCTCTCCTATTCCAGAGGCTTTGGCGAAGTCTTTCACACGCACTATATATCCCGCTTTCCTCAATGAGACCATGGTCAAAATTCTTCATCCCTCAGCGTCGCATTGTGTAGATTACCCGATTGGCTAATCAGCGATGGAATCAATTTTTGCTCAGACCTCGACTGGGGAATCAACTTGTAACCAGCAAACCCTAAACCCTAACATAAAACCCCATGCACCTCTTCCACACACCAATATACCTCTTCAACAGTAACAATTCCAACAGCCTATGAAGAAGTTGAAAGCTGACAACCTTATGCCCCTGTTTCACACCATTCCACCGCTTCAACAGGAACAATTACAGCAACCCAGGAAGAAGTTGAAAACAGATAATTGAACATCTAAACAAAGATTTTATCAACCCTACTCGTTGCTTTTTTACTGGAAGGGCGCCATCTTCCTGAGGAATCGATCCTTCGGTATAGATCCTCAATGACCTGCAACATTCAGTACATATTGATTTCTCTCTCCCTTAATTCCATTAATAGACACAGAAATGTCCAACAATGCCATACCAACAATACATGCATAAACAGAAAAATTCAGAAAGGAAAAAAAAATACCAAAACAGAAAGAAGTAATGAAGACAAATATCATGAAGACAATCTGCAAAATAAAACAGAAATAAATATCCTAATAAAAACCAACGGAAATCTGCAAAATAAAATAACACGCAGAAAACTCAAATGAATAGTTGCAATTCAAACCAAAAGAAAATGAGCAGCCTGAAAAGGCTAAGCGTATAAAATGAAGAACAGTTGCAATTCAAATCAAAAGAAGATGATCAGCATGAGAAAGCTAAGTTGGCACTGCCGCTATTAGTCAGTTATGACTAGCTCTCATGGAAATGGTCATAGATGAATGACTTACTTAACGCAGTTGAATCCCAAAAATGATATCTAATATAATGCACTGCGGAAACTCCTCATACTTAAATAAAAAGAGTAAATGAAGCTCTACTTGAATGTTTCATGAGGCACAATACTTGCTAAGGTTTTGCAAATGGGGTAGCAAGCTAAGTGGGCTTAATTGTGGGGAAAACTCCACAGTTAAGCGCGCCTGAGAAAGTGGATTTCCGAGATAGGTGACATCTTGAGAAGTCCTGGTTACTGGGTGCAAGCCCCAGAAGTGATGATTGACTCTATGTGGTTCATTTCACTAGTTTCAATCCCACCTCTTCACCCCTGTGAGCATCACCCAATGCAATGAGTGCTAAGTGGACTATTCAAGAATCATGAGAAATTAGTTAGTTACGATTAAGTCTCATGGAAATGGTCATAGATGAATGACTTACTTAATGCAGTTGAATCCCAAAAATGATATCTAATACAAATAATTAAAACTCGGACAATTTAAATTAAAAAATCAAAATTTAAAATAGAATTTAAAAAGAACATTAAAAGAATAATTTTAAAACAATAAAAAATTAAATTAAAAAAAACATTAAAAATAAAAATAAAAACTACGGAAAAATACAACATTTAAAAAAAAAAAAAATCGTTTTTTTTAATTAAAAATATAAATTTTTTGAAAAAAAATAAAAAATAAAAAACACATTTTTTAATATATATATATATATATATATATATATATATATATATATATATATATATATATATATATATATATATATATATATATATATATTAAATTAAAACATAAACATTAAATTAAAAATAAAAATAATAATAATAAATTTAAAAAATGGGTTTTAATGGCCACCCTAGGGTCGCGACGCTCGGCCGAGTGTTGCTGCCCTTAAGGTGGCAAGGGTAGATTCCCAAAATCGACCCCAGCTGCCCCAGGGGTCGCGTATTGAAATTTGCGACAAGAAACAATGAAATTGGCATCCATAAAAAACACACACACTGGTGTGGGATCACATGTCATATAGTGATGGATCCTAGCGACACATTAGTGTGCAACCAATTTTTAAATAAATTGGAAAATTAATTGTTATCTTATCTCATAAAAACTTATAATAGTTAACTAAGTGTGATAGACTTAATTAGCTAAAGAATTTCAAATTGTGGGTTAAAGGATAGGCATGTAGAGTGATTCTATTATTAGCAAGGTCTAGTTGCAGTTGTAGCACTAGTGTAGTGTGAGTGGGATCAATTAACTCACATTAATTGAGTTAAAATCAATTTAACTAGTTCTAACTGTTTGATGAGCAAGTGGAAGATCAAGTGAATTAAAATAGATTTAATTCACCAGTAGTGATCTTCCAAGTAAATGATGATTTACTATTTATAGCTACATGCATGCTAATTCTGGTGGAGACCCAATTGAGACAAAGGTTCAAGGCAAGTAAACTATCAGTTGTATTTTTAGCAAACTGTCGAGATGCAGTTATATAACCACATGAAGCCCATGATGAATTGTACAGTCAAGGAAGGTTGATTATATTATTTAATATGGATTAAATCTTGCCTATGGATTGCGTGAGCAAGGCCGGGAGAAGGAGGGGCTGAGAATTGGCTAAGTGTTGGTCAATTTTGCCTAAGAATTGCGAGACATTTTTTAGAAGGATCAGAGTGAGACAATCAGGATAGTGTAGAATTTTCTCAATGTGAGAAAGCATTGTATTGTTTCATGATTCTTTGACTAATTACAATACATAATAGAGGGATTTTGAGCAGGTGCTTTCCCCAAGAACATCTTGTGTTGTGTGATTGATAGTTTCCTTTCTCTTACTTGCATGTGATTGACCAATCGTGTTTTAAATTCCGCAAACATTGTAGAAGGATTCAATATCTTAATTTAGTACATTGCATGATCAGATTGAGTCCATTGATATAATTTCTACATGGTATTATAGCAGTGTTAGAGATTTTCTAGATTGCGGGGCTCGACCAACGGGCGGTGGGAGAGCTCAGCATTCCTGCCGCCCGCTGGCTGAGCCCCGTAGCCCCAGGGTGGCAGCCAAACTCGTTTGTTTTTAATTATTTCTGTGTTTATTTATTTTTTAATTTATTTCATATTTTTAAATTTATTTTTTATTTTTATTTATATATATATTTTAAATTTTATATTTAAAAATGTTTTTATTTTTATTATTTAAAAAAAAAAATTAATTTTTAATTTTTTTTTAAGTTTTTATTTTTTATTTAAAAAAATATTTGATTATTATTATTATTTTTTTAATCTAAAATTGTATTTTTCATAAAATTATATTTTTCATATATACTTTTTTGTAATTTTAATTTTCTTTTTAAATTATTATTTTTTTTTTCTTTTAATTTTTTTTTTTTTTAAATTTAAATTTGTAAATTTAAATTATTTTTTATTTAATATTTTCTTTTTTCTTATTATTATTTATTTATTTATTTTAATTTTAATTAATTTTAAAATTTTATTTTAATTATTTTATTTTATCTTTTTTTTTAATCATGTGGTTTATTATTATTATTATTGTAGAACTTAAAAAAAAATGTTTTTTGTTTTGGGTTAATTTTTATTTTTTTTCTTTAAATTGTGTGTTTTTTTTGAATTTTCCCTTTTTTATTTTATTTTTGAATTTTTTTACTAGTGATATTTTATCTTTAATACCATGCCTAAAAATCATTGGAATTTTATCTTCATGAACATGATATTTTATCTTTAATGTCATCCTTGGATTTTAAAGTCTTTCTAGAGACACAATAGTAGATTATTTTTAATACCATGCCTAAAATCGTTGGAATTTTAAGACTTGATATTTGATCTTTAATGTCATGTTTATCGTTGAAATTTTAAGGTTTTTCAAAGTCATGATATTTTATCTTTAATGTCATTATTAAAAGCTTTTGACAATTTACCCGAAAAGAAAAAGACATTATTCTATCATCAACACACTTCGTTTTCAAAGTATTTTTTGAACACAAAAAATTGACAATGTTATTCCACAATCAACACTTTTCGTTTTCAGGTTGTTTTTTGCACACACAAAATTGGCGATGTTATTCCACCATCAACACTTTTTGTTTCGAGGGTGTTTTTTCAAGAAAAAAATTGGTTTTTAGCATAATTTTAAAAAATGTTGAAATTTGACCCTAAAAAAATGCATTCTTGAAGACACTTTTCATTTTGGGTTGTTCTTTCATGTTTTTTTGGGCTAGAGTTCTCGTTTTGAGGTAATAGTTCCCATTTGATCGATAACTATGTTCAAACACAAATAGAACATCAAAGGACAATATTACTTTTGCTAGAATTTGTGTTGAGATGGACTGCAGTAAGGGTCTTTCAGATCATCTCCTATTAAAACATGAAAGTTTTGAATGGTCACATGTGCTCAATTATGAAACATGACTTTTAGATGCAAACATTGTTTCCAAATAGGGCATTTTCAAAATTTCTACCCTCAATTAAAAAAGGCTCCAAAAAAGAAAAAAAATGGCAAGGTCCTAAGCAGAGGGCTTGGTAGTTTCGAAATAATACATAAGAGGAACATGAAGAGCTAGAGGAAGATAATCAAATCCCAGAAGAATGGACTCAAGATAATGGAAGGGAAGAGATCAATAATATTCCAAGAGAAGACATCCAAATGGGGATGGCTTCAAAGGAGATCATTATCTCTAATAAGACGAGTGAGGAAGTGCACTTAGAAAAAGAGGCAGGGGTAATAAAGTGCTCCCGTGTATCTGAAAGTTCAAATTCGGTCAAATAAGTTCCTCCAAAAGCGTCAGAAAATTACTTGGAAATAATTACATCCACTTCCAACAAAGAGGCTTGGAGAAAAATGGAAAGGAAAATAGGGAAAAGGAGAAAATAAATTATTTGTATCATAACCTCAAAATTTATTTTTGTTGTGTTTTATTTTATTTTCTTATATATTTATGATGGTTCTTTAGTTTTTTGGTTGATGTTCATTAAATGTCTGTGGGTATATACAGAATGTAATTTTGTCCTTTTAAAAAAAAATTGAATAAAGTTACAATTTTTTCTTTTGGAAAAATAAAATAAAAATAAGAATAAAAAATAAAGAAAGAGAGAAAAAAGTAAAATTTTAGAGAAATATTGAATAATAAAGAGAAAAAAATAAAAATTCAAACTTAAATTAGAATAAAAATCATAAAATTATAAAATTGAATGTTGCTATGGGTACTTGGAGTCCTCGAAGGTCAGCGGGGGTTCGGGGCAGGTTCTGGAATCCTTGTGAAATTCAACCGAGTGAGTGGGAAAGAAATGTTGTTGGGGCCTGTGGGTAGTGTTGAGTTTTCGAAAAGGAACCCCACAGGGAGGAGTCTAGAGAGTCAGAGTCTGGACTGGATTGCATATCAATTAGGGAGTATGTGTGGGGGTCTGGTCTTATGTCAGTCGAATTTTCAAGTAAATGTTGGGCCGATTTCCAACCTCAAGGAACTGACTAAGAGAACAGGGGTTCTCAAACTCGTCCAAGATTAATCCAAAACAGATGGTTATGGAATGAATTATCTCAAGGAAAAATGCGCGAGGTGATGGTTATATATGGGTGCATGGTCTTAACAATGCTTCTGTCTCCGAAGTCCTTTCAGGTCAGTCTAATTCACTTTCTCCTCTGCCTCCCGCTCTGTTGGTGATAGCCTCAGAGAGGGCACCAGAGGAACAACAACTGTTGGCATACTTTGATTTTCAAAGAATGAAGGTCGAGGCAGTGGATGGTAGGAGGGGCCGCCATGGAAGTGGTAACCCGAGCAGAGGGAAAAGGAAGGCCCAGGCTTCCACCATACGTCCTCAAAGGAAAATAGGTAGGACAACTAGGGAGGAAAATATGTAGATCCCGTTGCACACTTACAATGTAGGCTCTCCAACATAGGTGAAAGTGTAAATTTCGAGATGGGAAACAAAATTAAATGTGAGGGCAATAGAGGAGTTGATCTAAGCAGAATTTTGGGAACCCTTGGTAGTACACCCGATACATACCTGATGCAGGATGACCTTGTTCAAACAGGTCGCCCAAACCTATTGGATTATGAAAATCCTCTTGGCGAGATCATGCAACAACAACAAGAAGTACCTCACCAGCTAGGCCATCACCAGCCACTGCAAGAAGAGTCGAGCCTGTCAACCATTCAGAAGGAAATTCAATCAGTCCAAGTGCAACTATTCCACCATAATGTATGTCTCGGACACATGGAAAAAAAATTGTAGAGTATGCAGCAACACAAGATGGCGGGATCGAGTGATAAGGACACAACCCAAGTGGATTCATCCAAAGATTTACTTCTGCAAGTCATGGAGTTTTAGGAAAATTTCAGTTGTTTTGTCTTAATGATTTCGGATAGCATTTACATTTACAGTAGAAAGAATAAGTGGACAGTAGACATGGTAGCTTTTAAATCTTGGTTGGACATGCTCAAATTATTTAATTTTGGATGGCTTATGATGTTGATCGGTGGCCAAAAGACATGGTTTTCTACGAGCAGGTTGTGGTCACCAAATACATATTTTATAACCTACTTTACATATGATAAATAAAAAAGTATTACCAAACTTTAAAAAAAATATTTATAATAAGTTTTCCATACAACCTATACTGATATTTTAATACTTAATTTAAATATTGTTTATAATTACTCTTTCTTTTTATCTAATTTTTTAATTTAAAAATTCAATTTTAAGATTTTTATTAAAAACCATCATCACCTAAGAAATATAATAGGTTTTTTAATTAAAAAATATTCAAAATTTTAATTTTATCTTTTCATTAAAAAAAAACATAATCATCTAAATAAAAAAACATAATAATTTTTTATTGATAAATAATACATTAAAAACTAATAAAAATGAAGTGTTATTATATAATATCAAGTTTATTACACACTAAACCAATAATAATTTAATTATAACTAAATAGTCTACACTTATTCTTTTTAAGATATTTTTTCCCATAACATTCAATGAGTCACGTCATGCCCATTTAGTGGCAACGACATTATCTGGTTTTATCATGGTTTCTTACAGGGAAAGTGAATAGATGTGTAAAATTCGAATCACCATATATATATATATATATATAATTGGCAATGTTTAGCAATTTGAGGGTCTAGATTGTTGTATTTATTATTTTTTTTTGAGTAATAAAAAGGTTATATCAACAATTGTTTCAGAAAGTGTAAAAAGAGGTTACTAGATTTGTTAATTTGGAAAATTTGTATGAGAAAGACATTTGTATATATATATGACATATGTTTTGCATTTCCGAAAGTAACAAGGTCAACTTTTGAAGATGAAAAGTCATATATTAAATTTCAGCTTTAATTAAAACTAACTATTACCCACACCCTAATTGAAAACCATAAAAAAAATATTTACGTTTGTTTTAATGTTTATGCATTTTAATTTAAAATAAAGCTATTGTTTGGTGGTTTTATAAATTATTTCATTTTATGTAAAACAATGTGCGTTGCTCATTCCCTTTTTTTTTTTTTCACCTTCTAACTTTCATCATAGAATTTAAGTTTTATATTATAATAAATATAAAATATACTTAAAAAACATTTAAATATGATTCTTCTAAAAAACATTTACGAACATTTACCAAATTTATTGTTATTATAATAATTAGCTAATTAACATAATTTTTTAATTATTATTTAAGTTGTATAGCAATAATATTTTTAAATACGCTTTGGTTATTGTTTAAATATGAATCCATATGAATAAAATTTGGACGATAAAGTAACTAAAAAACATTTTCTTAATTAAATTTTATTAAAACACACAAAACCCCTCCATCCCATATTATTTCATGCTTCTTGTGATGCTAATAAATATTGATTCATTGAAACTCGCTATCATAATTTTCAGAGAGCATGTATAAAGTATTTATTTGGCGAGATATTATAATTAAAAAATACAATTAAAAAACTTAAATGCATAAAGCTAACTACCTAACTACCCTATGTGGTCAAAAGGTCAAAGATAACTACCGAACTATCCTATGTGTCAAAAATATGTGCAAAAAAGACACAGATGGGATTTTTAAATTGGAATGTTGAATTGGAAAAGTTGTATTTTGTAATTGAAATATTGAGACGGTGAAGGAAGGACATATAATTTACCATTTATTTTACCAACTAAATATTTAAAACCATTGTGAATAAATATTGATTTTCTAGAATGGACAATTTATACTAAGAGGAAACAAGGGATTACTTTTGCCTCATTTTAAGAATTCTATGTTATTTGATTAAGCGAATTAAATCATTTATTTTGCCTATTGATATGATGACATTCAGAATGTATAAAGTATTCTTATTTCCATTTATATTCTCTATTGTTGTTGATTATCTCATTTATGAAATTATCTATTCTTGCTGTTTTTGGAAATTGTATCCAAGAAATTTAACAAATTTAAGAAACTTCTTTATTATTATGCATCAGGTATATCGTATTGATATATGGTTGACCTCTAAATAATCCCAATTTGACTAAAAAATTAAACTGCCTTTTCCAAAGTTAACATTATAAATGAATTGATTTATTTTTAAAATATTTTAATTATTTAATTTTTTACGTTTTGATTAGTTGAACCAATTTGGGTCTTATTGTGTAATAATGCTGGTGTACTGAGAGTTTTCAGTGCATAAAAGTTGTTACAACAATCGTACATTGATTTTAGCAGCGCTACCCAACAAATAACTGGTAAGTAGCACTGGAATTGATTTTCACAGCCTGGATTATTTTTAACTGCGCACCAACGTCGACCTGACTACCACCCTTACTCTCTACCCGAGCCCCTTCTTTAGGAATGACATCTGCAACATCATAGCAAATAGTTGTTGCTTATTACTAAGTGATTATCATATGAGAAAGTAAGAGCGGGGTAAATGTAGGCGGAATTTTTTTTTCAGAGGAAAAAAAATGCTGTATATATTAGGTGATAATATAACAGTACATGATCATCATAACATTCTCGGCTGTCAAGACAGCAAGAAAGAAACAGATACCCGAATACAATCAAGAAAACTTCCATGAGAGGAATCAATGATGTACAAGGCAAGCAACATTACGGGTGGATAAACCATCCCCAATCAAAAATTTATGAGCATCCCTGATACATTAATATACATGCCAAATTAAAGATACATCATAACCTGGCATAGAAAAGGATAAGAAGATGCAGAGAAAAGAAAATCATCAAAAATAGGGTGAGAACAGCTGCCCATAAACATGATATAAACCCGCATGAATACACCGATACAGGCACGCATGTACACCCGAAAAACACCTGCACAGATGAAGAGGATATATGGAAAAGGCAAAATAGGTGATGAAAATAGTATAGCAGTCTCGCCTGAAAAGGATCAGCAACAGAAGAGTACTTAAACTACTGGGATCGAGGCAAAATCCCTTAGATAACCAAAACCATATGTGGTCCCAGTTTGCCGGCTCGCTTGTATTTCCCGCTCGCTTGCAATATAAATACCGCCTCGCCTGTTGTGGATGCAGCAACGAAGGATGGAAAAACCATATAGTACAATATCCCAAAAGGAGTCAGCCTGTAACAAAGGAACATGGAGAGGCAAACCAACAGGCACGCATGCATTCCATACCAAAAGGAACTGTATGGGAGGGGAAAGCATAAAGGAGAAAACTATCCGATACAAAAACATAAGCGTATAAACATGAAGGAAAATAAAAACATGAGAGAGATAGAGGAGCATGATAGCTTCATGGAATTGGTATCACAGAAGACCTTTGTTGTACCCCATCTATATACTGAAGAAGATGCATCTGGCCAAAAACTGCAGAGATGCCTTTTTTCGATAGGCTATCTGACCTGGTATTATTCTCCCTATAGATATGACTAATAGGAGGATTTTTTAATGTCTGCCACATACTGAGAGTCCTCTGCTTCCACCCCCTCAGATTAGGAATAGAAATCTTACTTCTGCCGTGTATCCAGTCAACAACCAGTTTGGAGTCCCCATAGAAGTTTGGGTTCTGTATATGATAAAATGATGTAATAAGGTAACTGCCCCAGAGTGCCATGATTTCTGCCTTATTATTGGTACTAGGACCCCCATTCCAGTATACATGAATTCTCTCGCGTTGGGATAATTTGACCCAAACACCACATCCCATGATTCCTTCCTTTGATGCCCCATCAAAAAAAATTGCCGGGAGATGAATCTCATGGGGTTTGTTCCTAATAGATCTATCAATCATCAATTGAGGAGGGTCACTCCAATCCGCAATCCAGCTCATGATATTGGCCATAATAATGTGCGGGAGAAAAGGCCTATTTTCAAATATGAGATAGTTTCTGCCAATCCAAACTTCCCATATAAAATAGAAAGGGAGTGACCTGTATTTTCCTTTGAGCTTATCCCAGTCCGATACAGCCGATATAAAATCAGTAGCACACCAATTTGGATTGGATATGTGAGGCAGGAAAGATCTCCATATATTTTTAATAACCGGGCATGTAAAGAACAGGTGCGAAGTGCTTTCAGGCTCCATACAACATATAGCACACCGATTCGGCCCTTGCATACCCCTCTTGCAAAGATTATCCCACGTCATAATTTTGCCTCTCCAAACCAACCATCCGAAAAGGATGATCTTGATGGGCACTTTGCGTTTCTAGTAAGGATAGAAAATCTTGGAAGTGGTACCTCTTGCTGCAGAGAAACATATGTACCTGTAGGCATCTTTTACAATAATAGCCCCATTCTTCAATGGTCCATTCCATATGACTTTGTCTCCTCTCGGCAAATTACAGAATCTAGTAGTTTTGAAAAATCTCCTCCCATTCCATCGCGTCTTCGCCCGCCAACCCCAGTTGTTCAGCAGTTTTGAAAGACGGCACGTCATTGGACCATCCAGAAATGGTCTGTGATAATAGAATGAAACCCCGTTGCGTGAGGTGAGTTAAGAGACGAGGAGAGACGGTGCAGTCCGAGGAGAGGCCAGAGATATTATTGAAAGCCAAGGGTATCCTTCCGCCATCGCTAAAGCTCCAGGTCACACGGTCACATATGTAAGGAAGGATCTTTTTAAAACCGCCCCAGATGACTGATACATTGGATGGACAAATGAGTTCTCTGTATAATAACTGATGAAAAATATCTCCAGAAATATACTTACATCTAATAATGGCACACCATATATTATCACCATTGATTGTACGCCAGAATGATTTAATTAATAGAGCAATGTTGAAGAATCTGGTGTTAAGAACCGCGCAGCCATCAAAATCGGTTGGTCTACATATGATATCCAGCTGACAGAGATGTAGCTTCTTTTCCAGTTTTGTGCCTCCCCACAGAAATTGGGATATGATCCTGTTTATGAGCTCCAAAACCTTGGCTGGAAAGTAATAGAGGTGGCCCCAATAGACCATCAGTTGTGACAATACAACCTGAATAAGAATAAGCCGACCCCCCATAGATAACCATTTGTGAGTCCATCTGAAGATCCGAGTTCTAAAACGGTCCACCAACCACATCCAATCTCTGCATTTATATCCACAAGGTTTTAAGAAGCATCCCAGATATGTGAAGCCTTCAGAAATATGTTGGGGGTGAACCCCCATATAATCAGCAATATAGATAATGTCCTGTAAATCACCCTTGTCAAATAGGAGAAATGATTTGTCATTGTTCATTCCTAATCCAGTGGCTGATTCGAACTTATTCAAAATCATTTGAATAAAAAACCAATGATTTCTATTAAGATATCCAAATAGCAACATGTCATCAACAAAGAGTGAATGATTGGTAGAGATAGATTCAGAGAAAGTGAAGCCTTTAATAAAACCCTGTTGTTCAGCATAGTGTGATCTCTTACTAAAACCGTCAAGAACCAAAATAAAAATAAGAGGAGAGAGGGCACAACCCTGGCGAAGTCCTCTGGCCGCTCCAAAGAGAGTGGGAACTCCATTAACCAGCACAGCATATCTAACAGTAGATATACATGACATAATCCAACGTATGATTCTGACTGGCAAACCAATATTGAGAAGTAGAAGCCTTATATAGGACCAATCAACCGAATCATAGGCCTTGTGTAGATCGACTTTCATAATTAATGCTTCCTTGTTTCCAATATGTGCTGAATGTAGTACTTCTTGTGCGATGGCAATCACATCATGTATGGAGCGCTCCTGTAGGAATCCGTATTGTTCAAGGCTGATGTGATCAGATAAAATAGCTCTGATGTGGTTAGAGATGATTTTTGACGTGATTTTATACATAATATTGCATAAAGCAATGGGTCTGAAATCAGAAAAAGATTGTGGATCAGCCACCTTGGGTATCAAAGCAATGAAGGTAGAATTCAAATTTGCAGGCATATGCCCTCTTTTCCTGATCAGTTCAATCACCTCCGTTAGCTCCTCACCAATAATGTCGAAAAAAAAGGTGAAGAATTTTGCCGGCCAGCCGTCCGGCCCAAGTACCAAGTAAAAAAACAATACAATACAAAAATTTTGAGAATTCCAAAAAAGACACTTAATTTTGAAAATAATCGGCGCATGCTGGCTGGCTGAATTGAACTTGAGCTTAGTTCAAATCGGTGGTCTTCCTTGAACGAATATAAAATTTAGCATCGACCTCTTCTCCCTATCCTGTAGGCGATTCTAGTGGTCATTCCCACATGGGTCCCACTCATTGCTTCCATACTCTGCATATTTAAAGTTCTGGAATCCGACTAGTTTTCTTGAACATTGCACCTTTTAGTGTTATATTGTAGGCCAACACTCATCTTGCATTGCCAGTAATTCTTCTGCAATGACACACGAGTAAACTAACCATGAAACACAATCATTCTGTGGTGTCAAGAACGTAAGAAGCCAATCCAAAGAAAAGAAATTTTATGATAAAATGAGGTTAACAAATGAAAAATAATGTCATAAATAAAGCCAAGAAATCAATGGAGAGAGTGACTATTGAACGCTTTATTTACCTTTGAACCAACTGCACTACGTTGTTGTCTCCATCTTTTTCCTTTTTTCACAATAGAGGAGTGGCTCATGCTGATATTTGCAGTAGCTGCTTTTGTTGCAAATACCAATCTAAAGGCCTTCATTGCCAAACAGTTGGGTGCCCAGCAAAATCCGAGTCATCAACATGGGAGGGAGCGCTCCATTATTTTTGGAATGTGGGAGTGGAATTCTCCATTATTGAATGGTAGCTAAACCTTTTTGGTGGATATAACGCGTTGGTAATTCCACACATGAATGCACACAGCTCAATTCATTTTCCACTTAGATTATTACTGTGGACAAATGACATGCATAGATACATAGATACTGTGGATATATGTCACACTTAAATAGAAAATGTAGACAAAAATCCGAGGTCAGTTATTCAAAAGAAAGGCCTATTGGCCTAATTAAGTCTCGTGATTACATGACATTCTAACAAAAGAGATACTAGTATCCCTCTTACTGGCTGTCGAAAATATTTATCTTTTCTACAAATGACTTGCATGAACATTAACAACGCCAAAAAACGTTACGACATCTTAGTTACAGTTACGTTTAATGTAAATCTTCAAAATAAGTCAAATCACTTGGAAAACTAATTAATTATTTATGTACTTAATTTTTCATCTAGAACTATGTGAAGGTCATAATAAGAGCTTCAATTTATTGACCAATCAAATTATATATATATAATAAAATAAAAGCTATACATATTCTATTTCTACCATTAATATATGAAAAATGGTTCAATTTTTTTGGTTAACTAACAAATAATAAATAACTAATGCACAACTCACTATTATGTACCATTCCTATTTGCATGTATAAATATAAGAGGGGAAAATAGAAATGTTATCATCTACCTTACATATTCTCTGCCATTCAAAAATATCTTTGATCTAAATATCATATTTGGGCATGTTTTATATAACATAGTTGATCAATAAACTGGTATATGATGAATGGTAGTTAGGGTTTCTACTATGAAAATTAAAAGATAGAGGCTAGATGGAAACCCTAAACGCTAAAGGTTTGAATCAAAATTTTTCAACACTTAAAAATTCTATGTTTGGAGTAAATATGAAAGATTATAAACAATGATCTTTACCATTTATTGTCCACAAGGCTTTGAATACATTGTGAATGGGTGTATTTTTAAGACATTTCTTGAAAAATATCACTAGTTCAAATTCCTTTGTTGTTAGCCGACTGAAAAAAAGAAAGTATTTACCATTTATCATTATGGGTAAATTTGATCTATAACATATTCCATATAGATGTATGGATCTCCTCGTAAATAAATTCCCGTATAAATTCCACACAAAATAAATGCAAGTTCTAAATATCATAACTTGAATAACAACACATAGACTAGATATAAGGCATGCTTACATTTTCTAGCATTATGAAGGAAAGAGGAACAAAGGATTCCACATGTACTTTCTAAAGTCAATATTCCCAAAGGTTATAACTTGAACATGGAATAGAGAGAAAATGCCATGTGCATCAAAATAATTGTGAAAGGAACTCCCAACATAAATACTTATTTCTTTGGGATTAATTGGGGAGTAATGGTACTAGGAAAAGAGAGAGAACTCAAAAAGTGCCCAACAATGTATTTGTGACATGGATATTTTATTATCTAGGAAACTCTGTTAGTCCAAAATTTGAGACCTTTCCATTGAACTTCTTATCCATTAAGATGTTCTTGGCCTTGATGTCTCTGTGAACAACTTTAACTCAATTGTCTCATGTATATATACAAATCTACAATTTAACAAACCAATTAGTTAATCTTTCCAACCATTAATTGAATAAAATTCCTAGTAATAATGATGGTTCCTTGGGAACTTTCAATGCAAGAAATTTTAAATCGTATGAAAACTCAATTTGTAGCGTATCATGCTAATCAACATTGTGTTGTGCATTTTTACTCATATACTAGCATTTAAAAAAAAAAAAACACCTCCTTTCAAAAAACTAGGAGTTGATACCAAGTACCAAAGTAACAAAGGGAAATTATGAGTAGAGATGTCAAATTCACCAAAAATGATAGAAAATTCTCAATAAATATTTTCTTTTGCATATTATGTTAGGATGCGAACATAAGTAAATTCACATAAACTACTTCTACAATGAAATGACAACTAACTTGTTGGATTCATTTTTTTACCTACAAATTCCTTCCCTGTAGAATCCAAGGAGATGTACTAGAATTTTGTGTCACACGTGAATGAAGTGAACTCACTCGTTCCCAATTTACAAGACCACAAGGTGTAGTGAATAGATCCATTAGCTTAGACGGGTGATGTGTTTTACCTTGGCAGAGGACATTGAGTCGCCTAATGGCTAGGCTTGTTACAGATATAGTAGGAACAGATATAGTAGGAACTCAAATGATGACATTGCTTTTACTTCTTTTAATATACATTCCGATTCATCTAATAATTTATATTATTATGATTTAAATAGTGAATTTCTCTCTATTAAAGATATTAAAATGGTACATATTTCCCATCATGCCTCTCAACTGAAAAATGAGATTCATGATCCTGAAACTCACGTTGCTATACTTATTGTTATACAATTTAAACTTCGTAAACAACTTTGATCTCATATTTCATCCCTTCTTTCTCAATATCACTCTCTCACATAACACTCTTTCAATATATTTCATTTTCAAAGTCATATTTGCAGAAATAAATTCAAGATAAAAAGGATTTAATGGCTCAAAAGAAAAATTGATAAAAAAATCATGAATTCAATAAATGAAGGTAAAAGATAACTCAAGTCTTTCTTATGGATATTTAGGATAAAATTTGGAAGGATTATTTGGAAAGAAAATTATTATAATGAGTGAATAAAACGCATTGGATGCATCTGAGAGGACTAGAATGCCATTAATTTGGTTTGAAAATGTAATGGGTTAGATGATTATATACATAAAGTTAATGGTTATCACCAATATTGTTTAGATGCACAATTATACATGAACACTAAATTATTGTGCTCATTGCTCTACAATACCAAGATACTATTAGCATTCAACTGTATTTTAGAGCTAATAATGGTACTCAAGGGCCCATTAAAGCCATTGCACTTGGCATTCCCATTTTATTACAAGAAAATAAGGCATTTGTAAATTTGTATAGTTTTGACACTTATGCAAACATTTTTCTTGGTTAGGATTTTGTGAACAAACACTTTCCTTGAAGGTTGATCATGGATATGTCAATTTTAATATAAATTGTAAAAAGGGAAACCTTCTCAGTAAAAATGTTTATACTAATAAAGTTTCAAACAATCCTTCAGATGAGGTAGAAGATTCAGTTAAGAGGTTGGCTAATCTACGTAAGGTCATTAGACATATTGATCTACATAGAGAATAAATGGTAAAATAAATAAAGGAGAAAATTGAAGTAGACTATACCTCAGATTAACCAAAATCTCTTTGGATGAGATAAAAGTACTTTGTGGATCTTCCTTATAAGGAAAATTATCAACCTAAACCTCAAAAGGCTTCTAGTAACAAAATGTCTCCTACTAAATTATATCATGACAAACAATAAATTTTGGAACTACTGGGAAGAAAATTAATTGAGCCCAATAAGAGCTCTTGGGCATGCCTTTTATTTTGTATAAATAATCATTATGAGAAAAATCATGAAAAACCTATAATGATAATCAATTACAGAGCTTTCAATGAAGCCTTCATGTCAATTAGATATCATATTCCAACAAAATAATTTTTATTTTCCAATATAACATTTTCTAATGTATTTAGTAAATTTGACTTCAATGGTGGATTTTGGCAGATTTGCATCAATCCAAAAGATAGAAACAAAATAAACATTGTTGTTCATTGTGGACAATATCAATGGAAATTTATGCCATTTGGGTTGAAAAATTCACCTTCTAAATTCCAAAAGAGGACGGAAGATATTTTTTGTGATATTTATTTTGTTATAGTTTATGTTGATGATTTGTTATCCTTCTATGTTGACATGAAGTGACATAAGAAACACCTATAGTATGTATATGATCAAGTCTACAAGCATGGTATAACCTTAGGTAAGAAGAACCTAGAGTTTGGAAAATATCTTATTGATTAATTGGGATTAATATTGTCCATGTGATTTATATAATTGCAAGACAATGTGCTTAAAAGTCTAGCAAGACTTCCAAATCATATTCTGGATGGTAGGTAGCTACAAAGGTCCTTAGGATTCCTAAATTATTTAGATATTTTTATGAGTGGTGGGGTAAATATGTAAACATTATTTTTGAAGGTAAATATCCCTTGGAATCATAAAATGACTCAAGTTGTATCGATAGTCATGAAAAATGTATAAGATCTCTGAAGATTCCGCCTTCTAGATTTAAACCTACCATTTATTTTTTGGAAATATGCCTTTGGAGAAGCGTGGGGATGAATTTTGTTGCAAAAACATAGAAACCATGAACAATTGTTTATGTATGCATCTGGACATTCAAAGGCCCATAAATTATTATCCCTCATCTCGGAAAGAGATATATGTTGTGAAGAATGATATAAAAATATTTATACTTTTCTTGAAGTCAATGTTTAAATGTCAGAACTGATCTACAATATATGAAAGGAATGCTTGCTAACCATAGAATATTTCTCATAAATAATGAGTTTGCGGGAATCCAAAATAAATAATTTATTCTTTATCTTAGTGATGATATTCAAGAAGAGGCTAAGATAAAATTTGGTTTTGATTCGGGCTAAGACATACATGTAATGATTTAGTCTAGATGCATAGCCAAGACAGATCTCGGTATAAAGTAAATAGCACATAATATGGATATGCATGTCTGCTAGATAATGAATATGATTGCTATCTATTTGGATCCCCGTTGTATCATTGTCTTAGAATCTTGCCTCTAGTGGACCCAGATATAATATCACCATCAAGCTATGATATCACGTACACATCCTTTGACGATGAATATAACATGGTGGATCCTACATAAACGTGTTTAGCTCACCAATAGTGGAGCCAATTTTTTTTTGTGGATTTATAGATAAACACCCACAATGTACTTGTAGCATCCCTTTTTTGTACCCAAATTTTGTAAAATATAATTAAGCTTCATAATGTTGGATGATTAACATGGATATTTTTGTTATATATATATATATATATATATATATATATATATATATAACCAACACGGAAGCATTGAAACATCACAAAACATTATAACTTTGTTAACATTGGTAAGAGTAGTGATAAATGCATTACATACCATGAAAATTTTATAGGATGTAATGCGTAAGTCCTATCACATCAAACCATATTTTCATTTAATGTGATATAGAGTGGGAGAGTATACCCTTATCCAGGGGAAATGAAATTCTAGAATACATGATATCAACCAAAATATAAAATTTGATATAGATGCCCCCTAAAATAATATATATGTATTTGTTTTTCCTTTTTCTTGTCACCAACACATACAATTCAACCAATTTTGCAATATTGGCTCTTATATCAAAGCTTCATAATCTAATTATGAATTTTGAAAAAAGTGATGGTTATTGTTAATATGTAATCTTTATTTCCATGAAAAAATACATGGAGTTCATATGTATCATATCTATGAATGTTTTCTGGCATGTGATACACGGTTTGAATCATATCATATGCTTCAAAAATTTACAATCTTGCTAAATGTGAGACCTATCTTGATTTTTATACCTGCAAAAGGCAAGTTATATTTGTTTTTATTTTGGTTAAAAAGATTTCTCAAATTTTTAAATAGATTTTATGAACTTTATTAAATTTTTGAAAAAACTAAATATTAAATTGAATATTTTGAAAACTAAAAAATATTTTTTGATTTTTTAAAATGTAAACTATTTGTTTCTAATTGATTTCTGACTAATTTTATGTGGTTTTAAATTGTATTGTAAGATATAAGAATTATATTAAAAATAAAAAAAAAATTAATTGCACCAAGTGTGATAATAATGATTGCTATTGCAGACTTTACACAACACAATGCTATGTGGATAGTTGTCCACCATAATTTAAGCAAATAGTTTCATAAAAAATGGATAGGAACATGATGCAAACAAGTGTAATATGAATTTCATTAAGCTCTTATTATGTTAAATTTTTATATTAGTTTTCAATATTATATTAGTTTAAATTTATATTAAAATATGTTTAAAATTATCAATAGATTATTATTATTATTTAAAATTATTAATCACTTTTTGCATAAGAACAATCACTAACAATGCATATTAAATTTTTTTAGTCTTTGTAAATTTTAGGTAAGTATATCACTCATGTAAAACTATAGAATGACACAAAACTTGAGTCTATCCCATGATGTATAGTGTCGCAGCATATAAAATTTCTAATACAATTTGGAACTCTAAGAATGAGACACATCTCATCAATCAAAAGTATGTATGCGAAACATACAATGCACAATAAGTAGCCATGTCATGTGAAACTTAAGAATGGATGTGATATTAGTTGAGATTTGGATCATTATGTGCCCACTGGGACTTGTTGGTAGGGAAATTGGGTGGAGTTTTCGAAAATGAAAATGTTTTGTGTAGGGGGGGAGACACTCAATCTTTCCTTTTTTCTTTTGAGCATGTTTGGATTATAAGCTTATTCTTTATTAAATAAATAATTTTAAAAAAATGAATAATATTGATATAAATTTGCGAGGCTGTAGCGAAATACATGGGGTTTACATCTTCAAAGTTTAGAATAAACTAAAATCATTATTTCTTGAGTATAAAAGACCTGAAAATATGACTAATTGAGCACAAAATTATAAAAACTACATGGTTAATGTTGGCCTTTGACTGCACACAAAGTGGAGAATGAGAAAGGAAGGGAAATCCTAACTGTCAAAGAGCTTCAAATGAATCTATCTGCCTTTTAATTTAGTTGAAAGAGGAAAGTGTCGTTGATTAAGTGTGATGGTGAGAAAAATACATATTTCCCTCATTCATTCCATGTACCCCCTTCCTACCCTTCATTTATCATAATTCTGAACTCCAACGCTCTAAATACCATTTATCCCTTTTCATTCCTAAGTCATTCCCTTTTTATTTCATGACCACACACTCAAATTGCTTTTCGCATCAGCTGAATCCCAAAATCCTTTAATTTTCGTCTCCTACAAACCTTCCGAAATGAAATATGCGATGAAGTGGGATCCATTCAATCGCCACACTTCCTTTAATTTCATTTCCCTTAAAAATCGTTAAACCTTACCTTTCTGCTTCATCTTTCTACATTACCTTTTTCATCGCCATATCTTTGTTTTCACTTATCGTCTGCCTTCCTGATTCCCCGATTGTGATTAAAGTGGGGCCATTTATCCTTGACACATCACCCTTTCCCCCACCATCCATCACACATCGCTAAATATAAACTTTGCAGATAGGTGATTATAATGTTTCACGATTCGCACAGTTTGTAACTTACCTTTTAAGTGCCCGCAAAGTTTTATGTTTAAATTGCGATACGGGGCTCCACCTCCATCTGCTACATCACCTTCCCCACTCCCACACTTCGCACTTCATAGGTTTTAATGTTTAAACTCCACCTACTCCCACATAAAACTTGTGACCTGCGATCTACGGGCGCAGTCCCACCACTTTCTATGTTGTGTCACCTTCCTTACACTTCGTGCATCACACTCTTTACCGTTTACCTTTTGCTGTGCGCATATAAAACTTGTGATCTGCGATTTGAGGGCATGGGTCCCATCACCTTGCCACGTCATCAATAACCCTCTTGTGGCCCGTCTTTCACCCATTTCAATGATAAAATGTCCCGCTAAATTCATTTCCTCTTCCTCCATTCATGCCCCCTCTGAAATCCAGTTCCGGTTTGAAATTTAAAACACAGCATGGGATTTTGGGTGGAACTTGCAATATGGTTTATTCAGTTTCCACAAGATAACCTCCGCTAAAGAGTTTAGCATGCACAACAAAATTGGATATTCCACAACGAGAAGTGGAAATCATGAGCATTAGAGAGTGGAGGTCTTCAAACAACAGGTGAAATCATATGATGAAGGTCGGACCGCTTACCTGTTCTCAGCGATTCCTCGCCACTCCTCTGAAGATTCTGGAATTTGGCCTCCCTGGCCAACTGTTTTGTTCTTTTTATTGATTATATAGTGATTTTTTGCTAGTAAAATCTTGATTTTACCCAATTATGTTTTGATTTTTCTATTGCAACAGTGATTGCTTGATGCACACTCTGATAGTTTATTAGGATATTTTTGGTTTCACCTATGGGGGTCGATCATGACATAATATTCGATCTTAAACCCTCAAGGGGAACTCTATATGTAGTGAGTTCTAAGATGAAAGAAAGGTTTTGGAATTTTGAAGAAATTTTTTGTAGTTTTGTATGATTGTGCTCCCTCTGCTCTGAGAGACATATTCGAGAGAGTTGTTTAAACTTAATATGATACAAAGTTGTTATTTGGATTCTAGATGGATCAATGAGTAGTATGTATATGGTTCTTTCTACTATCAGTAATCTCCTTTTTATGTGTAATCATCTTTCATGCTATGCTGCTTTGATGGTTCATGTAATGTAGCTGCCTGTAGTTTGCAATATTATCCATGAAGTTGTGTTTTTATAATTCTCAGGCGTTAACGCTCATGTATTAACCTTGATGCATTCCGTTAATTCGCGCTCCACGAAACTATGTTGCTGTCCATATCTCATTCATATCTGTTTCCTCTGAGTTCACATGAGACAGATTATTAATCCTCTTAAACCTGTCTCTTGTGGGTTCCTTCTCCGTTCTTTCTCAACGCCTCTACAAATTTTTAAAGTTTCTGCTCATTGTTTTATACTTGGCCCACTTAAAATCCATCTAGCCTCACAACCTCCCGAGCACCCTCACAATATAGGGAATTCACATGAATCATGCTCAAATGGTCTCCTCCATTCTCGAATCACCAAAACCATTTTTCTCTTGACCATTTTTCTGTCAGAGGCATTTATATAGTTGTCCATATTTAACCTATGATTTTAATATGACCTAGGCACTGGTCTTTTGCAACTCAAGGCTATCTCTAAGAGCTACAACATCTTTTTGGGGCCGTCTCTAGGGAAAGTAATGAAGAAATATTTTCCCTGGGATACAAATTACTTTCACCCTTCAATTATTTGAGCACGAGGGGTTGAGAGTTGCATATTCCTCACCTTGGCGACTCCACTGTAAAATAGTCCTAATCAGAAGTAGTCCTGGCTTTTACTAGGCCTCAAACTAGATTCAGATCCATCATCTACACCCACCTCTAAATTAGATGGTTGTGTCGAGTTTCCTTTTGAACAAATATGCCCCCTTGGCCCTCCCTCTGCCTCTAAATGATATGTTGCAAGATTATCTAGAGCGGTTGCCTCGGTTCACCTTGGAAGATAGTACTTCTGCCCGGAGACATATTGAAAACTTTTGCACCTTTGTTGAGAATGTAAATGTAGAGCACTTAGATGTGGTATTAAGGATTTTTGTCCAATCCTTGGAGGGAGAAGCCCAGAAATGGTTCAAGTATCTAGCCAACAACACAACCCACACTTGGGAAGAAATGGAAAATTTCTTCACATTTAAATGGGGAGAAAAGAGGGACCATGGATATGTCCTCACAAAGTTAAATACTCTCAAGAAGAGACAAAATGAGGATGTAACATAATTTATAAAGAGGCTCAATAAGCTCTATAATAATCTCCCTTCTGAGATAAAGCCTCCCCAAGCAACTGCTAAGGTGGTTTTCACAGGAGCTTTCGATCCAGATTTTGGGTTCACCTTAAGAGAAAGAAGATCCACATCTCTAGATCAGATCCAGACTGATGCATTGGAGGTAGAAGCGAACTTTTCCTCTACTAGTAAGTTCAAGGGGAAGACAGAACATGAAGCTAGAAGAGAGAAGGGGGAGGAGGCTTCTGTATCAAATTAAGAGAGAGAATTATAGGAGCATATAATCGAAGAGATGAATAAGCTGATCAAAAACCTCTCAAATAAGTTGGTTAAGCTTGAATCGTAGGCCAAGAATGCCCCCCCTCGTTCCAACCAAATGATTCCTAACTGGGGGTTTAATCCTCAATATCTGAGGCCCCCTCTGTAGTTGTTGCAATAGGCCAAGGAAGTCACAGACAGCCAAGAAGATCAATTCCTCGCCTACTTTGATGATAAGGAGGGTGTACCCATCCTAAAAGGGGAAAAAGAAGAAGAAGGAGTCCCTCCAGAGGATCAAGAGATTGACAGTTACTACGGACAATTCATAGATTTCATGCAGGCTCAACTCCACAAGAAGCATAACCTCAGGTCCTATAGAAAGAGAACGTGGGGGCAAGAAAAAAATGAAGAGTCAATATCAAGAGAACAAACCCCTCCTAGTCCTGCTAGTAAAGGGAAGAAGCCATTAGAAGAATCAACCCCTCATAAGGCCACTGCATCCTCTTCCACAAAGAAAGAAGCAGATCCTCCAAAAGATAAGAAGCCCTCATCTATACCCTTGAAACCACCTAACCCTCCTAGAGAGCAGTTTGAAGAAGCCATTACCAAAAAAGGGCCCACGCCCTTCAATCTCCAAGAAGAAAAACCCGGAGTGGTTTTTGGACTGAATATATTAACCAATTTCTAGCCTGTGCTGAAGAATAGGGGGGCGAGCTTACCCTCCATGAATAAGGGGAAGATCTGGAGTGTTTCTGAGGGGACAAAACTAAAATTCAACAACAGTTTGGTGATTTGGAAGCAGGGGCATCAAAGTTTAATTGTCTAGATCCACAATTGCACCTTCAGCCAGTAGTGTTGTATTCAGAGATTGAAAACCAATCAAGTGTGCCCTATGAAAGCCAATAAAGCTTTCCAAAAGAAGACCAACTAGGTTCGCTGATTGAAGACCACTCAAATATTCTTTCTGAGTGTGCAGACATTGAAGAAGATCATAAAGTTTCTTCATCATTAAGTTCTTCATGGGATGTTAAGGAGGAAACACAACATATTGTCATTAGTCAAGATCCTTTACCCAAGATGATTGAAAGTCTGTAGCTCCCTTGCAAGCCTCCGTATGACAAAGGAAATGATGAAGAGCACACAAAAAATTTGATTATAATGGAAAATGAGAAGAAATAAGAGCCATTCTTGTTGTTTGAAGACAATAAGTGGAAACACGGAAGCAAAGCAGCAGTTTAGAATGAGGTTTGTTTTTTGGCTACAAATACTCCAGAAAAACTAATATTCCATGTTTACCATGATCCTTTGGTTAGCATATTACAGCCATCAGTGAAGGAAGAATATGCCAGGCTCATCAATCAAGCTATGGAATTCAGTAGAAGAGATAAGTTTCCACGTTTTAAACCCATTTCTCTACCTGCAGGAATGGGATAGCAATTTCACTTAAGCACTCATTTGCTTAACTGGTTACATTGGAAGTTTGATTATTATTTGATGGGATAATTTTTTATCAGACTAGGTGTAGGTAGGAGTTCCAATAAGCTCAGTACTATGAGCATCTTTCTAGTTTAGTTTCAGATTGTCTTGCAGTTTTCAGTTGAAGTGTGTTTCATTTTCCAGTTTTAGCATAGTTCAGATTTCATCATTAAAAATTTTCAGGGTGCGACAATGATTTCCATTTTATACAGTTGGGAGTGCACAACTCAATTTTAGTTTCACTTCAAGCTTACAATATGCATTTTCGACTCCATGACCCTAATAAGGCACATGCATTTAGGTCTGCAGGTTCTAAACACACTTAAAACATCACGTTGTCCCTAGATGGAGCCAATGTTGGCCTGTGACTGCACACAAAGTGGAGAAGGAGAAAGGAAGGGGAATCCTAACTATCAAATAGCTTCAAATGAATCTATCTACCTTTTAATTCAGTTGAAAGAGGAAAGTGTTGTTGATTAAGTGTGATGGTGAGAAAAATCCATACTTCCCTCATTCATTCCATCTATCCCCTTCCTACTCTTCATTTATCCTAATTCTAAACTCCAACGCTCTAAATACCATTTATCCCTTTTCATTTTTATTTTCCCTAAGTCATTCCCTTTTTATTTCGTGACCGCACACTCAAATTTCTTTTCGCATCGACCAAATCCCAAAATCCTTTAATTGTCGTCTCCTATAAACCTTTCGAAACACGATATGCAATGAAGTGGGACCCATTCACCCGCCATACTTCATTTTATTTCATTTCCCTTAAAAATTGTTAAACCTTACCTTTCTGCCTTTCCACTTCATGTTTCTACCTTACCTTTTTCATCTCCATATCATTGTTTCCACTTACTGTCCCCCTTCCCAATTCCCCGATTGCGGTTAAAGTGGGGCCATTTCTCCCTAACACGTCACCCTTTCCCCCACCATCCATCGCACATCGCTAAATATAAACTTCATAGATCGATGATTATAACTTTTTCTCACTTCACATAGTTTGTAACTTACCTTCTAAGTGCATGCAAATTATTATGTTTAAGTTGTGATGTGAGGCTCAACCTCCATCTGCCACGTCATCTTCCCCACTCCCACACTTCGCACTTTGCAGGTTTTAACGTTTAACCTTCACTTGCTCCCACATAAAACTTCCGACTTGCGATCTGCGAGCACGGTCTCACCACCTTTCGTGCCACATCACCCTCCCCGCACTTCGCACATCGCACTCTTTACCATTTACCTTTCGCTGTGCACATATAAAACTTGCGATCTGTGATTTGCGGGCACAGGTTCCACCACCTTGCCATGTCATCAATAACACTCTTGTGGCTTGTCTTTTTCCCATTTCAGTGATAAAAATTCCAGCTAAATTCATTTCCACTTCCGCAATTCATGCCCCCTTCGAAATCCGGTTCCAGTTTGCAATTTAAAACACAACATGGAATTTTGGGTGAACTTGCAGTATGGTTTATTCAATTTCCACATGTTAACCTCTGCTAAAGAGTTCAACACACACAAAAAAACTAGCTATTCCACAACAGGAAGTGGAAATCATGAGCATTAGAGAGTGGAGGTCTTCAAACAACAGGTGAAATCATATGATGAAGGCCAGACCGCTCACCTGTTCATCATCCATTCCTCGCCACTTCTTTGAATATTATGGAATTTGGCCTCCCTGGCCACCTATTATGTTCATTTTGGTGATTAGATAGTGATGTTTTGCTGGTAAAATCCCGATTTTATCTAATTCTGTTTGTCTTTTTTTGTTGCAATAGTGATTGCTTGATTCACACTCTGCTAGTTTGTTAGGATAATTTTGGTTTCACCTATGGGGTTCGATCATGATAGAATATTAGATCGTAAACCCTCAAGGAGAACTCTATATGTAGTGAGTTCTAAGATGAAAGAAAGGTTCTGGAATTTTGAAGAAATCTGGTGTAGTTTTGTATGATTGTGCTCCCTGTGCTTTGAGACACATATTTGAGAGAGTTGTTTAAAATTACTATGATATAGAGTTTTTATTTAGATCCAGTGCTCCCTGTGCTTTCATGTTATGCTGCTTTGATGGTTCGCGTAATGTAGCTGCCGGTAGTTTGAAATCTTATTCATGAATTCATGTCTATATAACGCTCATGTATTAACCTTGCTACATTCCCTTAATTCACGCTCCACAAACCTCTATTTTTGTCCATATCTCATTCATATCTGTTTCCTCTTAGTTCACAGGGGACAGATTCTTAATCCTCTTAAGCCTGTCTCTTGTGGGTTCCTTCTCCGTTCTTTCTCAATGCCTCTGCAAATTTTTAAAGCTTCTGCTCATTGTTTTAAACTTGGTCCACTTAAAAGTTATCTAGCCTCATAGCCTCCCGAGCCCTCTAAAGGTATATGGAATTCACATGAATTAGGCTCAAATGGTCTCCTGCATTCCCGAATCACCAAAACCATTTTTATCTTGACCCATTTTCTGTCAGAGGCATTTATTCAGTTGTCCATATTTAACCTCTGATTTTAAGATGTCCTAGGCACTAGTTTTTTGCAACTCAAGGTTGTCTCTAGGAGCTACAACAGTTACACTAAACAATCTATAAATTCCAAAATTTTTTTTATCTCAGACTGTATGCTAACAAAAAATACCAAAATCCACTAAGCGAGCTTGTTGGGGGTACTAGTCATTGTGTGTAGCTAGCTTGTTGAGATCAATTTAACGATGGATTGTATCCTCCTAGTGCTTTTCTGGAGTTTCATAGGCTTCTTTGCTTAATTTGAGTTCCATAATTGTGCTCCTAAGAGGATCAAATTCATTAACCGACCAAGAAAGCTGAAATTGAAGAGATAGGATCTTATCTGTAATATCAATATGTGCATGAGACATTTGGAAAATTTTTCAAAAGGAAGAGATTTCCAAGGCGCCGAAATAACTAGCGTAGTCATAGTCCCATTTATGTTAGAAATTTACCGGATAAATAATAAATTTACCGAGAGGGACAATAATCATGAAAAATAACCAGCAACAAATCACATAAATATAAACACAAATATTTAATGGAAAAACCCCAAACTCTGGGAAAAACCCAACCAATGAAATTTCATTAAACATTGGCCAAAATCCTAGCCAATCCGGCCAAGTGAGCCTTCACCACTCACCTCTAGGCCTGCATTACAATGAATTATTCCCAGCCTTTTATAGGCTCCATTACATGCAATACCATGGGCTAAAACCATGGGTGCACAAAAAACATGTGCCCCAAAACCACCACTATTTACCCTAGTCAACTTTGACTCTATTCCGAGTTAAGTTTACCTAACAATTTATAACATCCCAATAAACAACCCTGTGGCCGAAGGTGATCCAGGCACATCTTGGAGAGTAAGCCGAATCCATGAGGGTCACCTTTTATTTGAAGTAGGTGGATCAATAGGATCCATCGTACCTTCAACATCAGGCATTGGTTCATCCTTCTTCCATGCTTCTTCTTCTTCTTCTAGGCTTTGTCTTCCTTTGAGCTAGGAATATTTCTAACTTTCTTGAGGGAAACATCTTCATCGAAGGTGACATCGTGGCATATATCCACATATGTTTGACCAAGCAAATAGATTCTATATGCCTTGAGGTTTCACTATAGCCCACAAACATTCCCTTCTTCCCAGAAGCATCCATCTTGCTTCTCTTTTCTTTCGGCACATGAAAAAAATGAGACTTCCAAAAACTCTAAAGTGAGAAACATTAGGTTTCTTACCATACAACACTTCTTCAAGACTTTTGGAGTCTAATTAAAAATATGGGCATCTATTTTGAATGTACACAATAGTGTTGGAAGCTTCTCCCCATAGAAACTTCGAAAGACCTTGGTCATAAAGCATGGCATGGGAAACTTCCATAATGGTTCTATTCTTCCTTTTAGAAACACCATTCTGTTTAGGAGTATACATGATAATGGTCTCCCTCTTAATTCCAACTTCCTTGCAATGGTTATTGAATTCATTTGACTCATACTCGGTTCCATTATCAATCCTCAAAATTTTGATCTTCTTCCCTGTTTGATTAACCAAGGCCTTGAAGGTACAAAACCACTTGAATGATTCATCCTTCTTCTTCAAGAAGTATATCCAAGTCTTGTGGTAGAATTCATATATAAATGTGATGTAATATAAACATCCTACCAAGGATGTTACGGGCATCATACCAGATAGATCGGAATGTACCAATTTCAAAATATCATATCTATTCGTGACACTTGAGGGGAATGGTCCCCTTGTGTGCTTTCCTTCGACACAACCGTAAGAAACACCTTCATGATCATCTTTGAACTCGGGCATCCCTGTCACCACCTTCCTTGCTTTGGGAATGGCCTTGTAATGAAGGTGTGTCAACCTCCTGTGCCATAGCTCGATTTGAAGAGTTGTGTCACATGTCATGGCCCCCAACATACTTCCTCCAACCTGATAAAGCGTATCAACTCTAAAACCAATAGTAATAGATTTATTTAATTTCTTCTTCCAAATGCGTACCCTTCCACCGATGAATTCCACCTTAAATCCTTTGTCTTCCATTTCCGAAATGGACACAAGATTCTCCTTCAAATCAAGTATGCACAACATATCTTGCAAGAGGAGGACTTGACCTTCAATTATATGAAGAGTCACAGTCCCTATCCCTTTCACGGGATAAGGTGGCATTGTCAATCAAATCAAAGAGGGCTTCTTTATATCCAGTGAGGTTCCTTGAAGAACCACTGTAAATCAATCAAACATCCAGGGTGTTGGGAGGATATGCAACAGAGAGGGAAGATATAAGAATATATTCATTTCTCTTATTATCAACAAAATTTGATTCACCATACCTGAATTTTCTTAAACTCTTGAAAGGTTGACCATTACCACTTCGATTAGAGGGAGACTTCCTCTTTCCTTTGAACATGTTGTTCCTTTTATTTCCATTCCCCCTGAATTTTTTGTTGTTGTCATCATCTCTACGAGAGTCCCTTCTTTGGGGCACTCTCTTGCATAGTGGCCAAACTTGTTACAAGTGTACCATCTTCCTTTTCTCCCTTTGGTACCCACTTTTCCATGGTTTTGATTTCTTAGACCACGATTGTTCCTCTTCTTTTCATGAGATGTAAATGGAGTAGGGTAAAGTAAAAGGATATTAACAGGTGTGAAATGAGGCTATAGGTGAAAGTAAAATGAGGCTGAGTAAAAATGAAATTTCACAAAGAAGAGGGATATGGTTTTTATTATGGTATAGTGAGGAGAAATGCAGGTGATATGAATTTGGATAAATACTTATTCAAAAATTTTATAGGAGTAAAATGGGAAAGTAAAGATACTTTACCCAGCCACGGAAAAAAACGCATGGTTTTTAAAACCCATGGGAAGGGAAAAAACACATGGATTTCAAAACAAGATGGTTTATTAAACCATTCAAATAAATATGTTGAAATTTTGATTATGAAATTCATTTAAATTTTTAATCAAAATATCTGGAAATATTATTCAAAATATATATATTTTTTCCCCAAATATTTTGTGACAATAATTAAGTATTCAAATATGATGAAAGAAAAAAAAACGAAAGAAATAGAAATCAAAGGGACGGCTAGCTGATACAGGTGGCATAATTAGTCAGGTTGAAAGGCAAGCTAACAGGTTTGGGAGGACAACTTCAACTTCTCCAAATTCTGAGGTAGAAGGTCATCATTAGTTAACCAATTTCCAGATATGAAGGTTTAATATTTTCCAGAAGTTGAAAATTTCCAGTGATTGATGTTATCTTTAATTTATTATTGAATTTTTTTCCACAAATTGTTAAAGATTATTTTGTAATCAGTTCCTTTTGGAATATGAAGTTAGTTCAATATAAAGTCTATAAGTATGTTGTAAGTAGACCTAGAAAAGGGTTTGAATTTGGATGAAGAAAGAAGACTTTTGATGTAAAGTTGTTCACTGAGCTAAAAGTGATCATTTCATTAATACAGAACTCTGCTCCGAGATTCATGTGTCAGGAAAATTGGTGATGTTGTTCCTCTTATGTTATTTTTATTTCTTTTTTATTCCATATGTTTTTCCTATATCTATTGTTTAAAGAAGATAAATGGTTGAATTTGTTTAATTACATTATGCTCTGGCTTATAAACAACATATGTGTTTTCAAACTGAGATTAATTATAGAATTCATTCTAGAATTTTCTATGTTTAATTTAATATAAATATTTACCTCCCTTTCACTCCACAAAGCTCCAAAGATCCAATAGTCTGCTTAACTTTCCCAGTTACATCTGTTTTGATATTTCTATATCTTATCACCCTAAGGCTTTGAATCCATAGCCCAATGGCCTTTACTTGAAGTTTCAACCAAAAATTTCAAAAAATCAAACTCTGAACGCAATATCTAGCCTAAATCCAAAAACAACAAATCTAAATCTAATAGAGAGATCCCTCTTTGAGTTTAGAAGGGATAACTTCTAAGCTTACAAGTGATTTTGTGGTTACCTCTAGGTTTCTCTCATAATCTTGGGAGATTATGGAGTGATAACATGTTCTTCTTTTTTAATTTTATTTTTGTAATTAAATAACAGTCTTGAGAATGAGGAAAGGGTTCCTCTTCCCTATAAATAGAGGCTCTAAAGCACTTTTATATAGGGGATTATAGGTGTAGGAAGGAGGATAAAACTCAAATATGAATTAATGGTGACTTTATTTTTCAATCTAGACTTTGTATTGGGGGTAGAGCTTGCATTATTGCAACTCTTTATTTTAGTGATAGAGTTTATGATCTGTGAAATATCGCTGGATACCAATCCAGGGAACAGAGAAAGAGACCAGGTTTCATTAGTTTGTAATTTGAATACTTTTATTTAAATGAAAATTTTATTTATCTAATGGTAGATTTGGGTAACACTTTCCCATATTGTGTATTATTTTTTGATGTGAAGATGAATTTATATTGGATTAGCTATCTAGTTCATTAGCTTCATAGATATGTTGTTAATTGTCTCATTTTTTCAAGTGTTTAAATCATATTTCCGAGTAACTATTTACTCAGAATTATTCCATTTAATATCGATTTTAGTAGCTATTGAAATTATGAGAAATTTTTCTTGGTTTTAATAGTTAATCATTAATTTTTATTAGATATTTGAACATAGCATGTTTTGTAATCACAATATCAACTAGTAGAACTATTTCGTTAGAGAGATATTTATCATAAACAAGGCATGTTAAAATCTCCATTCATTTAATTCTTATTCTCTCGGTTGAGTTAGATCTACATCTTCCTAATCGAGATAGACTTAGGATATTTACCTTTTTCCTTGAATCTTAGAGTAGATCTTAATTTATATTAATTAGTGAATTCTAGAAGTCCCCTCATGCAGGGGAAAACCTTAGTTGCAACTTGGCTAAGCCATAGAGTCATCTTAAGGATATGCTTTCTTGCATATTCACAACAAGAGGGAAAATATGGTTTCTCTCTTTCTATTGGTAAATAATAGGTATATTATAAGAAAACAATGAGAGAGAGGGTGTAACTAGAACCAATTCAACTAGTCATAACCAATACATCAAATGAACAAGAGTTTAGTTGGGGCTATGACTGGGTGGTCTCTTTCACATGTTGATGAGGTCATTTTTTCTCATCAACACAACACTAACAAGAGATAAGTTCATCTTCTTGCAATGTGATATAACAATATACTCAACTCCATCCTTAAAAACATGATCTTTTTTTTCATGATCATATAATATGGCCTTTTTGTCATATAAATATGGACTCCCTAAGACAATCCCACAAATATCATGTGGTACAACATCAAACTCTACCTCATCTATAAAATTAGCAGTGATGGAAAATTTTAGTTTATATTTTATTGTCACTTGAAATTTGGAATCATCACATACCCGGCCCAAAGGGTAAGGTTTTGCATGAGGTGTATTCTTTAAATTAAGTTTCTTAACAACTACTTCAGAGATCAAATTAACTTGATATCCACTATCAAATAATGTATCGACCTTTGTATGTTTGTAATGACCCTGATATAGAAAAACTCACTTCTTTCGTTATCATTTTGAGATTCAATAGGCTTACTATAATAACTAGTACTTGCATTAGAAGATAATAACTTTCATTCCCATGGATGTGATTTTGGTTTCATCACCTGAATCAGATCCTAGATCTTGTTGAGTTGTAGCAGCAGTGTTTTATTTCCCCTTGTTATTGAACTTATTTGGTCTCAATTCTGGATGTAATTTCCAACAACGGTCTTCACCATGGCCATATTTGGAACAATGTTTACAAGTAATTTTCTCTCCCTCTTTATTGACAATAGAATTATTCTTAGCTTTTCCTTTAAACTTCCCATTTCCTTTAAACTTCCCCATTCCTTTGTCTCCATATTTAAAGGGTTTCTTTTTGGACTCTTGAGGAACATTCTTGCCTCTTGATTCTAAAAGAGTTTCCTGAACACATACTTCATCTATATAGGTGGGATTAAACATAAGTATAGTATGTATCAAATAAATATGTAATCCATATATATACGTAAGGAGAGTGTCTTGAGAAGTAAAGTCAATACCCATTATTAAATTTCTCCTTCTGAATTCTTATGCATAAATTTTGACACTCTGACATTTAGCTTGTGTTAAATTTTTCCAATCCATAATTTATTTTTGCATGTAATCTAATCGATAAAATTTCCTCCTTAATGCAGCTATGAAATCATTTCAACAAGAGATAATTTTACAACTTTTGTTCAAATCTTCTTGAGTTCTGGCCTCCCACCGGATGAGGGCTACACCTTCCAAGCGAAGAGAAACAAGTTGGATCTTTGTAACATCAACATAAATCTTTTGAATTATTCTATAGAATTCAATTTGATGAACCCAAGTATCCAAAGTCTCAACATTTACTTCAACATTGTACATAGACAATTCAAACTTGACATCAAGCTTAATCAAAGGCATATAATATTTCCTCTTAGATATGTGGGAGGAGTAGGTATATGGGATGAAGGATGTGAATAAGGAGGTGAGTATGGAGGTGTAGATTGAGGTGAAGGAGGAGGTGGATGCTTACTCCCATTACCACCATTACCTTTTGGTTGATTAGAAATTTCTCCTTGAAACCTTGTTGTTCTCTCATTATAAAACACTTTCACCATCTCAATCACATCAAAGAAAGCCTTTCTAAAATCTCTCTCATCCTCGAACATTATTTCTTGTTATTTTCCTTCTTCTTATGCCATGAATTGTGGATTTTGTGGCCTACTTGAGCCAATTTGAGGGTTTGGTTCTTCAAGTTCTCTATCTCCTCTTCTCAATTTAGACCTTGTAAGCATTTAAAAACCTTGCAAATTATGTCAAACCTTCACAAAAACCATGCTTTGATACTAAAACAGTGTAAAATTAAAAGAAAAAATGTTTCAAAAAATGATTTGTAAGATATTTTATGTCTTTTAGGCAATGGATCGTGATTACAAATTAACACAAAATATAATTTTCATATTTTTAATAGTTAAAATGAACAATAAGAAGCATCAAAACACAAAAAACTAATGATGGAGTTCACCCCTCCTGGGCTACGTCTTCAGGTCCAACTTCCAATGGTGGAATTTTTTATTATATTCTCAAATTCTCAAATACATAGACATAAAAGTCTCAACTTGCAAAATTAGCATTTCCATTGTGTCCAGAATTCCCAAAAAACCCTATGTAGGCTCTTCTTGGGCTCAAAAAGGCTGAAAAATGGCCAAGATAGGCCCCCTTCTTCAAAATTCCTACAACAACGCTCAAAAAATTGTTATGCCCTACAAAATTGAAAAAAAATTGACTCAGTGGTATCTTGGTATGATGCTCTGTTGGTATCTCTAAGGTATCAGGTTCGATCCATAGTTTTCGGGGGGGTTGGTTTTGTTTTTTTTTTTAAATAATTTTAAACTATATGGGTTGAAGCCCCTTCCGCCTCCAGTGCTAGTGGTCATGTGGAGATGCATGTGACCGAGGGGCATGAGACATAGAGAACACACCCTTCACGGCCCTGATCCAAGTCTCGCGACGCTCATATAACATGGCCTAGGGTGTGGAGTAGGTGCTACATGCCCCAAGCCCTATGAATCCTCCACCCATGGTCACGAAAACTCTAATATGGCCATGCCTTGGCATGGGATGGTTGCCACATACCCGACCCCTTCTTCCAATCCATTGTTGTTTCTGTTGTCGTGCCAAAATACAAGGGACAAGACATTCAAGTGCGCTTTTCAGTATTCCCTCCCCCCCAACCATGCCATTGTTAAAAATTAAATATGACATTGTCGTCGTCATTTAATAATAACCACCCATGGAATAATGGTTAAGTGGTTCGTTGGTTTGTTGGAGGTCATGGGGTTGAACCCTGTGGAGGCTTGTTGGTTAGTCAACCAATTTTTAGCCTCATCTAGAGTGCCATGTGGAATCCTGGTATTGGGCCACATGTCACTCCAATATTGGTCGATTCCTCAAAACCATCAACCAATCTTAGTACGCCAAGTTTCGTCATGAGACTAGCCCAAATGAAAGATTTCGATTAGATCCTTTACTACTCTAGTCAATAGATGATGTCATCATGAGTTATCATACATACTTCCATGTGGCCACGATACACTACACAGTCAACCCTACAATTTGACTTTTTAACTCTTTGAAAAAAATGTCAAAATGTGATAACTTCCTCATACGTTGTCGGATTTAGGTGATTCAAGCATCATTGGAATTAGAACGATGATATATACGATTTGGCGTTGGTTTTGGTAGATTTTGAGCACTATAATTTTTTAGAATATTTTTTATCCCCTAGATCACTTTCAATACTTAAAAAAAACTAAGTCTCATCCCTATGTGCTATGTTTTAATGAAATCTTCAACTGTAGGATTTTATACATAAAATATAATGGGTTTAACATCTGTAACCAAACACTCCTGTGACACCACTCCATTTGCATCCAATCACAATGAAGACACACGATAAAAAATAAAATATATTTCACTTACATAGGAATGATAGAGGCAAACTTAAACCACTTTGAAATGTTTTTGCACACTCCAAAATCCTTCTTAGATTTAATATTTTATTTTTAATTGAATTGAATTTTTATTATAATGATTAGTTTCGATTGTTTTCAAATCTAAATTTTTATTTTAGTTTTAATATGTGTTTAATAATAATTTTATTGATATTTTTGTAGAAAAATTAGAAGGTGGTTAATAGTTGGAGTCTTAGGATTAATGGATTGGAATTTTAGAGGAAAATTTGATTCATCCACTCCCCAAAAATCAGAAAACAAATCTTGATTGAAATTTCTTGAAACAACCCTCTATTTCAACCAAAAATGTATTTTTATATAGTGGAGGTGTGTAAAAGAGCGTTGTGGGATCCAAATTCTGAATATAGAGGAAAATAGACACTCTTGCATAGGGAATTCTTAGAGGAAATTGGAAACTTGTAGAACCAGGCCACATATATCTTTATTTTCTAATCAATAAGAGCATTGTTGTTTATATTTGACTATGAATAAATATCTCATTCAATTTTGATTTATCTTGTGTTTGAGATAAGTGTTTTTTTTTTTTTTTTTAATTTAACATAAAGGAAAATTTTAAGGATGGAAAATTATCTTAAAATTTAGAAACCTTAGTGAATATCAGTAGGCAATGATATGTAATCTATAAAAAAAATTTGATATTTTGTAGAAATATTCAAATTTCTAAGAATTTATATATAGCCTCTAAATAAAATTTTGGTTATTTTTTAAAGTAAAAAACTTTTATGCTATAACATTTGGGCGAAACATTTTCAGGAAAAAAATGGAAATAATTTTTTTTTTTTTGAAAAATCATGGAAAATTAGCCCCCTAAAATTTTCCTATTTAGCATTTTTTTTATTATATATCAATTATTGCTTATTTTAAATGGATGTAAAAATATTTTTACATAGTTGGTTAGTTTTGAATGAAAATTGAATATTGTATTTGGGTAGTATTGTATGTGTTAGCTAATAACTATTTAGCAATTTAATTACATACTTTTCTAGATTCTAATTAATGTTATATTATACGAAATGTTTCTATAATATGAGAAGTACTTTTATATCTTGAATGCAATAATGATTATTTGAATCTAAGCATACGCATACTGAGGATCTAGTAACTACGTAATATATAACTATATATGCATATATGCTTGAATTTTTGCAGGCCATATGAATAGTTTCAACGACTTGTCAGTTCATCTTAACCTTAGGTTAAGTCCTTGTCTATTTCATCTCTACTCTTGATTGAGGATAGGACGATTCCTTTCCTTAATCGAGATATGATATATTGAGTTAGCTTTAGCGATAGATAAATCTTTCTACTATCTACATATTTTCTTAGGTTGCATTTGCATTTAGGAAATCATATTAGTAATTCTCCATTTTTGACGCAAAATTTTAAGATGGCAACCTAGCCCACATACCGGTCATAGTCACTACACCAAATGGAAATGATATAATTGAGGTCCTAACCGAGTGATCTCCCTAATGTTGATATGGTCATTTTTTTCCATTGGCAGTTTCCAACCTAGTGTCTGTAAGGAAAACATCTAGAGAAATTAGGCTTTGATTGGACTTCGAGAATATCAACTAATATTTTGGCAAAGATAACTTTCCCATCCCACAAATGGAGAAGATCTGTCAGCTCATTTATGGATCTAAAATGTTTTCTTTTCTACAAGAATCCTCTAGTTACGACCAAGTCTTAGTCATCGAGCCAAATCAATTAAAAGCTATCTTTCATACCAAGTGGGGAACACATACCACTATTAAATGCCATTTTTCTTGATTGGTGTAGGGGATACCTTGCAATGTGCCATGGACATAGCTTTCAAGGGTTTGATTAGTGACACTATGGTAGTGTACGTAAGGAAATTACTATTTTCTATAGGAAGAGGTTCAATCATCCATGTCATGTTAAAAAAATATTCAAAATATGTAGAAAGTATAGGATCTCCCTCAATCCTACAAAGATTATATTTCCCATTTCAAATGGAAAATTGGTAGGGCATGTTATTTCCAAATATGGAATCTATGTATACCTTTAAAGAATTAATTACATCATCCAAATCCCATGTCTTTCTAGCAATAAGTCTATATAGTATTTCTTGGGTAAAATAAATTTTGAGAGGATATTCATGTCGGGCATCATTGAAATCATCAGTCCTCTCCAAAAAATTATCAAGAAGGATGCATAGTTCAAATGAAGCAATGTAGAGAAAGAGAATTTTGACAAAATAAAATGTACAATAGCAATAACCCCTTCACTCTATAGCCCGTATTTCAATTGAGTATTTTTCTTTCTACACATTTCCATAAAAAAAATTTTGGTAGTGGTACTAAAATACAAGGATGATTAAGGGAATGAATGAGAAATATATTTCATGAGCACTAGTATACGAAGCACGAAACTAAACTTCCAAAACATGGAAAAAAAAGAATATATTATTTATAAGGAAATCAAACAATTTAGGCACTATATTCTAAAGAGTCATGTAAAGATAATAGTGGGCCTCACCCTATTGTTTGATCATTATATGTCTAGAAAGAGCTAGGAGAACATATATGCAATTGAATGACATTCCTTCAAGAATATTACTTTGAATTTAAGTTCATAGTATCATCATAGCTCAAGGTTTATGCAAGCTCATAACTGAGGCCCTCAACGTAGAACAACCTCAAGAGGCAGAGTGGGAGAATGAGCTTTCAATGTACTCTTATGAAGCTATATATACAACTAATTCCATATATGATTCATGGTATCAAGAGTTGAAGTAATACCTTTAACATGATGTTATCCCTCATAATATTAGTGCTAACCTAACAAGATCCAGAAGACTCAATATTTCATAGTACCAATTTATTAGTAGAGTGCTCTTCAAGACGAATTATGATGGAGCTATCCTACATTTCCTTGAAGGGTAGGATGTGAAAAGATTCCTTTTAGAGATGCATGATGGACTAGTAGGTAGACACTTCGTAGGAAAAACAAATTTTCACAAAATCTTGAAAGATGGATACAACTAGTTGACACTATTTAGAGATACCCATGTTTATTTTAGGAAGTGTCAAATAGGTCAATCTTGTGTTTGATTTGAAACAAATCCTATAGTCCCACTATAGCTTACGATGATTGAAGAACCTTTTCAACATTCAGGGTTGGATATAATCAAGGAAATTTACCCTTACTCTTGTAAGAAACATATATATATCACCAGGTTACATCTAGGGGCATGCCTTGATAGGATATAAAATTATTTATTTGAGAATACTTGGAGATATTTTTTTTTTTAATAAATACGAACAAAACATTTGCACAAAGGGGTGGACTTTTCAAAAAAATAGCTGACAAGAAGTTATGGGGTAGTGCTCTCACATGGGCCTTGTTGAAACACACTTTCTAGAGCTTGTGGAAATGTTCTTTGTTACTAGGTTTAGTTTTTACACCCGTGTACCAAATTCACCATATATCTCGGAATGGCTCCAAGAAACAAGACACAATTATCCATAAAATTCATAGATGGGAAAACCATAAATTCCATTGGCCTCTTGAAACTTGGTTACATCGAAAGGCACCCACCTCCTATGATGCCATAGGTCGAAAAATTATTTTTCTTAGTATTTTGTAAACTATGGTTTTGTTAAGTAAACATCAATGCAAATTTTGCACAAACACGTGGATTTTGCAAAACCATGGCTCGAGAGATTATGGGTAGTGTTCTCACATGGGCCTTGGAGAATCACACTTTGTAGGTCTCATAGAAATCATTTATGTTTCTTGGTTTGGTTTATATAGCCCCTATCCAAATTCACTATATGTCTCTAAATCTCTCTAGGAAGTGAGTTGCAACTCACTGTAAAATGCAAAGTAAGACTCACAAGGAAAATTTTCCAATTTTTTTGGGCCCATAACACTAGGTTTTAGTTACAGGCACCCTCATACTAGGATTCCATAGGGTTTTATTTATTTATTTATTTATTTATTATAGAGTAAAGACCAATGCAAATTTGCACAAGTAGGTGGAGTTTGTAAAACACTAGCTTGAGCAATTGTGTGTAGTGTGCTCACATGGGTCTTGGAAAAACAAACTTTGTAGAGCTTATATAAATAATTTTTTTTGCTCATTTTGGTTTTTATAACCGTGAACCCAATTTACCATATGTCCAGGAATGACTCTAAGAAGTGAGATTCAAATGGGCATGGAATTCAAATAAGGACTTAAATGGGTGAACCGTCAATTCCTCTAGAATCCCGGCACTAGGTTACAGCAAGGGGTAAACCAATAATTTTTGTCTTATAAAATAATTAAGAGAGTATGTTTCATATAATATTTTCTCTAACATGACACAAATTGTGACTACATTGTTCATATGCATTTTTCAAGTACATGGAAATAAGATAAATTATATCTATCCAAGTTGTCATTGCAAGAAAAATGTTAGTAGAATGAAAAATATGATGAGAGTGAAAGGGTAAAATGCTAGGGTTATAAGAGAAGATTTTATATATAAGGAAGATTCAAGATGAACAAATATTTCCAAACACTAGAAAGAGTTATCTCTCATTATACTATGTATTTGTCTATTAAATGGAAATGATAATATGCTCACTTAGTTTCAGAGGCTATCACTATAGTGAAATGTAATTATTATGAAAGATAAAAATTAAGTTGCATTTAGGAGAGGAGGCTTTATATTAAAAACAAAAATTCTAAGAGCAAAGAATAAATCAAGATTTTTATGACTAATTAAAAGAGTATTTTTCATTCAATAATGTTTTAAACAAGATATTTATTTGGCTACGAGGTTCATATATTTTTTATTACTCCATCAAGATAATAGTAATGAAATGTGGTCACCTCGTTGAAGAGTTAGTTTATTGGTACAACAAGAATTTTTTTTAGAATTGATAACTATAGAAGTAGAAGTAATTTCAAGGTATCATAAGTTAAATAAAGTTTGATCAATAAGGAATATGACTAGGACACTAAACTAGGTAGGAAATAGGTAGTAATATGTTGGAGAGGAGATTAGGAGTAAGGTCGATAGGAGGCATGATGATGTTCGAGGCATGTTCGGTGCTAGGGCGGGTAATCATGGGCACCACAAATTAACTCTTATGATTCTACATTTGCTGCTAAGAAGAATGAGAATTCAAACAAAATTGAGAGCAAAAAGCATGTGATGTCATGTTCCTGGTTCGTGGTCTTTAGGGATAATGGTCAATCACTATAATTTAGGTAACTCAATTCATTTCAACAATAGTGGCAGAGCCTAACAGACCAACTAAAACCAAACTTTAAGAAGATTCTAATTGTCTCTACACATTGAAAGTTTGATGGTGTGCATCTGCATTTCACTACAAGCATACGTATGTAGGCAACTAAATCCTGCATCGACAAATATGACTTTAATTATATTTTTCTTCTATAAATATTTATTCTACATAGATCAAGGAGTACTTTGATTTGACAACAAGAATGGATGAAACCACTCTGTTAAATCTGATTTACTAGCCAATTAGATATTAGTTTTTCTTAACCATAACTAATCATTAATGAATTTAAGTGGAAGTTTAAATAATATCTTAAACTTATTTTCCAATAAAATGTTAAAAAAAATATTATTTTTCATTACATCAAATGATATATAATTTATTGTCAAAGTTAAACATTATAACTTCTCTAATTCAAAGACAAATTAATAGCAGTCAAATCCGCATTGACATGGACTAATAAGTTCCACTACATATTTAGAGTATGTAAATATTGTTCACTAGATGATTGATGTAGCATTATTCATGAAGGGAAGCTAAGTGGTGTGTTACGGGATATCATTAAATAATTTTCATAGGTAGTTGATATAATCTCATTAATGAAGGCCAACTAAGTGGTTGGGTTTTGTGATATTTACAACTATATAATCCATGTGATGTGATTTAAATAATAAATATTTTATTGGAACTGTACCCACTAATTGGTTAAGTAATGGGATATCATTAATATTAGGTAAATTTTCCATTTGGAGAACGAGTTAGGGTTGTTAGGTCAATAATAGTGGTTTTTTTCACATCTATTGGTGACCCGTAGTATTGAAACTGTGGTATTATCAAATAAACTTAAAATAAATTAAATTAAATGATAAAAGTTACCAACAACAAAAAGGAAAAACAATGGGAAAGGATTAATTAGGAATAATTCATTATCGAAGTAAAATATGTTAAATATATAAGCTTCATAACAACAATACATGAGGCATATTTCTCGCTGCTTTTCAATTTATTTTTTTCTGTTAGTATTTATGAAATCGTTAGACAATAGCATGGATAACTTCCCACAAATCATGGATAGTAAATTAACACCCACAGAGTTCGCTAGATAGTTCAGGTGCCTTCATTAATGAAGGTGTGCTAAGTGGTTAGATTAAATCCCACCAAGTCCTCCAGATAGTTAATGTGCCTTCATTAATGAAGGAGTGCTACGTGGTTAGGTTTTGGGATATTTATAGAGGTAGAAACCATTATTGGTATTACACTACAGTTGTGCTCATTCAGAGAAAACAAGTATACTGAGAGTAAATACGTCTCTGAATATGTCTACATATAAGATAAGGGGAGAGTTAGTTTTTCTACATTAGATAAGGGGAAAATTAGTGGGAAATATGTGGTAAAATATTATTGGAAGTATATTACTAACCATCAAAGGGATTCAGAAAATCAACATGTTTGAAATTATTATTTTCAGTTATGAACAAATAATTCTAAGTTAAATGCATCTAGTTGACTTTGATATTTTCATTATTTTTAAATTTTGTAGATCCATTTTAACTTAGCTCTAAAAAAATCCAAAGAGGTTGAATCATCCCTAAAGTATGTCTGGATATTAATAGGAAATTTGGGTTTGGGTAATCAAGCTAACACAAAATGGTTTATGGTCCTAACTGCTTCTTGTTGCATAATTTGTACACTATACATTTGTTGCTAAAGTCTCAAACCCATGTATGTATTGGGGATATGTATATAGAATGCTTGTTAATGTGTCCAATTCGGGATACAAAAATAGAATATTGGGCCAAATTCGTCCCCTTTATGTATTGGGTATAGGTAGATAGAATTTTTTTTAATGTGTTAGTTTCTATTTGAGCTCATAACGGCTTTACCCACTATACCACAAGGAAATTCACTTTAATGGACCCAAAGAGAATTGAACATGTGCCTTATAACTGAGAGCCAATGAGCTACCCATTAAGGCTTCCCCACTTTCTTGCTTAGCAAAGTGATTTCCATTTGTGAATCTTGACCTATTGGTTGTGGTTCCTTCCTTGTGATTTTTTTTTTGTTTTCCAATCTTATAATATAAATTTCTTTGGCATATTTTGTTTTCCATTTTTATAATATGAATTTCCTAACGTATTATTTTTTGATGCCCTGTCTGACTTCATGTTATGCCTCTAAATACATCTAACAATGGGTACGTCAGTCAATTTAGCAATTGATCCTCAATAACCGTGCAGGAATGTGCTTTGCCCCCTCAGTAAGACACTAGGGAGAATGCTATAAAAGAACAAAACTGCAAGATAGTCGCAGTTGGACCTGTTATAACTTGCCACCTAAACCTACCTATAGTTATGGGGAAAAGCCTTTAACCCCACGAGGTGTGGTTGGTGGCAAGGAACTTGGAGCAGGGGTTGTCACACTAATCCTGACTCTGTCTGTTTAAGCTATCTCCTAGGTTAGTGTGGTCCCTAAAGAAAAACTATGTTAAAGATGTGAGGTTTCTAAGAGAACTGATTAGAAGGAATTACTTATCAAATTTGATTCAATTCCAAGATGTAAACAAGAACATAAGTATATGAACAATATTCAATGATGTGTTCATAACATAGACCAGTGCTTTAAAGTAAATGACAAATGCTTGCTCAAAAATTAAATTCAAGATACAATGATAATAATCCCGCAGAGGAAGTGTTAGAGCAAGATAACAACATGCAATTAAGTCTTCAACCCAAAATAAGAGTACTTGAAAGGAAATGAGACTCATAAACCATTCATGAACATGATGATTATTAAACATGAAATGAAGTTTTCTAAAGTAGACAATGTTCCAAGTACAAGAAAATTAAACTATACTTATTGCAAAAGAGATTACAATACTTGCATGAAAGGAAATGCTTCTTGAAAATAGGAAATGATGTTGCATGTGAAACTCTAAACCATCAAGAAAACACAAATTTAGTCTTGCAAGTAAGGTAAATCTGATGAAAAAATGCTCTTGGTTTATTTTATTAATTAGTTCTAAAGCAAGGTTACAATTGAACTCTAATCCTCAGACGTCACCCTCGCCCAAATATTTGGATGTCATAGTGAGGAGTCTATAGAGGTAGAGGGTCCCTAAAACATTTATTCAACCAACTTATATTCGAGGTAAAATTTTTGTGATTTCTTGTGGCATGTAAGTAAATTAATCAAACAATGAAAATTAACTTTCAAACTTGAGATGTATTTGCATGTCATGAAGTAGAATGCTATTTTATGGATAAAAGTTTCCCAAATACTTATTACGTATAATATGTAATTAAAGCTGAAGCATAAGTGGTTTTGAAACAAAATATATGACAAATTTAAAAGTGCATGCATACAAAAGTTTGAAATTTCTATGAAAGTAAAAAGACTAGAAATCTATATTAAATTAAATTAAGTTGCATGAAAAATGAGTGTAATGCATGATTGTGTTAATTCCCCAATTAAACGATGTGCATGCAAGTGAAAAATATCAAATATAAAACCACAAAGTATCTCCAAAAAGTTGGAGAGATAGGGATACTGATGGGTAAAACCCACGCTCCCAAAAACAAGAATTTTACTAGCTATTACAATAAGGAGAAAACTTCATTTTCTGTAAAATCCAAGGAAAGTATTTACAATGTTGGCTTGAGCCATAGATATTTCCTTGCTGAAAATTTCTGCAATTTAAGGCCCACAAAAGCCCAACAAAATGTAGATTTTTCGAGGAAGAAGATGCAAGGCAAAACCTCTTTGAGTTACACGACCAAAAGAGAGAAATAGAGACCCCAAGGTCCTATATGCAAACTTGTAAATAGTTTTCTAAAAATGAAGCTTGCAAGTAGCTACAAGACAACAAGTTAGAGAAAATCTACAATAACAAATGTTAGTTCAAGAAATCACAAGTATATTACAAAAATAATCTACAAGAGGCTAGGCCAAAAAATATGACCAAGCTGTCCTCTTTGACTAGCCATGACTTAGCTCTCCAAAATAGCTAGATATTGATAAATAAAGTGCATTATGTGAAAAATATTATTTTTTATATAATTTTGATTCAATAAATATGAGCCTAAAACTTAAGCGCATGCTTCCTAAACAAATCGAAATAGATGAGACTTTAGAATTAAACACATGTGGGTTCTTGAATATTTTCAAGAATGAGTTGATTCCTCCAAGAACTTCCCCTCACGCTTAAATGCTTGACCAAATAATGACTCATCTATAAAACTTCACCACAAATCATTAGATCCACATGAAATTAAATAAGTGCAATGGAAAGAGTTCCTAGAGATATATTTGACATCAACTAGAAGATTTCTTTTCCTAGAGTAGTTAAATAATTCTTATGCTAATATAAGCTAGTTCCATACTAACATAACTTGAAACAAACATGAAAGAAAAAATAACATGAAGAAATAAATAGAAGCATAACAACAAGTAAAGAATTTACCACATATGCAAGGAGAAGAACACCATCACAAGTTACCCCAAAGACTGTTGTATTATATTGCAAGTAGTGAATACAATTCGGCAGTGTCTCCTCAAGCCCAATGGCTCGTATTACATGATACAATTTGAGAGCCCATGGCTCCATTATATAGAAATTTGGGAGCAAATACCAATGAAGAACCAAATTCCAAGTTGTGAGAGGGAGGAGATCAGAAGGAAAATTCGAATTTGATAAGTGGAGCTCCATTTCCAAGTGTAAAAATCGGATTCTGGCAAGTAGACATCATTTTATTCTTCCCTTATGTGCCAAATTCAAAATTTATGATAGAATGACAAGTGTATATGGGTGGTAACCCATGTGGGGACAATTTCCCACAAAATATCCACCAAATATTCTCTAAAATCCTTCTAAATATGCACTAACTTCACAAATTCGAATTTCCAAGTAAAACAACTCTCATTTAATGCCAGAAATTCAATTTTATTTGAGCACGTGCCTTTTCCTTGATTTTAGGAGTCCACATCACTTTGGGACTTCACTTTAACTCCTCCATAATTTTCCACCTCATTTAGTATGTGTGGATGTTTATTTTTCTCCATTTATTTAATTTTTGGCTTAATTAATTGCCAGATTTCCCACTAAACTTAGGAAAAGTAGGTTTTGAGGGTTCAAAACACATTTTTAACTCCTCAAAGTATGTCATAGTAGAAATTTGAGGGTAAGAAGTGTAATTTTGATTACTTATACCCCATATAACTTCTCTAGGCAACACTTATTGCAATTCAATTATAATTTTTATTGCAATTTTCGACTTGCGGGAAATCTAAAAAAAAATAAAAAATCACTACCTAGACCTAACCAAATTCCACAAATTTTTTTGTGATTTAGTATGGTAATATGCATTGAATCTAGACAGTAGAACTCACCCAAGGCCTCACTATCAAGCCGTCCTCTAGCTTTGGGGTAAAATTGGAGGAAAAAACTCAATTAATTATTAACTCCTGGCAGGGAAATGATAATTAACCAAGTAAAAAGAACCTCCTAGAGTAATACTCACTTATTGAAAATGTCCCAGGTTACCTAGGCCTGTTATAGACTCAATAATGACTCAAAATTCACCATTACTGGCATCACTTATTACAATTCCCCATAGGGCATGGAATCTGGCTACAAGAGAAAGATGATGAGAAGTAGAAGTAGAGCTTAAAACTATGTTGAAATGATGATATCTGATGGTATATGTCTCCTCTGGTTCATCCTTGGATATGGAATTTTCTCATTATCATCAGGTGCCACTACAATGGTCAACATTTGGCTCCATATGGGGATGCATGTTAGATATGAAGTGACAGTGTGCAAGAACCTGAAATCTGCATCTATTGACCAAATATATATCTTAGTAGTATCCATTCAAAGTATCATCAAACAAAATCAAGTAGAGAATTAGAAAATTTATTCTAAAAACATATTTTATTCATGAAATAAACCTACTTAAACAAAATTTACAAGGGCTAAGGTTAGAAATATGATAAAAAAATATGCCCCATGGCATCATATGTCCTCAATGAAGTTCATGCTGAGAATATGCCTAATTTCAGGCATATCCATGTGTTGTTTTTCTGATGCGCCCTGTCCAATTCTGAATATCTTAGGACTTTGATCCATCCCAACACTGTGTTGTACCTAGTGATCAAATTTACCATATCCTTTCTGCTTTTTTCTTTTCTTCTTAATAGATGGTGATGTTGATGTTGATGCGATCAAAGTAGACATGTTTGCCCGATCTTGATGATGCTCAGATGGAAAATTTGAAATATCCAAGACTTCAATGACTTGCCTTTCTCCGTTCTGCATTTGCTCTGACATGGGTGATGGATCAATATCATAAGTATAAACCTGATTCCCCTCAGTTTCCTCTCTATCTAGGTCACCTTCAATTATCCATTTTTCAATGGAATAAATGGCCTCCTCATAATAATATGAAGCTCGATACAATATATTGGGAGGCTTATGATCCATTTCTTTGTTCTTTTCCCATTCATGATCTGATATAAGCTGAAATTTTTGTACCTGTAATCTTTCCATTTCCTCCAGCCTATTCTGAAAAGTGATATGATTAGCCTTCATAACACTTATTTCCTTGGCATGATTTATTTCCATGGTGTTGATTAATTACACTTATTTTTCTTCCATGGCAAGCAACCTGTTTTGAATAGGGGTCATCTGATTAGAATGATTGACCTCCATGGCCTTTATTGCATGCACATTATTTACTATTAATCTTGTTTTATTGAGTTCCATGTTTTTAATGAGTTCAACTTGGTTGAGTTGCATATCCTTAATCATTTGAGTCAACTACTTGATGAAATCCCTATCATTCTCATTTCCTTGAGTTTTTATTTTTATCTTTCTTTCATCTCCATATTTTTCTTCAAAGGCATCAATGATTGATTCTAGAGAGTCAAAAATGTTAGCGGGTAAGTCAATGAACCAATCCATAGCATCGTCATCTAATGAAAAGATGAAAAGTTTAATTTTAGCGTCCTCATGGTTAATATCATGGCACCATTTTCTCACACAAAGGTGGAAATTCCTAAGGTGAGTTTCGGTGGTAATGACATTGTTACTTAGAAAACTAGGCAACTCATCAACAGCCTCAAAGGCTTCATCCGGAATAAAATTCAGATAGCTTGGAATGTTAGTAAAATCACAAGGGGCGAACAAATCATTCATGATGTCATACTCACTTGACCTTGAAAGAGAAAATGGATATCAGAGATTGGTTCATGTCCAAGATTAGCAAGAATGTCCAAGATTAGAAAGAATTTTACAAGAAGAAGGCTTCAAGCATAAATCCTTGCAGAAAATAAAATAAGTGGAGTCACCACTTGAACAAGAATCTAACTCTAAAAATCCAACATGCAAAAACCAAAATTTAGTCGATTTCCCAGGTACAAGAAAGCTTGTCCCCGGAAACAGTGCCAAAAATGTTATCTCTTGCCGCCTACACCTATCTACAGTTAGCGAGAAAAGCCTTTAACCCCACAAGGTGTGGTTGGTGGCAAGAAACCCAGAGAACGGGTTGTCACACTAATCCCGACTCTCTCTGTTTAAGCTATCTCCCAGGTTAGCTATGGGGGGTGGTCCCTAAAGAAAAACTATCTTAGATATGTGAGGTTTCTAGGAGGATTGATTAGAAGGAATTAATTATCAAAGATGACTCAATTAAAAGATGTAAACAACCATATAAATATATGAGCAACATCCAATGATGTGTTCAGAATATAGACCAGTTCTTTAAAGTAAATGAAAAATGTTTTCTCAAAAATTAAATTCAAGATACAATGATAATAATCCAGCAAAGGAAGTGTTAGACCAAGATAACAACATGCAATTAAGTTTGCAACTCAAAATAAGAGTACTTGAAAGGAAATGAGACTCATAAACCATTCATGAACATGATGATCATTAAAAATTAAGTGGAGTTTTCTAAAGTAGAAAATGTTCCAAGTACAAGAAAATTAAACTAAACTTGTTGCAAAAGATATTACAATACTTGCATGAAAGGAAATGCTTCTTGGAAATAGGAAATGACGTTGCATGTGAGACTCTAAACCATCAAGAAAACAAAAATTTAGATCTTGCAAGTAAGGTAAATGTGATGAAAAAATGCTCTTGGTTTATTTTATTAATTAGTTCTAAAGCAAGGTTACAATTGAACTCTAATCCTCAGACCTTACTCTCACCCAAATATTTGGATCTCACAGTGAGGAGTCCATAGAGGTAAAGGGTCTCTAAAACGTCTATTCAACCAACTTATGTTGGAGATAAAATTTTAGTGATTTCTTGGGGCATGTAAGTAAATTAATCAAACAATGAAAGTTAACTTTGAAACTTGAGATGTATTTGCATGTCATGACGTAGAATGCTACTTTATGGATAAAATTTTCCCAAATACTTATTTCATGTAAGATGTAATTAAAGGTGAAGCATAAGTGGCTTTGGAATAAAATATATGGCAAATTTAAAAGTGAATGAATGCAAAAGTTTGAACTTGCTATGAAAGTAGAAAGACTAGAAATTTGTAGCAAATTAGATTAAGGTGCATGCAAAATGAGTGTAATGCATGATTGTGTTAATTCCTCAATTAAATTATGTGCATGAAAGTGAAAAATATCAAAGATCAAACCAAAAAGTCTCTCTAAAAAGGCGGAGAGATAGGGATACCAATGGGTAAAACCCATGCTCCCAAAACCAAGAATTTTACTAGTTATTACAATAAGGAGAAAACTATGAAGTCTTCTTTAAAATCCAAGGAAAGTCTTTACAATGTTGGTTTGAGCCATAGATATTTCATTGCTGAAAATTTCTACAATTTAAAGCCCACAAAATCCCAACACAATGTAGATTTTTCGAGGAAGAATAAGCGAGGCAAAGCCTCTTTGAGTTACATGGCCAAGAGAAAGAAATAGAGACCCCAAGGTCTTGCATGCAAACTTGTAAGTAGTTTTATAAAAATGAAACCTGCAAGTAGCTGCAAGACAACAAGCTACAACAAATATACAATAACAAATGTTACCTCAAGAAATCACAAAGTATATTACAAAAATAATCTACAAGAGGCTAGGCCAAAGCATATGAGCAAGCTCTCCTCATTGACTAGCCATGACTTAGCTCTTTGAAATAGCCAGATATTGATAAATGAAGTGCACTATGTGAAAATATATTATTTTTTATATAATTTTGATGCAATAAATAAGAGCCTAAAACTTAAGCACATGCCTGCAAAACTAATCGAAATAGATGAAACTTTAGAATTAAACATATGCGGGTTCTCCTTGAATATTTTCAAGAATGGGTTGGTTCCTCCAAGAAATTCCCCTCAAGCTTGAATGATTGACCAAAGAATGATTACTCTACAAAAATTCACCACAAATCATTAGATCCACATGAAATTAAATAAGTGCAATGGAAAGAGTTCCTAGAGATATATTTGATATCAACTAGAAGATTTATTTTCCTAGAGAAGTTAAGTAATTCTTATGGTAATATGAAATAGTTGCATACTAACATAACTTGAAACAATCATGAAAGAATCAATAGCATGAAAAAATAAATAGAAGCATTACAACAAGTCAAGAATTTACCACAAATGCAAGGAGAAGAACACCATCACAAGTTACCCCAACGGCTGTTGTATTCTATTGCAAGTAGTGAATACAATTATACAACGTCTCCACAAGCCCAATAGCTAGTATTACATGATACAATATGAGAGCCCATGGCTCCATTATATGGAAAGTTGGGAGCAAATCCCAATGAAGAACCAAATGCCAAGTTGTGAGATGGAGGAGATCATAAGTCAAATTCGAATTTGATAAGTGGAGCTCCATTTCCAAGTGTAAAAATCGGATTCTAGCGAGTGGACATCATTTTATTCTTCCCTTATGTGCCAAATTCGAATTTTATGATGGAATGACAAGTGTATATGGGTGGTAACTCACGTGGGTACAATTTCCCACAAAAATATCCACCAAATATTCTCCCAAATCCTTCCAAATATGCACTAACTTCACAAATTCGAATTTCCAAGTAAGCATCTCTCATTTAATGCCAAAAATTCAATTTTATTTGAGCACATGTCTTTTCATTGATTTTAGGAGTCCACATCACTTTGGGACTTCACTTAACGGCTCCATAATTTTCCACCTCATTTAGCATGTGTGGATATTTATTTTTCTCCATTTATTTAATTTCAGGCTTAATTAATTACCAGATTTCCCTCTAAACTTAGGAAAAGTGGGTTTTGAGGGTTCAAAACGCATTTTTAACCCCTCAAAATGTGCCATGGTAGAAAGTTGAGGGTGAGAGGTATAATTTTGATTATTCATACCCCATACAAATTCTCTAGGCAACACTTATTACAATTCAATTACAATTTTTACTGCAATTTTCAATTTGCGGGAAATCTAAAAAAATAAAAAATCACTACCTAGACCTAACCAAATTCCACGAATTTTTTTATGTGATCTAGTATCGTAATATACATTGACTTTAGACACTAGGACTCACCCAAGGCCTCACCATCAAGCCATACTCTGGATCTGTGGTAAAATTGGAGGAAAAAACTCAATTAATTATTAACTCATAGTAGGGAAATGATAATTAACCAAGTAAAAAAAAACCTCCCAGAGTAATATTCACTTATTGGCAAGGTCCTGAGCTAACTAGGCCTGTTATAGACTCAATACTGACTCAAAACTCATAATTACTAGCATCACTTATTACAATTCCGCGTAGGGCGTGGAATCTGGGTACCAGAGAAAGATGATGAGAAGTAGTAGAGCTTAAAACTCTGTTGAACTGATGATATCTAATGGTACATGTGTCCTCTGGTTCATCCTTGGGCATGGAGTCTTTTCATTATCATTAGGTGCCACTCAAGTGGTAAACAGTACCCGCAACAAAGCGCCCAACCCATTATGTCACCAGGGAAGAGGGCTTGCTTAATATTCCTTAACATTCTAAGACATCCTTTCTATATTTGTTGTTTTCTCCTAATGTGGATTTAAACTATACTTGGCTCTATGTTTGACATAACATAAATCTTGTTTTTTTGTTTCACTCTCTAGAATATAGGAATTTTAAGTGATTTGGGCACATATAATTTCTGTATGCAGATAGATTTCTGGTGATTTTCTGATTTTTACACAAAATATATGTAAATGTATCATACATTTTAACAATGTACTAAATCTATCTAATATTAATATAAATCCAACATTTTTCTCCTCTGAAAAAAAAAAATGCCCCCACCCCATCAAAAGGACAGATTATGTACCCTTCTTGAGAAAACCACTTACACACCACAAAATCATCTTCTACCCTCGCAAGTGCCATAGAGGTGGAAACAATCATGCCCCCTATTTTTTCCGACAGGGGAGTTCTCCTCTTACTTGACTTACATAAGTCAATTTTGAATGAATGAAAGAAACAAAATTCTTGTTGTTTCACGATATAGTTGGATAATAAACCCACAACGGAGAGTTATGTATTGCACTTTATTAATTATAATTAGGGTTTTTTATTTCTAATTATCAACCAGGATGAGGGTCATTGTTATTTTATCATGAGGGTCATAGTTATTTAAATAAACAAATCGAAAATAAAATTTAATGTCCTTGATTTGTTTCATGTACATTGGAAGAACAAGGGTTGGAGCTATTTTGGTTGAACATGGAACAACCACAACAACGATTTGAATATAATCCATGTCAAATTGTGTCTATAGATGGAATATGATGCTTTGAACGTGGAGCAAACATATGTTATTGCGACCAGTGTCGGTGCATAGAAGTGTTTTTTTCTTTGTGAACTACATCAAAATGAGAGGAATTCCGTGGACCTTCTACAATATTTCATTGGAGTTGGAGTTCCCAATATGTCTCCAGAGGATGAATATCTTTCCAAATTCGAAGATGATGCTCAAATGGTTTTTTTAAATGGTGGAGTAATTAACTAGATTTATAATTATTTAAATAGGGCGACAATCGAATTGATTCCATAGTTCATAGCCTTCAATGAACCTCAAGTGAGACAAGGTTCCAATGAGACTGACAGTGAAGAAGGACATGAACCCATTTCAGGTGTTGTTAACTCCAATTCTGAAAATGATGCAAACAACTCACAATCACTTCACACCAATGGGAATTATATGAGAGTGGCCCTTCACATTTTCTTCATGTCAGAGTAACATATATGCCTCAATCTCAATGTGTGTTCCTAATCATCCCGGGAAATAATCTGTATTAGAAACATATTCTCCATGATGTGGAGGGAAAACATTGGAGTCGAGAAGGAAATTTTACAGATGTAATAGGCTTATGTTGATATATGATCCTTTGGGAGATGATCATAGTGAAGAGGATGGCAATGTGTATAGCAATGATGCATCGATGGAGTGTTTTGATGAATCTGAATTGTAGGAAGATGATGATAGTCAAGAGGGAATGTTATATCCATTTTCTGAATAAGAATATGATTGGATTAATGAAATAATGAGGGAATATGAGTTGATTAGTTAATTTGAAGATGAGAATAAACACACTATTCCTGCACCTTATTCAACAATAGAGAAATTGTCTACACATATAATTTGTGTTGATCAAGTTACCAGCGAAAATGTAATTTGTAGTATTTGTACAGATGTGATGCTTGTTGGTGAAGCAACCAAACAACTACAATGTAACCATCTGTATCATAGCCATTGCGTCATTGAATGGAATAATCACAGAAATAACAACCCCTTTGTGATGTTATGAGCTTCCCACAAATGAGCCAAACACATAGGAGTGAAATCTGCAGGAATTTATGATGGAAGAATACACCAAACTTTTTTATTTATGGAGAAAATTTCTGAAACATCCGTTTTGATGTAAGTCAGTCATATAATAATTTTCATCATGACATTTTCATCATCATGGTATTCGAGATTGATGAGAGTATACTTTTTTTATGAATATCATATATATGTATGGTTTTATGTCCTTTTAAACCATTGAATTTTTTGAAAAATGTTGATATATATATATATATATATGAAATTGATATGTGTTTTTTTTCAATTATTTGTTTTTAATCGTTGTCTTTTTCATTCGAGTGCATTTTTGAAATGTTACTCTATATATTTTGATATTGATAATGATGATGATAATTAACATCCACTAAGAGAAGAAAAAGAGTCTAATTGTGATTCTTCAAAATCTTGTTTCTGTGATCCAGAAGAAGGGAAAGAAGTGCTCCAAGATCACTATAGTTGGGTTGGCTTAATAAGTCAAGAAGATTGGAGGTGTAGTTGATAATAGGGAATTGAGAGTGGATATGAGTAAGAGTTTGACATTGTAAAAAAAAGTGTTTTTCATCTTCCACCATCTTAGTATCACAAATATGACAGATTCTATCGGTGCAGGGAGTCTTGGGAGTAGATCACTGCCCGGTTTAAATTTGAAGCTCATGAGAATTAGTTCTTATCCTAGCGATGTTCAGTCTCTTCTTAGTGTTTGTCAATAGAGAGATTTGGTTATAAAGCCTGGGGTTAATCACCTCCTTATAGTATCTTAGGTTCCTTTTACCCTCCAACTCCTTATCATCCCACAAATTGTCCTTAAAATTGGAGGTAATAGTATCTTTGACACTATCCTTGCTTCCCATGATGATCTCCTCTTTAATCCTCCAATGGTTGAACCAAGATTGGGCATCCTTATGCCACCCGCGCTTGAGGCACAGGTGGGGGTTTAGACTAAAGTTAGAACCATTTTTTTGGAGCCTCTTGCATTCCATGTTGTAAAGCTTCTTCTTATACGTTAGATATCTAAACATAGTTGTACTTTCAATGGGCGACATGCCAACTTCTATCAAGAGGATAGGATAAGGAGTATTTCCCTTGATCTCGAGGTTATAGGTTTTTAATTTTTTTACTCTCTAGATATACTACAACCCCAAACTTGATTTAAATATATTATTATAAATAAATTTGATGTTTATTTTTGCATTAGTTTTAGATAATTTTATAGTTATTGATTTTTGTGTTATTAAATATGTGTAAATTTTAATTTTGATTTTTTTTTTAAATCCTAAATATAAACAATGTAGAACGCATGATTTTTTTCATAATTATTTAAAAATTTAAAAATTTATATAATATTTATTTTTTTGGGTGTCGTAACTAGGAAAACCTGAATCCGGGAAAACCAGACCTGTTGCAGAACAAAATATTTTTACTCCCAAAGACATAGTAATAAACTACTAAACTATTAGTAGAACTATTGAATTGGCTATATAAGTAGTTATACATAGAAATGAATCATTATATAGTTATCGTGTTTCCAACCAAAAGCAAAACGATATACAAAAAGTATAAGAAAAGCATCATCATATAGTTATCGTACTTCCAAGTAGAAGAAAAATTATAGATAAAAAACATCATAACAACTAAGAATAAGTGGACACCTAAATTGGAGCTCCTGAACTGGAGAGAAGATCACATCCCTAGACAACCTTCAATCTCTTACATCTGGATTCACCGTGATCAAGAGAATATTTAGTCAATTTTATAAATATATATTAATCAAATAAAAAATCAATTATTTTAAATATGTAAATTTAATATTAATTATTTTAAATATGTAGATTTATTCAAGTAAGAAATCAAAATAAAAATGATATATTATAAAAATTAAATATAAAATTTTTAAAAATAAAAACATATTTAAATTGTGTTTATATTAAGTCCTAAAAGTAGTTTCTCTAACGTTGACTATCTTTTCTGTGATCATTGATCTTGAGTCTCCACCATCTTGACTCTCCACCTCATTGGCTAACCATCTCTAAGGAATTTATTGATTTTTACTTTCCCTCGGGGTATTTCTTTTTCTAGGGAGCCTATAGGGGCTGGGTTGTTTTACATCTATATCAAAGCCTTTTCTCCAAGCTGAAAAACTATTTGGGAGAAGGTATAAACAATTTTGTCGAGGTCAAAGCTGGTTATGTTTTTCTCTATTGAAAAATAAATTCAACATACTCAAATCTTTGGGAATTCAAAATTTGTTATAAATTGGTTCAATGGAATTGCTAGATGCCACATACACACTTTTAATCCCATTTTGGAGGATATCAATCTCCTAAAGCAATCTTTTGATGAAATTATATTTTCCACATCTATAGGGAAAGAAATGGGGCTTCTGATGCTTTGTTTAAGGAGGGTGCTTCAGAGGATCTAGGCTCATGGCACACCATGAAACAACAACTAAGAACAAAAAGGATTGTACCACATTCCCTTCATAGAGGTTATCCTTTATCACTCTTTAGCTATATTTTTTTGTTACTTATACTGACTATCTATCTTTGCTAAATGTTCAACATGGATATTACTTGTTATTTTTTTGGGATAGTTACTATGGTTTTAGCTATGTATTTATTTGGATAGGTATATATGAGAAAAAATAGTCCAAACTTAGATAGTACTTTTGGTACAACCATATGTAGTTGGGCTTTCTTGAGTGCTACACATACACTTTCAAAATGTAATTTTCAAGTGTAATGAAAGTCCATATTTTTTCCTCAAAAAAAATAAAAAAATCAATAAACATATAAAAAAAAAATATTTATAAAAAAATCATTTTAAAGAAAGCAAATATTCTTCCACTTTTCAAGTATTTTTCCTAATCATGTGTGTTCAAAGATAAGTTTTTTCAAAAAAAAGAAAGATCCTGCTTAAGTTTTAATTCACATGGGCATAGGGTTTTAATACCTGCACATCGAAACCCACAAATTTGAAGATCTGAATATAATAATTATAATAATCTCTGGTTGCATAATTGAGTTTTGTCACGCAAAAGCTAATTGGTGGCGCTGAAAAATAAGCTAGTCACATTTGACCTCTGCTATTATTAGTGGTGATATTGGACTGATTTTATCAACTTTTTTATGTGTAAGTCACACAACCAAAAAGTTTGAATATTACCAATGATGAAATTAAAATATGTTAAATGAGAGCTTAAATAAGAATTAAACACACAATCCAATTTATGATGTTGAAAATAGTACCAAATTTGAGCATCTAGAGGTGAAACTTCTCTCTCCTTTTTAATTTATACAATTCTCTCCTCCATTTCAATTCATATAGTTTTAAGAAAGTTGAAATTAAGAGGAGATATTCATTAGTACACATGAGAATTGATTCTCTCACAACATTCATCTTTGATTTTTTTAAATCATTGTTTTTGGAGTAAATGAGGAAAAATTATCATTATCTTTGTAGAAAATAAAGGAAAATTTAGTCAGCTTGTTCGTGGAGTAGACCTCCCCACCTAACCATTAAAACACATCCTAGGGAATAGTCGACTAAACCTTACCTACTACATTTCTTCCTGTTAATGAATCGTTTTGTTAATACTTAGTATGTAATAATGATAAAGCATAATCCATTTTTTCTAATTATTGTTGCTATACCATTGAACTGAACTTGGTATAGAGTTTCATCTTTTCTAGCTTCACTTTATATCAATTTACCTCATCCATGCCTCATACTTATAGTTGTTACAACATCTTGGGAGAAGATTTTGGATGCTTGTCTATTTTTTCACTTTCCATTCATCTTGGTTGAGCCTGAATCGTTTATAAGAAAAGAAAATAGCTCATGCATTACTTGTCTTCTATTCTGTTGTTCCACAATCCTCCATACTATTCATAGGAGCCGAGGGTGGGAAGAATAGGGAGAGAATGGTGACAAGAGGAAGAAAAAAATTGTGGTGGGATACGGTGAATTGTCCCTTGTCTTAACCTTTGAATTCCTACATCGCTAGGGCCATGTCCTCTGGTTTATTAAAGAAATTTAGCATTGTAAACATTCATGAAGAAGGTGATGATGACAACCCCTATGATTTGCAGTTTGGCCTAACATGATCTGTAGTTTTTTGCAATCACACCCCCTTTAAATTTGTATAATTTGTTTTCTAATATGTTATTTTCTCATGTTACTTTAGGGTTGGTATATTTCTGAACATAACGATAGTGCAATTTGATTTGATTTTTTTATTAATTTTTATCGAGCATGATCTATAAAATGCCCTTAAGTTTTTCTTGATGCAAATATCCACCTTCAAATTTTCATGGTCACCTGTTTCATCTTTTATTTTCTGATGATATTTATTTTGGTAGAATGGATCTGCAATTTGACGTGAATATTTTGTTAAATTTTCTCTGAGTGATGTTTTTACAAACATTTGACGTGAATCCATGTTTTATGGATTCAACAATTGCACTTTCCTAGCACTCGCAGATTTTTTACTTGACACGATTGCATTGCCTCTAATGCTTCACTTTCTCTGATGCTGGAAGAATCACTTAGAAGAGCTATTGTCTACTATGGTTTGGAGAGTTTATTCAGAGTACCCTATTATAGTATTGGATTGAACAATATAAATAATCCTTCACAAATGAAACAGACAGAATCTATGTTCAACGAGATCCTGGTTTTAATGGCCATTATATGATTGCAAGGAAACCTATGAGGCCTCTGTTGTTACCATCATATACAGAGGAGCCTGAGAGACCTACATTACTCCCATCAAATACAAAGAAGAAAATCCCAAGGAAAACTCCATATTTATCTATGAAAAATGTGGCCAACAAGAAATTAGGTCCCTTCAAAGAATTCAAGGCCTCAACAAGGAATATGCAGAAAAGTAGATCAGTAACTTGAAATGTGATTAATTCGAAAAAAAATATCAAAATATCAGATACAGAATATCAAGCATTCCTAAATACTTCCAAAAAGGAATCAGAACAATTCTGGATGAGAAGCCCTTGGGATTTGCAAAGATAATTGATCTTATAAAGGGGTGATAGGATGTTGCAATGCTTAAAGAAGTAAAGAAGCACCACTATGTGGATTTCCCTATTGCTAAAATTAATAAGATGAACAACCTTGGACCTTCACCACATTGGGCGAATCCAAATCCTAAACCCAACATAGAAACGACCCCAAGAAAAAATATAATAGCTTCGTTGGATGGCTTTGAGAAATATATATGTATATAGATAGTTGTTTATGCATCACTACTCACAGGGTTTCTTGATGTCCTGTCTACCTCAAAGTTTTGAAGAGCGCACAGGAAAGGTTCTTGATTTTTAGGGTGGTTTAGGGATACTGGGTGGTAGATTTCTTAGCTGGTTGGAAGATTTACTAGCTGGTCAAACAAGTTGGGCCTAATTCAACCAACTAAATTAATCTTTGGAACTCAAAGATTCTGGATATCATGTTGGTTACCAAAATTTGTGTGATGTCACCCTGTATCAATGAACAGTTTCATCTTTGGACCCGTAAAATTATTTCCTACAGGTTTTGTAAGCCAAGTTATTCCCAATAGTCCCATTAGCAATAAAAATAACAAAAATACCTTTATGAATATACAACGTGGCAGTAGTAAAGTACTAAAAGCAAAAACAGATGTGTGTAACATTTCCTTTGGTGGAAGTAGCAAGGGAATAGCAGAGATTATAGCCTCGACGGAAAATATGCCTGTTGAACATGTGTTCTACCTAAATTCTAATAATTTGTTTCGTGTAATGGTCGAACCCGAGAGCGAATTTCCAACTTCTATTTCATTGACTTCAACAAAATCAAAGTTTGAGTCTCCTTTTCAAGAGAATAGCATCAAGTCATATTATTCAAACAATTGTGGTGGATCTCAAGTGATTTAATGGGAGGGGGGCACTCTTATACGTCTTCCTATAGAGATTTTGATCAAGTAGAAGAATATGAGTTCATCAAACCAATTCTCTTTACAAATAATTGAAAATATCATATAAATTTATGACCTTGGTTCTCATTAAATATTAGAACAAATAATATATAGTCATCTCACTAATACAATTGATGCTTCCTGTCCTGGTGAATCCGAGGGCTCCCTATGAAAGGAGGTCTATGTTCGGTACCAGATTTGTCATAATTTGGCATCGTAGATTTCATTGTGAATCTGGAAAGGAATGCCACTTTTCATTATCATGTTTTAGAATGTTTTTGCACCATTTTCATTATAATTTATGATGTTTGCAAATCACTAAATTTGCACCTTTGGTGATTTCAAAAAAACGTTTTTAATCGAATATGGTTGAATGCTTGTAAATGTTATGTTATGACCTTTTTAAAGTAGTTTTCATGGTGAGTAAAGTTATTGCTTTAAATTTTGTCTTCTAAAGTAAAGTTGAAATAATTTATTATTTTTATTTTGGAAATATTTATGGAATTAAATTAAATAATAATTTTAGAAAATATTTTTGAGAAATAATATTTATTTTATTTTAATTTTAGAATATTTATGAAATTAATTAAATGGTCATTATAGAGAAAGATAATTGAATTTAGGCTTATGTGATCCATATCATGAAAAGCAAGAAAACTTTAGGTAAAATTCACATTATCAGAGTTTCCAACCATCCAGTGTAGTGTAGTTCATCCTAAGGACAAGTTGAAGAATGAGATGTTGGCATCAAGTTAAATAGATGAAGAGAATTTTTTGTCATTAAAATATAACACTTTTATTTGACTAGATAAATATTATTTATTAATAAACAATATTTTAATATAAGAAAATAATTGTTAGAATATAGTTGTTAATGTTGAATTAAGGAAAATAATTAAAAAGAAGGAATATTTGAATGAAAAGAATATCTAAAATAAAAATAATATTTAGGTCAACCCTAAATAATCAAAACAATAAATAATTAATAAAATAAAAAGAGTCTTTGGGTCAAAATTAAATAACCCAAAATAAATAATTGTAAAAACTTAGAAATAAATAAAAATAATAAATGGTCAAACTTAAGTAAAGAATATTTTGATCAACCCTAAATAATCAAAACACAAAAAACTAATAAATGAGTGATGTTAGGTCCCGTAATTTGTTAGATTGGCGAGAAAAAATTAATAGGGGTAACATTAGACTAGTCTTTGGAGTCCTAGGACCTAGCCTTCCTGGATTCAGAGAGGGCTCTCTCTATTTTGTGCAAAGGATGTGAACTTGCTTGCTTTTAGGGTTTGATTTTAGGCTAGTTGTTAAGTTTAGGGTTTGTTTGTTTGTTTTGGTTGAGTAGATGATTAAGTAGAATAGATGGAGTGAGGAAATCTTGAAGTCATTGGGCTATGGAGTCTATGAAAGTCATGGAAAGTTCAACAATGAAATCAGGGTGCATCACAGGGAAAATCTAACCTGGTCAAATGAATTTTCAAGGTTTGTGTGAGATGAGATGAACATCAAGTTTGTGAACAAAGTAGGGAAAAGGGAAATTAAGAATCCTTTGTCAACTAATTTAACAAGGATGGTCTTCAACACTATTCAACATAAAGAAGTAATCATAAGACAGGGCAAACCAATAAATATTTATATCAACTCAAGCAAATAAGCATTTAAGACAAACAATCTGGTGAACTATAGAAGGCAAGAAACTCATTTAACTTCTAGTGATTTCACCTTCAAGGTTAGAAAACATTTAAGATAAACATATAAATTTAATCAAAGAAGAGGGAACTCCTAAACATCATTAATCATAGCCATAAATATTTTTGAAACAACTATTCAAGCATGGACAAAGGGTATGATCGAAACATAACCTCTTTGGCAAACCTAATTAGTGGTACTTCAAAGAAAGATCTCAAGAACAGTGTTTTAGTGACATCAAACAAGCAGGGCTAACCATAAAACATCTATGATATCTACGGTATTGAACCATTCATAAGATAAACAAGCTTGGGTGGGTCTAGAGAGCAACTAAGAATTTTCTAAACTAACCTAGCAGAGGAAAACATAGAGGCAGTGAAGGACAAACAGAGCTAAGGTGCCTTTGAAAAAAATTTCTTCCTACTGCAATATATAAGGATGAAACATAATGATACATAAGAAAACAATAACTGAATAGAAGCACATCACCATTAACCAAGCTCAGGGATCCTGCAAGCAAGCCTTCTCCATCATCAAGCCAAACAAGCCATTCACAAATTCCACAACACCAATTTCTTCTTCAATCTCCAAAAACCCATATATTTCTCTCAAGAGCCATCAAATGCCAACCTTTTACAATAAGGTCCTCATGATCTATTTATCTATAAAAGGAGGGCAAAAACCCTAACTAGGGTTTGAAAATGTCAAAATCATCCATAAATGTCATTTATGCCTAAGAGACCATGCAAGGCCCAAGGCCAAAATATCTCATGAAATAAATGCAAAAATAACTCCTAACACCTAACTTTGGAGTGATTTGCCTCAAAAAACACTAAAATATCATTTTTCCATTAATGAGTGTCTTTTTTTTACTTTTTGGCCAAAAACACACAGTGAGGTCTGAAAGCGTAGTGTTTGCACAAGAGAAACTGGGTCCACTTGCATCCAAGTTTTTATGACCTTTCCGATGTCAGAATTGGCTCTTTGATGGCCTGTTGGAAAGCTTGATGAGTCTAATTTCCAAAAATTCCCTTTTTTTTTCTGGTTGGGCTCCATTGAACTGTCCAAAAATTTCCCAACACTGCTCTAGGTGTAGCGCCATGCCTGAAAATGAGGCAGAAAGGTGAAATGAGGTGTTTTTTGAATTTTTGAGGGGTCAAAAAAGCTCCAAATTCTCTGAAATTTAGTGAGCATGCTGTACTTGAGCTGAGGATTCCAAAAATGAAAATATTTCCTCTTGAGGATGCCTGAGATGAAATCATAGTGCCAGGGATGTTGCGCTTAGAGGCCTCAAAATTTGCAAAAAAACAAAATTTGTCAAAAATTTCCCAAAATTGGTGGATGTCTTCCTTATGGGGTTTGAGAGGTCTATAGAGAAGCTTAAGCCAAGATTACAAGGTTTTCTTGGTGTTTAGCCCCATGGTTCATAAAAAATGTTAAGGTTTTCTTCCTCCTTTGCCTCTTTGAAGGCTTTTCCTTTTTGGCATTTTCTTCACTCATATCTTCCACTGTCTTCATGATCACCATAAACCTCACTATTATTTGTTTCATGATGTCAGCTTCTTCATTACCTACATTGATTATTTGACACACTGTCGTCTTCATTATTGGTAACACTTCTCTTACTGCTCTTATGACCCTTGGATCTAATGCCATGTTTTTTACTGCTTTATTTATTCATTAACATTTGCACTAGTGGCCTTGGCTTTCTATTTTATTTTTCTCATCTTTACTGAAATCAGCCTCACTGTTGTGACTCTACTATGCTCTTTAATGATATGTGTTTTTCTACCTTTAGACCCACTATGAGCCTCACTGTTTTCTTCCTCCTTGATTGATTCTTCATGGCCATCATCTTCATTGTTAGATGTGCTTGAGACATGGGATAATAGTGAAGGATTTGGAAAGGGTGATGAAGGAGGATCACTATGATGTTAGGGCATGTTAATGAGAGGAAAAAATTAGTGAAAAAATTTTTCTTCTTGTTATAATCCATTTAGAGATGCTCCATAAACCTTTGATGGCAGCCTGGAGGTGGTTTTGATGTCATTTGAGTGTTTACAGGTGCAGGAGGAGCTTCAGGCGAAAGCGCAACGCCTGAATGCACTGTCGGGTCCTTCCAACCCTAAGCGCAGTGCCTGAATGCACGGGGGTCCTCCCAGCCCTAAGTGTAGCACCTGAACACACTATCAGGTCCTCCCAGCCCTAAGCGCAATGCCTGAATGCTTTTTGGGCTTGTCGGGCTTCCCTATGCATAATGCATTTTTCAGAGGGAAATTGGAGGCCTTCCTAATGTCCAAATTGGGCCCATGATAGCGTGTTGGAAAGCCTATCCTATCTACTTTCCAAATATACATTTTTTTATCTGATTGAAGTTGATTTTTCTTGTAAAAAGTGGATTCTCCCAAGACTGGTCAAAACATGCTGAATGATGGTGCAGAAATGCAGAGTGCTGGTGCAGACAACTTTTGGATGTCTTCCTCAACTCCAAATTGAGCTCATGATAGCTCATTGGAAATAATATCCTGTCTAATTTCTACATATACCATTTCTTTTTTGATTTGAGTTTATTTGACCTGTGAAAGGTTGGTTTTCCCAAGACTGGTCAAAACGTGCTTAATGATGGTGTAGAAATGAAGAGTGCTGGTGCAAACAACTTTTGGATGCCTTCGTCAAATCCAAATTGAGCTCATGATATATCATTGGAAATATATTCCAGTATAGTTGGTTTTTGACCCACCAAGAAAGTCATTTGGACACCGCAGCTATGGGAAAACCTGATTTTCCCAAGGTCACTCCAGAAGTGCAACAATTCTCCCGTGACACCTGTATTTTTGACATTGATCCCAAACCATGATACCTGTGTAAAAAATGAAGGAGGTTTTTCTTATTGGACCTATGATGGACAAAAATCTCTCAATGTTTTCAAATTCATCTTTTTTTGGTCAGAAACATAGTTTGAAGCAAAACTGGCCCTAGGTGTGGCAAATGATTTGTCCTTTGGAAATAATTCTTGGAAAATGATGGAGGCGTGATGTTTATGAGTTGCTATGGATTTATGCTTGTTTATATGACCTATCATATGGATCCTTTGCTCCTATGCCTCTTTTCGATGGCAAACCCTAGCTTAGTTGGAAAGGGAAATTAGGGTTTGGTGTAGGCAAAACAGGGGATTTAGGAATGCCTTGTAGAGGGATGGGAATGAAGGGGTTAAGGTTTGTCTAAATTCTTTGGGAAATTTTGGGGGATAGGGATAGATGTTAGAGAGTAGGGGAAAGTGTAATATCAAGGATTGAGTTAGGGGAAGGGGTCCAAAAGGGAAAAACACAAGCCTAGTCTTGCTCAAATTGTAGCAATAGGCTAGGTTTTGTAGAAAAATGATTAGTTTGAGGGATATGAGTGATGGGAAGTGTTTATGAAGGTATATTAAGGATATGGGAAGGTGTAAGAACATTAGGATACAAGCCTTGTTGATTATTTAACCATTAAAGTCATGAAACCAAGAAAAATGTCTTCAAAAACCCTAGTCATCTACAATAACAAAGGTAGGTAAAAGCACATAAGAAGTCTTTTAGGAGCAGCAGGGTGACCATGGAATGGCAAAATGGTAGAATAGTGAAATTTTTTCTCTAAGGATAATGAAGGCAGTGAGATTTTTAAAACTCACAATGTTCATGGAATTTTGTTTTTAGAAATCTAGGACCAATATATAGTCATCTACAGATAGTAAAAATTATGGATGACTAACAAGTGATACTTAAATAATCAAAAAAATTAATTCTAAAAACTTAAAAATAAATAAAAATAATAAATGGTCAAATAAAGAAATAAATAAATAATTAACTATTTATTAGTAGTCAAAAAATACAAATAAATAATAAAAAATTAAAAATCAAGAAATTAGGATGTGGAAAGACTACAAATAATAATAATAATAATAAATTAAAAATAAATAATAATAATAATAATAATAATATAGTTATTCTCGCAAAAAGACATGATGACATTGACAAGCAGGCTCTTCATGTCTACTTATCCAAGATGGGTATGATCGTTAATACCGACAAAATTAAAGTCATGATCATTAAATCCAAAAGGATCACCCATGGTAGTTTCGTGTATAATAACCAGTGCTTAGATCAAGTTTCCTCTTATAAATATTTGGGCATTGACTTCCTTCATCAACTCAACTGAAATTATATCATAGAGAAAAGGAATATTGGAGGTTGGAAAGCTTATTATGAGTTTGAAAAAATTTGTAAGTCGGTCAATATTTACATTTGGAGTAAAAAAGGTTCCTATTTGAGGCTCTTTTCACCCATGTTGTCTTATATAGATGTGAATTTTGGGGTTGTAGTAGATTCTGTGAGTCATGGAGGAAGATTGGGAAAATTCAAAAGCAATTCATAACCTACAACTTATAGATCAAGGGAAATACTCCCTATCCTATCCTCTTGATCGAAGTTGGTTTGTCGCCCATTGAAAGTACGACTATGTTTAGATATATAACATATAAGAAGAAGCTTTACAACATGGAATCCAAAAGGCTCCCAAAAATTGCTTCTAACTGTAGTTAAAACCCCTATCTTCGCTTCAAGCATGGGTGTCATAAGGGTGCCCAGTCTTGGCTCAACCATTGGGGAATTAAGGAGGAGCTTAGTATGGGAAGTAAAGATAGTGTCAGAAATACTTTTACCTCCAAGTTTAAGGACAAGTTGCGGGAGGATCAGGAGCTGGAGGGTAAAAGGAATCTTAAATACTATAAGGAGGTGATCAACGCCACCCTTGATAATTAGAATGATCTCTCTGTGCTAACCAACACTAAGAAGAAAATGAACATGGATAGGATAAGAACCAATTCTCACGAGCTTCAGAGTGAAACCGGGCGATGGTATATTCCCAAGGCTACCAAGAATAATGGAATCTGTCATATTTGCGATACTAGGCAGGTGGAAGATGCAAATCAATTCCTTTTAGATTCCTTGGCTCTTAGACACATCCAATCCCAATTCCCTAACATCTATCACACTTCCAATCTCCTTGAAATATTAAGCCAACCCACCTATAGTGATCTTGGAGTACTTATTTCCCTTCTCTTTGATAAGAGGAAACAAGATTTTGAAGAATCAAACTTAGATTCTTTTACCTTTCTTGAGGTCTGATAGGTCACATTGGTCTTAGCAGACGTTAATAATAATCGTCATTATCATCATAATATAATAAATAAAAATAAATAAATATAATAATAATAATAATAAATTAATTAATTAAAACTTAAGAGGAAATGAAAGGGATCCAACAATTGCTAATTTTCCAGCCATCACCACTATTCATATTGCTTGGCCTCCTTTCAACCTCTGTAGCCTTCATGAACTTACTATGATTGAAATAATATATCCTAGCATAGATGTTGAGATGAAGTTTTAGCTTTTTTTTTAGAAGTTTTATGAAATTATATTAAATAAAAGTTTTAAAACACTATTTTGGTTGAATTGAGATGCCTTTTTAACTTTATTTTGAGAAGATTTATGAAATTAAATTAAATGATAATTTTATAAAAATATTTTTCAAAAGTTAGTATAGTTGTTTAGGTTTGTTTGGGAAAGTTTTTTGGACCAAAGTCCAATCCCTACAATTCAACATCACTTCTTAGGAATGTCTTTTTTGAAATTATGGACATACCTACTTCAATGGCACAACAAACATCCTCTCTTGTATTACATGAATTGAAAATTTCTTTTAAATATGACATGGACATCCATGGTTATTCGTAGATTTAGAAAACACGGGTTTGGGAATTTTATCATCTCCCATGTTTTAGAGAAGGATAATGAAATAAATCAAAGTGGTGCAAAGGATTGGATGAACATCTCAATTTTGCTTTGGTAGCTGGCATGAAAGTATAACTCATTGGAAAAAACATCAAGAAATTAATCTTTCCATGGTCATCATATTTTGTAATGTGAATGTCCTAATAAATCTAAGACTATAGACCACTTATCCATTTCATCTTTATTTGGTCAAGGCATCTTGGACTAGATCCACACTAGGATGAGATTGAATACTCTTTGTCAACAAAATATATATTCCAAGTTGTGTGAATATGGCCTCAATATTTATTTTCATCTTGATTAGAGGTTTAATTTTATCCTAATCATTAGAGATTTATTTTATCGAGGGATCTTACTTGATTTTGTCACTTAAAACCTTAGGTTAAATTGAAATATACAAATCTTTAAAAGATAAATATATATATTTAGATGAAGCAAAGGAAAACAACATAGATGCATTATGAATTTCTTTTGGCACTAAGTAATATTAAGAAGATAAATTTGTATTTTGGAACAACTTTGTTCACATATTTATTTTATCTTCATGTTTTGCTTCTTTAATTATGGCTTGTGAAGTAAGCTGGACATCTCCAACTCCTACAATACATAATTTTGATGATACACCATTTGGAAATGTAATTTGTGTTGGTTTTATAGAAATAATAAAAAAATAGGATAGGGATCCAATATTTTGTTATCTCAATAACATAGAAATATCTATAAATAACAATGTTGAAATGATTCACCTTGTTATTCTAATGACATAGAAATTTCCATAAATAACTATGTTGAAATACCTGGGCTTATGGAACATGGCACGACAAATTACATCAAAAATATTCTTTAATTATTGAGGGGACTTGTAGTGAGAAATCCTGTAGAAACAATAAAAATGAAAGTTTTCATCAAATAGTGAATACTCTATAAAAAGTATGCATTATATGCTCCAAAATTGCTTTAAAGTACAATTATTTCACATTCAAGGATAAAAAAATATGAGGTTTATGGTTTGGCTACCTTGCGTTGTTACACAATGAAGTATGGAGAAAATTATTAACATTTTATAATAACAACAAAAATGAAAATCTTTATCATGAGCCCTTCTCTAAAAGTTCCCATTGCATGCTTCAAAAATTCTTAAAAATACAAGCATTTCACATTCAATAACAATGAAATATCTAAACAATGATTTGGCTAACTTGGGTATCATTATACAATGAATTAAATTTTAAAAATACAAGCATTTAAACATTCAATAACAATGAAATATCTAAACAATGATTTGGCTAACTTGGGTATCATTATACAATGAATTAAAGAGAAAAGTATATAATTTTATTGCTTCTATTAAAGTCAATACATATTCATGGCACTTAAGCATGTAATCATTAACAATCAAGAGTTAAACATCCTATCTTATAGAACAATTTCTTAGGAGTATAAATACCCTCTACATTTTCATTTGAATGGTTTATGGCTAGGTGTTGTAATATTTGATAATCTCATTTGAGGAAGAATAAGCCAAGGTTCGTGTGTGTGTGTGTGTGTCTATATATATATATATATATATATATATATATATATACATATATATATATATATATATATATATATATATATATATATATATATATATATGTATATATATATATGTATATATATATATGTATATATATATATGTATATATATATATGTATATATATATATATATATATATATATATATATATATATATATATGTATGTATATATATATGTATATATATATGTATATATATATGTATATATATATGTATATATATATATAATGGAAATGTTTTTTTTTTAATATTTTACTGGAAAATAAATTTAAAATATTATTTAAATTTCCACTTAAATTCATTAATGACCAGTTATGATTAAGACAGACTAATATCTAATTGGTTATTAAATCAGATATTAGTCTGTCTTAATCATAACTGGTCATTAATGAATTTCAGTGGAAGTTTAAATAAGATTTTAAATTTATTTTCAAATAAAATATATATATATAAAAATAAAAAATTTCATTACATAAAATGATATATAATTTATTTTCAAAGTTAAACATTATAACTTTTCTAATTCAAAGACAAATCAATAATATTCAAATCCGTGTTCCACTAATACTACATATTTAGAGTGTGTAAATAATGTTCACTAGCTAATTGATGTAGCCTCACTCATAAAGGGCAACCAAGTGGTTCAGTTTTGGGATATCGTTAAATACTTTTCACAGGTAGTTGAAGTAATTTCATTAACGAAGGCCAAGTAAGTGGTTTGGGTTTCTCATATTTACAGATATAGAATCCATGTAAAATGATCTTAATAATAATTTTTTTTACTGAAACTCTACCCACTGAGTCGTTAAGTATTGGGGTATCATTAATATTAAGTAAATTTGATTTGGTAAAAGAGTTAAGGTTGTTAGATCAATAGTGGCGGTTTTAGACATGTATATTGGTCACCCGTAGTATTTCATTAATGAAGGCCAAGTAAGTGGTTGGGGTTTGTGATATTTACAGATATAGAATCCATGTAATATGATCTTAATAATAAATATTTTATTGGAACTCTACTGACTAAGTGGTTAAGTATTGGGATATCATTAATATTAGGTAAATTTGATTTGGTAAAAGAGTTCAGGTAAATCATGAAAAAAATATTAATTAACATTAATTCATTATTAATGTTAAACAAGTTAAATATATAAGCTTCATATCAACTATACACGAGCCATATTTCACCTATTTAGTTTTCAATTTACTTTTTCCCCTCAATATTTGTCATCGATGAGACAATACTCGTAGTATTGAAACTGTGGTATCATAAAATAAAATTAAAATAAATTAAATTAAATGAGACAATACCATGGATAACTTCTAGTAGACCATGGATAGTAAATTAACTCCCACAAAGTCTGCCAAATAGTGCATGTGCCTTCATTAATTAAGGTGCGCTAAATGGTTAGGTTTTGGAATATTTATAGAGGTAGAAACCATGTCATCCGATATTGGTATTATACTGAAGTTGTGCTCATTTAGAGAAAAAGTATATCAAGAGTAAAAACATCTCCGAGTAAGTCTACATATTCACTAACGGGAGAGTTAGTTTTTGGCAAGCTATGATCAAATATCATTGGAAGTATATTACTAATCATCAAATAGATTTAGAGCCTTCATTAATGAAATACTATGGGCCACCAATATACGTGTCTAAAACCGCCACTATTGATCTAACAACCTTAACTCTTTTACCAAATCAAATTTACTTAATATTAATAAGTTTCAGTAAAATATTTGTTATTAAGATAATTTTACATGGATTCTATATCTGTAAATATGAGAAACCCCAACCACTTACTTGGCCTTCATTAATGAAATTACTTCAACTACCTGTGAAAAGTATTTAACGATATCCCAAAACTGAACCACTTGGTTGCCCTTATTTACACACTCTAAATATGTAGTATTAGTGGAACACGGATTTGTATATTATTGATTTGTCTTTGAATTAGAAAAGTTATAATGTTTAACTTTGAAAATAAATTATATATCATTTTATGTAATGAATTTATTTATTTTATTTTACTTATATATATATATATATATTATTGGAAAATAAATTTAAACTTCCACTTAAATTCATTAATGACCAGTTATGATTAAGACAGACTAATATCTGATTTACTATATATTAGTCTGTCTTAATCATAGCTGGTCATTAATGAATTTAAGTGGAAGTTTAAATAAGATTTTAAATTTATTTTCCAATATAATATATATTACAAAAAAATTAAAAAAAAAATTCATTTCATAAAATGATATATAAGCAGACTCTTCATGTCTACTTATCCAAGATGGGTATGATCGTTAATACCGACAAAATTAAAGTCATGATCATTAAATCCAAAAGGATCACCCATGGTAGTTTCGTGTATAATAACTAGTGCTTAGATCAAGTTTCCTCTTATAAATATTTGGGCATTGACTTCCTTCATCAACTCAAGTGAAATTATAGCATCGAGAAAAGGATTATTGGAGGTTGGAAAGCTTATTACGAGTTTGAAAATTTTTTTAAGTCAGTCAATATTTACATTTGGAGTAAAAAAGGTTCCTATTTGAGGCTCTTTTCACCCATGTTGTCTTATACAGATGTGAATTTTGGGGTTGTAGTAGATTCTGTGAGTCATGGAGGAAGATTGGGAAAATTCAGAAGCAATTCATAACCTACAACTTATAGATCAAGGGAAATACTCCCTATCCTATCCTCTTGATCGAAGTTGGTTTGTCCCCCATTGAAAGTACGACTATGTTTAGATATATGACATATAAGAAGAAGCTTTACAACATGGAATCCAAAAGGCTCCCAAAAATTGCTTCTAACTGTAGTCAAAACCCCCATCTTCACCTCAATCACGGGTGGCATAAGGGTGCCCAGTCTTGGCTCAACCATTGGGGAATTAAGGAGGAGCTCAGTATGGGAAGTAAAGATAGTGTCAGAAATACTTTTACCTCCAAGTTTAAGGACAAGTTGTGGGAGGATCAGGAGCTGGAGGGTAAAAGGAATCTTAAATACTATAAGGAGGTGATCAACGCCACCCTTGATAATTAGAATGATCTCTCTGTGCTAACCAACACTAAGAAGAAAATGAACATGGATAGGATAAGAACCAATTCTCATGAGCTTCAGAGTGAAACCAAGCAATGGTATATTCCCAAGGCTACCAAGAATAATGGAATATGTCATATTTGCGATACTAGGCACGTGGAAGATGCAAATCAATTCCTTTTAGATTCCTCGGCTCTTACTCACATCCAATCCCAATTCCCTAACATCTATCACACTTCCAATCTCCTTGAAATATTAAGCCAACCCACCTATAGTGATCTTGGAGCACTTGTTTCCCTTCTCTTTGATAAGAGGAAACAAGATTTTGAAGAATCAAACTTAGATTCTCTTACCTTTCTTGAGGTCTAATAGGTCGCATTGGTCTTAGCAGACGTTAATCATAATCATCATAATATAATAAATAAATATAATAATAATAATAAATTAATTAATTAAAACTTAAGAGGAAATGATAGGGATCCAACAATTGCTAATTTTCCAACCATCACCACTATTCAGATTGCTTGGCCTCCTTTCAACCTCTGTAGCCTTCATGAACTTACTATGATTGAAATAATATATCCTAGCATAGATGTTGAGATGAAATTTTAGCTTTTTTCTGAGAAGTTTTATGAAATTAGATTAACTAAAGGTTTTAAAACACTATTTTGGCTGAATTGAGATGCCTTTTTAACTTTGTTTTGAGAAGATTTATGAAATTAAATTAAATGAAAATTTTATAAAAATATTTTTCAAAAGTTGGGATGGTTGTTCAGGTTTGTTTAGGGAAGGTTTTTGGAACAAAGTCCAATCCCCCCAATTCAACATCACTTCTTAGGAATGCCTTTTTTGAAATTATGGACATATATGCTTCAATGGCACAAAAAAACATCCTCTTGAATTACATTAATGGAAAATTTATTTTAAATATGACATGGGCATCCATGGTTATCCTTAGATTGAGAAAACATGGGTTTGGGCATTTTATCATCACCCAAGTTTTAGACAAGGATAATGAAATAAACCAAAGTGGTGCAAAGAAGAATGGTGAAATATTTGGAATAGCACAAACTGGATGAACATCTTAATTTATCTTTGATAGTTGGCATTAAATTATAACTCATTGGACAAAACATGAAGAAATGAATCTTTCCATGGTCATCATATTTTGTAATGTGTCTGTACTACTAAATCTAAGACTATAGATCACTTATCCATTTCATCTTTATTTGGTCAAGGCATGTTGGATTAGATCCACACTAGGATGAGATTGGATACTCTTTGTCAAAAAAATATATATTCCAAGTTGTGTGAATATGGCCTCGAGATTTATTTTCATCTTGATTAGAGTTTTATTTCTATCCTAATCATTAGAGGTCTATTTTTATCAGGGGATCATACTTGGTTTTGTCACTTAATATCTTAGGTTAAATTAAAATATAAAAATATTTAAAAGATAAATATATATATTCAAATGAAGCAAAAGAAAACAACATAGACACATATGAGTGTCTTTTGGCACTAAGTAATCTTAACAAGATAAATTGGTATTTTGGAACAAATTTGTTCACATATTTAATCCATCTTCATGTTTTTCTTCTTTAATTATGGCCTCTGAAGTAATATGGACACCTCCAACTCCTACAATACATAATTTTGATGATACACCATGGGAAATGTAAATTGTGTTGGTTTCATAGACATAATAAAAAGTGAGAATATGGATCCCATATTTTGTTATGTCAATAACATAGAAATCTCTACAAATAACATAGAAATGCTTGGCCTTGTTATTCTAATGACATAGAAATATCCGCAAATAACTATGCTGAAATACTTGGGCTTTTATATGGACCATGGAATGACCAATTACATCAAGAAAATTCTCTAATTATTGAGGGGACCTGCAGTGAAAAATCCTCTAGAAACAATAAAAATGAAAGTTTTCATCAAATAGTGATTACTCAATAAAAAGTATACACTATGTGCTCCGAAATTTCTTGAAAATACAAATATTTCATATTCAAGGATAACAAAATATGAGGTATATGGTTTGGCTAACTCTATTTTTTACACAGTGAAGTATGGAGAAAAATCTTATCATTTTATAATAACAACAAAAATAAAACTCTTCATCAAGATTACTCCCTTGTTGAAAAGTGTCCATTACATGCTTCAAAATTTCTTAAAAATACAAGCATTTCACATTCAATAACAATGAAATATCTAAACAATGATTTGGCTAACTTGGGTATCCTTATACAATGAATTAAAATTTCTTAAAAAAACAAGCATTTCACAGTCAATAACAATGAAATATCTAAACAATGATTCGGCTAACTTGGGTATCATTATACAATGAATTAAAGAGAAAAGTATATAATTTTATTGCTTCTATTAAAGTCAATACATATTCATGGCACTTAAGTATGTAATAATTAACAATCAAGAGTTAAACATCCTATCTTATAGAACAATTTCTTAGGAGTATAAATACCCTCTACATTTTCATTTGAATGGTTTATGGCTAGTTGTTGTAATATTTGATAATCTCATTTGAGGAAGAATAAGCCAAGGTTCTCGTGTGTGTGTGTGTGTCTATATATATATAATGGAAAGGTTTTTTTTTAATATTTTATCGAAAAATAAATTTTGAATCTTGTTTGAACCCACTTATTAATGACCGAAGAGGATACATGCACTAATATCTAGTAAATCAGATATTAGTCTGTCTTAAGCATAACTGGTCATTAATGAATTTAAGTGGAAGTTTAAATAAGATTTTAAATTTATTTTCCAATTATATATATATATATATATATATATATATATATAATAAAAAATAAAATAAATAAATAAATTCATTACATAAAATGATATATAATTTATTTTCAAAGTTAAACATTATAACTTTTCTAATTCAAAGACAAATCAATAATATTCAAATCCGTGTTCCACTAATACTACATATTTAGAGTGTGTAAATAAGGGCAACCAAGTGGTTCAGTTTTGGGATATCGTTAAATACTTTTCACAGGTAGTTGAAGTAATTTCATTAATGAAGGCCAAGTAAGTTGTTGAGGTTTCTCATATTTACAGATATAGAATCCATGTAAAATTATATTAATAATAAATATTTTACGGAAACTTATTAATATTAAGTAAATTTGATTTGGTAAAAGAGTTAAGGTTGTTAGATCAATAGTGGCGGTTTTAGACACGTATATTGGTGACCCGTAGTATTTCATTAATGAAGACCAAGTAAGTGGTTGGGGTTTGTGATATTTACAGATATATAATTCATGTAATATGATCGTAATAATAAATATTTTATTGGAACTCTACTGACTAAGTGGTTAAGTATTGGGATATCATTAATATTAGGTAAATTTGATTTGGTAAAAGAGTTTAGGTAAATCATGAAAAAATTATTAATTAACATTAATTCATTATTAGTGTTAAACAAGTTAAATATATAAGCTTCATATCAACTATACACGAGCCATATTTCACCTATTTAGTTTTCAATTTACTTTTTCCCCTCAATATTTTGTCATCGATGAGACAATACTCGTAGTGATGAGACAATACTCGTAGTATTGTAACTATGGTATCATAAAGTAAAATTAAAATAAATTAAATTAAATGAGACAACGCCATGGATAACTTCTAGTAGACCATGGATAGTAAATTAACTCCCACAAAGTCCGCCAAATAGTGCATGTGCCTTCATTAATTAGGGTGCACTAAATGGTTAGGTTTTGGAATATTTATAGAGGTAGAAACCATGTCATCCGATATTGGTATTATACTGAAGTTTTGCTCATTTAGAGAAAAAGTATATCAAGAGTAAAAACATCTCTGAATAAGTCTACATATTCACTAAAGGGAGAGTTAGTTTTTGGCAAGCTGTGATCAAATATCATTGGAAGTATATTACTAATCATCAAACAGATTTAGAGCATCAAATGGATTCAATATCATTCGAACTATATTACTAATCATCAAACGAATTTAAAACCTCAAACGGATTCAAAGCATCAACAGGTATGAAATTAATCTATCTATTTGACTTTGATATTTTCATTATTTCTAAATTGTACATATATATTTTAACTTAGCTGGATCAAAATCTAAAGAAGTTGAACCATCCCTAAAATATGTCTGCATTTAAGTTCAGAGGAAAGTTAATTTGTATAAAATTTGTTTAAACTATGACAAGGTACATTATGTTAAAAAATTTGTGCAAATACACAATAGGAGCTGACAAAAAATGGGTTATGGTCTTAACTGCATAGAATGTTGTTAATGTTTCATTGTTGGTAAAGTCTCAAACCCATGTATGTATTTAAGTGGAAGTTTAAATAAGATTTTAAATTTATTTTCCAATAAAATGTTAAATAAAAAAAAAAACATTTTCATTACATGAAATGATATATAATTTATTTGCAAAGTTAAACATTCACTTTTCGGATATCGTCAAATACTTTTCATATGTAGTTGAAGTAATTTCATTAATGAAGGCCAAGTAAGTGGTTGGGTTTTGTGATATTTACAGATATAGAATCCATGTAATATGATCTTAATAATAAATATTTTATTGGAACTCTACCTACCAAGTGGTTAAGTATTGGGATATCCTTAATATTAGGTAAAAAATGATTTGGTAAAAGAGTTAAGGTTGTTAAATCAATACTGATGGTTTTCGGCACGTAGATTGGTGACCCATAGTATTGAAATTGTGGTATTATAAAATAAACTTAAACTAGTATTTTTTTTTTTTAAGTTACTAACAAAACAAAAAAAAAATCATGGGAAAAATATTGATTAGCATTAATTCATTATTAATGTTAAACAAGTTAAACATATAAGCTTCATATCAACTATACACTAGCCATATTTCACCCATTTACTTTTCAATTTACTTTTTCCCCCTTTATGCCACCTATGAGACAATACCATGGATAACTTCCCGCAGATCATGGATAGTAAATTAACTCCCACAAAGCCCGTCAAAAATGCATGTGCCTTCATTAATTAAGGTGACCTAACTGGTTAGGTTTTGGGATATTTATAGAGGTAGAAACCATGTCATCTCATATTAGTATTATATTGAAGTTGTGCTCATTCGGAGAAAAAGTATATCGAGAGTAAAAACATCTTTGAATATGTCTACATATTCACTAAAGGGAGAGTTTGTTTTTGGCACACTGTGATCAAATATTATTGGAAGTATAGTACTAATCATCATACTGAATCACAACATCTAACAGATTCAAAGCATCAACAGGTATGAAATTAATCCATTTAGTTGACTTTGATATTTTCATTATTTCTAAATTGTGCATATCTATTTTAACTTTGCTGCATATCTCTGCATATTAGTTCAAAGAAAAGTTAATGTGTATACACTTTGTTTAAACAATGAAATGGTAATGTTTTAGTTGTTGGTAAAGTCTCAAACCCATGTATGTATTGGTTAATGTTTCAGTGAGCGTTCATGTATGTATTGGGGATAGATAGATAGAATGTTTGTTAATGTCTCACTTTCTAAGTGACGTAATAACACCTTTACTCACTCTTTTTCAAGTGCTCTTCTTCTCATGCCAAGAATCGAACTCGAGACTTCAAGCTTAACGCCATTTTGGCAAACCAAGAAACCAGTGAGTGCCGTGGCAACACCTTTACTCACTCTACCACAAGAAACCTAACTTTGATGGAATCAAGAAAAATTGAACCAGTGCCTTATAACTCAGAGCCAATAAGCTACCGATTAGGGCTTCCCCACTTCCTTACTCAACTTTACTCCTTTCTTATGCTCTTTTTTTTTGTTTTCCATTCTTATAACATAAATTTCTTTGGCGTTTTTTGTTTTCCCTTCCTAGACCATCCATCCGGCCCACAGTTGCCTTCCTCCTTATGGCGAGTTGATGCGGGTATAATTATAGTACTGCTCAATCAACTCATCCTCAGGGATTGAACGGGGTTGGGGGTGTTATCTCTAGACCCGGGTAAGGTAGTTAGAGTCTTGAATAAACAGGAGACTGGTGTTAGCAATATGGGGTGATATTGCATATATTGCCCAATCAATCTCAGCATATTCTTATGGTATGAGTTTCCTCACTTATTATTTGTTGATGCTTTGTGGGATTTCCTGTTATGCCTCTAAATACCTCTAACAATGGGTGAGTTAGCGAATGATCTTCAGTAAACGCACAGGAACGCGTTGGTCCCCCTCGATAATAAAACACAGAACTGCCAGATAGTCATAGTTGTACTCGTAGCAAAGCGCTCCCTCCCTCCCTCAAAAGGACAGATTATGTACAAAGCACAAACCCACCTTCTACCCTCACAGGTGCCCTCCCTCAAAAGGACAGATTATGTACAAAGCACAAACCCACCTTCTACCCTCACAGGTGCCCTCCCTCAAAAGGACAGATTATGTACCCTGCCTGAGCAGAGCACAAACCCACCTTCTACCCTCACAGGTGCCACAAAGGCGGAGTTCTCCTCTTATTCGACTTACATAAGCCAATTTTGAATGAATGAAAAAAATACAATTCTGGCTGTGCCACTACAAAGGGTTATCTATTGCATTTTATTAATTATAATTAGGGTTTTTAATTTCTAATTTTCAATCCTCACGGATGCCACAGAGGCGGAAATGGTCACGCCCCTTATTGTTTCCGACAGGGGAGTTCTCCTCTTACTACTTAAGTTACATAGGTCAATTTTGAAGGAATCAAAGAAATAAACCGACTACAGAGGGTTATCTATTGTACTTTATAATAAACCGATTACAGAGGGTTATCTATGGAGTTGTTTTTAGTGCGACTTTTTGAAGTTTCAGGTGCCGGAATTTGGTGAAAAATTTCAAGGTAAAATCTTGTTATTCAAACTGCTTTTTTGACTCTATATATGGATTCAGCACTCTCAAAAACCTCTAGAACACTTCAATTGTGCAAAGTTAGCAATCAAACTTCTCTTTTCAATAAATTCCTGCAAAGCCTTCAAAAAGTCACACTAAACACTACTCGGTTATCTATTGCACTTTATTTATAATTTTCAACCAAGATGAGGGTGGTAGTTATTTGAATAAACAAATCTAAAATAAAATTGAAAGTCCTTGATTTGTTTCCGTTACAGGGGATAGAACTATTTGGTGAACATGGAGCAACCACAACAGCGATCTGAATTGGAGGAAGATGATGATAGTCAAGAGGGAATGTTATATTTGTTTTCTGAAGATGAGTGGATTAATGAATTAATGAGGGAAAATGCATGGATTAATGAATTAATTAGGGAAAATATGTGGATTGATGAATTTGAAGGTGGGCATCAACACACTGTTCCTGCATCTCAGTCAGCAATAGAGAACTTGCCTACACAGATAATCTCGATTGATCAAGTAACCAGTGGAAATGCAATTTGTGCCATCTGTACAGATCTAATGCCTGTTGGTGAAGCAGCGAGACAACTACCATGTAACCATCTGTATCATAGCCATTGCATCATTGAATGGCTTAATCGCAGAAATAACTGTCCACTGTGCCGTTATAAGCTGCCCACAGATGAGCCAGACACCCAGGAGTGAATTCTGCAGGAATTTATGATGGCAGAATGCCCCCACAAGTTTTTATTTGTGGAGAAAAGCTCAGAAACTTCCGATTGATGTTAGTCAGTCATCGAATCATTTTCATCATGATATTTTGATATTTCCATCATCGTGGTATTCAGATTGATAGGAGTAAACGGTTTTTTATAAACTCTCATATATATGGTTTTATGTTCCTTTAAATCGTTTTTAAAAACATGTTGATATATATATGTATATGGTTTTATCTTTCTTTAAATCGTTGGATTATTTTAAACATGTTTTTTTTTTTTTTAATAGGAAAACCTATTATAACTCAGTTGTCAAACCAGCAATGAAGACAACCATCTCTGACTGCTATCTACTAATGCATATATATGTATATGAAATTGAGACGTATTATTTTTTCAACTAATGCATATATATGTATATGAAATTGAGACGTATTATTTTTTCAATTATGTGTTTTAAATCATTGCCTTTTTCAGTTGAGTTTACTTTTGAAATGTTACTCTATATATTTTTATATTAAATATATTAATTTAAATTAATTTGATGTTTATTTTTGTTTAGTTTTACATAATTTTATTGTTATTGATTTTTGTGTTGGTAAATATGTGTAAATTTTAATTTAGATTTTTTTTAATGTTAAATATAAAACAATGTAATTATTTTTTTCATAATTATTTAAACAATTGGAAATTTATATAATATTTAGTTTTTTGGGGGGTAAGATTGGAAAAATCAAACCTGTTACAAAACTACTAAATTATTAGTAGCACTATTGAATTGGCTATAGACCTCATAACTATGATTAATTATAACTATAAAAAGAGCACAAAGGGTTACATAGAAATTTATCATTATACAGTTATGGTGCTGCCAACCAAAAGCAAAATAATATACAAGAAGTATAAGAAAAACATCATCATATAGTTATCCTTCTGCCAACCAAAAGCAAAAAGATAGATAAAAAACATTATAACAACTAAGAAAAAGTGGACACCTCAATTGGAGCTCACATCATAACAACTAAGAAGAAATGGACACCTCAATTGGAGCTCCTAGAGTGGAGAGAAGATCACATCCCTAAACAACATTCAATCTCTTACATCTAGATACACTAGAACATATATAGTCAATTTTATTAATATATATTAATCAAATAAAAATTAAATTATTTTAAATATGTAAAAATTGTCAAGTAAAAAAATAAAATAAAAACTATATATTATAAAAATTAAATATAAAATTATTAAAGATAAAAACATATTTAAATTATGTTTATACTTAGTTCCCAAACAACTCAATAAACATAAGGTAGTTGCTTAGACTTTAACTATCTTTTTTTTTTTATCAATGATATTGACTCTTTCAAGAATTTATTGATTTTTGCTTTCCGTGGGGTGTTTCTCTCGCTGGAGGAGCTTATGGGGCTCAATTTTTCTATATCTATTTCAAAACCGGGTGTTTCTTTGGTTGGAGGAGCCTATGAGGCTCAATTGTTCTATATCTATTTCAAAACCTTTGCTAGAAGCTGGAAAGTTGTTTGGGACAAGGTATAAACATTTTTGTTAAACTTATCAGTTTGAAATTGTTTATGTTGTTTGTTATTGAAAATAAATTCTACATATTCAAATATTTAGGATTCAAAAATTGTTATAAATTGGATGAAATTTGCCACATCTATAGGGAAAGAAATGGGGCTTCTCATGCTTTTCTTAAGGAGGGTGCTTCACAAGATTTCAGTTCATCATGAAACACAACAACTAACAACAACAAAGATTTTACCTAGGCCCTTCATAGAGTGTTATCCTTCATCACTCTTTAGCTATATTTTTTTTTTAATTATACTAACTATCTATCTATGCTAAATCCTCAACATGGATATCAGTGGTTATTTTTTTATGACAATTACTATGATTCACATCATGAAACACAACAACTAACAACAACAAAGATTTTACCTAGGCCCTTCATAGTGTGTTATCCTTCATCACTCTTTAGCTATATTTTTTTTTGTTAATTATACTAACTATCTATCTATGCTAAATCCTCAACATGGATATCAGTGGTTATTTTTTTATGACAATTACTATGATTTTCTCTATACATTTATTTAGATATATTTTGCATATATACATGAGGAAAAGTAGTCCAAACTTAGATAGTATGTTTGGTACAACCATATCTAGTTGGGATTTCTTGAGTGCTACACGTACCCATTCAAAATTTAATTTTAGAATCTAATTAAAGTTCATATTTTTTCTTTAAAAAAACTCAATAAACATAAAAATAAAATATCTAAAGATACAAAATTTCATTCTAAAGAAAGCAACTTTTCTTCCACTTTTCTACTCATTTTCCTAATCATATGTGTTTAAAGATTTAAGTTTTTGCAACCAAAAAAATTCCTCCTCTATTTCAATTCACATGGGCATGGGGTTTTAATACCTGCACATAAAAACCCACATATCTTAATATTAGAATTATAAAAATGTCTGATTGCATAATTGAGTTTTGTCAGAACAATTTTTTAGGAATAAGCTAATTGGTGGCCCTAAAAAATAGGCTAGTCACATTTGACCTATTATCAGTGGTGATATTGGAGTGACTTGATCAAATTTTATATGTTTAAGTCACAACCAAAAAGTTTGAACATTATCAATGATGAAATTCAAATCTAGTAAACAAAGCTTAAATAAGAATAAACCACATAGTCCAATTTATTATGTTGAAAATATTACCAAATCTAAGCATCTAGAAGTGGAACTTCTCTCTCCTCTATTTTAATTCACAAAATTTTGAGAAAGTTGAACTCAAGAGGAGGGATTCATTGGTATGCATGGGAATTGATTTTCTCACAACATTCATTTTTTATTTTTTATTTAGTCATTTTTTATGGATTAAATGATGAAAAAATATCATTATATTTTTAGCAAATAAAGAAAAAGTTAGTCAGTTGGTGCCTAGAGTAGATACCTCCCCACATAACCCTTAAACTGCATCCTAGGAACTAGTTAATTGAACCTTACCTGCTACATTTCATCCTGTCAATGGAACCTTTTTCTAATACTTATAATGTAATAATAATTAAGAATAATCCATTTTTTCTAATTATTGTTGCTATACCATTGAACTAGACTTGGTATATCTTTTCTAGCTTCACTTGCTATCAATTTACCCCTTCATGCTTCATACTTATAGTTATCACAAACATCTTGGGAGAAGCATTTTGGATGTTTGTTTTTTTATTCACTTTCCATTCCTCCTTGATGAACTTGACTCCTTTATAATAAAAGAAAATAGCTCATGCGTTAATTTTCTTCTATTCTATTGTTCCACAATCCTCCATGTCTTCTATTATATTGTTCCAAAATCCTCCATGCTATTCATAAGAGCTAAGGGTGGGAGAAATAGGGAGAGAATCGCGGTAGAAAGAAGAACAACATTGTGGTTTGATATGGTGAATTGTGCCCTGCCTTAATCCTCAAATGCCTAGTTCATTAGGGCCATGTCCTCCACTTTATTTTAGATATTTAGCATCATAAAAATTCATGCAATAGGTGGTGGCGACAACGGGCCTATGATCTGTAGTTTGGTCTTATATCATATGTAGTTTGGTGCAATCATGCCCCCTTTAAATTTCTAGAATTTGTTTTTAATATGTTATTTTCTCATGTTACTTTAGGGTTCGTATATTTCCGAACATAACAATAGTGAAATTCGATTTGAATATTTTATTAAATTTTAAAGAGCATGATATGTAAAATGCACTTAAGCTTCTCTTGATGCAAATATCCACCTTCAAATTTTCATGGTTTACCATTCCATATTTGATTTTCTCACAGTATTTCTTTCGGAATAACATATTTGCAATTTGACATGAATATTTTGTTAAGTTTTCTCTAAGTTTGCGATGGTTTGTATAGTGGTGGTTTTACAAACATTTGACGTGAATCCGTGTTTTCTGGATTCAACAATTGCACTTTCCTAGCACTCACAGATTTTGCATTGGACATGATTGCACTACCTCTAATGTTACATTTTCTCTGATGCTGGAAGAATCACATAGCAGATCTATTTTCTACTATGGTTTAGAGAGTTCATTCAGAGTACCGTATTTTAGTAGTGGATGGAATAGTACAAATAATCCTTCACTAAATGAAACATGTAGGATGCTTGTTCAACCAGACCTTGGTTTTAATGGTCATTATATGATTGCAAAGAAATATATGAGGCCTCCATTATTACCATCATATACTGAGGAGACTGAGAGACCTACATCACTCCCATAAAATACATAGAATAAAATCCCAAGGAAAACTCCATCTCTATCTATGACAAATGTGGCCAAGTAGAAATTAGGTCCCTTCAAAGAATTCAAGGCCTCAACCAGGAATATTCAGAAAAGTAGATTAGTAACTTGAAATGTGATTAATCTTAAAAACATTATCGAAATATTAGATACAATATATCAAGCATTCGTAAAGACTTCTAGAAAAGAATAAAAAATTTTATGGAAAATAAGTCCTTAGGATTTGAAAAGATAATTGATCTTGTGAAGGGGTGTAAGGATGTTGCAATGCTTAAAGAAGTAAAGAATTGCCACTATGTGGACTTCCCTTTCCCTATTGCTAAACTTACCCTGGACCTTCACCACATTTGGCGAATCCAAATTCTAAATACAACATAGAAATGAACACAAGACAAAAGCTAATAGCTTCGTTGGATGACTTTGGGAAATATATATATCAAAATGTGTTTATGTGTCAGTGCTCGCAGGGTTTCCTAATGTCCTCTCTACCTCAAATTTTTGAAGAGCACACATGAAAGGTTCTTGATGTTTTTTTAGGGTGGTTCGTGCAAGGATGTTGCAATGCTTAAAGAAGTAAAGAATTGCCACTATGTGGACTTCCCTTTCCCTATTGCTAAACTTAATAAATGGGACAACCCTGGACCTTCACCACATTTGGCGAATCCAAATTCTAAATCCAACATAGAAATGAATGCAAGACAAAAGCTAATAGCTTCGCTGGATGACTTTAGGAAATATATATATCAAAATGTGTTTATGTGTCAGTGCTCGCAGGGTTTCCTGATGTCTTCTCTACCTCAAATTTTTGAAGAGCGCACATGAAAGGTTCTTGATATTTTTTTAGGGTGGTTCAGGGATATTGGGTGGCAGATTTACTAGTTGGTTGGTAGATTCACCAGCTAGTTAAACAAGCAGGGCCTAATTCCACCAACTAAAATAATCCTTAAAGTTTAAATATTCCTTGATATTAAGTTAAGGATGTTGGTTTCCAAAATTTGTCTGATATTCCCTTATATCAATGAACAATTTCTGTTCTAGACCCGTAAAATTATTTCATACAGGTTTTGTAAGCCAAGCTCTGCCCAAAACTTCCATTAGAAATGCAACTAGCAAAAATAACTTTATGAATATACAACATGCCAGTAGTAAAGTACTAAACTCAAAAGCATATGTGTGCAACATTTTCTTTGGTGGTAGTGGCAAGCGAATAACAGAGAATATAGCCCTAAAGGAAAATATACATGTTGAACACGTGTTCTTCCTAAATTCTAATGATTTGTTTCATGTAATGGTTGAACTTGAGAACAAATTACCACCTTCTATTTCTATGACTTCAAAAAAAGCAAAGGTTGAGTCTCCTTTTCAAGATCATAGAATCAAGTTAGATTCTTCAAACAATTATGGAGGATCTCAAGTGATTTAATGACACGGTAACCACTCTTTTGCGGCTTCCTGTAGCGATTCTGATAATGTAGAAACATATGAGTTCATCAAACCAATCCTCTTCACAAATAATAGAAAATATCATATAAGTTTATGAGCCTAGTTCTCATTAAATATTAGAACAAATAATAGTCAATTTCATTAATACAACTAAGGCCTCCTGTCCTGGTGAATTCGAGGGCTCTCTATGAAAGGAGGTCTATGTTTGGTACCAATTTTCTTATAATTTGGCATCATAAATTTCATTGTGAATATGGAAAGGAATGCCACTTTTCATTATCATTTTGACAATGTTTTTTACCATTTTAATTACCTTTTATGATGTTTTCACAAACTGAATTTGCACCTTTTTTTATTTCAAAAATATCGGTTTTAATGAAATATGGTTGAATTATTGAAAATGTCATGTTAGGACCTTTTTAAAGTAGTTTTCATAGCTAGTAAAGTTATCTTTTTAAATTTAGCCTTGTAACCTTTTCATATCAAAATGTCTCCATGTTTATCATAATTTTAAAATGTAAGTTTTGTTTTAACTTTCATTTTTATATTTATGGATTGTTAAGATGAACCAATTATAAAGCTTATTTGTTGCAAAGTTTTTTTTTTTTTTTTAATGGTGACGGAACATACTTAAATGACTTAGAGTAATATTTTTTGAAAATTGTTTTGTAAAGTTGAAATAATTGATTAAGTTTATATTAGAAATATTTATGGAATTAAATTAAATAACAATTCTAGAAAAAAAAATTGAGAAATAAATCTTTATTTAACTTTGTTTTTAGAAGATTTATGAAATTAATTCAATGGTCATTATAGAAAAAGGATAATTATTTATCCTTTTAAAAATATTTATGAGATTAGAGTAAATAATAACATAAAAAAAGACTTATTGGGATGTTGAGATGAAATTTTAGCTTTGTTTTGAGAAGTTTTATGAAATTAGATTAAACAAAGGTTTTAAAACACTATTTTTTCTAAATTGAGATATTTTTATTAAACTTTATTTTGAGAAAAATTGTGAAATTAAATTAAATGATAATTTTATAAAAATAAAAATTCAAAATTTGGGATGGTTGTTCAGGTTTGTTTGGGGAAGGGTTTTGGAACAAATTACAATCCCTCCAATTCAACATCACTTCTTAGCAATGCCTTTTTTGAAATTATGGACATACTTACTTCAATGGCACAACAAACATCACCTTGAATTACATGAATGACAAATTTCTTTTAAATATGACATGAGCATCTATGGTTATCCTTACATTGAGAAAACATGGGTTTGGGTATTTTATCATCTCCCAATTTTTAGAGAAGCATAATGAAATAAACCAAAATGATTCAAAGAAGAAAACTTGGTCAAATATTTGGAATAGCGGGAACTGGATGAACATCTCAATTTTTCTTTGGTAGTTGGCATGAAAGTATAACTCATTAGACAAAACATCACCAAATGAATATTTCCATGGTCATCATATTTTTTTAATGTGCATGTCCTACTAACTCTAAGACTATAGATCAATTATCCATTTCATCTTTATTTGGTCAAGGAATCTTGGACTAGATCCACATTAGGATGAGATTGGATACTCTTTGTCAACAAAATATATTTTCCAAGTTGTGTGAATATGGCCTCGGGATTTATTTTCATCTTGATTAGAGGTTTATTTTTATCCTAATCATTACAGAATTATTTTTATCCGGGGATCATACTTGGTTTTGTCACTTAAAATCTTAGGTTAAATTGAAATATAAAATATTTAAAAGAGATATATATATATGTGTGTGTGTGTGTGTGTGTGTGTGTGAAGCAAAGGAAAACAAACTAGACACATTATGAGTTTATTTTGCCACTAAGTAATCTTAAGAACGTAAATTGGTATTTTGGAACAACTTTGTTCAGATATTTAATTCATCTTCATGTTTTGCTTCTTTCACTATGGCTTGTGAAGTAAGTTGGATACCTCCAACTCCTACAATACATATTTTTGATCATACACCATTGGGAAATGTAAATTGTGTTGGTTTTATAGAAATAATAAAAAAAGATAATAGGGATCCCATATTTTTTTATGTCAATAACATATAAATATATACAAATAACAATGTTGAAATGCTTGACCTTGTTATTCTAATGACATAGAAATCTCTGCAAATAACTATGTTGAAATACTTGGGCTTTTATATGGACCATGGCATGACCAATTACATCAAATAAATTCTATAATGAATGAGGGGACTTGTAGTGAAAATTCCTCTAGAAACAATAAAAATGAAAGTTTTCATCAAATAGTGACCACTCTATAAAAAATATACATTATGTGCTCCAAAATTTCTTAAAAATACAAATATTTCACATTCAAGGATAACAAAATATGAGGTCTATGGTTTGGCTAACTTGAGTTGTTACATAATGAAGCATGGATAAAAGTATTAACATTTTATAATAACAAAAAAAATGAAAGTATTTATCATCAACCCTTCTCTAAAAGTGTCCATTACATGCTTCAAAATTTCTTAAAAATACAAGCATTTCACATTCAATAACAATGAAACGTCTAAACAATGATTTGGATAACTTGGGTATCATTATACAATGAATTAAAGAGAAAATTTTAGCATTTTAGTGCTTCTATTAAACTCAATCACATCTTCATGGCACTTGTTATCACCCTAGTAATTTCTTAAGTTGTGGGATTTGAGTTTTTAGTCAAAGAAGACTAGGGGTAATCACAAACCTGCTTGGAACAATAGGATCTAGCCTTCCTATAGTTTAGAGAGGGCTCTCTCTTTAAGATTTATCTTTGTTTTTTATTTATGTTTTAAGCTAGTTATGATAGAACAATTTGGTTTTGTTTTAAGATGTTTGGTGGGTAAAAATCACTTTGGATTAAACTAGAGAGAAATCTAATTGTCCATTGGGCTATGGAGTCTAAATCTAGATAGCAGTACTAGAAGGCAAGGCCAAAAGGGTGCAAATGTAGTCAGGGCAAGGTAGATAACTCTCAGAGTTTTGGGGAAAAGGTTTTTTGATGAAATGGTATAGTTGGGATAAAGGGAAATGAAGGATACTTTGATTCGGACAATGGAGGAAGGAGGCAGGGGTCAAACGAGAGTAGGAGAAATGAAGGACTCCTAACATTGGAAATTAGCAGAAAACATTTAAATGGTAACTTAGTTAAAACAGGGAGCAACAAGCTAATCCTGAAGTAATATTCCTAGTTAGTCATTAAGACAGATCAAAAACATAATGAATTGCATGGAACTTAGAAAGGAAACAATGACAAGAAGAGATGCACTTTACTCTTTAACTTATCGCAAGAATCCTGAATTATGATGCCCAATTAGCTTTGTCCAGTCTGCTACTTCGAAATCAACACATGTAAGCCTCCAATGTATTAGCAAAAGTCTATAGTAATCTTAGCAATTTCATTCCACCCAAAAACACTTTAAAGAGTGAAGTATTTATACCAATTCTAAACTAGAATATCTTTAAAAAATGTCAAGATTGGTTTACAAATATCTCCAACTGTTTTACATAAAAAGAACTTAAGTAAAGGACACTCAAAACTAATGCATCTATTTGGCACTATTTTGTTATGGATAGGTGATGATAAAGAGGATAATTCGAATTTGATCTCAACTCTTAGTTAATCATGAGGCATCCAAGTCACTAACTATTTCCTTTCTTTGTGCATTCTACACCATCAATTCTGCAAACTTGGGGTCCAATGATACATTTTTATTTCTCAATTCGAAATAGATATGTAAAACATGAAAGAGGTTATTGTAGATGAATATGTTGGTGAGATAAACCTCTCTCTGTTTCCTAAATTTCTGCTCCAGCTGTTCACAATAGGCTTTGCAAAAAGATGTGTAAAACAAATTTTTACAGAGTCTGAAAAATAGGTTGTAAAGATGCGCATGTATCTTTCATTATGTAATAGCTGTGCACAAAGTGAGATACATTTTTGTAGATGGATCTATTAAATACAAAAACCTCCTTCAGTTTTGTGAGATGTATTTCAGATTGGCCATAATATGCTCTGCAAAATGATGACTTAATAGGAATTTTCTGCAAAAAGTGCTTTCCAATATTGTTTAATATTTCCCAACCCATAATGGATGTTAGAAACGTGAGAGAGGTTTTTGAATTTGGACACCTTAAGAACATAAACCTCCTTCCGTTTTGAAAAATTCATCTTGGTTGGGTCACAATAGTTTCTGCAAAACAATAACTTAAACAGGAAATTTCTGCAAAAATGTTCCTTCTTGCTTTGTTTTCATCTTTTAACCTTTTTGTTCTTTTACCTGTTTTTACTTTCACTTTGGATAAATTTCATTGTTGGTGAAAGTATTTTCATCTCTATTTAACCATTACTGCCTCTATTTTTACTTTTACTATTTTACCTTGACTACTCTGTAACTTTGTTTAACTTTCACTCTGACTTTTACCTGATACACTTTAACTCTAATGCTCTTTGACTGTTCTGTTTTCACTATCATTGTGAATTCTGATTTCAATTTTACCATTCACTGCGCACATTTTATCATTCTGATCTCTCTCTGACTTGATTTTATTTTTTCTTTGCATACAAACTGTTTTTTGAATGAAGCTTTTGAATTAAAATCTGAGAATTTGGAGCAAACAATTTTGTCAACTAGTATTGAAACTATTGGCCCAATTTCTTATTCTGATAATAACCTGCAAAAATCAAACAATTTTTTAATGAAATAGAGGTCTGCAAGGAGGTGATTGAAGGCTTTTGGAAAGACCGGTGGAATGAGATCTGTTTGTGGAGGTTTACCTCTGTTTTTTTAGGCATTTTTTAGGTAACTGCTACAAGATTAGACTGTTGGCAGGAATTTTTTATTTCAACAGAGAGAAAACTGAGCAATTTAGGCTAACGATGTCTTCTTTTGGGCTTTTTGCTCAATTTTGTTTATCTGAGGATGTAAAACTGGCCTAAAACAGAAAATAGGGGTTTTCTGAGTTTGTTTGACTGAGAAATAGGGTTTCAAGGTATATTTAGAGGTTTTAGCCTTTCAAATATTTAAAATGGATTCTTAAACCTGAAAATTGATAAAATTTTCTTGAAAAGGCACGCAGAGGATAAATGGTTTCACGGTTCTTGGTTGAAATGTTGGCTTCAATAGTTTATCTGGAGCGATGCACAGCTCCTCAATAGTCTTCAAGGGTATAATATTGGCAACTACAAAGGTTTTGGGCATACATGGAAATCATGGCTTAAAATGCTTTATACAGAGCTTTTGACAGTTGGGAGAAAAGGAAAAAGGGTTAAATGCGCAGATAAGGAAATAATGAATTTTTTTCAAAGGTTTTGATCATACATATTGGTCGCATTTAATCAGCATTAAATTTATGTCGCATCGGGTGGGAGGCGGTTTCGGAATTTAAACGCAAAACCAAACAGTGGTTATCACGCGGGGTTTAAGTGGTAAACGGTTTTATTCAAAACGCACATGATATCGTATATCTACCGTTGGATCTGAGGGATGAATGTGAAGGGTTAGGATTGAATGGGAAGCTGCGATGAAATAAAATAGTGGGATCGGGGAACTTATATACGCGCAGATGGGTAAAAAAAATTTATATAAGGTTTAACTTATATATTGTTTAATGAATATGGATGTGGGGTTTATATATATGGGTTTTGTTTTTATTAAATAAGCCTTAGTTTATTTCAACAGACTTTGGGTTATAAGGTATGTAGGGGGGGAGGGGTAATATATCATTACAAAGGCGCTTCAGACAAGGTTGTTACACCTTAAACCTTGGTAAAATATAATGCGGGTTGGGTTCAATTATATGCAGCGGCAGGATAAATGTCATGTATTGTCTTTTTTTTTAAACATTTGTAAAAACGTTGTAATAAAACATATACAGGTGCAGTTTATTATATTTATATGGTATTTAAACCTTTTTGAATAGTTTAAAAACCATAGAGGCCGGATATTTATTTAACGATACGTTTAGACCAAAGGGCTTCTAATTGGGTTTTTTATTTATGCACGTGGATAATTAAACTTTGGTCTAAAACTTTATAATAGTGAGTTTTTTTGGGGATATTTAAACATAGGGAATTAATAAGTAAGATAAGGTATTTTTTAGGGATTTAATAGAATATGTTAAAAATCAATATGAAAAGGCAGTATGATGTAAAACAAAATACATAAAATCACTAAGTAAAGTGTACAGAGTAAAGAATTGCTCATCTTTATATTATTTCACTAATACTTCGGATAAATGTAGTTTTGAGGGTTTTATGAATGCTTCTGAAGGGATGAAGTTAATTATATGGGATTTTAAGCTTCACTAAGTAAGAATGTGTCTTTACTTAGGAAACGGGATTTTAATTTATGAATGAGGGATGAATGATGATAAATGTGGATTTAACATAAGAACTCAATATTTTTAACTAACCAATCATCGAGCCTTGGGTATGGTCCCAATAAAAGTTAGAGAAATGCTCTGAGCATGTTTGACTGATAGCTTAGAATACTGAATACTTATAGGGGATGGGAAATTAGTAATTTTTCTTGGTGAAACTTTATTACATGTTTTTTCCACTGCTTTCTACCCCTAAATGCACCTGCAGAATGAAGAAAAATGTTTTTTCCACTGCTTTCTACCTACCCAGTCTTATTCTAACATTTTTTCTTCATTCTGCAGGTGCATTTAGGCTTGCAACCTTAAAAAATTTATCCTTTTAAGCATAAACTATCTAAATCTACCTTATTTCATTTGAGGGCTTAGATTAAAATGTTGATCTCCTCATTATTCTCTACCTATCTAATGATTTGTTAGGATTAAACTGTCAGACAAATATTTATTCACTATCTAAAACATGGAAATTGAAAACATAACAAGTTAAGATTAAACAATTTAACCTATCATGGATTATGGCATTTATTGACACTCTACCATAATCATTTATTTTGCAAAAAAGTAAAAGTAGTGGCATTTGGACTTCCTCACTTTCAGGTCTTATTTTCATCATTTTTCTTTTTTTTTCTTTTGGGGTCTATATTTTCTAAGTCCTTTGATCTTTCTTTTAGGACTTTTTACCCTCTTTCTTATTTTTGATTTTTGATTTTTTTTCAAAATATGGGAAAACAACTTGCAGAAAGCAAGGTATGTACATATTTTACAAGACTATCAAGAGTCAATTCAAAATTATGAATCCTATATTTATAGGACCCTAACAGCGGCTTCACATGGGGATGGCATCTCCTTGTGAGATGTCAAGAACATCGTCGACGAGTAGCCTGATCCTTTGAGCCAATCCCAAACATGCATTTGATTTGTTATAAAATCTCTGTGACTAAAACTCTTGAACTGAATTTAGTCCTTTTTCTGCAAATTGAAATATGCTATGAAACTAAAATAACATACTGCAATTCTCAAACGAGACTGATAGAACTTAAATATCTTTAGGACCTTCTCCTTGGATTTAAATCTTAATGAATTATTTCAAAACTAGCTGAAAATTTAATACTGAAAAAAAATGCTCAGAGCTTTGAGCTTATTTGCATTCATCTACCTACTCTAATCTATTGTTAATTTCATTGAATCAGATAAGACAAAAATGCCAATGAAGCCAGTCAAGTAGCTGTAGAAATGAATGGATAACTTGAATGCTTATCATCAAACTTGGAAGTATAACTTGATCATGTGTCTTCATAATCAATGATATGATGTGAAATGGCAATTGTTGATATATTTGATCCTCGTAGATAAAACATGTTTGCAGACTTGAGCTAAAAATAGTCTCCATATAATTTTCCATAGGATCATCAAAAGCATAATGTATGATTTGTGCTTCTAGGCCTTCAATGACTAGTTACTCAGTTGTATTCTGAATATTAATCCCTGGAACTATTTCTTCAGTCTTCTGCTTGAAAGAATAATCATCCTCAAACTGCAAGTCAAAAGGTAGTACAATTTCCTCTTGCTTTGGAGAAGGAAGATTTTCCAAGAATTCTTTAGGATCTCGGAAATTATATGACTGAATTTGAGAATGAAAAAGTTTAATTTCATTTTCATATTTTTCAGAAACTATCTCAAGAACATATATTTTAAGTTGCAGAGAATATTTTCTCAATTTCAAAACAAGAAAGACAACTGTTCGAAAATCTTTATCAAGCTGAAATTCAAGTAACTCATCCCATAAACTAGCTAGTGATTGCTTTGTGAAGTTAGCTTGAATTTGAAGAACATAATTATCATCAAACTAATCATACTTAGGCAAATATTCAGAAGAAGGAATGTGATCAATTATATACATTAGATCAGCAGATTGTTTTTCCAGTAATCCTAATATATCTTGATTAGATTGGTTGCATTCTATTTGAAAGTCATCATTTTGCTCAATAGGAGTACTCTCAAGCAATAGGCCTTTTTGGGAAGGTAGAACAACATGAGCATCAACATGTTCTTCTATCTCTTCAAGGATAAAAACTTTAGTACATTCATCAATATTAGAATAAGTAGAAACAATTTCTTCATTATTGAAATATTTTGAGGATGGTTGCATGTTTAGAAGCAAATTGATTTCTTCTTCGGTGAGGGGGGTGGGAATCTCTGAATTCCTAGATTTGAATAACAATTGTTTTTTCTCTTATGTAAAAGTTGATCATAAGGTTGAATATTTTCTTTAACTTCATTCAAAACATTATATGAAACATCATATGTTACTACAGAGGGGCTTTGTGGATCTTGATTAATCTCATGATCTATTTCATCTTTGTTTAACTCCTCTTGATTATTATGACATTTAACTTGAGAATGAAATTTCTGGACTTATAATAAATCTTTAGGATGCCAATTTCCGAAATCTTCATCAATATTTTTAAGGTAACGTATAAGATCTTCAGCTTGATCACAACAATTTTTAGCTAATGATAAATATGGAAAATCTTATTTGTAATGCTCATAAAATACCTTGTGAAAATCTTTTAAAGAAAATAAACTAGCAGGTTTGAGAGCATCATACTATTCCCTTGCTGGTCCTTCTAAGGTTTCCATGAAAATCTTCATGAGGCAATACTCATGCCAATCATCCTTCAATATCCATGAGTGTATATGAAATTTAATGAGATGTAACGAAGGATCATTAATATTCTTATCTTGAAACATGGGCAGATTTTTATCCCAATTTACCTTTGGTAGTTTGTGTGGAAATCCAAGTATGTGATCTCTACTCATGGGAGCATACCTGCGTTTTATTCTTAGGTCATCTTGTAAATTAGTCATAAAGAAAGGCCACTATATTTATACAACCAAGCTAGATCCTTATATAAAATGAAATATATATTGAAAAACTTTCTTAATGAGAAAGAACATAATGTCTTGGATTAAGATCCAAGTTGAAAACCTGATCTTTCCATATTTTTCTTTCAGGTTCATTCCTCTAGTGGAGTCTCGATTATGAAATTGATGTGGAGTCGTCAGGTGGATGATTTTAACCTTTGTATGTCTAATCACTGTCCACCATCATAGATCAGATCTGAACCTGTAAAATATTTTTGAAGAAAAGGTTAGTCTTCCCCAGTATGGTTGCCAGTATGTTATCACCCTAGTAATTTCTTAAGTTGTGGGATTTGAGCTTTTAGTCAAAGAAGACTAGGGGTAACCACAAACCTACTTGGAACAATAGGATCTAGCCTTCCTATAGTTCAGAGAGGGCTCTCTCTTTAAGATTTATCTTTTTTTTTTTTTTTATGTTTTAGGCTAGTTATGATAGAACAATTTGGTTTTGTTTTAAGATGTTTGGTGGGTAAAAATCACTTTGGATTAAACTAGAGAGAAATATACTTGTCCATTGGGCTATGGAGTCTAAATCTAGATAGCAGTACTAGAAGGCAAGGCCAAAAGGGTGCAAAAGTAGTCAGGGCAAGGTAGATAACCCTCAGAGTTTTGGGGAAAAGGTTTTTTGATGAAATGGTATAGTCAGGATAAAGGGAAATGAAGGATCCTTTGATCTATACTATGGAGGAAGGAGGCAGGGGTCAAACGGGAGTAGGAGCAATGAAGGATTCCTAACACCAGAAATTAGCAGAAAACATTTAAATGGTAACTTACTTAAAACATGGAGCAATAAGCTAATCCTAAAGTAAGATTCCTAGTTACTCATTAAGACAGATCAAACACATAATGAATTGCATGGAACTTAGAAAGGAAACAATGACAAGAAGAGATGCACTTTACTCTTTAACTTATTGCAAGAATCCTGAATTATGATGCCCAATTAGCTTTGTCCAGTCTGCTACTTCGAAATCAACACATGTAAGTCTCCAATGTATCATCAAAAGTCTATAGTAATCTTAGCAATTTCATTCCACCCAAAAATACTTCAAAGAGTGAAGTATTTATACCAATTCTATATTATAATATCTTGAAAAAATATCAAGATTAGTTTACAAATATCTCCAACTGTTTTACATAAATAGAACTTAAATAAAGGACACTAAAAACTAATGCATCTATTTGGCACTATTTTTTATGATGATAAAGAGGAGAATTCTAATTTGAACTCAACTCTTAGTTGATGATGAGGCATCCCAGTCACTAACTGTTTCCTTTCTTTGTGCATTCTGCTCCAACAATTATTCAAACTTGTTGTCCAATGATACCTTTGTACTTCTCAATACGAAATATATATGTAAAAATTGAAATAGGTTATTGTATATGAATATGTTGGTGAGATAAACCTCTCTCCGTTTCCTAAATTTCCGCTCCAGTTGTTCACAATAAGCTTTGAAAAAAGATGTGTAAAACAGAGTTTTACAGAGTCTGTAAAATAGGTTGTAAAGATGCGCATGTATCTTTCATTATGTAATAGTTGTGCACAATGTGAGACAGGTTGTTGTAGATGGCTTTCTTAGAAACAGAAACCTCCTTCAGTTTTGTAAGATGTATTTCTGATTGGCCAAAATATTCTCTGTAAAATGATGACTTAATAGGAATTTTCTGCAAAACGTTCTTTCCAATATTGTTTAATATTTCCCAACCCATAATGGTTGTTAGAAAAGTGAGAAAGGTTTTTGTAGTTGGATATTTTAAGAACATAAATCTCCTTCCATTTTACAAAATTCATCTTGGATGGGTCACAATAGTTTCTAAAAAACAATGACTTAACAGGAAATTTCTGCAAAAATGTTCCTTCTTGCTCTGTTTTCATCTTTTAACCTTTTTGTTCTTTCAACTATTTTTACTTTCCCTTTGGATAAATTTCATTGTTGGTGAAAATATTTTCATCTCTATTTAACCATTACTGCCTCTATTTTTACTTTTACTGTTTTACCTTGACTGCTCTGTAACTTTGTTTAACTTTCACTCTGACTTTCACCTGATACACTTAAACTCTAATGCTATTTGACTATTCTATTTTCATTGTCATTGTGAATTCTGATTTCACTTTTACCATTCATTGTGCACATTTAATCATTCTGATCTCTCTCTGACTTGATTTTATTTTTTCTTTCCATACAAACTCTTTGTTGAATGAAGCTTTTGAATTAAAATCTGAGAATTTGGAGCAAACAATTTTGTCAACTAGTATTGAAAATGTTGGCCCAATTTCTTATTCTGATAATAACCTGCAAAAAAAAAAAAAAAAAATTAATGAAACAGAGGTCTGCAAGGAGGTGATTGAAGGTTTTTGGAAAGACCGGTGGAATGATATCTGCCTGTGGAGGTTTAACACTGCTTTTTTAGGCATTTTTTAGGTAACTACTACAAGATTACTCTGTTTGCAGGAATTTTTACTTCAACAGAGAGAAAAATGAGCAATTTAGGCTAAGGATGTCTTCTTTTGGGCATTTTTCTCAATTTGGTTTATCTAAGGATGTAAAACTGGCCTAAAACAGAAAACAGGGGTTTTCTGAGTTTGCTTGACAGAGAAATAGGGTTTCAAGGTATATTTAGAGGTTTTAGCCTTTCATATATTTAAAATGGATTCTTAAACTCTGAAAATTGATAAAATTTTCTTGAAAAGGCACGTAGAGGATAAATGGTTTCACGGTTCTTGGTTGAAATACTGGCTTCCACAGTTTATCTGGAGCAATGCACATTCCTCAATAGTCTTCAAGGGTATAATATTGGCGACTGTAAAGGTTTTAGGCGTAAATGGAAATAAGGGCTTAAAATGCTTTATACAGAGCTTTTGACAGTCGGGAGAAAAGGTAAAAGGGTTAAATGCGTAGACAAGGAAATAGTGAATGTTTTTCAAAGGTTTTAATCATACATAATTGTCACATTTAATCAACATTAAATTTTTATCGCATCGGGCGGGAGGCTGTTTCATAATTTAAACACAAAACCAAACAGTGGTTATTGCGCGGGGTTTAAGTGGTAAACAGTTTTATTCAAAATGCACGCGATCGAATGAATGTAGGCCATGTGGAGGGGAAAGGTATCGCGAAACCACCCATTTCGTGTGCATTTGGAGTTCGGGTGATCGATCACTTTTTGAACGCGATATCGTATATCTTCCGTTTGATTTGAGGGATGAATGCGAAGGGTCAGGATTGAATGGGAAGCTGCGATGAAATAAAATAGTGGGACCGGGGAACTTATATACACGCAGATGGGTAAAAAACATTTATATAAGGTTTAACTTATATATTGTTTAATGAATATGGATGCGGGGTTTATATATACGTGACGAGGGTTTTGATTTTATTAAATAAACCTTAGTTTATTTCAACAGAATTTGGGTTATAAGGTATGCAGGGGGGTGGGGGGGGAGGGGTAATCTATCATTACAAAGGCGCTTCAGATAAGGTTGTTACACATTAAACCTTCGTAAAATATAATGCGGGTTGGGTTCAATTATATGCAGCGGCAGGATAAATGTCATGTATTGTCTTCTTTTTTTTAAACATTTGTAAAAACGTTTTAATAAGACATATACAGGTGCAGTTTATTATATTTATATTGTATTTAAACCTTTTTGAATAGTTTAAAACCCATAGGGGCAGGATATTTATTTAACGATACGTTTAGACCAAAGGGCTTCTAATTGGGTTTTTTATTTATGCACGTGGATAATTAAACTTTGGTTTAAAACTTTATAATAGTGGGTTTTTTGGGGATATTTAAACATAGGGAATTAATAAGTAGGATAAGGTATTTTTTAGGGATTTAATAGAATATGTTAAAATTTAATATGAAAGTGTAGTATGATGTAAAACAAAATACATAAAATCACTAAGTAAAGTGTAAAAAGTAAACCATTGCTCATATTTATATTATTTCACTAATACTTAGGATAAATGTAGTTTTGATGGTTTTATGAATGCTTCTGAAGAGATGAAGTTAATTATGTGGGATTTTAAGCTTCACTAAGTAAGAATGTGTCTTTACTTAGGAAAAGGGGTTTTAATGTATGAATGAGGGATGAACGATGATAAATGTGGATTTAACATAAGAACTCAATATTTTTAACTAACCAGTCATCGAGCCTTGGGTCCATTCCCGACAAAAGTCAAAGAAATGCTCTGAGTCTGTTTGACTGATAGCTTAGAATAACTGAATACTTATAGGGGATGGGAAATTAGTAATTTTTCTCGATAAAACTTTATTACATGCTTTTTCCACTTCTTTCCACCTACCCAGTCTATTCTAATATTTTTTCTTCATTTTGCAGGTGTATTTAGGCTTGCAACCTTAAAACAATTATTCTTTTAAGCATAAACTATCTAAATCTAACTTATTTCATCCGAGGGCTCAGATTAAACTGTTGAGCTCCTCATTATTCTCTACATATCTAATGATTTGTCAGGATTAAACTGTCTGACAAATATTTATTCACTATCTAAAACATGGAAATTTAAAACATGACAAGTTAAGATTAAATAGTTTAACCTATCATGGATTATGGCATTTATTGACACCCTGCCATAATCATTTATTTTGCAAAAAAAGTAAAAGTAGTGCCATTTGGACTTGCTCACTGTCAGGTCTTATTTTCATCTTCTTCTTTTTTCTTTTGGGGTCTATATTTTCTAAGTCCTTTGATCTTTATTTTAGGACTTTTTACCCTCTTTTTTATTTTTGATTTTTGATTTTTTTTTCAAAATATGGGAAAAAAACTTGCAGAAAGAAAGGTATGTACATATTTTACAAGACTATCAAGAGTCAATTCAAAATTATGAATCCTATATTTATAGGACCCTAACAGCACTTAAGCATGTAATCCTTAGAGATCAAGAGATAAACATCCTATCTTCTAGAATATTGTCTTAGGAGTATAAATACCCTCCACATTTTCATTTGAATGGTTTATGGCTATGTGTTGTAATATTTGATAATCCAATTTGAGGGAGAATAAGTGAAGGATGATATATATATATATATATATATATATATATATATATATATAGTTGAGTGACTTTAGTATAGAGCTTATGATTTAAATCTCTTGATCATAGGCTTATGATGTTTTTAAAAAATAAAAAATAAAAATAAAAATAAGTTAATGATGGTCTCTTTTGACACGCTAGATAAAATAAAAATCTAGAAAAAAAATGACTTCACTTCCCTTGCATAAATATTTTAAGATAACCAATGAAAGGGAAAATGCTACGGTTAGAAGAAAATATTTTATATATAGAGAAAATTTAGGATGAGAAAATATTTCCAAAGGCTAGAAAGAGTTGTGTGTCATTATACTATGTATTTGTCTAGTAAATGGAAATGATAATATGCTCACTTAGTTTGAGAGGCTATCACTATAGTTAAATGTAATTAGTATGAAACAGAAAAATGCAGTTGTGTAGAGGAGGGCATACTTTATATTAAAAGCAACAATTCTAAGAGTGAACAAGAAATCAAGATGTTTATGAGTAATTAAAATAGTATTTTTCATTTAATATTTTTTTAAATGAGATATTTATTTGGCTATGAGTTTTATATATATTTTGGTAATCCATTGATATAATAGAAATGAAATGTGCTCACCTCATTACAAAGGTAGTTTATTAGTAAAAATGGGAAAAAAGTCACAAAATTGATAGTTATAAAAGTAGAAGCAATTTCAAGATTCCAAAGTTCAATAAAGTTTGATTAATAAGGAAGATGACTAGGACGCAAAACTAGGTAGGAATTAGGTCGTAACTTGTTGGAGAAGAGAATAGGAGGAACGTTCAAAAGAGCCATCTTGATGTTGGAGGAATGTTCAATGCTGGGGTGGGAAATCATGGGGACCTCGTATTTACTCTTCTGAATCCACATTTGTTGGGAAGAAGATCGAAAATTCTAATAAAATTGAAATTTTTTGGAGAGGAGATTAGAAGGAAGGTAGAAAAGAGGCATCTTGATGTTGGATGCATGTTCAGTGCTGGGGTGGGAAATCATGGGCACCGAGGATTAACTTTTCTGAATCTACCTTTGCTTGGAAGAAGAACGAAAATTCTAATAAAATTGAATGTAGAAAACATGTGATGTCATGTTCCAGGCTCATGGTACTTAAGGATAATGATCAATCACTATAATTTAGATAACCTAATTCATTACAACAATATTGGCATAGTTTAACAAACCAACTAAAGCTAGACTTTAAGAAGATTCTAATTATGGCTAGACTTTGAAAGTTTGATGGTGCGCATCTGCATTTCACTACAAGCATACAATGTAGGCAACTAAATCCCACATCCACAGATATGAATTTAATTATAATTCCCTTCTCTCAATATTTATTCTACATAGATCAAGGATTACTTTGATTTCACAACAAGAATGGATGAAACCACTCCATTAACTCTGGTTTACTAGCCAATTAGCTATTATTTTATCTTAACCATAACTAATCATTAATGAATTTAAGTGGAAGTTTAAATAATATCTTAAACTTATTTTCCAATAAAATGTTAAAAACAAAATCATTTTCATTACATAAAATGATATATAATTTATTGTCAAAGTTAAACATTATAACTTCGCTAATTCAAAGACAAATTAATAGTAGTGAGAGAGGGACTAATAAGTTTCACTACATATTTACATATTTAGAGTGTGTGAATAATGTTCAATAGGTAATTGATGCAGCCTCATTCATGAAGGGAAACTAAGTGGTTTAGTTTTGGGATATCCATAAATAATGTTCATAGGTAGTTGATGTAATTTAATTAATGAAGGCCAACTAAGTGGTTGGGTTTTGCGATATTTAGGAATATAGAATCCATATAATATGATATTAATAATAAATATTTTATTGGAACTCTACCCACTAAGTAGTTAAGTATTGGGATATCATTAATACTAGATAAATTTGATTTGGGGAAAGAGTTAGGGTTTTTAGGTAAATAGTGGTGGTTTTAGGCACGTCTATTGGTGACCCGTAGTATTGAAACTATGGTATTATAATATAAAATTAAAATAAATTAAATTAAGTGATAGAAGTAAGGGGGTTGTCTTTTATCCAACTTTTTGGAGTTTCTTGTGGAAAACATTTCAAAAAATATCATTAAAGAGAACTAGAAAAGTTATCAACAACACACTAGATTTACGTGGAAAGAAAAAACCATGGGAAAAGGATTAATTAGCATTAATTCATTATTAAAGTTAAATAATTTAAATATATAAGCTTTATATCAACTAGACATGAGCCATATTTCACCCATTTACTTTTCAAATTACCTTTTCTCCTCCGTATTTATGTTATCCATGAGACAATATCATGGATAACTTCGCACATATCATGAATAGTAAATTAACTCCCAAAAATTCCGCAAGATATTTCATTTGCCTTCGTTAGTGAAGGTGTGCTAAGTGGTTAGGTTTTGCGATATTTATAAAGGTATAAACCATGTCATCTGATATTGGTATTATATTGAAGTTGTGCTCATTTAGAAAAAACAAATATGTCAATAGTAAAAACGTCTTTGAATATCTATACATACTAACTAAGGGGAGAGTTGATTTTTCTATATTAGAAAAGGGGAAAATTATTGGGAAACTTGTGATAAATTATTACTGTAAGTATATCACTAATCATCAAAAGGATTCAGAGCATCAACATGTATGAAATTATTATTTTTAGTTATGATCAAATAGTTCTAAGTTTAATGCATCTAACTTTGATATTTTAATATTTCTAAATTGTGTAGATCAATTTTAACTTAGCTCTATAAAAATCCAAAGAGGTTGAACCATCCATAAAGTATGTATGCATATTAGTTAAGAGGAAAGTTAATTCGTATACACTTTGTTTAAACAATGATAGGGTACATTATGGTAGAAAATTTGTGCAAATACATTGATCTAAATATGTATGTTAGTTTTGTTGTGCTAATTACACATTCATATTTATAAATTTATTTGTTGATCTTAGGCTTGATGTACATGTTTCCTTGTTTCCTATGTGTGTCAAACATGTAATATAATTGAGTTTTTATGAGTGAATTCAAGAGAATAAAGTATGCAATTAAAATGTTGAACAACAACAACATAAAGAACAACAAACCATAACAATTGATCCATCAACACAGAGTTTTGATGAAGGATTTCACCTTTCCTAGGCTACATCTCCTTGGTCCAGCTTCCATGGCTTGGGCCTCTATATTAGCTCAATAGTGAAAAAATTGTTGTTTACATGCATCAAATTATCCTCAAACATACTCCAATGAGTTCAGAATGTCGAAATCTATTAGAAATGACTATTCATTCACTCCATTTGGCCTTTAGCTGATCTAGGCATGGCCTTCCTTCTTAGTGGCCCTAGGCTTCAAAATTCCTCAAAGTGACAAAACCACATGTAAAGTTTCTTCTCTACTTATGCAACATGTTCCAATGTGTTCAAAGCATGCCAATCTACTTGGAATGACTCTTCCTGAGCCAAAATTGGTAGAAAATTTCTCAATATATGGCCTATTCAATTTTTCCCTCGATTCCTCCTCCAAATCTGGAGAGGACTCGAGTTAACCCCGACAATCTGGTGGTTCCCGCCGAATTTGGTGGCACCTCCTAAAACTATCCCATCTTAAACGTTGAGTTAATTAAGACTAATCATGGATTAAAGGTGGATTAAATGCACACTAAGTGCATTTAGTTTGGGCACTTGGTTAAGGTTATGTGTTAAAGTCATATGGGGAGAAGGGCTGGCCCGTAGGATGGCCCCCTCCCTTCCGCCATCAATGTCCACAACACAAGTCAAATACATTTGTTTTGCCCATCATTTACAAATCACGCCTGTTGGTATAGTGGTAATACTTGGTATTAGGAGAGGGAGGTCACGAGTTTTACCCGTCCTCTGCCCATCCTATATGTTTTGGCATGTGCAATTACCTTTGGCCCTTGTATTTTAATTTGCAACATATTTAAAATACGCGTCATATTAAACATTAATCGGACTTTAGAGTATGTATATATATAATGCGCTCCAAATATGTTTAACCAAAACCTTTTTAATGTATTACCCGAACTTTGCATAATAACTTTCAATTCGGACCATATATCAACCTTTGTAATGTTTTGACCATGTGGACTTTGCATATATGCCAACTGCCAAACAAATGTGCCCGAAATTTCATGTAATATAAAATTCCCACCAAATAAATTTGAACATGACCTTGGAGAGGGGGCCCACCAGAGGGGACACGTGGTGGTTCCTAGTTTGGTTGTCCTCCCACATAAAAAAAATCGAATTCAACCTTAGGAGGACCTTAGGAGGACATTGGGAAATTTCACCTTCTCAAACCCAAACTGGAGAATCCTGCAGTGATGCTTGTCACAGTACCATTGGAAAAAAACTAAATAATATTCCTTGCATACTGAATGGGCTGCCATGTCATCAACCTGTTACTATTCTGCAATTTAAAAAAAAATTGTATTTTCTAAATGTAATGTCAGAAACATTGTCAATTGACAAGGAAATCTATTCCAGAGATGGACTGAAGGGGCATTTACTGGATTTGTCACCTTCATAGAGAAGGATGAGCTCTAGAGGCTTCCTGGCCCACTATCAAACTCTGTCTATAGAGTGTTGTCAAGGGACAATATCCCCAAGAGGGAATACAACAAGATGGGGAATCTCTCAAGATAACCCAAACATGCAGCTACAGCAATATAAAGACATAAACTGGAAATAGAAGTGAATAAACATTATGCCAAAATGTGTGAAAACCATTGAGCCATTTTATTATGAATATCAACAGCAAAATGATACAATGAACATCAAAGGAATAAGGCAAGAAGCCTTCCATGAACACATATGCCCAAAATACAAAATGCTGCATCATAGCAGAATACCCATGAAGAGGAACTATGTAGTCATAAAAGGGAGACTGATGTACTAAGTGAAAAACAACATGGAACTGCATATACATGGCTCATATATCATTGGGAGAGAAGATATAAGCTCCCAATCACTACCTCAAGTCAATCCTAGAAGGATTAGCTGAAATCTGCAACACTGTCAAAATGTTGGAGTTGCTGGGTAGCTGCAGCAACTCAATACATAGAATGGAATGGAGAAAGCTGAATGGCTGAAGCTGATGAAGAGCCCTTCTCCTCTGGAAATATTAAGTGCAAGGCTGATCCCTACACCAAAGATCTCACCCTCTGGAATGCCTGCAAAACCCTCACTGCAAATGTGCTCCAACTAGAACACAGTCTATGAGAGGGCCTGCGTTGTGACTGATGGAAATGGTTGACCTCCTGCAAATGATAGTGGAATATGCTTAGGAACCATCCTCACTAACCTCCCAGAAGTAAAGAACTTCCCTCCTCTGAAAGATCAGCTAGAAATGTTGCTGTGGGAAACCTCCAGCAACACTTAGCTACACTGCACAATAATATGTACAAACACTGCGCTGATGAAGATGGCTGATGCTATGGCCTGAATGACGGAATATGGAGGATGAGTGCAATCCTTCATGAGCTACTCAAGAAGGAGAGGAAATCCTAAACAGGACTCCCTCGTGCCCGAGGGCACTGCAGCTCTGCTGAACAGCAAGAGGCAACAATTTGTCTCAATAGACAAATAATCAAATGATCTAAGATAATCGCAATGGGCTGCCTTGCTCCTCTTTTAAACTCAATGAGCCTTCATCTTCCTTCCTCTAGAATTTTCCTCCCTCATGGAATATTCCTCCACTAAAACTGTGCTGTCCCACTTAGTGCTCTCCAACTCATGCCAACGCAGTTTGACTTGGTCAATTTGGCCTTGTCCATTTGCATTTTAACCCCTTTCACACATGAGGGTGTGAAATCCAGCTCCATGATGATCCCTTTTCACATTGTGAGGGATTTTATTCCTATTTATTTCATGAATGGGTCACTTTACCTATTTTTATTTAACAAAATAAAAATATGCAACTATAATGTTCCATTTTAGCTTGAGGCTAAAATTTGGACATTACACTGAACGACGGTCAGTGGGCTATAAGTTCTTCATCTAGACTTGGTTTTCAACGAAACGAATTGCATTGTATTCCTGGCGACGGTCCGGTCGTTGTCATTCAGTTTCCAATCAATTCTTAGCACTTTCAGTTTTGAAAATACTAAGCCTCTGATCATTCCTCCACACTAGAAACCTTTTGGACCCCAAAAGCTCCTGGATTACTGATCATGTAGATTAGGGGACTATTCCCTCACCCTTCCAGTCTCTATCCAATGAAATTTTCCCAGTTTCATCATTTGGAGCTTTTCACAAAAGTTAAATTTTTCCTTGATTCTTGTGACCTTCTCTTGCTTTCATTTACACTGTCATGTTGCAATTTTTCTAAATTTGCAGAGAAGAAAGCTATTCTTGTAGAAACCATCTTGTTCCTACCTTGGTCAATAATCAAAGGAAACTTAAAAATTGTCTCACCTTTCACACTTTCACCATGGCGATTCTTAGCTTCTCTTTCTTTGTACTTGCGTCGACTCTTGACCAAGTATCTTCGCCATTGCCATGTACCCTTTGGAAACAAAAAAAAAGCATTTGTGGAACCCATACCTTATTTTCCAAGTTGCTTTGTCGCTTTCTCTTTGACCTTTGCACACTCTTGCACCGACATCTTGTTTCCAACACTGCTCAACACTAATGTTGACTGTTGCAAATGCTTTACATCTTGTTCACCTCCTTTCAAAGGCAACTTGTCAGAATCCTGAAACATCTCATTACAATCATAAGCATCTTTTTGAAAATTTTGATTCAAAACATCTCTTTGTTTGATCATCAACAATGTCAAATTTTGACTTGCATTCACTATCATCTTCATGTATCTTGCATGTATAAGAGAGAAACTTGTATTCTTCTTATGTGCTCTAACTATGTACTCAATACCATCTTTAAACAAGTGATACTTATTCTCATGGCGATGAAATACTTCTTTCCTTTCATGCAAATAAGAACTTCCCAATACAATACTTGATATCTCAACTGACACCACATCAAGTTCAACTTCATCAATAAAGTTTGAATTGATGGCGAATCTTGGTAAGCACTTTTTTGTAACCTGTAATTTTGCATTATTGCATATGCAACCCAAAGGATATGGTATTGGATGTCTTATAGTTTCAAGGTCTAGCTGCTTAACCAAGTCTTCGGAAATCAAGTTAGCTTATGACCCACTATCAAAAAGTGTATAAATCTTGGTATGTTTAGAGACGACTCTAATATGGAAAAGTTATATTCGTGTATCTTCATCATGAGTAAAATTTGAACAATTTGAAGAACTAGTTCTTGCAATATGTTTACCTTTCAAGCCCATGGTTGTAATCTTTGTCTCATCTCCTGAATCTAACCCTAAGTCATGTTCCACTATAGCAACATTTTTCCCCTTTTCTTTGGCTTTCAATTTGTTTGGCTTCAATTATGGATGAAGTTTCCAACAATGGTCTTAATCATAGCCAGTCTTTGAATAGTTTTTTAATGTGAGTGTTTCCTTCTCTCTTTTTACAAAGCTATTTCTCTTTCCTCTTCCATAAAACTTTCTCTTTCCTTTACCCTCACTTTCACTTTTATCATCTATCTTGTGTTTCTCTCTTGCCTCTAAGTGTGTGGCTTGAACACAAATTCATCTATGTTTGTGGGATTAAATGTGAGAATAGTCTGCCTAAGGTAAATGTGCAAACCCCCAACATACTTTAACAAAGTTTCTTGAGAATATAAATTAATACCCAAAATAAGAGCTCTTCTCCTAAACTCGGGAGTATAATCCTGCATACTGTTCCCTTTCAACTGTCTAAAATTTTTCCAATCCATAATTTTCTTTTTGCATGTAAGCTAAGGGATAGAATTTCCTTTTAATGGAAGCAATAAAACTTGACCAAGACATAGATATATTACCATAGTTTTTTATCTCTTCTTGAGTCCTTGCTTCCCACCATACAAGTGCAGATCCTTCCATCCTCAAAGAAGCCAATTGAATCTTTATGTCATCTTCATGAAGGTTTTGAATCCTACAACACACCTCCAATTGATGTATCCAATTATAAATCCTCTTTTCATTTATCTAACCATTATACATTCGAAGCTCAAATTTGACATCTAGTTTGAGTAAGGGTGTCTTTCCTTTTGTGGCTTTTGAGTGAGTGTGAGTGGTTTTTGTGGTGGAAGTGGAAGATGATGCTGATGGAGATGATGAGGATGATGAATATGGTGGAGATGGATGTGGATTTCCTCCACTACCCTTTTAACTCTTCCCTTCATCCTTCTTATCATCTGAAGTTCCTTCTCCATGTGGAGGCTTAGAACCTTCTCCTGCCATTCCAACAGTAAATGAATCAAACATAATTTTAACCATCCTCTTTATGTCATTGAAGTATCTCTTGCAATCATCATCTTCTGAATGACCTTCATGTTCTCCAACACTTGACATGATGGCTATGGATTCAAGCTCAACTTATTATGCTTGTACCTCTTCAATAAACTCAGCTTCTTGTGCAATTTGTACCTCTTCAATATTAGCTTATTGAGACAAAACTTGAGGTGCTTCAAGTGCAGATATGATTAGAAATTTGGGTGAATATGGTGCCCTTGTAGCTCTCCTTCTTCTTGTCCTAATATCAAGACTTTCCACCAACAATTTCCCTTCAGCTTTTTGCAACTTTAACCTTGTCAACATCAGAAATTTGCAACTATTAAACTTCCACAACACTCAAGCAACTATCAAGCAAACATACTTGCCTTTAAACCAAATATTTTCAACATTGCTTTGATACCCAATTGATCTGAATATGTATGTTATTTTTGTTTTTCTAATTACACGTTCATATTTATAAATTTATTTGTTGATCTTATGCTTGATGTACATGTTTCCTTGTTGCGTATCTGTGTCAAATAGGTAATATAACTAAGTTTTTATGAAATAATTCAAGGGAATAAAGTATGAAATTAAATTTTGAACAACATAAATATAAATAACAACAAACCATCACAGTTTATCCATCAACGCAGAGTTTTGATGAAGGATTTCACCCCTCCTGGGCTACATCTCCTTGGTCCAACTTCCATGGCTTGGTTCTCTATATCAGTTCAATAGTGAAAAAAATTTTGTTTACATGCATACAATGCTTGTGAAACATACTCCAATGAGTTTAGAATGTCGAAATATATTAGAAATGACTATCCATTCACTCCATTTAGCCTTCAGCTGATCTAGGCATGGCCTTCCTTCCTTGTGGCCCTAACCTTCAAAATTCTTCAAAGTGACAAAAAAACCTGTGGAATTTCTCCTCTACCTCTGCAACCTATTCCAATATGTTCATATTATGCCAATCTGCAAGGAATGACTCTTCCTGAACCAAAATTGGTCGAAAATTGCTCAAGATATTGCCTATTCAAATTTTCCCTAGATTCCTCCTCGAAATCTAGAGAGGACTCATGTTAACCCCGACAATCTGGTGGTTCCCGCCAAATTTGTTGGACCCTCCTAAAACTAATCCATCTTTATCGTTTAGTTAATTAATACTAATCCTAGATTAAAGGTGGATTAAATGCACACTAAGCACGTTTAGTTTGGGTGCTTGGTTAAGCTTGTGTGGTAAATTCATATGGGGAGGAGGGTTAGCCTGCGGGCTGGCCCCCTCCTTTCCACCATCAAAGTCTAAAATGCAAGTCAAATACAATTTCATTGGCCATAATTTGAGAATAATTTACATACCTATTTCAATGGCACAAAAAAATCCTCTTGAATTACATGAATGACAAATTTCTTTTAAATATGACATGGGCATCCATGGTTATCCTTTGATTGAGAAAACATCGGTTTGGGTATTTTATCATCCCCTAATTTTTAGAGAAGGAAGATGAAATAAATCAAAGTGGTGCAAATAATATTACTAAGATTCCTAAGATAATGAAATAAATCAATGAGGAAGATGACTAGGATGCCAAACTGGGTAGGAACTAGGTGGTAACATGTTGGAGAGGATATTAGGAGGAAGGTTGAAATGATGCATGTTAATGTTGGAAGCATGTTCAGTTTTGGTGTGGGAAATCATGGGTACCTAGGATTAACTCTTTTGAATCTACCTTTGCTCGGTAGATGAATGCAAATTCTAATAAAATTGAATGCAAAAAGTATGTGATGTCATGTTCCAATCTTGTGGTCCTTCGGAATAATGATTAATCACTATCATTTAAATAACTTAATTCATTCCAACAATAGTGGCAAAGTTTAATTGGCCAACTGAAACCAAACTATAAGAAGATTATAATTATGGCTAGACTTTGAAAGTTTGATGGTGTGCATCTAAATTTCACTACAATCATACGACGTAGCCAACTAAATCTTGCATTCACAAATATGTCTTTAATGATAATCCTCTTCTATAAATATATATTCTACATAGATCAAGGAGCACATTGATTTCGCAATAGGAGTAGATGAAACCACTCCATTAATTTATTTACCAACCAATTAGCTATTAGTTTGTCTTAACCATAAATGACCATTAATGAATTTAAGTGGAATTTTAAATAAGTTCATAAACTTATTTTTTGAGAAAATGTTAAAAATAATAATCATTTTTATTATATTAAAAAATTTATAATTTATTGTCAAAGTTAAACATTATATCTTCTCTAATTCAAAGACAAATTAATAATAGGGTGTGTGAATAACGTTCACTAGGTAATTGATGTAGCCTCACTCATGAAGGGAAACTAAGTGGTTCAATTTTGGGATATTGTTAAATAGTTTTCATGGGTAGTTGATGTGATGTAACTTCATTAATGAAGGCCAACTAAGTCGTTGGGTTTTGTGATATTTACAGATATAGAATATATTGTTAGATAATGTTCATGGGTAGTTGATGTAAATTCATTAATGAAGGTCAACTAAGTCGATGGGTTTTGTAATATTTACATATATAGAATCCATGTAATATGATTTCAAAAATCAATATTTTATTGGAACTCTACCCAGTAAGTGCTTAAGTATTGGGCTATCGTTAATATTAGGTAAATTTAATTTGATGAAAGAGCTAGAGTTGTTACCTTAATAATGGTGGTATTGGGAACATCTATTGGTGACTCGTAGTATTGAAATTGTGGTGTTATAAAATAAACTTAAAATAAATTAAATTAAATGATAAAATTTACCAACAACACACGAGATTTACCTCAAGGGGAAAACCATGAGAAAAATATTAACTAGCATTAATTCATTATCAAAATTAAATATGTTAAATATATTTGCTTCATATCAAGTATACATGAGTCATATTTCACCCATTTACTTCCCCCCCCCTCAATAATTTTTGTCATCCATGAGACAATACCATGGATAACTTCCTGTAGGTCATGGATAATACCATAGATAACTTCTCGTAGATCATGGATAGTAAATTAACTCCCATGGAGTCCACCACATAGTTCATGTGCCTTCATTAAGTGGTTAGGTTTTGAGATATTTATAGAGGTATTATTCTAAAGTTGTGCTCATTTAGAGAAAACAAGTATATCAAGAGTAAACACATCTCTGAATATGTCAACATATTAACTAAGGGGAGAGTTAGTTTTTCCACATTAGATAAGGGGAAAATTAGTGGGGAATTTGTGATCCAATATTATTGGAAGTTATTACTTATCATCAAATGGATTCAGAGCATCAACAAGTATGAAATTATTATTTTTAATTATGATCAAATAATTCTAAGGTAAATGCATCTAGTTGACTTTGATATTTTCATTATCTTTGATATTTTCACTATTTCTATATTGTTTAGATCCATTTTAACTTAGCTCTATCAAAATCCAAATAGGTTGAATCATCCCTAAAGAATGTCAGCCTATTAGTTAAGAGGAAAGTTTATGTTCATACACTTTGTTTAAACAATGACATGGTACATTATGTTAGCAAATTTGCACAAATACACAGTGGGGTTTGGGTAATCAAGTTGACACAAAATGGGTTATGGTCTTAACTACTTCTCGTTGTGAATTTTGTACACGACATTTGTTGCTAAATTCTCAAACCCCTGTATGTATTGGGGATAGGTAGATAGAATTCTTGTTAATGTGTCTAATTGGGAATAGATAAATAGAATGATGGTTAATGTTTTGTTAGAGATCATACCTAGCTCACTTTTTTTTTTTTAACAGGACAAACTCATCTCAAGCTCTTATGTGTTTTTTTTTGGCCAAACTCAGTCTGAAGCCCTTGCATGTTTTTTATTGGCCACGCTAAGTCTCAAGTTTCTGTATGTATTGAATGTTGGTTATTGTTTCCATTTTATGTCATAACTGCTTCACTTTTTTTAAACAGGCTCATACATGCCTCATGATTTTTTTTTTAAATGGGCCAAACTCATCTCAAGCCCTTATATATATATATATATATATTTGAAGTATCAATCCATTATGTGTTTTATTTTTTATTTTTATTTCAAACTCAGTCTCAAGCCCCTGTATCTCATTTTTTTAAAACATGCAAAATTGTCTCCTATATGTATTGGGTATAGGTAGATAGAATGTTTGTTAGTGTGTCAAGTTATATTTGAGCTCATAACGAATTTACCTACTCTACCACAAGGAGCCTACTTTGATAGACCCAAAAAAAAGTGAACCCATGTCTTATAGTGACTTCCATTTGCTCATAGTGCCCTATTGGTTGTGGTTCCTTTCTTGTGTTTTTTTATTTATTTATCTCTATTCTTATAATATAAATTTCTTTGGCATTTTTTTGTTTTCAATTCTTATAATATGAATATCCTGACCTATTATTTGTCGATGCCCTATTATGCCTCTACTTCCCTCTAACAATGGGTGAGTTAGTCGATTTAACCTTTGATCCTCAATAACTGCACAGGAACTTGCTCTGCCCCCTCGATAAGATACCAGGGAGCACATTATGAAAGCACAAAACTACAAGATAGTTGTATTTTTACCCACAACAACACACCCCACCCATTATGTCACCATGGAAGAGGGCCTACTTAATATTCCATAGCATTCCAGGCTATCATTTCTATATTTGTTGTTTTATTTGAATGTGGATTTAAAGTATAGTTGGCTCTATGTTAGACATTACATAAATCTTCCTTTTTTGTTTCACTCTGTAGAATATATAATTATGAAGTGATTTGGGCACATGCATTTTCTGTATGTAGATAGATTTATGGTAATTTTCTGATTTTTACACAAAACGTACATAGATGTATCATACATCTCAACGATGTATTGGATTTATCTAATATTAATAAATCTATCTAATATTAAAATAAATCCAACATTTTTTCCTCTAGAAAAAAAGAAAGGAAAAAAAAAATTCCCCCACCCCTCAAAAGGACAGATTATGTACCCTTCTTGAGCAAAGCCGTTAAATTTAGATAACCATGGTATGATCTATGCTTAATGCAGTTTACTTCAATATTTCTTATAGGCCCAATTCAGATTAGAAATCACATAAAAATGAAGGTAAAATGTTGATAGAACATAATAATAGATCAACAGAAGACAAGCCAAACAACATATCCGAATTTGTAATTCTTCTTGTCTAGAAAATATAGAGAGAAATGCTTGTTACAACAGTCAATAGGATGCCCTAGCCAGTAAAGAATTTTTCTGGTCAACCCAAATTTTCCAACATTCAATATCAACCTTCCTCAAGTGTCACACACACCTCAAAAGACAACCCCCAAAATAGTCAATTCAAGTCAACAAAATGATCCCTCATCCAGATTTATGGCATCCTTCTGACATCCAGATTTTTGGCATCGTATCCATTTCTGACATCCATATGTCAGGCATCACATCCATTTCTAGCATCCAGATTTCCATGTGGTAGAGAGAGAAGCCTCTAAAGGTTGTACGAACCAATTAGAAGAGGAATAATGTGTGTGATGAGATGATGATGAAATGAGCATCATCTCTCTCCTATTTATATCCATCAATGAGGGTGTGTGACACATCTATTGGGATTGTGAGCCTACATTACAATTTTGGACAACCTTGACAATTTGCACATGTGTGGAAAATAATTTCAAAATATAATTTTTTCTCATCCAAACAAGATGATATTTAGATCAATCTTGAACCTCTCTAAAATAGGAATCCAACTCATATGAGAAATGCAACATGGATTTTGTACATATTTTCCAAAAATTAACACTCCCTCTCAATTAGGGAGAACTCCATCTATCCACATTGTCATCTTGTCATCCAATACCATATTATACTATCATATATCATCATGCATTCCTACGTCATCCTGTTGTAACATGATTTGTTGGATATTCTTCGCACAACGATAATGAGTCACAAATACATCACACTCTGTTGACCCGAAGTCATCTTAGAGGTTAAAGCCTCAATCAGATTCAAGAGATTCACATACTAACTCTACGTTAGTTTACTGACCCGAATTCAGTTTAGAGGTAAGAACCTCATCCAGACTTGATCCTGGATCAAGTGGTTGGACACATCCCATCCTAGACATAGAGAGTATGTCAATCCCTAATGTTTCCATCGATCATGCTATCGGTCTCTATCCACATTTCCCACCTCATTGGCCAAATGAGAGGTATTTACCATGAGTTTGAAACTCCATGGGTAGGATGGATGTGGGGAATAGATCAAAGAGAGGGTGAACCAGCTCAATATCATAACGGTGGGGATGAAGCACACCAAAAAGGTTCAAAGAACCTAGCCCTGTGGTTTCTTATACCTCCAAGTAGCTATCCCCAAGCCCCCTGGAGCTCCCAGAGCTCATTTTCCAACTCAAGCGGGACCCTCAGAATAGGGTCTATCCACGATACCAAGCTTCTCACGAAAGGTTAATAATTTGACCTTCCACAGGGGCTTTGTGAGAATATCTTCAACCTTCTCATCAGTCCCAATGTGATCGAGCCTTATGACACCTTGTTGTACCATGTCCCAGACAAAGTGGTACCTAATATCAATATGCTTGGAACAGTCGTGGAACACGATATTCTCAAAAAGACGAATCCCACTTTGGTTATCGCAAAGGATAACGGTGGTATCCAACACATGCCCAAACAACTCACTAAAGAGCTTTCTCAACCAAATAGCTTCACAACATGCCATACTCGCTACAATGTATTTGGCATCAGCGGTGCTCAAAGTGACTTATTTTGCTTCTTTCTCATCCAACATATCAAAGCAGAAACCAAGGTGAAGCAGCATCCATATGTGCTCTTACAATCCACCACACTACTTTTCCAATCAACATCAGTAAATGCATGGAGACACATACTCCTGGTAGTGTATCTCATCCCATGAGTGATTGTGCCCCGAAGATATCTCAATAGATTCTTGGCACCTATCTAGTGAATGTGATGAGGGTCAACCATATATTGCAAAACATATGTACAGACGTGAGTTCACTAAGAACATCAAGGCCCCCACGAGTTTCTGATACTTGGTGGGATTTCCCAACTCGGGCCTAGTAGAGGTTCCACACAACTTCTTAAATTTGAGTTCCACTGGTGTCGACACGAACTTACAGTCCACCATCCGAAATCTCTCCAAAAACTTCACAACATATTTTCCTTGAGAAAGGAAAACCTCACCTGGATTTTGCCAGACTTCCAAGCCTAGGAAATATTCCATCAGTCCTAGGTCCTCCGTCTCGAACTCAAAAGCTATCTCACTCTTACATTGATGAATAAGAGGGTCAGCACCTATCAGGAAGAGATCGTCCACATATAGAACCAGAATGAGAGGCCTTTCTTTATTAACTTTAAAATAAACGTTTGGATCAACATCACTTCGAGTGCAACCCATATTCATCAAGTAGTTATAAATCCTCTGATACCAAGCCCTGGGGGGTTGCTTTAACCCATTGAAGTATTTATTCAACCTGCATACATGTGTGTCTCTATCTTAGACTTCAAACACCATAGGTTTCTCCACATAGACCTCTTCCTTAATTGAACCATGTAAGAAAGAAGTCTTCACATCCATCTTATGGAGAATCCATCCTTGCATTGCAACAAGGGTGATAATCGATCAGATGGTGGTGTAACCGGTGCAAATATATCATCATAATATATGCCTTCCTTTTGAGAGAAGCCACGAGAAAAGAATATTTCCTTGTACTTTTCAGCACTTCCATCGGCTCCATGCTTGATCTTGTAGAGCCATTTCGAGGTGACAACAGTTTTGTCCTTTAGTCTTGGGATCACATCCCATACATCATTCTTCATGATAGATTTATATTCCTCATGCATATCATCCTTCCAAACTTTATGCTTGACAGATTCTTCAAATGATCTAGGCTCTGATTGTACAATATTGCTCATGGATGCTAGGTACGCTTGGTACCTATTCGACTTCTTGCTTTCACAGAATGTTCCTCTCAGAGCAATGTGGCTCTCGGCATCTTGGAGAGTGTCCCTAAGCCATGAGGGTCTCCTTTTATTTGAAGGAGGTGGATCAATAGGATCCATCGGACCTTCAACATCGAGCATTGGTACATAATTCAGTTCTTCCTGCTTTCATGCTTCTTCTTCTTCTTCCTTTGAGCTAGGAAGATTCCTAACGTTCTTGAGGGAAAAATATTCATCGAAGGTGACATCGTGGCATATCTCCACTTCTCTTTGACCAGACACATAGATTCTATATTCCTTCGAGGTTTCACTATAATGCACAAAATTTCCCTTCTTCCTAGAAACATCTAGCTTGCTTCTCTTTTCTTTCGGTACATGAAAATAAATGGGACTTTGAAAAACTCTAAAGTGAGAAACATCAGATTTCTTACCAAATAAGACTTCTTTAGGATTTTTGGAGTCGAATGCAAAATGTGGCCGTCTATTTTGAATGTACACAACAGTGTTGGAAGCTTCCCCCCATAGAAACTTCGGAAGACCTTGGTCATAAAGCATGGCACGAGAAACTTCCACAATGGTTCTATTCTTCCTTTCATCAACACCATTTTTTTGGGAGTATACAAAGTGGTGGTATCCCTCTTAATGTCATCTTCCCTGCAATAGTCATTGAATTCATTTGACTCATACTCGGTTCCATTATTGGTCCTCAAAATTTTGAACTTCTTCCCTGTTTGATTTTCAACCAAGGCCTTGAAGGTACAAAACCACTTGAATGCTTCATCCCTCTTCTTCAAGAATTATATCCAAGTTTTGTGGGATAAGTCAACTATAAAATTGATGTAATATAAAAATCCTTCCAAGGATGTTATGGGCATCATACCAAATAGATCATAATGTACCAATTGCAAAATATCATGTCTTCGCAACACTTGAGGGGAATGGTCTCATTTTGTGCTTTCCTTCGGCACAACCCTAAAAAACACCTTCATGATCATATTTGAACTTGGGCATCACTGTCACCACCTTCCTTGCTTCGAGAAGGGGCTTGTAATGAAGGATTTCAAACCTCTAGTGCCATGCTCAGTTTGAAGAGTTGTGTCATATGTCATGGCCCCCAACGGAATTCCTCCAACCTGATAAAGCATATCAACTCTAAAACCAATAGTAAGAGCTTCATTGAAGATCTTCTTCCAAATGCGTACCTTTCCATCCATGAATTCCACCTTGAATACTTTTTCTTCCATTGTTGAAATGGACACAATATTCTTCTTCAAATCAGGTACGTACAACACATATTGCAAGTGGAGGACTTGAACTTGAGTTAGATTAAGGGTCACAATCCCTATCCCTTTCATGGGATAGGTGGCATTGTCTTCAAGGATAACCTCCAAATTAGTATCCTTCTCAATCAAATCAGAGAGGGCTTCTTTATATCCAGTGAGGTGCCTTGAAGCACCACTATTAATCAACTAGACATCTAGGGTATCGGGAGGAGAAGATATAAGAATATATTCATTTCTCATCAACAAAATTTGATTCATCATACCTGGAATTTCTTGACCTCCTGAAATTTTGGCCTTTACCACTTTGATCAGAGGGAGCCTTCCTCTTTCCTTTGAACCTATTGTTCCTTTGATTTCCATTCCCCCTAAAGTTGTTGTTTTTGTCATCATCTCTACGAGAGTTACTTCTATTGGGGCACTCTTTTGCATAGTGACCAAACTTGTTACAAGTGTAACATCTTCCTTTTATTCCTTTGGGACCCACTCTTCCATGGTTTTGATTTCTCGTACCACCATTTTTCCACTTCTTTGCATGAGTAGTAAAGGCAGTAGGGCCACCTCCATTCCCATTAGAGGGATGGTCTCTCTCCATCATCCTTGTCTCCTCTTCAGTGCATCTCATCAACAATCATCAACAATCAGATTATTATTAAGAATAGTAGTATTGAATACATACCAATCATGGGGGAGTCCTCCAAGAGAAATGATAATGAGCTCTTGATCAGTTATTTCCTCTCCAATAGCTAAGATATCATTCCTTATTTGTGTGAGCCTCGTAAAATAAGATTGGATGGATTATTGTTTTCCCTTCTTGATATTCTTCAACTTGTTCTTGAAGAAGAGAACTTGATTAGCATTGCTAGCCCTGAAAATGCTAACCTACTTATCATACATCTCTTTGGATGTGCCTAGCTCGGAGATATAAGCAACCAACTGCTTATGAATAGAATCTGTGATGATCAACTTCGCCTTGACTTCCCCTTTTCTATAATTATTCTTTGTGGCATCCAGTGCATTTGATGGAGGCTCATTTATCTTCCCCTGCACTTAATCCATGACTTCTTAATCTTCCAATACCAAATCTAAATACATCTTCCAGGCGTGATAATTAGACTTATCAGTCATCTTATCATCAGTCTTGAAACCCTTGTAGCTAGAGGAGGCCATTTGTCCTTAACAAGAAAACGTCTTTGGTGATTTCTTTTCACACTAGATTTCGCTTTGTATTCACTTTAGCTATGATACCATGTTAAATTTAGATAACCATGGTATTTTCTATTATTAATGCAGTTTAATTCAATATTTCTTATAGGCCCAATTCAGATTAGCAATCACATAACCATGAAATTAAAATGCTGATAGAACATAATAATATATCAATGGAAGACAAGTCAAATAATATATCATAATTTGTAATTCTTCTTCTCTAGCAAATATAGAGAGAAATTTTTTTTACAATAGTCAACAAAATTCCATAGCTAGAAAATAATTTTTCTAGTCAAACCAACTCTTCCAACATACAAGATCATCCTTTCTCAAGTGTCACACACACCTCAAAAGACAGCGCCTAAAACAATCAACGCAATTCAACAAAAGGATCCCTCATCCAGTTTTCTAGCATCTATATTTCTAGCATCCTTCCGACATCCAAATTTCCAGCATCCATATTTTCGGCATCCATATTTCTAACATCCAGATCACCAACATCCATTTCCAGCATCTAGATTTACGGTTGTGCATCCATTTCTAGCATCCATATTTCCACATGGGAGGGAGAGAAATATCTAAAGGTTGTACGAACCAATTAGAAGAGGAATAATGTGTGTGATGAGATGATGATGAAATGAGCATCATCTCTCTCCTATTTCTATCCATCAATGACAGTGTGTGACACATCTATTGGGATTGTTAGCCTACATTACAATTCTGGCCGACCTTGAAAATTTTCACATGTGTGGAAAATAAATTCAAAATATAAGTTCTACTCATCCAAACAAGATGTTATTTAGATCAATCTTTCACCTCTCCGAAAGAGGAATCAAACTCATTTGAGCAATGCAACATGGATTTTGGACCTAGTTGCCCAAAATTAACAAAAGAACGTACATACCACAAACCTACCTTCTACCCTCACAGATGCCATAGAGGCGGAAATGGTCATGCCCCCTATTATTTCTAACAGGGGAGTTCTCCTCTTACTTGACTTACATCAGTCAATTTTGAATGAATGAAAGAAATGAAATTTTTGTTGTTTCACAATATATTTGGATAATAAACCCACTACGAAGGTTTATCTATTGCACATTATTAATTATAATTAGGGTTTTTTATTTCTAATTTTCAACGAGGATGAGGGTCGTAGTTATTTGAATAAAAAAATTGAAAATGAATTTTAAATTCCTTGATTTGTTTCCCGTACATTGGAAGAACAGGGGTTGGAGCTATTTTGTTTGAACATGGAGCAACCAAAACAACAATTTGAAGATAATTCGTGTAAATTTTTTTCTATAAATGGAATAGAATGCTTTCAATGTGGATCAAACATTTGTTCTTACGTCGAGTGTCGCTGAAGAGAAGTGTTTTTTCTTAGTGAATCGCATCACAGGGAGAGTAAATATTATGAGGAAGTAAATATTTCAATGGAGTTGGAATTCCCAATATGTCTCCACAGGATGAAGGTCTTCCAAACTTGAATATATTTCACAAATGAGTTTTTTAAAATGTGGAGTAGTTTACCGGATTTATTATTATGTGAATGAGTTGACGATTGAATTGAGCCCATAGTTCATAGCCTTCAATGAACCTCAAGTGATACAAGTTTCGAACGACACTAAAAGTGAAGAAGGACATGAACCCATTTCAAGTATTGTTAACTCAAGTACGGATAATGTTGTGAAACAACTGACAATCATTTCACACCCATGGGAAGTCTATGAGAGTGGCCATGCACATTTTATTCATGTCAGAGTAATAGATATCCCTCAATATAAATGTGTGCTCCTAAGCATCCTAGGAAATAATCTGGAATGACGACGTATTCTCCACAATGTGGAGGGGGAAACATAGGAGTTGAGATGAAACTTTTACATATGTAATAGGCTTATAGTGATAGATGATCCTTCGTGAGATGATAATAGTGAAAAGGATGGAAATGTGTCTAGCAATGATGCACCGATGGAGAGTTCCATTGATGAATCTGAATTGCATGAAGTTGATGACTGATCCAGGTGGATATTAGTGGCCAGCCACCTATTCCACTTGGGGCCCCACCATTGTATCTTTCATTTTTTTAGTTTCGGCACAACTTACTATTTTTAGTAATTTTTTGGGTCCTGAACTTCCGAAGCCATTTTGAGGCCCTAAACGACATTTTTTGGGAAAACCGGGAGAAACATGAGTCCATGGAATGATGTTTCTCACAACAAAAGTTGTAGTCCTGGGATATATCTTTCTAACAAGGTATGGTGCACGTCAAACGAAGATCGTATGCCAAAGTTATGTCCCCGGGAAGCTGAAACACCAATTTACCCAAACGGGGCCCATAGTTTTAGGGCTTCATCTCCTAGGGTTATGGTTTTGGATGTTTAGGGTTTTCCATTGTTTCTAAATAATAAATAGGCCCTCGAGCCTCATTGTAACATAGTTCATAAGCCTGTAGCCACCACATCTATTCTCAGAGATAAGCTACCACCGCCCTAGCTAGTTTATTTCCATTCTATCTGTAAGCAAATTTCGGTTCTTTGATATTAATGAAATGAAGTGTTATTTAAGTTGCATATTTGTATTTATGGTTATATGTGTATTCTGTTTCGTTCCAGCATAAATCTAGATCAGTGGTATCATATCGGTCTGCTTTTCTCGATCCTTCTTTGCATGTCCCCAACGAGGTTGGGGTATAAGGAGTTAGGGCTTGATCTGGTTGAATATTTTCAATATCAGCCTCACAAAACCTGACGTCTGCCCATGGGGGATGAAAAGAAAGATGAGGGAGTAGGAGATCCTATCAAAATATTTCTCAAGGAGGCCCTCGAAAAACAAAGGAACGCGATGATGGATAACTTTTCCCAGATCCTTCAACGACTGCCCACCGGCGGCGCATCTACATCCAGCAGCCACTCTGGAGGTGCGACTCCCTTTAAGGTACAAGTAAACTTTTATGTTCCCATATTTGAGGGTAAAATAGATGTAGATGCCATATATAGATGGTTGAATATATTAGAAGGATACTTCTCGGTTCATGACTTTTCCGACTGAGAGAAGATTATTTTTTCACTCCTCAAAGCTACCCCCCATGTCAAGCACTGGTGGGAAACCTACTGTGAGAAAAAGGATGAGACAAAACCCTCTTTGTTCTCAGTCGTACCCACTTGGAATTCTTTTTGAGATGCCATCAAGGAAAAATATTATCCCGTGGGGAGCTATGAGGACAAGAACATATAATGGACCATGTTGCAATAACAAAGGGATCAAGATGTGCATGAGCTGACGAATCTGTTCCATACCCTGCACACAAATTTTGGTATCAAAGATTTGGAGAAAAATTTGGTGCTAAAGTATCGCAGTTTTCTGCATAGATACATTTAGGAGAAAATGGAGTTCCTTGACATCTCCTCGCTTGGTATGACATACCGGTATGCTGCCAAGATTGAGCAGAAATTAAAATAGAAGAAGCGAGACATTGGGTCTGCGAATAAAAATCAAGGGAAAGGTGCCCCAAAACCGCAAAAAAAAGAACAAATCCAAGGCATGGTGGCCCAAGACAGCCTACCAAAGCTGCAAGCAAAGAAAAACACCGTCAAGCCAAAGAAGGACACGGGAAAGTGGTGTGAGTTCCATAAGAGCTCCACTCACAACACAAATGAGAGTCGGGCCAAGCAGTTGCAGGTGGTCGAGATGTGGGCTTCTGAATCAGATGCATGCTCCGACTTTGAATCAGAACTTGAGAAGGAGAATGAGAAAAGGAAACATATTATTGATGTGGAGCCCAATGCCATCATTTCCACTACGAAGATCCAAAAGGAGGAACCAGAAGATCCATAGGAGGAGGAGCGTCTCTTCCACTCCCAGATGTGGGTAAAGGGTTTCCCACAACAATTCATTATCGAAAATGGGAGCCAAAAGAACCTCATTTCAACAGACGACGTGAAGCGGTTGGACTTGCCGACCACAGCACACCCACAACCATACACCATCGAATGGCTTCACCAAGGATGAGATATTTGCGTTAGCCAGTAGTGTCGCCTTCTCTACACAATCAAGCCATTCACGGATGTGGTATTATGTGACATTGCTCCTCTTGATGTTTGTGATGTATTATTAGGCCAACCATACTTGTGGAAGAGACATACTATGTATGAGTCCTGACCTCGCGTTGTTATTGTTACTTTGGGAAATAAGTTGTACAAGATACCAGAGGTACCACCTCCTACCACTATCTCTTTGGTTACTACAAAACAATGCAGTAATCTCATTTCCAAAACCAGGAAATTATTTTTCCTGATGATCTTCCCCCAGGGCAAGAAGAAGACTATGACCATGACCTGTAGATAGGGCTCCTCTGCACAACAACAAAAAATGGACAAGGTTGTGGAGGAGTATGGGGACATATTCACCTCACCCACAAGGGTGCCTCTACACTATCAGGTCAAACACCCCATTCATCTAACCCCATGTGCGCCGCTACCCAATGGACCGATCTATCGGTGCTTTATTCTGGAGAACGAGGAAATCAAGAGGCAGATTCAGGAGCTGCTGCATAAAGGTCACATCTGGCAAAGTTCATCACCCTGTGGGAGCTCGATCGTGTTGGTACAGATGAAGGATGGGACTTGGAGACTTTATATTGACTATCGGGCATTGAACAATATCATTGTTCGGAATAGGTACCTGATCCCATAGATTAATGACCTTCTGGACCAACTCAAAGGAGCAAAATATTTCAACAAGATCGACTTAAAGTCTGGGTATCACCAGGTACCAATCGAACCCTCCAATGTGTGGAATACTGCCTTCAAAGCCAAGGAGGGCCTTCTTGAATGGTTGGTCATGCCTTTTAGGTTGACGAATGCTCCCGCAACCTTCATGACGTTGATGGATGACATCTTGTGGCCATTCACCAACTCACTTGTAGTGGTGTACTTGGATGACATTATGATATTTAGCCAAGCTTGGGAAGGGCACCTCCACCACATCCAACAAGTCCTCCAGACACTGCGGCAACACAATTTGTGTGCCAATTTGGAGAAGTGCATTTTTCGCATGACCTAGGTTCAACATCTGGGATACATTATTGATGAAATGGGGGTGCTTGTGGATCCAACCAAGATCCAATACATTCAAGATTGGCCAACCCTAACCACTCTAACAGATCTTCACAGCTTTCTGGGCCTTGCTAATTTCTACCGCAAGTTCATGTTGGGATTCTCTCATATCACTTGGCCCTTGAGTCAAGTCACCAAGGGAGGAGCGAAAGCAAAGTTCTTTTGGTTGGAATCTCAACAAAAGACGTTCATAGAATTGAAACATCGCCTCTATTCTTCCCCAGTGCTCACATTACCAGACTTGCAACAGCCATTTAAGATCAAGAAAGATGCCTCTGACTAACCTATTGGGGAATTTCTTACTCACCAGGGGCATCCAATGGAATATCACAGTGAGACATTGTCCGACACTGTCCACAAGTATCCCACTTATGACAAAGAAATGTATTCCATTGTGTAGGATTGTCGACAATGGAAGGATTACATTTTGGGGAAGGAAACAATCATCCACACAGACCACCGACCCCTGCAATTCATACATACACAAGGGAAGTTGTAGAATGATCGCCATTAGAAGTGGTCCACATATCTACAACAGAATCATTTGAACATCAAGTACAAGAAGGGTAGCACCAATAATGTTGCAAACTACCTCAGTCAGCCACCGATCGTGGTGCTAACCACCGTTCTCAACTCTTATGGGCACGAGACTTCTGATTGGCCACTTCTCTACAAGAGCGATCTAGAATTCAGCCACACATATAAGGCACTCTTGGGGGGTACGCAAGTTCCAAATTTTCACCTCCAAGATGCATTGTTATGTCACCTGGGACACCTTTGTGTTCCTTCAAGTGAGCATGCCAAGATGATATGGGAAGCATACTACAGTCAAGTTTCTCAGCATTTCACGATCACGAAAATAGTGGCAATACTATAGAAGTATTTCCGAACCTTCAACAGGATGTTGGGAAGTACATCATATCATGCACTTCTTGCGCCATTTCCAAACCGACCATCAAGAAGAAAGGCCTCTATACTCTACTACCTACGCCTAGTCAACCTTGGGAGTCCATCTCCATGGATTACATGTCGGGCCTTCCTTATAATAAGCATGGAAACGACTACGTTTTTGTGGTCGTCGACAGATTCTTGAAGATGGCCATTATGGCGGCTTGCAAGAAGAATATCACAGCAAAATAAACTGCTAAAATTTTCTTTAAAAAAGTGTGGGTGCACTTTGGGATCCCACAATCTATCATATCAGATCGAGACAGTAGGTTCCTCAGCAAATTTTGGTCCAACCTTTGGTCAATGTTGGACACCAATCCCACCATGTCCATAGCTTTCCATCCCCAAACTGATGGCCTAAGAGAGGTCGTCAACAGGATGATTTTACACATTCTGCTTATGTACAATTCAAATCATCCACACACATGGGATGAGAGCCTCCCCTATGTACAACACAATTATAACTAGGCTCTCCATAGCTCAACTGGCCACAACCCCTTTCAAGTGGGCTTGGGATTCCAACCACTATGTCCCATTGACGTAGCCAGGCCATTTGCGGCTACTCGGGCCGATTCGGCTCATGTCTAGTCTGAAGTTGACAAAGTGAACAACTTCATCGAGCACATTCAGCACATCTGCCAATAGGTTCATGACATATTCGACAGAGCCAATGCTAATTACAAGCAACGACATGATCAACATCGAGTGCCACACAACTTCCAGGTGGGAAACAAAGTGTGGCTACATTTGCAGAAGGAGTGCCTCACTGGAACCCACCGCAAGTTTTGCCTACTCTGTTATGGGTCGTACACCATCACCAAGTCTATAGGGAACAATTCCTTCCAGTTCAATATTCCACCATTCCTTGGTCTGCACCCAATAGTCAGTGTGGACTGCCTTCGTCCCTACTTCCCACCTCTACTAGACACCTCTGACATTGCAGAACAACTCACACCAATAGAGTTAAAACTAGAATGCATGGAACAAGCTACCATAGATTTTATCGTGGACATGAAAATCAAGAACACTTGCCAAAAAAATATCCAACTGTATCGGGTTGTCAAAGTTGTCCAACTCCTGCACCAAGGCAAGTGGTTCACTAGGGAACAAGTTTAGCAGAATTTTCCTTATCTCATGGAGGGAACTCAACGCAATGGGGACCATTGCTTCCTAAGGGGGGAGGAATAATCTAGGTGGATATTGGTGGCCACCCACCTATTCCACTTGGGGCCCCACCATTGTCTCTTTCAGTTTTTCAGTTTCGGTAGAACTTACTATTTTTAGCATTTTTTTCTGGTCCAGAACTTCCGAAGCCATTTTGAGGCCCAAAACAATTTTTTTTTGGTAAACCGGGAGAAACATGGGTCTGTGGATCGATTTTTCTCACATTAAAAGTTGTAGTGCTTGGATAGATATTTATAATGAAGTATGGTGCACGTAAAATGAAGATTGTATGCTAAAGTTACGTCCCTGGGAAGTTGAAACACTAATTTACCCAAACGGGGCCCATAGTTTTGGCGCTTCATCCCCTAGGGTTAGGGTTTTGGATGTTTAAGGTTTTCCATTGTTTCTAAATAATAAATAAGCTCTCGAGCCTCATTGTAACATAGTTTAGAGGCCTATAGCCACCACATCTCTTCTTAGAGATAAGCTACCAGTGCCCTAGCTAGTTTATTTCCATTGTCTGTAAGCAAATTTCAGTTCTTTGATATTAATGAAATGAAGTGTTATTTCCATTGCAACTTTGTATTTATGGTTATATCTGTATTCTGTTGCATTCCTACATAAATCTGGATCAATGATAGTCAAGAGGGAATGCTATATTCATTTTATGAAGAAGAATATGAGTGGATTAATGAAATAATGAGGGAATATGGGTTGATTAATGAATTTGAAGATGGGAATTAACACACCGTTCATGCACCTCAGTCAGTAATAGAGAACTTTTCTACACAGATAATCTGCGTTGATCAAGTTACTAGTGAAAATGAAATTTGTAGCAAAAGTACAGACATGATGCCTGTTGGTGAACCCGCCAAACAACTACCATATAACCATCTACATCATATCCATTGCATCATTGAATGTCTTAATCGCAGAAATAACTGACCATTGTGCCGTTATGAGCTGCCCACAGATGAGCTAGAAACCTAGGGTTGAAATATACACGAATTTATGATGGAAGAATACCCCACAAATTTTTATTTATGGAAAAAATTTATGCAACTTCCGATTGATGTAAGTCAGTCATTTAATCATTTTCATCATGGTATTCCATATTGATGAGAGTATAATTTTTGTATGGCTCTCAAATACATGTATGGTTTTTTGTTCTTTTAAATCGTTGGAGTTTTTCAATTATGTGTTTTCAATCGTTGCTTTTTTCATTAGACTGCATTTTTGAAATGTTAATATATATATTTTTATATTGATAATGATGTTGATGATTAACTTACACTAAGACCAATGTGTATATTAGACCTTAAGAGAAGAAAAAGAGTCTAATTGTGATTCTTCAAAATCTTGTTTCTCTGATCAAGGAGAAGGGACAGAAGCACTCCAAGTGTAGAAATTATACAACAAGCATGTATATCTTGGATTCAATCTGATCTAACAATGTACTAAAGTTAAATATTGAATCACTTCTACAAATAAATTGTGGAATTAAAAACACAATCACCAATCACATGAAGCAAAGAATAATCAATCAAGCCACAACACAGACAATTTCCCGGGGAAAGCTTGCTCCTCAAAAACCCCACTATCTTCTATTGTATATTCAGCATGGATAAATGAAACAAATACAATGTATTCTCTTCTCAAAAAATTCTCCAACACTAAATTATCTATCTCACACCATCCTCATAGAAAACTGACCAATACTGAGTCAATTTCCAGCCTCCTGATAGCTTGCCTTTCTCACACAATCAATGAGGAATGCAATTTTTGTAGAATAGGAACTGTGCCCTACTTTGACTGCAAAAGGATTATGGGCAATCCAATGGGTGTGTGGTTACATGGGTGCAACCCAATAATGTTAAAACTGATAGTTAACATCCCTTTCACCTTAGTCTCAAATCGGTCTCCAATGGAACTGGCATGCATGCAGCTAATAATAGTAAATCCTTAGTTGCATGTGATATCACTGATTATGAATTAAATAATATTTAACTCACTTGATCTTACATTAGTGTATAAAATAGTTACAAATAGCACAACTGATTTTAACTCACCTAGACTGAGTTAATTGATTATAACATGCATTAACTACTGCATCACTACACTTTGAACTCTGTTACAACTAGAATTACTCTGCATGCCCTACTAACTACCCTCAACTTGAAATTCATGAGCTAACCGAGTTTATCACACTTAGTTAACTATACAAGTATTTTTGAGATAAGATTACATTTTATTGTCCATTTTAATTAAGGAATAATTAAAATAGACATGCATCAAATTTAGCCCAGACCTAGTGTAGGTGCTACTTGGACCTCTTGGTCCCACACCCAGTGTAGGTGCTTCTTGGACCTCTTGGTCCCACACCCAGTGTGAGTGCTACATGGACCTCCTGGTCCCACACTAGTGTATGTGCTTCTTAGACCTCTTGGTCCCAGACTAGTGCAATTTCTTGTTTAACTTCAATGCTCCCTCTCAAAAAGGAAGGGATTATCCTTCACCCTGATCCTATCTCTATGGTATTTGAATTTTCTCTAGGTGAGAACCTTCGTCGGAATATCTACATCATGATCCTCCATGGGAATGTACTAAAGTAACATTATGTGCCTCTGCACACAATCTCTAAGATGGTGATACTAGATATCAATGTGCTCGGACCTATCATGAAACACAAGATTAACTGAGAGTTTAATGCAACTATGGTTATCACAATCTATCAATGTCGGATCCATTTGAGAACCAAACAAACCAAGCAAGATCTTTCTCATCCAGATGGCCTCACATGTAGCTTGACTTGCTACCATGTACTCTACCTCGGCTAAACTGAGTGCCACTGATTGCTACTTCCTGTTGTACCAAGAAACTGATGTCGATTCAATGCTAAATATCCTTCCTAGTGTGCTCTTTTTGTTTGATGGACTACCTGCCCGATCTGCATCTGTGAAGCCATGTAGCTTCACTCCATCTGTCTTTCTGTACCATAAAACATACTCTGATGTGCCTTTTAGATACCTCAAGACATGTTTCCCCACCTTCCAAAAGGTATTGGTAGGCTTAACCATAGTTTGACTCAAATAGTTAACTACGTACAAAATGTATGGTCTCGTGTTCACCAAATATATTAGTGAACCCACTAACTTCCTGTAGACAGTAGCATCCACTACTTCTCTAGAAGTAGCATCCTCTTTCATCGAATTTCCTGGAAGAAGAGTCTCCATGGGTTTACAGCTTGGTATGTTAAACTTACCTAGTATCTCTTTGGCATACTTGCCTTCAGAAACAAAAAGTTCACCATCCCGCTACCATATTTCCAGACCAAGGAAATAATGAAGGAGTCCCATGTCCTTCATTTTGAATTGTCTTGCAAGGTCCTCTTTGCAAGAAAGTATCAGATCCTCATCACCTGTCAAGATTAGCTCATCTACATAAAGTATAATAATCAAAAGCTTACCATAAACCACAATCTAGGACAGGTTTGCATCATCTTCACTTTTGGTGAAGCCCAACCCAGTAAAGTAATGGTCAATCCGAGTGTACCAAGCACGAGGTGCTTGCTTCAGCCCATACAATGCTCTTTTGAGTCAGCACACATGCGACTCACTGTCAAATATTTTCAATCCTTCGAGCTGCTCTATGTACACTTCCTCCTCAATAACTCCATTGAGGAACACAATTTTCACATCCATCTGATGAATGTGCCACCCCATCTGCACTAAGAGTGCAAGGATAGATCTAATGGAAGAATACCTTGCGACTGGTCCAAAGGTTTCTTCATAGTGAATCCCCTGAATCTGTGAGAATCCTCTGGCCACAAATCTAGCCTTGTACTTCTCCACACTCCCATCAACATCATTTTTTACCTTGTAGATCCATCTAGATCCAACTAATGATTTGTCAACTGGTCTTGGGACTATCTCCCATGCACTATTCTTGATAATGGAGGTGTACTTCTCTACCATAACATCAATGCAAGTTGGTTGCTACACTGTTTCCTCAAAGGAAGATGGTTCAGTCACAATACATTTGCTCACAAGAGCCATGTATCCAGTAAACCTGTCAGGAGACTCTCTGTCTGCGCAATGAAGTAGGGGCTCCTACATTCTCTGTTGCATCAAGTCTCAATCTATCAGCTTTTTTGGTGCACCTTCTGCCATTTTTGATGGATGGATCTGCATGAGTGTCTACCTCCACTCCATGATCCTCTGCATGTGGTTGATCCACATATTGAGGTTCATTCTTAGGAACCAATAGTTTCTCATCCGCATGCAAATCCAGCTTCCTCTCAAGGGACAACCGCATTGCTTTCTCCTCATCAATTTTTATATCTCGTCACACAACATTCATTCTGATGTTTGGAAAATACACTCGATAATTATGTGGCATTTTAGTGTACCCCAAAAAAATTCCAACCTCAGTTGTTGGTTCCATCTTCTTCTTGGTGTCTTTGGTCACATGCACATAAACAGATGAGCCAAAAATATTAAAATGTGAAACATCTGGTTTCTTGCCAGTAAAAGCCTCTTCAGGTGTACTCATGCCAAGTATCCTATGAGGACAACAGTTTTGCACATGTAACATTGTGTTGCATGCCTCTGCCCATAGATGCAATGGTAGGCCCTGGTCAGGCAACATTGCTTGTGTTGCACCCACAATCGTTTTGTTCTTTCTTTCAACAACCCGATTCTACTATAGGTTATGAGGTGCTATCAGTTCTCTTCGAATTCTTTCTTTTCTGCAAATGTCCTTTAACTCGTTAGAGAGGTACTCGCCACCATTATCGCTCCTAAGAGCCTTCACTTTCTTCCCCCACTCTTTCTCCATCAGTGCTTTAAACTCAAGAAAATTTGAGAATGTCTGGTATTTCTTCTATATGAAGAAGATCCAACACTTACGAGAAAAGTCATCAACAACTATCACATAGTACTTATTTTTTGTTGTCGAAGCAATAGAGAATGGTCCACACACATCTATATGAACTCTCTCAAGGATCCCCAAAGCTCGGTTCTCCTTCTCATGAAAGGATTCCTTTTCATACTTCCCCATGGTGAAACCCTTGCATGTATCTAACTGAGCAAGTGTTGCCATTGGAATTCCTGTAGAAATATGCTACATGAATTTCAAGGCTCCATGGTGCAGATAGCCCAATATTTTGTGCCATAGCTTACCCTCATCATGGCTCACCACTTTGTCTGCCTTGCCCATCATTGCAGTGTAACCATATGCATCTAGTTTATAGAGATTCTTAACTCAAATCCCTATCTTCTTGGCATGTCCTATTGTTTTGTGTCGTAGGAAGGCTTTACCTTCACTGAAAACAACATCATAACCTCTATCCTCCAACATTGCAACTGAGACTAAATTTTTATTTAGGCCTCATATGTGCATTACATATTTTAATTGAAACGGTTTACCTAAATGTCTCTGAAAGGTAATAGTACCAATCCCGGTAGCACTGTACCATCCATCATCCCCCATTTCAATATGCATCTGGAGGTCCTTCTCCTCCAAGCTACTGAAAAGCTCCTTGTCTCCCATCATGTGAAAGGAAGAACCACTATCCAAATACCACACCGAACCCATTGCACTTGACACCATGCATGCAATGAGCAAGAAGTCAAGCTCAAATTGCGAGGCCAAAGCCCCTCCAGCTGTAGATCCAACAACCTTCGTATTCTTCTTCTTTTGTGGACAGTTTGTGGCATAATGCCCATGCTCATGATAGTGAAAAAGCTTCACCTTGGACATGTCTTGCTTCTTGCCATTTTTGGACTCGGATTTGAAATGGAATTTCTTCCCCTTCCCCTTCTCCGCCTTGGCAGCCAAAGCACAATACTCTTCATCCTTATGGTTAGATGAGGATCCATCTTTGGTATTCCTTCTAAACTCCTCCTGCACCAAATCCGACCATAATCGCTCCCAATCTGGCAATTTTTCCCTTCCATTGACAGAGTCTTCATAACTATGCCAACTCTTGGGAAGTCCTAGGAGAGCTAGGCTCACGAAATCATCATCCGCAAATATTATTCCAATGCTTCCTAGCTCATCTCGACATTGGACAAAATTTGTTATATATTTTGGAATGGTGTCGCCCTTTTCCATCTTGATCTTCCTGAGTTTATCTTTGAGCGCCAATTTCCTATCATCATTGTTGCTCTAAGATCCGTCAAAGTCTTCCACATTGCATATGGTGTGGCTTTCCCATGGAGGCTTAAGACAATGTGGTCTCGTACTCCCTCCAATAGGATCCTCCTTGCCTTTGCCACTTTCTTTTTCCAGCCATCAAGATTTGCAACATTTGTCACAATGGGTTTAGGAATGTCGTTGTCGATGAATTCCTTCAATCCATTGTCTTTGAGTATTGCCTCCATCCTTTCTTTCCAAGCAATATAGTTAGAGTTTCCCTTGAGTTCATACTCCAACCTCAAGCCATTGAAAGCCATTTCCATCTTGAATCAACCATAGCACCAAGAAAGTCTTTTTTCAAATTCAAATTCTATCCAGTCACAAACTCAGCTCCTCCTTCACAATTGTGATTTCCTGTGCTCTGATACCATGTATAAATTATACAAAAAGCATGTATATCTTGGATTAAATCCGATCTAACAATGTACTAAAGTTAAATACTGAATCACTTTTACAAATCAATTGCGGAATTAAAAACACAATCTCCAATCACATGAAGAAAAGAAGAATCAATCAAGCCACAACACAGATAATTTCCCGGGGAAAGCTTGCTGATCAAAAACCCCCACTATCTTATATTATATATTTAGTATGGATACATGAAAAAATACAATGTCTTCTCTTCTCACAAGAGTCTCCAACACTCAACTATATGTCTCACACAGTCCTCACAGAAAACTGACCAATACTTAGTCAATTTCTAGCCTCTTGATAGCCTGCCTCACTCATGTAATCAATGAGGAATGCAATCCCTATAGAAAAGGAATTGTGGCCTACTTTGACTGCACAAGGATCATGGGAAATCCAATGGGTGTGTGGTTTCATGGGTGCAACCCAATAATGTTACAACTGATAGTTAACATCCCTTTCACCTTAGTCTCAAATGGGTCTCCATTGGAACTCACATGCATGCAGCTAATAATAGTAAATCCTCAGTTGCATGTGAGATCACTAATTGTGAATTAAATAATATTTAATTCACTTGATCTTCCACTAGTGTATCAAACATTTACAACTAGCACAACTGAGTTTAACTCGCCTATACTAAGTTAGCTTATTACAACATGCATTAACTAACGCACCACTTCACTTCGAACTCTGTTACAACTAGAATTACTCTGCATGCCCTACTAGCTACCCTCAACTCGAAATTCATGAGCTAACTGTGTTTATCACACTCAGTTAACTATTACAAGTATTTTTGAGATAAGATTACATTTTAGTGTCCATTTTAATTAAGGGATAATTAAAATAGACATGCACCAAATTTAGCCCACGCCGAGTGTAGGTCTTGCTTGGACCTCTTGGTCCCACACTAGTGCAATTTCTTGTTGAAATTCAACACCAAGATAGCTATAGTTGGACTGGCTTAATAATTTAAGAACAATGGAGGTGTGGCTGATGATAGGGAATTGAGAGTGGATATGAGTAAGATCCTGATATTCTAAAAATAAGTTTTTTTCATCTTCCACAATATTAGTATCACAAATATGATAGATTCTATCGAATCAGGGAGTTTTGGCAGTAGACCAATGCCCGGTTTCACTTCAAATCTCATGAGAATTAGTTCTTATCTCGATGTTCATTTTATTCTTAGTGCTGGTCAACGCATAGAGATAATAATGATTATCAAGGGTGGGCGTTGATCGCCTCCTTATAGTAACTTAGCTTCCTTTTACCCTCCAACTCCTTATCATCCCACAACTTGTCCCTAAAATTGGAGGTAATAGTATCTTTTGACAGTATCCTTGCTTCCCATGATGATCTCCTCTTTAATCCCCCAATGGTTGACCCAAGACTGGGCATACTTATGCCACTTGTGCTTGAGGTTGATTTAAATATATTAATTTAAATCAATTTGATGTTTATTGTTGCATTAGTTTTAGATAATTTTATTGTTATTGATTTTTATGTTAGTAAATATGTGTAAATTTTATCTTGGATTTTTTTTTAAATGCTAAATATAAATAAATGTAACTTTAACTTTTTCATAATTATTTGAAAATTTTAAAATTTATATAATATTTATATTTTTTTGGGCAAGCTACTGAATCCTGTAACTGGGAAAACCTGAATCTTAGAAAACCAGACCAGTTGCAGAAGAAAATATTTTTACTCCCAAAGACACAGTAATAAACTATTAAACTATTAGTAGTATTATTAAATTGGTTATAGACCTGATAACTAGGGCTAAATATAACTATAAAAAGAGAAGAAAGACTTACATAGAAATGAATCATAATATATTTATCCTGTTGCCAACCAAAAGAAAAACGATATACAAAAATTATAAGAAAAAGATCATCATATAGTTATCCTACTGCCAATACTGCCAACCAGAAGCAAAAACATGGATAAAAAACATCATAACAACTAACAAGAAGTGGACACCTCAATTGGAGCTCTTGAACTAGAGAGAATATCACATCCCTAGACAACCTACAATCTCTTACATCTAGATACAACCTGATCATGAGAATATTTATTCAATTTTATAAATATATATTAATCAAATAAAAAATCAATTATTTTAAATATGTATATTTATTCAGCTAAGAAATTAAAATAAAAACAATATATTACAAAAATTAAATTTAAAATTATTAAACAAAAGCATATTTAAATTATGTTTATAAAAGTAGTTGCTTTGACTTTGAATATCTTTTCCATGATCATTGATCTTGACTCTCCACCTCATTTGCTAACCGTCTCTAAGGAATTTATTGATTTTTCCTTCCCCTTGGATTATTTCTCTTACTAGAGGAGCCTATAGGGGTTGGGTTTCTCTACATCTATCTCAAAACCTTTCCTACATGCTGAAAAACTGTTTGGGACAAGGCATAAACAATTTTGCTGAGCTTATAATTTTGAAGATAGTTATGTTGTTTTCTATTGAAAATGAAATTCAACATATTCAAATATTTGGGGATTCAAAAATTGTTATAAATTGGTTTAATGGAATTTCTAGATGCCACATGCACACTCTAAATGAAATTTTGAAGGATATCAATCTCTTAAAGAAATATTTAGATGAATTATGTTCGCCACATCTATAGGGAAAGAAATGGAATTTATGTTGCTTTGTTTAATGACGATGCTTCACAGGATCTGGGCTCATGGCACATCATGAAACAAAAATTAAAAACAACAAGGATTCTACCACATTACCTTCATAGAGGGTTATCCTTCATCACTCTTTAGCTATATTTTTTGTAACTTACACTCACTATCTATCTATGCTAAATGCTCAACATGGATATTACTGGTTATTTTTTTAGGACAACTACTATGGTTTTAGCTATATATTTATTTGGATACATTTTGGATATGTATATATCAGAAAAAATAGTCCAAAGTTATATAGTATTTTTGGTACAACCATATGTTGTTGGGCTTTCTTGAGTACTACACATACACATTCATAATGTAATTTTCAAATCTAACGAAAGTCCATATTTTTTCCTAAAAAAAACTCAATAAACATATAAAATAAAATATTTTAAAATAAAAAGTTTCATTTTAAAGAAAGAAAATTTTCTTTCACTTTCCTACTCTTTTTCCTAATCATATGTGTTGAGAGATAAAAATTTTCCCAAAAAAAAAGATCCTCCTCGAGTTTCAATTCACAAGGGCATAAGGTTTTCCCCCAAAAAAAAGATCATGCTCAAGTTTCGATTCACATGCACATAGGGTTTTAATACCTACACATAGAAACCCACAGATATGAAGGTCTAAATATTAGAATTTTAATCATCTTTGGTGGGACAATTGAGTTTTGTCAGGAAAAAGATAATTGGTGGTGTTGAAAAACAGGCTAGTAACATTTGACCTATGTTATTATTAGTGGTGATATTGGAGTTCGTTGACTAACTTTTGTATGTGTAAGTCACACGACCAAAAAGTTTCAATATTATCAATGATGAAATTAAAATATATTAAAAGAGAGATTAAATAAGAAAAAAACACACAATCCCATTTATTATGTTGAAAATAGTACCAAATCTAAGCATCTAGAAGTGAAACTTCTCTGTCCTCCATTTTAATTCATGCAATTCTCTCCTCCATTTTAATTCATACAATTTTAAGAAAGTTGAAATCCAGAGGAGAGATTCATTGGTGCACATGGGAATTGATTCTCTGACACCATTCATCTTTGATTTTTTAAAATCATTGTTTTTTGAGTAAATAAGGAAAAAATATCATTATCTTTGCAGCAAATAATAAAAAAGTTAATCAGCTAGTGCCTGGAGTAGACCTCCCCACCTAACCATTAAACCAAACCTTAGGGACTAGTCAATTGAACCTTACGTGATACATTTCTCTGTGTCAATGAATCCTTTTGTTAATACTTATAATGTAATAATGATAAATCACAATCCATTTTTTCTAATTGTTGTTGCTATACCATTGACTGGACTTGGTATAGAGTTTCATATTTTCTTGCTTCACTTGCTATCATTTTACCTCATTCATGCCTCATACTTATAGTTGTTACAACATCTTGGGAGAAGCATTTTGGATGTTTGTTTCTTTATTCAATCTCCATTCATCCTTGTTAAGCTTGACTCCTTTATAAGAAAAGAAAATATCTTATGCGTTACTTGTCTTATATTCTATTGTTCCACAATCCTCCATGTCTTCTATTTTATTGTTTCACAGTCCTCCATACTATTCATAGGATCCAAGGGTGGGAGGAATAGGAAAATAATGGTGGCAAGAGGAAGAACACCATTGTGGTGGGATACGGTGAATTGTCGCCTCCCTTAATATTTGAATGCCTACTATTGGGTTGTATTAATCACTATTGAATGACTAAACAGTACACATAAAATATCAATCCAGGGACGTCTTTTATTTTAATGACAATTGCACTGTCTGTGTTGATACACTCAACCAGAAGCAATTCCAATTAAAAGAAATCATTTCTGAAGAAAATGCTGGAAGTAAATCACTCATGCAGAAATAAAATGATCTACAACATTGTAATCACACATCAATTAATCTACTCTAGTGTGCCACACAACAATTACCCAACTGGTCTCTCTAATATCATATGTGTAACAGCATACAAAGTATTGAAATTGAAGCAGATATATTCACAGCTGAAACAACAACAACAACACCCCTACTGACACATAAACTGAAATAAAAACACTTTTATACAACTACCTTAATCACTGCAATCCCTGCTAAGAAGGAGGGCCCTTCCTCCCTAGCAGGGCGTAGGTAGAGAAAGAACTTAACGGAAACTAAATTGAATAACGCATGTAACAGCAATAACAGGATAATTTGTATTAATATGAGCCAAATTACAGATCCAAAATAATTTTTTTCTCCGCTAACCTTTTGACCTCTAGGGCCGAGAAATATATAGTGGTTACATCTCAGAAAATCAAGGGATAGATCAGTCATGAGAATCTTATGATTCTCATGCTGATCGAAATAGAATACATATGGTTATAACCACTTCTTAATAAAATTTTGACTAGAAAATTATAGATTACAATCAAAACTGCCCATAGGTTGTTATCCAAAAATATAATGCTAAAATACTTCTACAACTATCACAATAAAACCACAGCTGTAGCATAACAACTAAAGGACAGGTCAGCAACAGTAGTTGACGAGATCCAGTCAGTGGTACAACTGTATCAACAGTTCGCTAATGGGTCTGTAACAACAAAGTGTAATAGCAGTTTGTCAGCAGGTTTGTAATAGCAAAGTGTAACAGCACACCCTTAACTGCTCCTGTGTGCCTCGTGCTCGGGATTTTTGGTGCTACAAATGACATCTGGAAAGACAACACAAAGACCATAGATCTTCTCCAAACATTCATCCTCAATTAGTCATAAAAAGGGCATGATATATCATAATAATTGATGAAATGACATATTAATGAAAATAAGGTGAAACAACACAAGTTATGATACAAAGGTAGGAAAAGGAGGCAAAGATAGTCCCACTGGTTATAGTCATGAGGAAAAGTAGGGAAAAAAAATGTAGGAAAAGTGTGCAAAGTTGGCACCCAACATCTCCCCCCAGCTAAAACATTTGCATGTCCTCATGCAAATTCATCTCTCATGGGAATATCTTCGGTGTAGGTCGGTGAGATCATAAGTGCCAGCTATATATTCGTCTGCAGACCTGTGCCCCTGATTTTCCATCAGCTGTCGTACCTAGGACTTTGACTCATACTTACTCAATTCATAATTACTCTGATAATCCTTAATTGGCAGCCAGATCAAAGGAGACTTGAATCTCAATCCAAGCCACAAAGCACCAAGGGATTGTATGATCTATGCATACACTGGTACATGTGTAAAAACCACCACAAAATTCTGGAATGACAATGGGTCCCCCTTCAGTAGCTCAAAACTTTTGGCTTCTGTGCATTTCAAGCACCCAGTCAAGGCTTGGCTCTTCATCATTGAGAACTGATTGAGGCAGAAGTTCACAATCCTTCTTTTGCAAGTGGCAGTGGGTTCCTTTATCCCAGGAATACTCAACATTCTCTTGAATTCTTGCCTTAACTCGACAGCTTGTCCCGGTTCTGCCTGGACCCATAATGTCATCTTCTCCTCATTAGCATTCATAGATTTAATGGCCAAATTCCACTCAATCTAATTCTTCATGAAGGACATAAAAGCTCGCAACTGAATATCCCCCATATAGGAGAATACTGTCACAACCATCTGCATACTCACATTCTCACAAATGATATTGTATAATAATAACTCACACAATAGGCTTTGCTCATCAAAATCGGAGGCACAGAACACATCTAAAAATGTGCAAGTGGAAGAACATAAATAGGGTCTACCCTCCATAACGACTTTCATATTGAACAGGAAGTAACGTTCCCATAGAAAAATAGGATAAGATGGGGAAGGCTGCCTGAACCCTAGCAAATTGAGGGCAAGGTCATGAAGTTTTTGCTTGTCTATGATAAGATCCCGAACCTGCTGCTGTAACAGCAACAGTTGTTCCTCCTGTTTCTTCAAAGCTTCCTTCTTCTTATAATTCTCCCATAATTTCTTCAACTCTTCTTTCATCCATCTTTCATTTAAGGTGTCTATCTCTCTCCAATGTTCTTTCAGCGAAATCTTCCCCTCCCGAAGGGAGATTTCTTCCTCTTTCCACTTTTGTAATTCAGAAATTAACAAGATTTTCTCAGAACTCCATCCCAAGATGGGACTCGACGTTCTTCTGCATTCAATATCCACATCAATAATGGGTTTAATAGCCTCTGCTAAATGGGGTTTTTCCACCTCTATTGTTGGTTCTTGTGTAACAACAGATTCCTCGGTGGGTTCTTATGTGTCAGCCACTTCGTTACCACCTAGAGTAGCCTTTGTGTCCATTATTGTTTCTTCTACAATAGGAGTCATCTCCACAGGTTCTTGTGTGTCAGCTTCTAGGTCAATTATTACAGGAGGCTCTACTTTAACTGATGGTTCTTGTGTAACAGTAGTATCCTTAGTAGGTTATGTTTCTATTTCCATTGGGCTGACGTTTTCTCTACAAATCTTATATCCCATTGTTGCTAGTTCTTGAAAACATGTCATGCATATAGACACCAAGATTTCCTTCCCCTTAGATAATTTTCGCTTCAATTCTCCATTTTCCTTTCTTATATTTTCTAGTTCTAAAAACAAGACATGAGTTTCGTCCTTACCTGATGAGGAGGGTTACCTTTCTTATTCTAATACTTCTGCTTCTGTCTTCTTTTCGGCCATAGGCAAAGGTTTTGTAGATATGCTGGCTTTCACCTTCTGTTTTGGTCGTCTATCCCTAATTGGTTCATCAGTAGGTTCTTTCCAAATTCTGAATTTGGAAGGCTGAGTCTAAGTTTCCACTTTTTCCTGAATTCCACCTAAAGTTGTGGTCTATTTACCTCAGCCTCTTTCGCTTGAATTCTTCCCAAGTTTTTCCTTGTTGGCCTAGGAATTGATGCAGGAGCATTAACCCGCACAAATCAAATTTATTTTTCATGCCTTGCAGAAATCAACATGGCCACAAAAACAATAATTTCGTTAAATTTGCATTATCTGATTGAGTTTGTCTGTAATTTGTTAGTTTAAGCAGTTTTTGAGGGATGTGGAATATTTTAAAATAGATAAAATCTCCAAAAGATTTGATCCTTAAATCGTAAAGAGAAATATATATATGGAAAGTGTGAGTGCCTAGAGAGGGGCCAGACGGAATTTAATATCTAGTGTGAGGAGGCGACCTGGCTCAGATAAATGTATTGTAATTCGAATTCTAAGTTTATATAAATCTAGTGTTTATTATCATGAATTTTATGTTGTTATGTTTCTAGAATTTTATGTAATTTTCATAGGTTTCTGTGTGGCCCTAGCCTGCATAATTGGCATAGATGTATGTTGTTTCCTACCATGTATTATTGCCATTTTGTATGCCGTAGAAAATCAGAGAGGACATCTGAAGTGGGTATTGGCATTCTTGTGATAGTCGTTGGATTGAAACAGTGGATTAAATGATGGATTTGACACATAGATAAATAAAGATATCTATAAATGGTCGAGTGTTTTGGCATCAGTTTGAGTTTGTGCACTAGAGAATCATCTAGTGAACGAGTTCTTGCTGCAGAGGATACAGAGTGCTACATTTATTTGTCTACTGATGATGACGGTGTTGAATTACGAGAGTTTCCTTGTAGCCATCGTTTTCATTGTACATGCATTGACAAATGGCTACGAATTAAGGCTACATGTTCGCTGTGTAAATACAATATGATACAAAGTTAATATCAGTTGCATTAGGAAGGATTTAGTGGTTGTGTAGTGAGCTATTTCATTCAAATCGTGGGCCCATAACCCACAGATCCACGCAGTTGTAAAATATGCAGTTTTGCTACATCAAAGTGGTATCAGAGCGGGAAAATATTTCTTGCAAGGAAGAAGAGGTAGGGTTATGTTAAAGATTTGTAAAGCTTGTGGTTTTTATATTTTTTGAAGGTAGTAGCAAAGAAAAGGTGAGAAGATTGTAGCAGCCTAGAGCAGGAGTGCTTGAATGGTTCCAGAGGAGAGTACCAGAGAGATGTCAAAAGACTAAGCTCAGAGGAAAAAATCTTGGTGAGGTATCTGGTAGCAGGCAGGACTTGCTATTGCAGAGGTTTTTTTGCAGCTCAAAAAGGGAAATTCCACAGAGGATATGGGTAGAATTGCTCAAAGAATGTTGTTACGTGAATATCACAAAGGAAAATTCCACAGAAGATGTATCTCGGGAGTTTGATGCAGGAGCATTAACCCGTGCAAATCAAATTTATTTTTCATGCCTTCCAGAAGTAAACGTGGCCACAACAACAATAATTTCCTTAAATTTGCATTATCTGATTGAGTTTGTTTGTAATTTCTTAGTTTAAACAATTTTTGAGGGATGTGGAAGATCTTAAAATAGATCGAATATCCAAAAGATTTGATCCTTAAATCGTATTGAGAAATATATATATGGCAAGTGTGAGTGCGTAGAGAGGGGCCAAAAGGAATGTAATATCCAGTGTGAGGAGGCTACCTGGCTCAGATAAATGTATTGTAATTAAAATTTGAAGTTTATATAAATCTAGTGTTTATTATCATGAATTTTATGTTGTTGTGTTTCTGGAATTTGATGTAATTTTCGTAGGTTTCTGTGTGGCCCTAGCTTGCATAATTGGCATAGATTTATGTTGTTGCCTACCTTTTATTATTTCCATTTTGTATGCCGTGGTAGATCAGAGAGGACATCTGAAGCGGGTATTGGCATTATTGCAATAGTCGTTGGATTGAAACAATGGGTTAGATGACGGATTTGACACGTAGATAAATAAAGATATTTGTAAATGGTTGAGTGTTCTGACATCATTTTGAGTTTGTGCACTAGAGAATCATATAGTGAACGAGTTTTTGCTGCAAAGGATACAGAGTGCTGCATTTATCTATCTACTGATGATGACGGTGTTGAATTACAAGAGCTTTCTTATAGCCATCATTTTTATTGTACATGCATCGACAAATGGCTACGAATTAAGGCTACATGTTCGCTGTGTAAATACAATATGATACAAAGTTAATATCAGTTTCATTAGGAAGGATTTAGTGGCTGCATAGTGAGCTATTTCGTTCAGATCATGGGCCCATAACCCACAGATCCACGTAGTTGGAAAACATGCAGTTTTGTTGCATTGAGCATACAACACGATTAATTTGATGAGTCCGTGATTGGTCACACATGCTTTTAGGTGTGTTGATGTCTTTACTGTTGCTACCATATGCTTGATGTTCCATAACAAGTATAATGGAAGATTAATCTTTTGCTGGTGTCAAAGGTGATTAAGTAGAGGAAAGTGATAGTTAAACACTATCATGGATCTTCCCTCACAAGCGATATATTTAATTAAACCCAGGGTGACATCTGCCCAAGTCTGAGGAAACAACAACCTATCAATTCCTCTCCCTTTCTTCTCCAATTTTTCTTCTCCTTCTAGGAAGTCTTCTTTCAAGGAGGGGTCATTGATTTTTCTGTTAAACCACCACCATCCCTATACTGGCAATGTAGTTACCCGGGAAATTACCTCTTCAGTCACCTCAAATTGCAGGCCTCTAACTCGGGTCTGATTATTGTTCAAATTCTAAGCGAATTCGATTGCCACCACCTCGTCTGAGCCTTCTAGCTTCTGGAAATACTCAATCCATCCAACGTCTCTGAATATATGGTAGGATTTTGGAAAATTCTGCAAGGAGTCCATAGAATCCGACTCGTGCCTGATTGCTGCTCCACCCATCTTGTTGTTTGTTTCTGAATTTGCTTATTGCTACTCAACCCCACTGTAATATCACTGCACTGCTCAATTCTTCTCAGTGTCTCTGCTTATCCCAATTGACGAGTTTGCAATGATTATACAAGGTTTCAGTCAAGGAGGTCAATCGGAGGTGATAGATTTTACGGATTACTGAATCGTACCTCACACTAATCTTCATAAATATCTCGTTATGGAAAGTAATGGGTTTTAGTACACACACTCTTTTCCAACCGGATTTAGTCATCATTGGAATTTGTGTTATTAATTGGGTGCATGCGGTTTTGATAGAGGTTTATGACTACGGATGTTTGCAATTATTTCAAGACATATCCCCTCCCCCTCCTTAATGGTGACGGTCGCCCACGGGCGTCACGGGAATATCATTACTTCTGTCAATAATCACCAAATCATAAATGATAATCGTTACCTTTTGAATAACATCGCTGAGGTGACGTGGAGGAAGATTTCGAATTGGCGGCATTTTGTTTGTAGAGCTTGTGTTGTTGTGTTTGGATGGCACGATTATTATTGTTATGGGATGAAACATAAGAAACAGTGTTTGTGGCTATTGGTTGTTACATGTGTAACAACCAAGACATCCCTTAGGTTATTCTTCAAAAAACATAATAATTAGGAGAAATTGGTATATAAAAGAAAATTAAATGAATGCCATCATCCTATAAAATGGATCAGGAAGGGAAGATGATGTTTCGGGGAGAAAAATATCACAAGAGTGGTTTTCAATTGTTACCAACTATCTGACTGCGCCCAAGAAAGGGGTTTTCACAATTAGATTTATTATTTTTGTTTTATTTTCCTTTTATTTTATCATTTTTTTTTTAAATAGGTGTAACAGCTACCACAAGCGTGGTTTTCAACTGTTGCACTTATTCGAATTTCAATTTTCAGGCTGCATAAGAGAATGCTCCCCTGTTGTAGTAACATGAATATTAGAGTCCGAGACAACGTTGAAAAATGATTCCATCGAAGCAGGTTGATGATATAACCTTAGATGGTGCCCATTAACCAATAACGGTGTCTTAGCACTGTCGATGGTGACCAATTGTATAGTCCCATTGTCAAAGACCGTGTCCACTTCATAAGGACCTAGCCATCTGGTGCAGAGCTTGCCTTTCAAATCTTTGAACCTTGAATCATACAAAAGAGCCCAATCTCCTTCCTAAATCTTTTTCTTCTTAATAAACTCATCATGCCATCTAGCTCTTTATTGTTGAATGATCTCTGTCTGTTGAATAGAAGCCAGCCATTTCTCTTCCAACTCATTGAGCTGGTTCAGTCTTTGTATCTGTGTCGTACTCAAATCCAGATCAACTTGCAATGTTGTTTTTAATGTCTTTATTTCAAACTCTATGGGGAATAGAGGATTCTTACCATACACCAATTCATATGGTGAGAAGCCTATAGTATTCCTCCATGTTGTCCTATAAGTCCACAGTACCTCTGGAAGTTTCTCGGCCTAGTTTTTTCGGTGGCTGGCTACTGTCTTTGTTAAGATTCCCTCAATGACTTTATTGGTGCTTTCCACTTGACCATTTTCTTGGGGGTGATATGTTGAAGTGATTATGTGATAAATTACATACTTTTCAACCAACTTCTTGATCAAATGAGATGTGAATTGAGGCCCCCCATTTGTCACTATCTCTCTCGGTATCCCGAAGCAAACAAAAATATCTTCAAACAAGAAGTCTGAAACAACCTACTATGTTGCTCTAGTTAGTGCCTTTGCTTCAACCCATTTTGTGACATAATCGGTGCAAAACAATATGTATGATTTTTGTTATGGTGAAGGATTAATAGGCCCCACAAAGTCTAGGGCCCATTTCTTAAATGGTTCATCACTATTTGAGACTATAACGACATCTCAAATGATTTCAGAGGCTTGCCCATCCTTTGGAAACTATCACATCCTTTCACAAACTTCTTGGCATCCTAGAATATAGTTGGCCAGTAGTACCCTATTGATTGTACTTTATGTCCTGTCCTCTTGTCAGCGAAGTGTCCTCCACAAGGTTCCTCATGACAAGCCTTCAATATCTCAAATACCTCATCTTATCTAATACATCGCCTAATCTGAAAATCTGGCCTGGTGTGATAGAGATTGCCTTCTATCCAGGAGTAGGTAGCACTCTGTTGTATAATATTCCTCCTTTCCTTGGAAGACAATTGGTGTGGGAATTTTCCTGCAGCAATTTAATTGGCTATATCTGCATACCATGGTGAGTGAGTAGAGATGGAAAAAGATATTAATCTAGAAAAGAATCCTCAGTGGTAGTGCAATCATCACTTATAGTTAATCTAGAAAGAAAATCAGCAATTGCATTATCTTTTCCGGGTTTATCTAAGATAGTAATATCAAATTATTGTAACAAAAATAACCATCTTGTAACTCTACCATTAGTAACGGGTTTGTTCATAAAAAATTGAATTGCAGCGTGGTCAATGTGTACAAATACTTGGTACCCAGTGATGTAGTGCCAGAATTTGTTGATAGCATACACTACTGCTAAGAATTCCTTCTCAGTAATAGTGTAGTTGAGTTCTGCTGGAGTTAAGTTCTTACTGACGTAATAAATGGCGTAAGGTTTCTTCTCCTCTAGCTGCCCTAGAACAATACCCACAGTTATGTTAGATGCATCTGTAGCAATATGAAACGGAAATTCCTAGTTTGGTCCTCGTAAAACAGGTGTTGCTGCTACACATTTTTTCAATTTTAAAAAGGCCTACTCACACTTCCCTATCCACACAAATTATGCACCTTTCATGAGTAATGAAAATAGAGGAGATGCAATCTTTGAAAAGTTCTCTATAAATATCCTATAGTATCCTGCATGTCCCAAAAAACTACGTACCTCTTTTGGAGTCTTAGGGGTCGAGATTTTCGAGATTACCTCAATTTTTGTAGGATCTACCTTGATTCCATCTTCCGAAATGAAATGTCCTAGAACAATTCCCTCGGTCATCATTATGTGGCATTTCTCTGTGCTCATAGCAACATTAGTTTGTTCACAATGTTCTAGCACTTTTTCCAAATTAGCTAATGCTGTCTCAAAGGAATCCCCGTAGGGTGTAAAATCATCCATAAATATTTTAAGGCGGTCATTCAAAAGATCAGAAAAAATACCCAATATTTCCCTCTGAAAGGTTGTCGGTGCATTACAGAGGCCAAAGCGAAGCACTCTGTATGAAAAAGTACCCCATGGACAAGTGAAGGTTGCCTTGTCTTGGTCTTTTGGGGCAATCTATATTTGATTATAGCCACTAAACCCATCTAGAAATGAAAATAATTTTTTTCCATAAATAGTATCCAAGACCTGATCAATGAATGGTAAAGGAAAATGGTCTTTTTGAGTGGCCTTGTTAATCTCTCTATAGTCAACACAGACTCTCCATTTTCCGTTCTTTTTCAGAACTATGACAAGCAGACACACCCACTGGCTGTGAGAAATGGGGTAGATGAAATTAGCATTAAGGAGTTTCTACAATTCTTCTTTAACTATCTCCTTAAGTGTGGGGTTGATTCGGCACTGTTCTTGTCTAACTTGTTTGCAGTCCTGTTTAAGGTAAATGCGGTGAGTGCATAGGCCAGGATGGATTCCTTTCATATTCGTATAGTCCCATCTAAATTTTGTTTTTTTATTTCTATAACAGCTGTATCAGAAATCCGTTTTGTTCAGTAGTCAGGTTAGGATTGATGTTTAAACATTTCCCAGGTTCAATTTCAACGGGACTGTTGATAGTATGTGGAGTTGTTTTCAAATGTTCAATAATTACATCATCTACCTCATCTTCTTCTCCCAAATCTTTAATGGAGGAAACAAAGAGTGAATTAATAATAAAACCATTAATGATATCATCCTTTTTTTCATCCTTAACATATTGTTATTTTCCAAGCGTGAGAAGAGGTAGCGAAGATCATATTCAAGTGCAAATTCGTCCCACCAGGGACTACTCAAATCCATATGAGGTTTTGTTGGGGGATAAAGATTCATGTTCTGAGTGGCCTATCCATCTAAGATCACCATAGATATGGACATAAACCTGTTATATGTGTCTGCAATGGCCAGCCACGGTCTTCCCAAGATTGGATTTGGTTTGTAAAATGAGAAAATCAACCGGATAATTCTAGGAAGCCACAGTGATAACCACATCTTCTATCATTCCCTCGGGCTTGAAACGAGACCTATCTGCTAATTCAAGCATTGTGGGTGTAGGTCTAAGTCCATGAAGTCCTAGAGAGATGAAGAGGTCTTTAGTAATGACATTAATAATTGCCCCTAGATCAATCAAAGTATTGGTTATAGGCTGATTGTCAATATGGACAATCACTGTATGGTTCCCTAGGTCATTATATTTAGTCAACAAAGGCTAATCAATCATGAGATCGGAAAATTTCCCCATGACATGGATAGTAGTGGGGTCTTTAGGTTTCCTTCCAAGTCTTTTGATGCATAGATCCCTCACTGTTTTAGCATAGATAGGTACTTCCTTAAGAGCTTGTAACAACGGAATTTTCACATACAAATTTTGCAATTACTTGAGGAATTCAGATTCAGGTTGTGAGACCAACCCAGTTTCAGTTAATCGTTGAGGGTATGGAGGATTCTGAATTCTAACAGCTGAGTCAGCTATCACAGATGCACCAGCCTTGCTCAAATTGGTTGTTGCAGAAACAACAGATCCTCCCGAGTTGGTTGTTACAGATGTAACAGTGGGTGTTGTATCAGTTGTTACATGTGTAACAACTACCTCGGAATCACCCATGTCCTTTCTAGGTGACTCACATTCTTCAGTAATAATGGGAGTATGCTCAGATCTGATGAATTTCCCTGATCGAAGTTGAACCTCGTTAAGTCCAATAGGAGTAATAAGATAAGTCTGGAGGGTCACCAAAGCATCCATGCTTTGGGCTGCCTTATTATTTGGATTGGGGTTAGGTTTCACAGGTAGTTGGGGTCAGAAAGTAGGTGTAGGATTTTGAATAGAAGGAAATTGTAATTGTCGTTGTTGTATTGATATTGGATGGGGTACTAGACCTTGGCCATTACTTCTCCACTTCTGACCCCAGGGATTGGGTTGTGATGGAGGATATTGCATTGGTGGAGGAGACGACCACTGGTTCCATGGTGAAGGAAATTTTGTTGAGGAAGGAGTAGGATACTGCCATGGGTATTGCTGACTATTATAAACATTATTCCAAAGATAAAAAGAGGAAACATCTGATGGCATAATTGTAGGTCGCGGCTGCCATGGTCTCTTTGATCCGATGAAATAAGAAGATTGAACATCCTCACTTGATTCTTGAAGTACCACCTTTAGTCTGGGAAATTCAGGATATTGATTCATAGAATGCACCAACTCATAGATGTTGCACAGGCTGACACTATTCAGTCCACATTCTCTTTCCAGATGTTTCTTTTTGCATCGGGGACAGAATATTGCTAAGGTTGCTTCAGATTCTGCTTGTGATTTCTTGACTTGTACCGTAGTGATCTGGGCAGAGAGAATGCTAACAAGGTCGGTTTTAAAATCCTCAAATAAATTTCCAATCTCTGCTTTGGTTACTCTGCCACTCGTGGATTTTTGTATCTAGACTGAACAGTCCCGAACTGAAACTCCACAAGCCTAATGGTAGTGAACCCTACACATTTCTACAACACCAGAGGCACTGGGTATGTTATATTTCAAGGAGAGGAATCGTTAACCAAGTCATTTCTTGTTTCACCTTGACTTTTCTTTGCCACTTACTTTAAATATTAGGCTCAATATAGATAAAGATCAAGGGATACACTTAGCTAGGAATTTAATTAAAATAAACCAAGATCTTGCATCTCACCTATGTCATAGGATTTGTATAGCATATAGGATAGTTTAGTTCTTACGCAGTGGTTGTTCATCCAATCATTTGGTCCTTAATTGATATGTAGCAAGTAGTTGACTCCATAAGGCATTGGTCTCATTAATAATTCAATCTAATCCCATAACTTGCTAAAATTAACCAAGCGGCTAGGCCATTCAACCATGTCTCCCAGACTTTTTGGTTGCCAACGAGTCTTTCATCCTCTTATTTCATAGGGACTACCCCCCATAGCCTACTTTTGGGAGACATGTAGAACAGAGAGGTCGGGGATCAAAGTGACAACCCCCAAATTGAGTCATCGCACCATGGCCTATACAATCTGAGTGACAACAAGAACCACTCTACATTTTAATAATTAATGGTAATGTTTAAAACTTAAGTGATACTGACATTCTCCTTTAAGAATTTAGCATTATTATTAATTACCAAAGTCACAAACTCCTCAAAGTTCTATCCCCTATATTTGTATCTATCTTCATGGGTTGTTGGACAAAATATTTAGGGAAGGGAACCCAAGTGTCCCTTTTCTAGGGGAGGGGGATGCCTAGACATCCCACTTTTGGGGAAACACATCCCTCACGTTGGGAAAATATTTCCCCATGTATTTCCCAAGTTTTCTCCAAAAGGGGATGTGGGGAAATGTTTCCCCAAGTGTCACCCCATCCCCAAATCATGGGAAATGTGGGGGGTGCACCCCCCATCCTAGAGGATGCATCCCAATGGAACATTGTATTTTATTGATGTGTAGTACCTTGTAGGGCCCTCCAAGATTCATTTCTATATTAATTTCCAACAAGTACTTTAATAGTAAAGTTAAAAATTTAAGCAAAGGTGGCATTCCCTTTAAGAATTTAACATTAGCATTAATTACCAAATTTACAAACTCCTCAAAGCTCTATTCCCTATATTTTTTCTTTATTCATGGGTTTTTGGAAAAAAAATATGGTGGGGGGATAGTGCCCAAGTCTCCCCCTTCTGGGTAAGGGAGCATCCAAGCGTCCTCCTTTTGGGGAAATGCATCCCCTACCAGGGAAATGCTTCCCTAAGTTCCTCCAAAAGTGGGACATGAGGAAAATTTTCCCTAGGTCTTGTGAAAATTCTACTGTAGTATCATGGTTTACTTCTCCTACTTGTTTAAATCATACAAGTTATCTTCATAAATTAGATTCAGAAAATACCGAAGTAGACACAACTAATAGTCTACACATGCAGATCATTTACATAATACTACGCTCATTCAAACAAAGTGACACAGTGATTTTTGGACATAAGTCCCCAGAAAAACCGAAAGTGGGAAAACCGGTGCAACATATACGAGGGTTTATTTTATTAGGTAGTATCTGAGTACAACAAATCTAGGTTCCAGATATGGAAACCCAACATAGAATAAAATAAATCTGCAGCTAACCTGTGGTTCCAAGACCGAATATCTGACTGATCCACACCCTCAAGTGGGATTTACAAGACTCGGCCCGGATTTGGCCCTAGAAACCCCAACGTTGCCCCTGAAGCCCCAGCATCAGCCCTGCTAGGCTCTACGTGCCATTGCGCTGCTCAGAGAGGGATTGTGTAAATCCACAGAGGGTGACGTAGTCCTTATGCTGCCTCTAGAGGCCTCTGCATAATTCTGAAGCTCTCTGAAGCTGCAGTGATGCCCCTTCCTGGGCCTGCATAGCACCTACGTAGCAGCTGAAGTCTCTGCGTTGCGTAGTTACTGCTATTGCTCTCTGCTCCTCTACGCTATCCTTGAAAGCTACTCCTCTACCTCTTGCTGACTCTTGGCTCTGAGATCAGATCATCCCCTTAGCGAATACTACCCCTCACTGCAGAAAACTCCTCTGGAACTTCTTAGCAAACCTTGCCCTAGAATTCTAGATCAGTCTGTCAAATCTGCATCCGTGTGTGTCTCCAACTAACCCTCAAGTCTTTCTCTTATACTTTTTCAATGATCTGATAAATGCCGAGATTAAAACATACATCAACTGCTGAGAGTAAAAAACTGCTTGATCCGTGTCTTTCAGAACATTTCAGCACATGTGTTAATTAATTCACTTTAATTATTTAATTTTCCTAAGTTTAGACTTAGGAAATCCATTAAAATAATTAATTATTTGAATAACTAGAACACCATCTGAAATTTCACCAAACACTTTCTGGGTTTTGGATTTCAAGTGTGTCTTAGCCCCTCCACAAAATTTCAGGGCTAGAGCACACCCAATACTAAACCAACTACACAAAATCCCAACACTCCCTCTTAGCACAGAGTGTGCTATAGCAATACATCCACACTATGTTACTCCAAGATCCTGATGTTGGTTTATGTACTACTGAGGCTTGGCCTGCTGCCCTCCATCCACTGAACTGCTACTCTCTGCATTGCTTCTCATGTCACTACCACTGACACTGCCACATCTGTACTACAGCTCCCTCTCAAATTGTTGCATCATGCTACCCATAGCACTGCCACTGCTAACTGTTGCACTGCAACTCAGTTGCTGAGAAGTAGGAAATTGAAGGACTCTTTCCCAACTTTTGACAGACAACTCAGGTTGCCCCCCATCATTGAAGCTCCCTTGGTTGTTGATTTACGTTGTCCTCTTGAAGCCACTGTGCTGCTACAACACTACACTACGTGAGCTCAGCCTCTCTGCGCTGCTGAAGTCCAATCAACCTCTACGTTGCTGCCTATACGCTCTTGTTGCCTCTGCATTACGTTGCTCCCTCTTTAGCTCTCCCTTCTGCTTCACTGTGACCTTCTACAACCATCTCCTGACTCATCCTACTACCATCTTAAGGCTCCCATAGCTCGTATGTGATCCAAGAGTAGGGCTAACTCAAGGATCTCGCCATTGTCTGTAGATTCTCTACAAATCCATGTCAACCCACCTCTTCTCTCGAGGCACATGAGCACTCATGGTTGCATCATCATCGTGACCATCATCCTTTGCTGTTGGAGCCTTGGAATCAAAAGCTACTTTGTCCTTCTTCTTCGGACAAGTACTGACGAAGTGTCCAAGTTCGCCACAATTAAAGCACCGAACCTTGGAAAGGTCCCTTTTCTTCTTCCCTTGTTGTTTTCTTTCCTTTGATGCAAGGGTTGCATCATCTTCCTCTTCTTTCTTTACGCTAACTGTCCCACTGCTGATATTTTGCTTCTTGGTGATCCTCTTGATCTCCTCTTGGCGGAAGATTGCCCACATGTCTGCCCAGGATGGTAATGATACTCTTCCTAGTATACTGTGGACAAATGTTTCCCATTCCTCGGAGACTACATTCAAGGCAATTCTTTCTAAGAGTCCTTCGTCTAGAGTTGCACCCATTCCAACCAGTTGGTCTTGGATGGTCTGAAGTAGGAAAAGGAAAGGATTTATTTCCTCACCCTTCTGCACCTGGAAAAGCCTGATCTGGTTCTCTAGAAGCTTTTTTTGTTGGACAGATCTTCCTTGATACATCACTTCTAGAGCAACCCACATATCATTTTCCATGTTCTTATCGACAATATGTGGTACTACGTGATCCTTCACTCCATTCATGATCAAACACTTGGTCCGCGCTTGATTCTCCTTAAATTTCTTTAAAGGATCAAGATCTGCATGCATAACTATAACACTTGTCGCATGGTCCTTGATTTTGTACTCATCTAGGAATGATAGGATCTTGGCCCTCCAGATGACAAAGTTGAACATACTGTCCAGCTTGTCCTGATCTCTCAGCCCATGAGAAGCCATCTAGCTCAAATTTGACAAAAACAATACTCTTCTCCCTCTTTCTGTGTCTACACAAAAACTTTGGATCAGGGTTTATTGGTGATTGGAAACCCTCTAGCAACTACTTCTTCTGAAAACTGATTTCCCACCTGGAAATATTTCAGCCAAACAAAATCGTACAGTACTCTTCGATCGCTCTCCTGATCGAATCTTAGATCTGTTTGGATTAGATTTGATGAGTGTATGTCTTCCTCCCACTCTTTGTTGACTTAGCTAGGCACAATTCTGCACTCGCAGAATCTCCATCACACCAGCACTACTGAATATCTGAATCACTACTTCTGGATCTTGGTAGGACTTTTCTGCAACAGGAAGAATGACTGACCGTGTCTTACTTACTGGCCCAACGTAGCCTCATCGCTGCTCAGAAGTGGATTGTGTGACCCAAAAGAAGGTGACGCAGTCCTTACGCTGGCCTGGGAAGGCTCTGCGTAAGTCTGATGGCCTTCTGTAGCTAGAATGTTGTCCCTTCCTGGATCTGTGTTCTCCTGTTGCCAATTTTCCCTTTTCATACCTTTGCTGCTTCTGTTGCCACCCTGCAGAAAACAAATATTCTTCAGCTGATTTGATGGAGATTCAGAATTATCTGCTATCGCTCTGATACCATGTGAAATTATACTGTAGTATCATGGTTTACTTCTCCTAATTGATTAAATCATACAAGTTATCTTCAGAAATTAGATTCAGAAAATACCGAAGTAAACACAACTAATAATCTACACATGCAGATCATTTATTGAATACTACGCTCATTCAAACAAAGTGACACACTGATTTTTGGACATAAGTCCCCGGAAAAACACAAAGCGGGAAAATCAATGCAACAGATACGAGGGTTTATTTTATTAAGTATAATCTGAATACAACAAATCTAGGTTCCAGATCTGGAAAACCCGACGGAGAATAAAAGAAATATGCAGCTAACATGTGGTTCCAAGATCAAATATCTAACTGATCCACACCGTCAAATGCGATTTACAAGACTCAGCCCGGATCTGGCCCTAGAAACCCCAACGCTGCCCATGAAGCCCTAGCATTAGCTTTGCTAGGCTCTGTGTTCTACTGCGCTGCTGAGGGACTGCATAAACCTAGAGTGGGTGACACAATCCTTATGTCGCCTCTGGAGGCCTCTGTGTAACTTTTGAAATCTCTCTAAAGCTGCAGCGTTGCCCCTTCCTAGGCCTGTGTAGCACCTCCATAGCGGCTGAAGCCTCTGCGCTACGCAACTGCTGCTGCTTCTCTTTACTCCTCTGTGTTGTCCTTGAAAGCCGCTCCTCTGCCTCTTGCTGACTATTGGCTCCAGGATCAGATCATCCTCTCAACCAATACTACCCTCGTTGCAGAAAACTCCTCCGGAAATTCTTAGCAAACCATGCCCTAGAATTCCAAATCAGTCTCTCATCAATGCATCTGTGTGTGTGTCTCCAATTGATCCTCAAGCCTTTCTCTTATACTTTTTCTATGATCTCATCAATGGTTGAGATTAAAACATTCATAAACGACTGAGATTAAAAGGTTGCTTGATCCGTGTCTTTTAGAACATTTTAGCACATGTGTTAATTAATTCACTTTAATTATTTAATTTTCATAAGTTCATACTTAGGAAATCCATTAAAATAATTAAGTATTTGAATAAGTTGAACACCAAATGAAATTTCACCAAACACTTTCTAGGTTTTGGAGTTCAAGTGTGTCTTAGCCCCTCCACAAAATTTCAAGGCTAGAGCACACCTGATGCTATACCAACTACACAAGATCTCAATAGGTGTCCCATGTCTCTCAAGCATGGGAAACATCAGGTGGGAGGCGGGGAGGCACCCCCCACCCTAGGGGACATGTCCCTGTGTAACAATATATTTTATTGATGAGTGGTACCTTCTAGGGACCTCCATGATTCATTTCCACACTGAATTCCAACGAGTACTCTAAAGGAAAATGTAGCAAAAGTATTTTCTTTTCCTTGAGTTCATATAATTTAAAAGGGTGAATGTATCAAATATATTGTTCACCATGAGGTAGTTGGAGGAGGAAAACAAGCCTTTCATCACTAGAGTCTTTCATTGAGATAGTTGTGAATGTCAAGAATCGATTCCTTCCATTTATGTTGTACTTTATGACTCCATTAGCCCATGGTTGATAGCATTGGTTTTCTTTCATCACTCTTCATCCCTTGTTCATCTCCTTCATTTTCCTATCCAGACCTTATCCATTTCCATTTCCATCACATTTTGCTAAGGCTTAACCTTTCTATATCACCTAGGGCCCCTTCTCCATAGCCTTAGCAATATTATTTAGAGATAACCCCTCAAATTGGAGAAGAGCCAAACAAAAGAGAGATGAAGAGCTACTAAGCTGATAGTACCCTTTCTAAGTTGCATAAGAATATCTCCTTGATGCTGGGGACATCACATCATATAAGGTACAAAATTTTGTTGTAACATTCATCATCATAGGATTTTTTTCTTTTTTTTTCCCACTATAATCATCATCATCATAGGATTTTTTTCTTTTTTTTTCCCACTATAATCATCATCATCAGATTCTCTTCACCAAATTCACTAACATAGAATTCCATTTCTGTTCACAATTTAGCAAAAATATATTGAGTTTAATTTCTCCTCCTAATTCTTGTTTCTTCCATACATTTGGCCATTATAATTTAGCAAAAATAATTCACTTTCATTCCATGCATTTGGCCATATTTATTATTTCTCTCAAATTTTTTATCATAATTAATGATATTAAAAAACACCATCCAAACTGTCTCTGTTTCAACCACCTCATTAATTTGAAACACTTGCATAATAAAAATAAAATAAAATGTTTTACATATCATCTTATCTCAACTAATATAGCAGAATTCAATGAACTCTCTCGCATGTTTTATCATCACTCTTCATCTCTTGTTCATCTCCTTCATTTTCTTATCTATTCCTTATCCCATTTCCATTTCCTTCACATTTCATATATTACAACAACTATACATTTTGCTAAGGCTTAACCTTCCTATATCACACCTAGGGCCCCTTCTCCATAGCTTTGGAAATCTTGTTTAGAGATAAACCCTCAAATTGGAGAAGAGACAAACAAAAGAGAGAGGAAGAGCTACTAAGCTAACAAGTACCCTTTCT